>CM019831.1:23587079-24187079 GCA_009763385.1 Coix lacryma-jobi var. lacryma-jobi
CTTGACGTGATCTGGCTGTTCTTCTTCTCCAACTTAGGTGCTCCACCTAAGTATGGCTCCATAATACTTCTCCACTTCCGCAATAAAGTTATGTTTATGTAAAAAGTAACTTATTCATGTTTTGTATAGTTTATTTATCTTGCTTCCGCACTCCGATGGTATTTTGTATCAACTGTTGTAATGTTGTAATTATTCCAACCTTCATGATGATGATCCTGTGGTTCGTGGATAATTCGGGGTTCTCTCGGGGACACCCGACAGATCTTTCCAGTGATGTGGTACATGTGCACAGTCATTAGGGCTCGGGGAGACGGTGACGTGTGCAGGTGGGCCACATTAATGGGAGGTTCTGCCACAGAGTGGTATCGGAGCAGGATTGTCATCTAGGGAAGACTGGTTGCAACATTACTCTTGAAAAACTTCAAAATGATTTCTTAATCTAAAAGTTTTTGAAAGTAATAAATTAAAAATGATTCTTCCCTAAGTTTCTTACTTTGCTGGAAGACTTCGTGAAGACTCTACTGGCAACTCCAGCTGAAGACACTGAGATGGTCTCAACTCTTCTACTGAAGGTTAATGGAGAATCAATCTCCCTGTCAAATCGCGACCGAAGAGCTTTTCAACGTCCTATTTGAGTCAATGAAGCTAAAGTGTAAAGTATAGCCCTATACCTAACTAACAGGTGGAGACAGAGATCTCCTGGCAGTGAGAGGTCGTATAGGACGAGCATATATCATATCATGCATAATGATAAAATGTGCTTCTTCTCTAAATTCTAAAAGTAGCTATGATCCCCGATAGTTGATCGTCCCTGGATTCTGTTATCCTTGATACTTATGTTCCATAAGTTCTGATCCTTGGGAACTTTTGGATATCTTTCATATACTCTACCACATAAAGTCAGAATCAGGGTAAATCTTTGGTTCTTCCTAGATGTGTGTGCCATGCCTTGAATTGGCACATACCAGTTGTTTGATGTCGTGAAAACGACGAATGGTGGTTGAAAGTTACTAAAATTGTGTTCTTTGAAAGGACCCTGATCTGTGGACCGGATAAAAGCGTGGGAACCTGGAGTAACCTATGGATGGCCACCATAAGGCGTTGCTGTCGGGAGCTCGCTAATATCCAGGTCTATAATCATGATTCTTTCTAGTCCACCGTTAAAGTGCTTTCATTTTTGGACGCCCGAAAGGGAGTTCAAAGCCACTTTCCTTGTAGTTATAACCAACCCTTGCTTTTGGTTATAATTTCCTTCTTATTAAGATGAGAGATATAGAAGTTGTGCTCTATTGTGGTGCCATGATTGGTGACCACAGTGCCGCGTCGGAACCTAGGGAATCTCGTGTGTCCGGATCACACTAGTTTCCACTGGGTGCGCGCAGGTATCGAGGTCTACAGTTATGATCCATTATAGACCACAACTAATGTACGCTCTCTCTGGATTCTTGATAATCTTTCTTGCTCCACCCAGATATCTTCTACCCTGCTACTTGCAACCGTGTTCTGATCCCGGTTGTAATCCTGAACCCCAACCCAGTTGCCTTGTGAACTCCTTGTGCGTAAACAAGTGTGACACATTTCCTTTTCCATTACTCAACCCCAACCGTTAAGTGCTTCTTAAATCTCGGGACGAGTTTTCTTTAAGAGGGAAGGGTTGTAACACCCCTGGTGTTAAGTCCTAATTAAAATTTTAATTAATATGTTTAGTATGCATAATCATCTGGCATCATGGCATAAAGCATTTCATCTTTTAAGTACAAATGTGATGCTTCATATGTTTTGCTTGAGTGTTGCATGATCTTGTGTGATGCTTTGATAAGTGATGTGGTTAGGTGTCACATGAAATGATAAGTGTGAGTAGAAAACTTAAATTTTCTATGCTCTTTTTGGTTCCCTTTTTAATGAGTCAAAAAGTATGTCAAATTTCAAAATGATTTCACAAGCAAAGTTGTAGCTCTTGTTGAGAGGGACAACTTTGGTATTGAAAGTTTTTCAAGTTTCTGTACAAAATTTTGAATAAATTTGAAATCTTTCAAACCCTGAATTTGACCCCAAAACTAGATTTCAAAAACTAAAAAGAACTAGACTTTGGTTCTTTAATAAAAGATGTAGAGTGGTTTAAAATAAACAACTTTTATTAATATAGATTTTCAAGTTATTAAAGAAAATCTGAAGTAATTTGTAAAACAAGTTTGATTTGTTTCAATTGGAAAATCAATTTCTAAAACCTAGTTTTATCCCCTTTTGTGTAATTTCAAAGTTATGCATATTTTGGATATTTGACCAAAAGAAAAGTTGCTCTATTTTTGTTAAGGAACAACTTTTATTTTGGTGAAATTTGAAATTTTTTAGAAAGTTTTAAAGTAATTTTGAATTTACTCAAAACCTGGAAATGGTCTCCTTTTGATTTTAAACTTGCATTTCAAAATTAATTGAAATATGAGTTTGAGGTTTACATCAAAGTTGTAGAGAATTTCAAAATGAACCTTTCATACATGGACCATTTTTCAAGTGTCCATGTAAAATCAAAAGTAATTTTGCTTTTATTGCAAAACCCTAATTTTGTCCCCTTTCAAATTCCCTTTTTAAAGTCAATTTGAACTGTTTTGGTCAAATTGATCTTTTTCCAGTTGAAATCATCCCAAGTGTATTAAAACAAAGTTGTACATCTTTTCAAGCTCTACTTTTCATATTTTGACAAATCTTGAGGTACAGTTCAAATTTCAAAAGTAATTTTGAATTCAGTTTCCTCCAAATTTGGTTTTGAACTTTATTTCAAAATCTAGGCCGAATTTGAATTTGATTCTTAAAGAAAGTTTGTAGAACATAAAATTTGGAACAACTTTTGTTTTTGAAGTTTTTGTTGTGCAGTACAAGTTTTGGAGCAATCAGAAAGGGGGAAGTTCTGCCTGCTACAGTAGAATGGGAGGTGAAAATATCAGCGCAGAGCTGGCCACCGCCGCACCGCCCACCGCCGTCGCCGCTGGCCGTGCGCGCGCCCGCCACGCAGAGGTCGTCGTGGCGCGGTCGAGAAACATCACGCGTGCGTGAGCGAACCTGAGGCGCTACCGTCTTCTTCTTCCCTTCTTCCTTCTCTCTGTTCCCGCTCTCCATCTCCTCTGTCTTCTTCTTCTTCGAGCAGAGCCCGTCGAGGCCGTCCATCGCCGTTGCTTTGCCCCGACCCGCTCCACCTCGCCAGCAATCTCGCCTCGCCTTTGCGCTCCTCTAGAGCTAGCTTGTGCAAGCCCTAATCGCTGGTAGCCATCGCACCCCCTCTTCTTCCTCGCGGCCGGCCGCAGGGCCGCCACGAGCCGCTCGCCGAGGTCCTGCCTGCTCCGGTGAGTTCTGCTCCCTCCGAGCGCTCGTGCTAGCTCCGCCACAAGGTCACGAAGCTCATCGGTCCGCCACTGAGGTCTTTACCACGGCAGAAGCGCCGGACCGCTGTGCGCCGCCGCCGCGGTCCGCCATGGCCGCGAGCTCCGCCTCGCCGTGGTCAGGCACCTGCAGTGCACCTCTCACCTCCCCGTTGAGTGCGTTGGCTTCGTCTCGATTCTAGGGTTGTGGTCGGCCTGCTGTTTTGGTTCCTATCGCCGCCGTCGCATCGGAACGCCGCCGCAGTGCCAGTTCGCGCCGCCGCGTCCGCCATGACTGTGCGCCGCACCACCCGCCGCGTCCCCGCTCCAACCAAGCCGCGCACCGACTCCACAGTGAGTCCCTGCAACTTCCTAGGCCTTCTTCCCGATCGCTACCGCCGCTCAGACGCCGCTCCGCCGTTAAGCCGCCGGGCCGTCCGCCGTCGCGCCGCCATGGTTGCGGCCAAGCCTTCGCCAAACCCTAGCTAGCCCAACCAACAGCATGGGCATGTGCGCGTGGTCGAGGAGATCGCGTAGATGTGCTCGCCATCGCCGGAAACCTCGTCGTCCGCGAGAACGCCGACGTACCCGCCGGCGAACCCGCGGTCAAGGCCGCCCAGGGTCCTATGTTGACCGGGCCCGCGAGCCAGAGAGAGAGGGTAAGTAAGGGTGAGTAAGAAATGGTTTTTGGCTCTTTAATCTTTTCCAGAAAATGCTTATTTGTGTTGATTGTTTGATTAATGCAGAACTAATTCATATGTGCTCCAAAAATTATGAGATAAGTTTTGTTATGATCTTTGTGATGTGCTTTATCCATGAAAAATATGAAACTTGATGTTTGAAGAAATTTTGGTAGTGATTTAAATAGGGCTTTTAATTAATAAATGCTCTTTAGATAATTTTTATAGACTTAAAAATATATCCAAAAATCATGAAACTAATTTTTATGCTGTTTACATCATGTAACTAGTCTTCACAAAAATTTTGAGGTCATTTGGTGAAAATAAATTTAATTCTCCTTTTATGCTTTGTTTAATAGATAAATAATTATATATCTTAGATTAATTGTGTAGGCCAAGATAATTATCCAAAAATTATGAAATTTGTTTTGCAACTATAGTTTATTATAATCAACCGTCCCTAAAAGTTTGAGTTTAATTTGACAAATTTTAATTAAACCTTATTTTCAATAATTAATTTAATAAAGGGTGGTTAATAAAACTTTGTTAGTTAATTAAGGTGTTTAGCAGGTAATTAGGATTAACCTTGGTTACCCTAATGAACCTTTGTTGATGAATGATGGTTTGTGTTTAATAATGTTGGTTAGTCATGTAGGATTAAGTTGTAAGTTAAATAATAAACTTGTTATTGCATACATGCGATGATATGGGTCAAGTAGAGCTTTAATCTTGCTTACATATGAAAACATGGACTTGATTCATGAAAGAAGCCCATGGGGTATATTTCCTTTTGATTATTCCATGGCTTGATCGATGTTTGATAAGCTTTTCAAATTGTCCAGGATTACCCTTTTGAATTTTGGTAGCTCTGGTTGTGGTTTGTTTAGCATAGAGTTTGTGATCTGTCCCAAGTTTGGGCAGTGATGTTTACAACTTGGGTGACTTTGGATTATTGTTTGAAGACCATGGGACACCTCTCATCTTGTGTTCCTATAGCATTGAATGCTGTTTTAATAAACCCTAGCCATCTTTAGTTATCTTCATAAAAGTGCTTGGTGGAGGTTGTATGTATATCTAGAAACCTTAATCGGTAACTTGCAAATTGGGTTTGTTGGTTTGCAACTGTACCGCGCAGGAAAGTTGTACTCAATTTTCTTATCTTGTGTTTATCTTTGTTATGCATTGGAATTGTCCTGCACCTTAGCATGCATTCCATGGCATCATGCTAAAGCATTCATCATTTATCTACGTGTAGTATCCGAGAGTGTTGGAGTTGTGTTGATCAAGCTTTGGTGATCACCCTTGTCAAACAAGCCTCGGAAGAAGATTCTTGTTGGACAAGCTTCGTCGAAAAGACTTAACTTCAAAGCAGCAAATGAACTAACTTGTGTCGATCTTTCTTGGATCCTATCTTCCCTGCAACAAAGGCAAGCCCCGGTGCATTTAACCCCTTTCTATTTATTACAAAGTTTCTACAATGATTTATCAAATGCATTAAGTTTTAGGAGTTGATTAATAACCACCAGATGCATTCCCAAATGTGATTATTCCTATATCATCCTTGTTACCAGTCATTTGAAAATGCTCTTAAAATGCTTAGCTAAAGTACACGGTGTTGAGATTGTCATCCGCTTAGGCCTTGAGCAAACTAAGGGATGATGAATCATCACTGTTAGGGTACCTCTGACAGGTACAACTCCAGTTGGAAACAAAACTGATTTCAGACCGGACGGGAAACCGTTCATGGAAAGATGGCAGGCAGGGTCACCCTAGTCGTGCTAATCCCGTCTGTGTCGATTAGGAACCGTCCGTTGTTGGCCCTTGATCGAGTGCATGATAGTACCAATCACGAGATACGGGTTGGTATGATGCAGGTTAGAGTCCTGCCATACAACGCCGTGGTGCTTTGGTATGTTGCAGGTTAGAGTCCTGCCATACAAATCACTTTTGATTGTACAATATGTTGCAGGTTAGAGTCCTGCCATATTGTGTGATTGGGAACCCCCAGCTGGGTAGATAAAGCGGTTCGAATCGTCGTTGCTCTACGATAAAAAGAGACTCGATCTCCGACCCTCAACGTAGAGTTTCCAAAAACCAAGGAAATTGGAAAATGATGTTTCATTCTAAAGGCATAGTGATGGTACATTTGGAATTACTTAGGAAAAAAGGAATGTTTGTTAAAACTGATTATTCTGTAAATTCCTTCCCTATTGCTAGTCTCACTACATCCCCTTAAAGCTAGCATGACCCTGAAGTCCTTTCTATTGACGGATAAGTCTTGCTGAGTACCGACAGTACTCAGGGTTTGTTAATTCCCTGTTGCAGGTTTCTAATAGGTGGTGTTGATCATGATCATGTCAGTGGGCTTGACGTGATCTGGCTGTTCTTCTTCTCCAACTTAGGTGCTCCACCTAAGTATGGCTCCATAATACTTCTCTACTTCCGCAATAAAAGTTATGTTTATGTAAAAAGTAACTTATTCATGTTTTGTATAGTTTATTTATCTTGCTTCCGCACTCCGATGGTATTTTGTATCAACTGTTGTAATGTTGTAATTATTCCAACCTTCATGATGATGATCCTGTGGTTCGTGGATAATTCGGGGTTCTCTCGGGGACACCCGACAGATCTTTCCAGTGATGTGGTACATGTGCACAGTCATTAGGGCTCGGGGAGACGGTGACGTGTGCAGGTGGGCCACATTAATGGGAGGTTCTGCCACAGATGCAAACCCGACCTAGCATATAACCGGCCTGATTGGAAATCAAAATATGCCTTGGCCGGCTTTGGTCTGAAGGCTGAAAACTGGGTATTCTTCTTCTCACTCTTTTCACTCATTTTTTTAGGCTTTCTCACATGGTTCAACTTGAGCACCATTTGCTTGTCTTAGTTTCAGTGATGCATCCCTATTGAAAGAGTGGCACAACTAAACTCAACACAAGAAAATAAAACTTGATCTCCACTTGAGCTTCTTCCAATTTTGGCTTGCCACAATAATTATGCATGGTTGAGGAACTCCATCACTTGATTTGTTTGAGCTTGTCCATCTCGAGCATGTGACTTGTGCCGAAGGTTTCAAGTCACTTAGAACAAATCATTTGATCTTCCACATTGACAAACACCACTTGATGAGTGCCTCGACTAAATGCAAGTAAATTCCTTCTTCACTTTTAGCTAGGTCCCTCGGCCGCCAAGCCGTCGCTTGCCCTTCACCTTTCGCTTAGTACCTCAAAGAGATTTCCTTGCTATCTTCACCTTCTCAAGATTAACATGCCTTGTCAATGTTTCTAACCAAGATTTGAATATCATTTCATTTTCATTGTTGTCTTGTGCTTGAACAAAATTGTTTCCAATAATTTTCACAAGCTTGGCAACTATCTTTGATATTAGTTCTTGCAAGCTATATAGTTGAGACCATCTCAAATGCAATCTCTTATGTCTCATTTATTTGATAACACACTTGCTTGCAAATCCTTGCTTCACAATAAATCTTGAACTCAAACTGACATTTATATGATCACCACACATTATATGAGTCCAACACATAACAAGTCATTTGGGACCAAATACCTGCAAGTCTCATAAAGATTATTAGTCCCTTAATCGTGTTGTCAAACAATGCACCAAAACCCACAAGGGCCTACATGCACTTTCAATCTCCCCCTTTTTGGTGATTGATGACAACTCCGATTAAAGCTCACAATTGATATATAAAATTGGCTTTTGGGTTCA
Source organism: Coix lacryma-jobi var. lacryma-jobi (assembly GCA_009763385.1). Lineage (NCBI taxonomy): Eukaryota > Viridiplantae > Streptophyta > Magnoliopsida > Poales > Poaceae > Coix > Coix lacryma-jobi. The sequence continues at coordinate 23,594,845 of CM019831.1, forward strand.
ATAATTTATGAGAGGCTCCTCCTTGATATGTGCATATGAATGAATTTCACAAAGTGGCCTCAAATGCCATTTTGCACATATCAAAACAAATAGGAGACTCCCCCTAAATCATTGCATCCGTGGGGTGCAACAAGTGTGTGATAGCAAATAATAAACTGTGATGCATATGACAAATATATCACACAACAAATAAATATAAGATCATGCACCATCACAAGAAAAAAAATAACACACTAACTTGCAATCCTTAGATAAATAAAATGGAGTTCCAGCACACACAGTAGCACACAATACAATTTTCCCAAGTCCACATGATAGATAAGGTGCTAGATTGATACACATCCAAAGTCATAATCTCTCGCAGGAATATTACAATAAAGCTCAATGTCTCAAATCTCACACAAATTCATCCAAATCAGCATACAAGATATAAATAGGAAGCTTTAATCCACTTTCTTTCTCCCCCTTTGTCATCACATCACAAAAAGAGAAGAAGGGAAACTGATTTGGAGAACTCATCAAATTAATCAAACATCAACATCATCACCATTGCCCCCTGTGGTCGAAGGATCTACAAATAAATTAGTGTCACCATTGCCACTGTCATGCTGCCAATGTGTAGTCGAACCAAACTGAGGCTGAGGGTCAGAAAATACTGGAGGAGCTGTAAATGGACCGGCTAACTGAGTTGGCATACAACCATAGGACATGGACAACTCGGTCCCATAGTGCTGAGTGAAGTAGTCCTCCTCCTGCAACTGCTCAATGTAACTGTCCAAAGTTGGCGGTGAAGGAGATGTAGGTGCAACTGGTATAGGTGGAGGAGCTGGACCATCAGGCAACATGTGACTATGCAAATCTCTAAGTATCTGGTCATGAATCCTGGTAGTCTCTCTAGCTCTCACCCTCTCCTGGTGTGCTCTCTCATCTAAGTCTCTGACTTTCTTGCACAATCCAAATATAATGTTATACATTTTCTTGATAGGAGAAGGTGGCTTGTCACTATGCCTGACAGACTTCTGCCTTTGACTGCCTAGATGCTCTGAAGAGGGTGCACTAGAAGTTCCAACTGAGGATGGACATGGAACTCTAGGCACAATAGGATCCTTTAGACAAATGATCTTCAAAGGCTCATGCTCAACATCCTTCACAAAGGGCTTCTTTATGACTGACTCAATCATGTACATAATGTAAGGTGCATAGCCACAATTTTTCATGGGAAACTGAGAGATAGACTTGATTTCTTCCCATATAAAATTAAAGACACTGAAAGGCTCAGCTTTTGGGTCCATTCTAGCAAGCAAATTCTTAGTATAAAAAGTGATATTTGCTGGATCTCCATCTTTTGGCACAAGGGTCTTTCTAATCATTCTATTGAGATAGGAGTAGTAGGAGTAGAGACCATTCACCTTGCCATAGTTGCCTTGTGCATTATCTGGATACATGAACTTCATTTGATGAGCAGGGAGATGAGGCTTGCTGTGAATCCTGAACTTCCTAAAATCTCTCCCTGCATATCCAAACAGCTTGCCAAAAGAGACATAATTAATCTTGTACCAGTCACCTTCAGTTCTCCAATGCATATACCACTCCTTTGGATCAGACCCATTTTCTTCAACATACAAAGTGGCATAAAATTGAGCAATGATTTCATCATTACAGTCATGCCTAAAATCCATGATCTTCTTCACCTTCTGTTTATCACAAGCAGCTATTACCTCATCAAAAATAGCATCCTTCTTGTTGGCCATGTAATCCCAATCAATCCACTGACTTCTGCTCACTTTGTCTTCCTTGGTGAGTATTACAGTCTCATAAAAATCTTATTGGAACATATTGTGAAATCTGTAATCCAAAGCTGAACGAGGAAGTGCTCTAGGATCTTGCTCTCTCAATTCTCTCACTGCCACTGTCATCCCCTTGGCTCTGTAGTTTGTCTTTGGCCTATTGGGAGGCCCATGAGTGACTCTGAGCTTGAAAGCCTGAGAGCAAGCGATATCAACCTGTGTCTGTTGTATACCACCAAGATCTGTATCTACCTCCTCACAGTCATTTGCATTGTCATCATCTTCTTCAATATCTAGCTTTGTTGTCCCTTTGCCTGGTCTATGCTGAATCACATAATCCTCATCATCATGATCACTCTCACTGGATGTGTCTGTCTCATTTATCTCACTGGTTGTAGAAGGACCACTAATGGATATACCTTTTTGTACTGCAGTGGCTCTCCTTGTCCCATGAGCAGGACCTGTCACAACTGTCTCTTGAGCTGCTGGAGGAATAACAGCATCAGCTGCCCCCTCTACTGTGCCCTCTGCATCTGCATTCTCATCATGTTTTGCCTTTTTCCTTCTCTCAAAAGTATGCTTGAACTCTTTTGGCATATTGTCCCTAAGATCATAGAATATTAGTCCAAAAAGAAATTTAATTTACGCGTACTTGAGCTGAGTCTTGCAATATTCCATATGTACGCATAAATTAACTCAATTATTGATTTATCTTGACCATGAGATTGGAGACTATACTAGTGATTTAGAGGAATACTAGCATCACATAGAAGCTAGAAATAATGTTTCCATGTCTCTAAATCAATCTAGCATAGTTTTTCATCTAACCATGAGCACAGCATCTTCCCTAAAAAATTCACTGTGAGCAATGCAATCATCCAACTCAAATTTCCTCTTAGGCATAGCATACAGGGCACCAAAGAAACCTTTGTACCAAAGGAATTTGAGAGATTTTGATTGAGCACATAGATCGGGCATTGCGAACAAACTTGTACCTTGAGAGAGATGAGGGAAAGCTTGGAGAGGATTAGGGCTTCAGATCTCGGCTTAGCTGACCAGGAGGTCGGCCCAACCGAGAGTCAACTTGTTTCCTTGCCCTAGAGTGGGAGATCGAGAGAGGGGCTCCTTGCTTCTTTTGATGGTGCCATGGGAAGAGAGCTGGCCGAGAGAGAGAGCTCAAGCTAACAGGAGAAGGAGATGCAGGCATCGATGGGAAAAAGGAGAGACAGGCTATTTATAGTCCAAGAGCAAATCTGACCGTTCAGACCGAAGTCGGAAGTGCTGACCTGAAACCCGGAACTGCTGACTTGCACTAAAAACACTGTTCACTGGTTGAGGGAGGCGACTGAGAGAACATATCAGCAGTGCTGACCTGAGTCGGTACTGCTGGAGGCCAGCAGTGCTGACTTCAGGTCGGAACTGCTGACTGATGGTCGGTCTGGCCAGCATGCAATCTGACTAATCTTCAACTGCTAGCATGCTGCCCCTTTTTAACTTATCTGCAGCTTCAGTCAGGCATGTGAGGGCTTCATGCTTGCTGTCCAAACTGTCCGATCGGCAAGGTCCTGCTACCTGCTTGCTTCCCAGGCCTCCTGTTACTTAATCACATCATGGAGGCATTTTTATTTCCATTTCTTCCATTCGGTGAAAGTCCTTTGCAAGCAGCTACGAGATTTAAATAAACTGCACCTCCTTTGGATGCCAAACAGAATCGTGCACAGACACACTAGGGCTGCCAAAATAAAATTTCTTTTCTCTTCTCTTTCTTCTCCAAATTATTTAAGTTCTTTTATCCAAAACTTTCTATCTCCAAATTTTATGATGGTCCTCTACAGACTTCTTCATCCAAGCTTTCCAACCAAAAAAAAACTTTCTTAAATCCGTATTTCATAAATTGAGAGATATAGCACGAGAGATATGAGATGAAATCTAGATAAGAATTTGTGGACTTGAGATAGCCATGTCAATTTTGATTAGCCGAACAATCAAACAAGGAGAACAATAATCACTCTTGACATGACTGGATCACAAAGACCAAAACCAATTAATTTGCAAAACTCCTACACAAAGTTACATCTAGTTGGGTTTTCGCAATATCTATCTTATGTCACACAAATACGCACACTAGCATAAAAGGGTCCTAGATGCAAAGCTGTATTTAATCTTTCAATTTAAACACATACCTTAGCCTCTAGCAACCTTTTGTGATTGAAATATTATAATTTGTATAAGCACAAATAACTTGATAAATATATTCTCAAAATTCAATGAGACTACATCAAATTCTCAACAACTATATTAGTCTCACAATTACTAGCCATAGAGTGAGCTCCCCCTTAATAAGTGCTTTAAGCTTTTGAATTACTCATGTAGCACTCATATTCTATCAAGAACATGGGATGCTTACTCTATGTCTAGATCATGGCAAAAAAAGGATATCATTAAATGCCAAGAAATACTCACAAAGTTGAAACAAGAACAAACGTTGCATGGATCCTGGGAATCCCGTCCTGATTGGCATGGAATCCCGGCCTAGCTGGTACCCAACCTGGCTGACCTTATATCCCTGCCTAGCGGACTTTGTCAAGGCAGGGTTCAGCTCTTAATGCAATTCTTCAATTTGATCCATGTCTTGTGCTTTCCACTTGCTATAATTCATGATATGAGTACCTACAACATATCTAAAGATATTGCTCTACAATAGAGCCATTAAAAGCATCATATGGAACAACAAGGGACTAAGCACAAGCATCTAGCCACTTTCATGTAAAATATGCAACTTTGGGAAATTTCATATATTCAATGTGTACTTGTAGTAGTATGGCTAGACAACCTAAATCAAATTTGTTACTGAGGTGTCATTGGGTAAAACATAAGTTTGATCCAAAACTTGACTTGTCATGAAATTCAATTATTATCGAAAGTCAAGCCTCCAATGCACCTTTATGTACCTCCTTGCCTATCAAGCTTGTTTTGGTACCCAACACTTGTTGGGTCCATTCATGTTAGACAACAAGTACTTAGGTACCCAAATGACTTAGTACTAGTTTGTGGTGAACACATCACCTTGCTAGTGCGAACTCCATTTGTGATCTTCCTAAGCATATTAGTGTAAACCAATGCGTTTGGTTTAGGCAAGTTACCTTTGGGACAATCCTTGCTTAGGTGTCCCTTTTCTCTACAAGTGTAGCATATGCAGCCATTGTTCGACAAATTCTTGTTAGGACATCCACCGATCATGTGCCCCTTTTGTTACAACCATAGCATCTTCTTGTTGCAACTTGAGCCTTCTTTCTTGCTTCTCTATCCTTTATGTTCAAGAAGCAACTCTTGATGGGATGGCCCAATTTCTTGCACTTGGGACAAGCACTTGGACCTTCACTTTTCACTTGCTTGGCCAACTTGGTGGATGCCTTTTGTTCGGCCACTTCACATTTATCGGCCCAACTCTTATGTGGACACATAGCACCTTCATGTCCATACATACCACAACCATAGCACATTCTCTTTCCATGTCTCTTTCCCTTGGTTGCCTTGTCATTGCTTGATGAGTGATTCTTTTGTAGGGTATAGGAGGAAGCAAGGTTTGAACCCTTCTCAAGCTTCTTCACCATGTTGTCACGGTTATCTTGAAAAGGTTGTGCTTTCTCTTTACCCTTCAACCGAATCACATCCTTCTTTAGCTTTTCAATTTCTTCTTTGAGCTCATTATTTTCTAAGATAGTATGCTCAATCGAAGATTGGCTTGCTTGAGAGACACACTTGTTAGCACATAAAGTATCTAATTTAGGTGGTGTACAAGTGTGTGAGTGAGTGTGAGGTTGGGATGATTTTACCGATGTGATTACAACCTCATGAGCTACTTCAAGCATGATGTGTGATTCAACTAACTCTTGATATGAGCACTTGAGATGAACAAAGTTGGCTTGTAAAACATTATACTTGCTTGAGAGCTCATCCAATTTTGCCTTGAGATCTATGTTGTCCTTCTCTAGTTGATCAACACTAGAAGAGGAGTTAGTAACTAAAGCATGCTCAATTGACAATTTTTCATACCTTTCGGTTGTTGCCTTTAGCTCTTTCAACTTGGAAATAAGATACTCTTCTTGTCTTTCAAGTGATTGCTCTTGCTTCTCATTTTCCAATTTTAACTCATCATTCTTTTCAACAAGCTTCATGAAGATATACTTGTCTTTGTTGCTGAGATGATCAAGTGTATAGCTATCTTCAATCTCAACTTCATCATCTTCATCTTGGTCCTTCACCTTCTCCTCCTTCATGGACACTTGCTTTGGCTTCTTCCTTTTGCTCTTCTTTGCCATAAGACAAGTGTGAGGAGAAAGATCACTGGTGGAAGCTGTTGTGGAGGTTGATTCTTCAATTCGACAAAGGTCCAAGTCATGAATTTGAGTTGTTGCCTGGTTGTGCAAGCCGGCCTGATTGGGATGCCATCCCAGCCTGATTGGGAGGTCGGCCTGATTGTAGTTACAACCCGGCCTGACCGGGATTGCCAGACCAGCAACACTCAAGTCCTCTTGCTCATGACTTGGTCTCACAAGATTTTCTTCCTTTTCTTCATAGTAGGTTGGTGCAGTGGTGATGGTATTGGCCTTCTCATTGCCATCCATCTCATCACATTTGGACTGCCCAAACTTTTCACAAAGCTTGGTCCAAATGAGATGAGCATCCTCGACGGTCTCACCATCACAAAGTATAACTTCATCAACTAGCTCTGCACACAATGTTCTTAATAACACAATAATTACTTGAGCATTGAGATGCAAGCATTTTTCATTCAAAATGCTTGTACTCACAACATTATCACAAATCGGATCCATCGTATGTAAAACATTGAGAATATGTGATGACCAAGAATGGAAGTTTGAGCCATCCTTGTGGAGTAGCTCAAACAGTACCTCATAGGATGTAGACATCGATTCTCACAAGTGGTTAAGCTTGAGCGTGAGACCTCGGCTTTGATACCAATTGAAAGGACCGATTCGATGCCTAGAGGGGGGTGAATAGGCTGCACAAAGCTTTTAATCAAAAGTTAGCAAATAAAATTGATGCAGTGTTGTCAATCCCGGCCTAGCTGACCCTCAACCCCGGCCAGGCCGATTATAGGCCTAGGACGGGTTGTGAAACGACCCACGATTTCCTCGATGGGAAATCCGCAGATACATCATAATGTGATAGTCCAAAAGTCTCAAACCATCACATTATCATTATTCAGTTGTTACCATAGTTCATACAACGCGATCGTACAAGTTTACAAGTCATTACGCCACATGGAAACACCATCTAGTACAAACTATATCGGTAACGCACACCTATCGACGCTGGAGTCGGCGTAGAGCGTCGGCGAGTGAAGGCTCCTCCTTCACGGGCATCATCAAAGTCGATGTAGCAGCGGGCGAAGACTCCGTCTCCGTCTTCTAATCCAAACTTGCGTATAGGAACGAGACCTCCTAGTCCATCTAGCTTCCACCTTCGTCGCGGTAGAAGTCGCCCAACCTGTCGTTAATTTTCAGTACGGTTTGTACTGGCCACACTTTCCCATCCTATGTTTGCATTTGCTATGTGGTATGTGGAATGCAAGGGTAGAGCAAAAAGGAGCCTATTTATGGCTGTAGTTTTCCTATGCAGGTAATCAATATTTTATAAATATAATCGTCAAGTTTTTAATCTAGATATCTGGCCACATGGCCTTCCATTCGGTCATCGACCGAACATCCAGCCATACGGCCATCCATCCATCCATCCCATCCACACATCCACACATCTCACCACACTCTCACTCTCTAGGCGGCAAGGACGACTCCCACTCGTACCTTGCCTCAACGGCCAGCGCTGGACCTATCAACCCAGGGGGAGAAGAAGAAAGGACACCTCTCACTAAGTCTGGGGGACTCTGAGCACCATAGTGTTGTCCATGACCGTGGACACGGCTATAAGTATAGATCGATCAACTCTGCAGAGCGTGTACGCCTGGAACCACAGGTTAGCTATCATCGACGATCCGGCTCGTCTAAGCTGATTCCGAACATCCCCCTAATCTGCAACGATGCCCTCCTACCACTCAGTCCTAGGGCACCCCGGTGGAAATCCACCGTAACGCTGAGACTGTGAGACGTGGATCCTGGTGTACCAAATAAAACACCACGTTGTCTTAGGAGGGTGTGGGTATCCAGCCCTTACCTCCCTACACTTATCACCTTTCAGCCTAGCAGTAATGGCATCGTTTCGCCCAGGGGGTAGGAACGGTTCCCACCCATACAAGAACAAGTGGTGCACACGAAGGTACTATGGCCGGTAGCCCCAGCGCAATAAGTCCTAAGGACTGGATAGGATATCTCCTCCTCGGGGCTTCCATCGCCCCCGTACTGACACAGCACCTCTATCCCAGGGATTCGTCCCACAAAGACACTCCTCCCCAGGACCTCTTCTCAAGATCACAATGTACCCGCCACAGGTACTCCCCAGGGGATGCCCAGGTCACATCCCCTCGGCAAGAATCGTCACCAGACTCGTCGTAGATCCTGTCCAATCGACTCAACCCTCACCACACACGCACCCAAGACACACGCCAAGATCTCCCCATATACCATCCATCATTACAGCACCATGTGCCTTAGCCACCCACAAGCAAACATCCACCATGCATCACATCACAGATATAATGCGTAGTAGAAGTGAGTAGCAAGTATATATAGTAAGCGGTGTCTAGCCTCACAGCGGGTGTGCAGGGGAAGGGTTGCGTCAAGGTATAGGCTTCACAAGCAATCTAACATGCAACCTATCACAATTCATTTGCAAAAAGTAAAGCACTAGCAGCTACATTATTGCATGTCTAATAGGATTCTATGAGGTTGGATGGGCTGTGGCACCTGTTACGTTGTTAGTCCAAGATCTCTGATGTCCTCGTAGCCGTTCTCCTCGGGTCCTGGTGTTGTCTTCGGTCTCCTCCTCCTGCGGGTTCCGGTCTAACCAAGGCTGCTCCCGACACAACTACCTCACGAGACCGGCAAATAAGACAAAAGAGCGATCAGAACATAGACACGACGACTAGACCCGAAAGATGCTAAGGACACTAAACAGAGAAAGGACTTAGCCCTCGCGGAGGACATGCGATCCTCGGGCTCAAAAAGACGCAGGAGCGGGGGTGCTTGCTAAGCACAAGCTCGAGTCACAACCTAGCTCGTACTTCCCGGGCCAACCGAGTCGACCTGTACGGCTCAAGAAAAATGGTTGAGACCTGATCCTGACTTAAGCAATCATCACGTGAAACAAGATTAACCCACACAAAGCGAGTTCGTTTTCCTCGGGCTCAAAAGAGGTGAAGGAGAATCTCGGCTAAGCACGTCTATGTCATGTTCTCGGTGTAAATGTTTTTCCTACGGTCGATCGAGTCGACTCGCACGGAACCGAGGTCATGATATGGACCTTAGCTTTGCCGACTAGAACAAGGGTTCGATCTTTGATCCAATCGTCATGGCTAAGGACGAGATCGAATAGATCGACCATCGAGAAAAAGAGAGTAGTTCCATTGCCTCTCAATCTGTACGCCATTGTAATCGGCGAGGACCGAGATGAGGAAACGAAATGAGAAAAGAGAGGCAATGGTGGTCTAACTCACTCCCATGCACGCGCCATAGCGAAAGACGGACATAGGCGGGCGTGACACACCGGAAGTCACAAGCACTTAAACCACTTGTAGGGTACTTCAACCCATGCGCACTAAATGGCACTAGGCGTTCCTAGAATATGTAGCGGTGCGGTTGTCACCGCGAGGATCTAGGAGCACTTCGGTCTAAAATAGGTACAAGCATACAAGGGCTCAAGTGCAAAAAAGCAAAAGAGAGAGTAAAACGAGGATCCACCTTTCCTTGATCCACATGCCATAGTAGTAGACGGGAATCACAGGAATGTGATCAAGATAGCAATACTAACACACAAACACGACTAACGCGCAAAAGAGACAGACTAAAAGCGGGGAACTTGGTTCCACGGGGCTTCGATCCACGGTCATTGCATTTGGCAGGGATCGAAGTGACTGGAAACAAAAGTGGATGGATCCACACCTTACTGGATCGGCGGAGATCAAACTTAAGGGAGAAAAGAGAAGAGAGCGATCCCGCATTCACTCGACCGACACGCCATGGTGAGGGCGGTGGCCGAAGAATTAGAGACACTTATCCTATGCCAACTCGTAGGGCACCATGACCTCCGTGTAACAAAATTGGCACAACGATATTCCTACAACTCGTAGTGGTGCGGTTGTCACCGCGAGAGTCAAGGGAATGCTATGGCCGAAGCGGTGCAAGCATACGAGGTGGCTAGGACAGAAACACGACAAAACGGATGGAGCCCGATGGTCATGGCGAGTCACCTTGCGACCATGAGCTTCACCCATACTTGTCAGCACTCGCCGTTCTATAGTCGTTGACTTCCGATCCTCCTCCCACTAGACTAGGTCACAGAGGGCTATCGTGTGCGGGTAACATCCGCATCGATATCAGATTTGATATCGAGCCCACCATGACCATGCCCTAGGGCTAAGGACAGGAGCTAACACTCGTAGCACTACGAGGCCAACCCAACAAACAACAATGACTATAACTATGAGGGACGAGTTACGCTCGACGTTACGACCACGGCGGGACGAACCCACGATCACAACGTCTGAGCGAAGGATGATCCCCCGACCGGCTCGAAGGCACGGTCCACAGACAACGAACAAGGACCGGCTGGAAGGCACAGCCTACCACCAGCGACACAAACACAGGGGGACCGTCAAGACGATAACCGACACAACCAACTCAACGTAGGAGTAGCACATATCCATAACACGGAAAATAGACCGGCGCGAAGGCTCGGCACAGGCAAGCATTTATTGCATAGATGGATAGGATGTCATAATGTTAAGATGCATATGACAAAAGGTAAATGCGAGTTGTGTCGACGTCGAGGATGGCGTCGACGGGTTCCAAAGGTTAGACCTAGCGGTGGCGAAGGAAGGCGAGGCTTCGACGATGCGGCGCCATCGACCGAACAGCTGCGCGCCTTGGCTAAACAGCGGCGCACGGTCAGCCGAACAGCAAGGCGCGCACAGCCGGACAGCAGGGCGCCACCGACCGAACAGCGATGCGTGGTCTTGCCGACTACGACGCGCAGCCTTGCGGAATTGTTGGCGCTCGCCGTCGCGGTCATCATGGCTGCTGTTGCGATGTCGCAAGGAAAGCTCCGGCGGGTGGTAGCAGGATGACAAGGTCCTGCGATAGTGTAAATCATGGCACGAAGACCGGTCTCAGGTCGATGCATGATGGCGTTAAGGGGAAAGTGGGGACTTTGGTTGTGGGGGCTCACCAGCAGTAAGGAGAAAACTCCGGCGAGGGCTTGGTCGGCATGGTGGATAGGGCCACGGCGAGGCCGACTGGACTGGCCAGCAGCGTGTAGTGGCCGGCGGGGCACGTCGAGGCGTGGCGCAGCCAGCAGGTCATGGCCAGCGGAGCTGATGACCGGCTGGAGACGACGTCGAGGCGGTCGGACACGGGCTCGGAGCCACGGCGGGGCTTCGGTTCGAGGCGAGGAAGCGGCTGCTGCTGGTGCGGACACGGCCACGGCAAGCACGTGGAGGCGCTCGGGGTGCGGCGACGCGGACACGACGCCGAGGAGGAGCATGACGACGAAGGAGAGGCCCGGTGGCGAGGCTCGGCCGGCAGGGCACGGGATCGACTGTCGACGGCTCCTAGTCGCGGCGTCCGTGTCTCTAGGCACGTGCGTCGCGTCGCGAACGTTCCCTGGCAACGGCTAGGTCGGTGACGCCGGAGCTCCGGGCGTCGAGGACGCAGTGACCACACACCTCGGCGACGAGGTGGCTCGACCCGGGCGCGGTCGTGGACGACTGGCAGCCGACCGGGTGTGGCTGCGTGCGCGGAGGAGATGGCGGGGGGCGGACTGCCTGGACAGCCAGGGGCGCCTTGGGTGGCCATGGCCGGCTAGTGGTGCGCCACGCGGCTGGCCGGGGAAGAGGCGTCCGCCGTGACTTCGAAAGGAGGGAGGAGGATAGTGGCGGCGCAGATGGGGAAGGGGGAAGAGAGGGCAGCGGCGACTGTATTTGTAAGCGTCGCGAGCTAGGGTTCGGGCATGGACAACAAGATGCCTCGGCGTCCGTACCTGCGGCCACGCGGCAAGCATCGCGCAGAGGGCGGGCGCCAGAGCGGCGGCAGCGCGCCTAGGGAGCAGCCGCTCCCTAGGGCTTGCAGGAGGGGCGTGGGCGGCCTGGGCCAGGTAGGCCACGCCTTGGGCCAGTCAGGCTATGCGTGCGAGCGGGCGAAGGGAAAGGGGAGGAAGCGCGGGCCTTCGGGAGCAGATGGGCCAGCAGGAGAGGAAGGTGGGCGAGACCCACTCGGCTGAAGGGAGGGGAGAAGGGTGGAGATGGGCCTGAGGGGGGTTTGGTTGGGTCGAAGCCCATTCGGCAGGGAGAGGAGAGGGACCCGGACTGTCCGCCAGTACGGCTGCGGACTGTCTGCCCAACGGCGGACTGTCCGGGCTCAGGCGGCGGACTGTCCGCCGGCAAAAAGAGCCAAACTGCAAGGTTGCTGAACTGCTGCTGGACGTCTCCCAGACTGTCCGCGACTCAGTACCACGGACTGTTCGCCGGTCAAGCTGAGTCAGCACAGCCGAGCGACGCGACCACTGCTCGGTCGGAGCCCGACCCGCGGACTGTCCGCGCCTCCAATGGCGGACTGTCCGCCAACACGCAGAGAGGGCGATTTCAGTCGCCTTCTCCCCAAATCTCTCCAAATTCGATCCAAATCAAAATCCCACGTTCCCAAACTTGGAGAAGATGATCACGGGGTAGTTAGGAGACTATCCCCAAGAAATCATCCGCTCAAATCGATTCAATCACCGGGAAATCGAAGGGGGAAGATCAAGAACGAAAAAGCACCACGAAAATGAAATCAACCCGATCTACTTGCTCGTGAGGAGTTAGATAAATTCCTTCGGTGGAAATGATCTCCTTTCAAAAACGAACAAGTTGATTCAAACGGATTTCGCAAAGACGCAATAGAGAGAGAGATCGAGTAACGGGAAAAACGTGGAGAAACGAAGAACGCGAAGAACACGAGCAAAACGCGAATCAACACATCGATCTGCAACCGTGTGGCTACCACACGCTACAACAGTGAGGTTTCGGCCTCACTTCCTCAAAATCTCCAGTACACAGAGGTATGGTTCTCTGCGGATCTCAGCTAGCTACAGCAGGGGATTGGGAGAGCAGGAAACCCTAAGTGCGAAGAGCAAATGACTGAGATAAATGGGGAGGTGGGTGTCTCCCCCTACTTATCCTAATTCTAACTATTCCTAATTGCCACTCTACCCCTAACTACTTACAGAGCAAACCAGCTAAACCCTAAGGTTATTCTGGACCAACTCGATGGTAGGTGGATCCGACGGCCACGCCCGCACAACTCGTAGCGTTGCTTCGACGCAACCTCCCGATTGCCGCCACGTGTCGCCACCGCTCCGCGTCCTTTTCCTGGACGTCGCACCCCCGGTTTTGTGGCCCAAACCGGGAAACCAGCCTTCACAGCCAACCCCCGGTTTTGAGGCCCAAACCGGGAAACCAGCCCACCGAAGCCTGAGTTTTGTGGCCCAAACTCAGCAAACCCGCAACCCCAGGTTTTGAGGCCCAAACCTGGAAACCGTCCTCAGCCCGAGTTTTGTGGCCAAACTCGGAAACCGTCCACGCCCAGGTTTTGAGGCCCAAACCTGGAAACCGTCCACCCGATGGTTTTTCTCTGGCTCTACCGCCAAACCGAAGCTGTAGAGGGGATGCACCGCACGTGCACCCCGTCCACCGACACGTGTCCCCAGGTCCTCGACCCAAGCAACACCGTGCCTGCAAGTCTCCGCTCGTCGCTGTCCTAGGCTGCCAGCCACCACAGCTGATCCTCGGGCCACCGGTCCCTCAGTCCAAGCCTCACGTCCGCCCTTCGCCACTCTTGGTCCATCGGCACGGCACGTCTCTACTTGACCTTCACCTTGCCTCTGATCACTGTCTCTGTGCTCGACACCTGCACAACACAAGCCAAAGAACAAGCGCATTATCCCAGTTGACAATCACTCATCACTTAGAGACTCGACATACACCCATGTATCCGCAGTCTCCCCCTTGATGAGTGCATTGTCAACTACCAACACAAATCATAATAGAATAGAAAGAAGGAAGGAAGAAGGGAGAGGAGAGAACTCGACCAAATGACCCAAAAGCATATCAAAGCCGAAGAAGGTCAAGTGGAAAGAGCAGAACAACTTGGTTCCCAAAGACATGGGCAACGGCTCGACGCAACCAAGCAAAGCAAAGCTAGCCCTCAAGAAGAGGTAGAACAGGCTCAACACCGCTAGCAGGAAAAACTCGACACCAATTGGAAACACAACTGATCATCAAGCAAAACAAAGCTAGCCCTCAAGAAGAGGTAGAATAGGCTCAACACCGCTAGCAAATACCAATTTGAAAAATTGAAGCAAAATGTTAGTCCCTCAAGATAGAGGCACAGAGGCTCAACACAACTAGCAAGAAAGCTCGATACCAAAAACCTTTACGGCCAACAAGAAGCAAGCTCCCCCTTGCATGGTGCACACAACCGATTCTTCTCCAACATGGGAGGCATGATTTGTCCAAATTCTCCCCCTTAGTTGAAAATGCACCATCAAGCAAAGAGAACCGAAGGCAATTTTCGTCCCCTCAGAAAATGCACCATCAAAAGTGCCAACAAGAGAGGTTCTCCCCCTTCCAAAATGCATATGTGTCAAGATGCAAGTTAGCAGCTTCAGGAATATAGTCAAGAGAATGCAAAGATGCTCTACACAGTATAAGTCCAATGACACAACTGAAGCACACATGCTAGCAAAGGCTCAAACTGATCACCAAGTATGAAGTATGAACATATGAGCAAAGTGAGCAATTTTAGCCAAAAAGGAGTCACCATCAAAATAGCACTAGACAAGTATAGATAGGAAGTCAAACAAGTGCTAAACATGTATACAAGGTGAACTACCCCTAGCAAAGTTCAACCATCATGCTATAGAATGAAACATAGACTTGTGTATCCAAATTTTATCGGAGTTGCAGCGGTTTGAATTACACAAGTTCAAATTTTAGCATGTGATTGCGAGAGGTTGAAAGCTTGTCTTGCCTAACTTTTCAACTATGCGAAGCCTATGCAGAAGCAATCAGAAGCCTAAAGCAACAGTTTCGGTCATACACTACACAGCTCAAGTTTAACTCAAAGTGCGATGAGAAACAGTCTCGAAACTGTGATGTGTTGACAAGCAATCCCATCTCGATCTTTCTGATTCACTTAACTTGGTTCAAATTAAAGACAATATATGAACAGACCAAGCAAGTGATCAACTCAGAACTAGAGACATAGCAACCTAGCATATATGAAAAGCACAAGTGTGATTTCAACATATTCTACACAAGCTAGTTGCACATCTCGATGGTGAACATTTGTAGATTTTAAGTTCATTAACAAGTTCACCATTTCAAAATAGCTCAACTCATAGTATGGATTAGTGATCAGAAGGAGCATAAGCTACAGGCATCAACAAAAAAGCATCGGAGCATATACTACACAGAGCATAATTACATTCTAATGATCATATCCATGAAGCTCAGAATGTAAAAGCGTATGCAAAAAGATGCAAGAAGAAATCAAACGAAGAAACAAAGAGAATCGAAAAGTCAGTTTACAAACCAAAATGTTTCCCCCATCTAAAAGGGGAAACACACACCAAGCTCTCCTCTCAACCTAACAAAGGTTGATTGGTCCAAAGGCTTGGTGAAAATATCAGCCAACTGATGATGAGTATCGACATGGCGAAGGTCGATATCACCCTTCTCATAGTTGTCTCGTAGAAAATGAAAGCACACATCAATGTGTTTGGTCTTCGAGTGAAGCACGGGGTTCTTAGCAACGCTAATCGCACTCGTGCTGTCACAAAGCAAAGGAACTCGAGAAAAGCTCAGACCAAAATCACGCAAAGTGGCCATCATCCAGAGTAACTGGGAACAACAGCTAGCCGCAGCAACATACTCAGCCTCCGTGGTAGACTGGGCGACACTAGACTGCTTGCGAGAAGACCACGATACAAGAGAAGAACCAATAAACTGGCAAGTCCCAGAAGTGGACTTGCGGTCAATACGGCAACCAGCAAAATCGGCATCAGAATAGCCGCAAAGAGAGAGGGTGGAGGAAGCAGAATACCAAATCCCAAATTCTGGAGTGAAGGATAAGTACCTCATAATGCGCTTGACCGCCTGACGGTGAGAAGTGCGCGGCGACGACTGAAATCGCGCGCACAGACACACCACGAACTGGATGTCCGGGCGTGTCGCCGTCAGGTACAGCAACGACCTGATCATACTTCGGTACTCCTTCTGGTCTACAGCTTCTCCATCCACATCCGCATCCAGGGCCGCCGTGGTCGGCATGGGTGTTGGAAGAGGCTTGGCCTCACCCATGTCGAACTTCTTCCGGATATCCTTGGTGTACTTGCCCTGGTGCATGAACATCCCTTCTCGGGATTGCTTGATTTGCAATCCGAGGAAAAACGTCAACTCGCCCATCATGCTCATCTCAATCTCCCTGCTCATAGTGTCTGCAAACTTGGCAACCAAAGCGTGAGAAGAACCACCGAAAATGATATCATCCACGTAAATCTGGACCAAGAGTGAATCAGTGCCTTGCTTGAGGAGAAAAAGCGTTTTATCCACACATCCCATTTTAAAATCCTTAGCAAGCAAAAAGGTTTTCAACCTATCATACTAGGCTCTAGGGGCTTGTTTCAAACCATACAAAGCTTTGTGGAGTTTAAAAACATGGTTTGGAAACTTGGGATTTTCGAAACCGGGGGTTGTCTCACATAAACTTCCTCCTCTATGTAGCCGTTTAAGAAGGCACTCTTGACATCCATTTGAAAAAGTTTGAAACCTTTGGATGCAGCAAAAGCCAAGAGTATCCTAATAGCCTCCAAACGAGCTACAGGAGCAAAAGTCTCTTCATAGTCTATCCCCTTCTTCTGACTATACCCCTGGGCAACTAATCTGGCCTTGTTTCTCACAACATGGCCATTCTCTCCTTGTTTGTTTTTGAAAACCCATTTTGTCCCAATAGGGTGACACTCAGGAGGAAGAGGAACCAAAACCCAAACCCGATTTCTTTCAAAATTTTCCAACTCCTCATGCATGGCATTGACCCAATCTGGATCCGTCAAAGCGTGTCCAACATCCCGGGGTTCAAAATCAGCAACAAATGCAGAATGAGCAAAGTGAGAGATTTGCCTTGACCGGGTGACGCGTTCGTCGATGCTGCCAATCATCTGCTGAGGCGGGTGCTAGCGCTGAATGTGTCGTGGCGCCTCCCTTGCCGAAGTGGCCTCCCCCTCAACAGCAGCTGGTGCCTCCTCGGGTACAAAAGGTACCGCTCAAGGTGGCGCTTCCCACTGCCCCCAGGAAGAAGATGTGTCGGGGTCGTGAGTCGTCGTAAAGCCGCTCTTTGCGGCACAGCAGGTGGAGGAGGTGTTGGGTCATCTATCCCTTCAGCACCTTCTTCTTCATCATCGAAAAGAGGCTCGCCAACCTCATGATCACCTGCACGCTCAAAGCGAGAAGAAGGACAAACCATGGTCTCGTCGAAGGTGACATCGGATGTCTCCATGACTCGGTTAGTGTCAAGGTTAAGTACACGATAAGCTCGAGTGTGAGCGCCATAACCCAAAAACACACCGTCAGAAGAACGAGACTCAAATTTGTCCAAGTTGCCTTTCTTAAATATAAAACAGTGGCAACCAAAAACTCGAAAATAACTCACCTTGGGCAGTTTTCCAAAACGCAACTCATAAGAAGTCCTTTTCAAGAAAGCACGGAGAAAAATGCGATTGGAAATGTAGCATGCAGTGCTCATGGCCTCGGCCCAATATCGCCTAGGAGTCCTATGCTCATCGAGCATTGTCCTGGCCATCTCTACAAGGGTCTGATTTTTCCTCTCTACAACACTATTCTGGGGCGGTGTGTAGGGGGAAGAAAACTGATGCTCTAAACCCAAAGAGTTATAAAACTTCTCAAAATAACCATTATCACTCCTAATAGCTCGCATCAAGTTCAAAGGGAACTCGTTCTGAAGACGCAAAATCAGATTGCGAGCGGAGGAAAAAGTCTTAGTCTTCTCAGCTAAAAAGAAGACCCACGAATATCTCGAAAAGTCATCAACAACAACAAGCACATACCACTTCCCACCAACCGAGCTCACCCGAGCCGGACCAACAAGGTCCAGCTCTCCAGGACGCTTGGTCATGACCTGAGTCACTGGATGGTGGGGAGCGGCAACCATCTTCCCATGTCTACAAGAGTGGCAAACAAGATCCTTCTCTATGGATAACTTGGGCAATCCTCGGATTAGGCCAAGTGAACTAAGTCTTGCAAGCAAGTCGAAGCTCAAATGTCCTAGTCTCCTATGCCACTTCCAAAGATCAGAAGAGGAAGGTCCAGCCACAAGACAACGAGAAGTGCCAAAAGACTCTGAGAAATTCGCATGAAAGACTTTTCCAAAGGGCGAAATCAAACACACAAGATTGCCCTGAGGATCCAAAATGCGACTGAGATTCGGTTTAAAACGAATCTCATAGTCGTCATCGAAAAGTTGCGAAACAGAAAGAAGGTTAAAATGCAAGTTAGAAACAAGAGCAACATCGCGCAACACAAAGTGCTCATTAACCCGCACCGACCCACGAGACAAAACCTTACCTTTGCTATTGTCGCCGAAGGTGATAAACTCCTTTCCGACAACTGGACTAAGACTGGAGAACCACTTGGCGTTCCCGGTCATATGCCTCGAGCAACCGGAATCCACCAACCAAACGTTCTCCAATCGTTTTACCTACATCAATAAAAAGACATAGGGTGAGCATACGGTCCAACACTGGGGTTAGTGAAGTAAGGGGAAAACCAGTGTTGGGCCGACTGCTCAAAAGAACGGTTAGCAAAAAAACCTTTCCTAGCACGTCTACGAGAAGAGCGATCACCACGCTGAGGAAAGCGTGGTCCGCTAAGGAAGGAGCGCTCACCCCGATACTCAAAACGCGGTGGGGGAAAACGCTCAACTACAAAGCCACCGCCACGGGGTCCATAGCCCACAACTGCAGGCTCCCGTCGGGCACGACCTCCCTGACGCCTAGGACCTTGAGGTGCTGCACCTCTAGGCCTAGCAGCTCTCCTCGGAGCTCTCCTCTGAACATTCGGCACATGTACACCTTGGAAAGGATGGTACATGTCCGGGTTGTTCATCTCCCTTGCACGGCGCGCCTCTCTCTTGCGCCGAAAGCAGAACTCACTCAAGTGTCCATCTCTCCCACAATGCTCACAATGGTACCTCACCGCTCTCAAAGGGGGTTATTGGTACACACGGTTGTGGGTGTAGATCACTTTGCCCTTTTGTGGCATAAGCTCCTCCTGGATAGGTGGCATTGTATCCAGCTTGTTTTTCAGGTGATTGGGCTTGGGATGCCACACTTGGTTCTTGGGTGGAGCTCTCGGAGGTTCCTCAAACACCACATCCTTGGTGTTAGGCTTGCGAGGCTCTTTGGGTGGAAGCTTGGTAAGTTTGGGAGTAGTGGTGGAGTTGGGCTTCTCACATGGATTCAGACCACTCGACTCTCCAATCTTCCCCAAAGCAGAAAGATCAACACCCGGAGCAAAACCTACACCAGGACCTCCAGCAGCTCGCTTGAATTGGGAGATCATCATCCCGAGCTAGGGCTCACCACAAGACACCCATGACAAGATGGTCCGAAGGTATGTGTTTTCCTCCTCGGTTTGCATCTTGTCATGCTTCACATTGGCTATCTCCATCTCCAAACCTTCGCACAAAGCGCACCTAGCCACACATGTGCTACCTGAGTTGGCCTCTTCAAGAGACACAATCTTGGCATTCTTCTCTACCAACTCAGATTGCAAGACAGGACAAGTCTTGCACGCACCCAACAACGAGGGTCTAGCCTTCAGCTCATCCACCTCTCCTACCAACGCAGCATACTTACCTCTCAAAGTGAGAAGGTCAGTCATGTGCGTGGTGCACATCTCACACTCGGCCTCCTCAGACACGACCACGGTGAACTTGGCAAACTCAAGCTCCCTCACCGTGTCCTCCCACTTCTACCTAAACTCCTTGCGCTCTCTAGCGGCACGCCTAAGCATCTTATCCTGACTAAGGAGCGCGGCAGTAAGCTTCTCGACCTCAGCAGAAAGTTCATCGAGGGTCAGAGATACCTGGGAGGTGTCGTCGTCATCGTCGTCGTCCCGAGGAGTGTCCCCGCCGACCTCCTTGCCAAGGGCCATGGTACAGAAGCCCTCGTCGTCGGCGAAGAAGCAGAGGCCGTTGAGCTTGTCCTCGATCCTCTTCTTCTTCTCGGACTCGTCGTCGCTTGAGGAAGCGGAGTCGTCATCCGAGTCGTCGACGTCGCTGAGCATGGCGAAGAAAGCACGCTGCTCAGCCTGGGCCTTCTCCAAGTACTTGGTCTTGATGTACTCCTTGTTGAAGCCGCCCTTCCGCTTGTGCTTCGCGGGGATGTACTTCTCCTTGCGCTTGTCGGAGTCGTACTTGTGCCCATGATCGCCCTTCCCAGAATGCTTGTTCTTCTTGGGACAGTTGGCGATGAAATGGTCGGGGTCGCCGCACTCGAAACAGCCCGAGCGTCCTCCTCCGCGGCGACGGTTCATGCGGTTGTTGTGGAACCGCGAGAACCGGTTGGCAAGCAAATCCAACTCGTCATCTCCCAAAGACTCCAACTGCTCCTCTGTGACAGAAAGAAGAGAGTGCAAAGCAAAGCCTCCAGAGGGGTTAGCAGAAGAGCCAGATAGCAAAGCCATCGACGGGCCAGAAGGATTTTTATAAGAAGCCCTCGCCATGGCATCGATCTCACTGGACTTGAGCTTACTGAAGAGCTCGTCGCACGTGAGGGTCTCATAGTTAGGTGATTCGATGATCGCCTGAACCTTGGAATCCCACACCGACCGATCAAGAGTATGCAAAAGCTTCAAAGCCCTCTCATGATCGTCGAAAGGCAACAGCTCCTTGTTAAACCTCATCCTGTTGACAATCACCTGAAAGCGAGCGAATAAACTTTCTATGCTCTCGCTAGGCATATGTCAAAAGTTCTCATACTCTCGCTTGAACGACTCATAGAGGCGGGTTTTGACTTGAGAGGTTCCCTCATGAAAGCGCATGAGGGTAGCCCAAATCTCCCGAGCCGTAGCGAGGTGAGAAACACAATCAAACTCACTCATGCTCAAACATGAGAAAAGAGCATTACGTGCTCGGCTATTGGCATCGTGCTCATCGATCTGATGCTGAGTCACACGAGCAGCCAAGACAACGTAATCGGCAGAGTTGCAAATATCCCAAATGGAAGCACCCAAACTCTGCAGATAGGCCGACATGCGTATCTTCCAATACGCATAGTTCGTCCCATCGAAAAATGGCGGTTTGCCCACGCTGCGATCCATGTCGCCTTCTGTGGATCTGGAACCGGCTAAGGTGGAAGATCCTTAACCCGCTCCGATACCAATTGAAGGACCGAGAAAGCAATAGCAAGGCGACCAGAGGGGGGGTGAATGAGAGCTCAAAAATTTCTCTCAAAACTTTGGCCTATTGTCCCCAAAATCTACCCCCAAAAGCTTTGATCGAAGCCGTGATGCCCACGACCCTTGGAAGAGGGTGGATGATCCCAAGGATCACAACGAGGCACCACAAAGCGATAGCAAACCAACCGGCAAAAGCAACGGATCAAGTTCGACCCTCAAAAACCAAGTCCCAAACGTAGATAGACGGCTACATCGAGAAATCCCCAAATACCAATGCTAACAAGTAGCAAAGATACCTAGAGAGGTTCCTTAGTCAACTACAAGGCCAAACGAGAAGTCCGAAAACCAAGCGAGGAAGCCGGGAGAGCAAACGCACTAAACCGCAACAAGCAGCAGGGTCCCGGACTGTCCGCCAGTACGGCTGCGGACTGTCTGCCCAACGGTGGACTGTCCGGGCTCAGGCGGCGGACTGTCCGCCGGCAAAAAGAGCCAAACTGCAAGGTTGCTGAACTGCTGCTGGACGTCTCCCGGACTGTCCGCGACTCAGTACCGCGGACTGTCCGCCGGTCAAGCTGAGTCAGCACAGCCGAGCCACGCGACCACTGCTCGGTCGGAGCCCGACCCGCGAACTGTTCGCGCCTCCAATGGCGGACTGTCCGCCAACACGCAGAGAGGGCGATTTCAGTCGCCTTCTCCCCAAATCTCTCCAAATTCGATCCAAATCAAAATCCCATGTTCCCAAACTTGGAGAAGATGATCATGGAGTAGTTAGGAGACTATCCCCAAGAAATCATCCGCTCAAATCGATTCAATCACCGGGAAATCGAAGGGGGAAGATCAAGAACGAAAAAGCACCACGAAAACGAAATCAACCCGATCTACTTGCTCATGAGGAGTTAGATAAAATCCTTCGGTGGAAATGATCTCCTTTCAAAAATGAACAAGTTGATTCAAACGGATTTCGCAAAGACGCACTAGAGAGAGAGATCGAGTGACGGGAAAATCGTGGAGAAACGAAGAACGCGAAGAACATGAGCAAAACGCGAATCAACACATCGATCTGCAACCGTGTGGCTACCACACGCTACAACAGTGATGTATCGGCCTCACTTCCTCAAAATCTCCAGTACACAGAGGTATGGTTCTCTGCGGATCTCAGCTAGCTACAACAGGGGATTGAGAGAGTAGGAAACCCTAAGTGCGAAGAGCAAATGACTGAGATAAATGGGGAGGTGGGTGTCTCCCCCTACTTATCCTAATTCGAACTATTCCTAATTCCCACTCTACCCCTAACTACTTACAGAGCGAACCAGCTAAACCCTAAGGTTATTCTGGACCAACTCGATGGTAGGTGGATCCGACGGCCACGCCCGCACAACTCGTAGCGTTGCTTCGACGCAACCTCCCGATTGCCGCCACGTGCCGCCACCGCTTCGTGTCCTTTTCCTGGACGTCACACCCCCGGTTTTGTGGCCCAAACCGGGAAACCAGCCTTCACAGCCAACCCCCGGTTTTGAGGCCCAAACCGGGAAACCAGCCTACCGAAGCCTGAGTTTTGTGGCCCAAACTCAGCAAACGCGCAACGCCGAGGTTTTGAGGCCCAAACCTGGAAACCGTCCTCAGCCCGAGTTTTGTGGCCAAACTCGGAAACCGTCCACGCCCAGGTTTTGAGGCCTAAACCTGGAAACCGTCCATCCGATGGTTTTTCTCTGGCTCTACCACCAAACCGAAGCTGTAGAGGGGATGCACCGCCCGTGCACCCCGTCCACCGACACGTGTCGCCAGGTCCTCGACCCAAGCAACACCGTGCCCGCAAGTCTCCGCTCGTCGCTGTCCCAGGCTGCCAGCCACCACAGCTGATCCTCGGGCCACCGGTCCCTCAGTCCAAGCCTCACGTCCGCCCTTCACCACTCTCGGTCCATCGGCACGGCACGTCTCTACTTGACCTTCACCTTGCCTCTGATCACTGTCTCTGTGCTCGACGCCTGCACAACACAAGCCAAAGAACATGCGCATTATCCCAGTTGACAATCACTCATCACTTAGAGACTCGGCATACACCCATGTATCCGCACTTTTCACAAACTCTTTTCTTTCAAAACCTTTACCAAAACAGAATTGTTTTGAGCCAAATTTTTTTGGGGTTTTAAAAATCTCTATTAAATCAAATCAAGGATTTTGAAGGAGGATTTTCGAAATCCAAAACAACTTTTGTTTTTAAGTAAGAACCATTTTTTTCAAATGGACACTTTGAAAGTGGTCTTGATGGCTAAGCTCGAGATCTCGGTGGTATGCGGGTATCTCTCGGAGTGGTCACAGCCACATGCCTCAATACCAGCGTACGCCTGGCAGCAAGCCATGTGGATGCATCACACATAGGGCCCCAGGTCTCGTAGCGGCACCGTGGGTCTTGATCACAACACACTACCAACAGTTACCGATAACAACTCGATATCCCAAGCTAGAGGGGGAGGGAAGGGAAAACCTTTGAAAACCATTTTGAAAGTTTTCTTTGTGGAAACAATTTTAAAATCCTTTGTTTTGTAATTTTTGCAAGGAGAAGAGGGTAACGACCTTTGAATTTTTGAAATTAAAACAAGGACATTTTGAAAGTAGGTCACAACCCATTTTGGTTTTGAAACTCAAAATTTTTGAAACTGAAACAAGCTTTACAAAGAGCTTTTTAAAAGGTTCAAAATAAGTTTTAAGTTTATAAAACCAAAGCTTTTAAAGAGGTCTTTTTGTTTTCCAAACTCTTTTTGGAAAGATTTTTCAAGTGCGGTTGAGCCTTTTGGAAATCAAACCATTTTGTAAAACTTTTTAAATCCAAGTTGGGTTTTGAAATGTTTGAAATTGATACAGGTTTTGCAATAAAAGTCTTTTGAAAGCCTTTTTGTTTACGAAGACAAAACACATCTGTTTTTTTAAACCTTCAAAACAAGCAGTTTTGAAAACACCAAGGTTTTTGAAATGAGGCGTTGCTCCCTTTTGTTTTGAAACTTACTTTAAAACATACAAAACTAGTTTTGAAATCGGTTTTAAATCTTGTCTTCTTTTTGAGAAGCAAGGATTTCACAATCAACTTTTTTTCAAAAACCATTTTCAAAACAACTTTTGAAATAAACTTTAGAAAAACTCTTTTTGGTTTTGACAAATACTTTTTAGCACGGTTGCAAAAAACATCCTTTTCGCAAAGGTTATGCTTGATAAAACAGTTGCAAAGCATTTTTTAAATAGAATTGGTTTTTGGAAAGTGGACTTGGCTCTTAGTTTTGAATCAAAATAGTTTAAAACAAAATTGAGCCAATGACCTTTGGTTTGAAAGCATTTTGTTGGGTGAAAACAAAACTTGGTTTCCTGACAACGAGTTTTGGAAAGACCTTTTGAAAAAGGAAACAATTTTCACACTTCTTTGTAAATAGCTTTTGAAATGGAAACAGTTTGAAAAGGGAACTGAATTTGTTTTCTTTTGAAAAGAAAAACCTTTTTGAAAACTTTTTAAGGCCATTTTTTGAAATAGAATTTCTTGTGAAGGAAGAGACATTTTTCAACAAAAAGAAGGGAGGGAAGTTTTGAAAATTTTGTTTGGTTAGAAAGCTGAAAATAATTTTTGAAATGGTCTCCAAAGACATGATGCATCGGTTTACTTTTCCCACTCGGTTAGTTGGGTTCTCTTACTTAGTCATAGGGCGGCTTGGGTTTAGCCTGTAAAGGTTATCCAAAACCTGGAGTCTCACACGAAAACATCTTTTATAACTTACACTCAGATAATAAGAAGCATAAAAGCACAAGCAAAACAACAAGGATCCAGACAATCAGGCAACATTACAATTCCTATATGCATAGTGTTGACTTAAGGCGACTCCAAAGCCTTCAAGCCTCACACAACTACCGATCTGGCGTAGGCAGTATAAGGGGGAAATTGTTTCCTATAGGTCAACTTTCCAAAAGGGGTAGGTCAATTAGCTTAGAACTCAAGGCAGAGAGGGGAAAACAAGTGTTAGCACTTATAGTTCTACCAACAAGCAGGAAGTTTGGCTTCTATTCTAGTGTTCGGTTCTAAAGTCTCGTCCCACAGGCAAGTATGGCTCTGATACCAACTGAAACGACCCACGATTTCCTCGATGGGAAATCCGCAGATACATCATAATGTGATAGTCCAAAAGTCTCAAACCATCACATTATCATTATTCAGTTGTTACCATAGTTCATACAACACGATCGTACAGGTTTACAAGTCATTACGTCACATGGAAACTCCATCTAGTACAAACTATATCGGTAACGCACACCTATCGACGCTAGAGTCGGCGTAAAGCGTCGGCGAGTGAAGGCTCCTCCTTCACGGGCATCATCAAAGTCGATGTAGCAGCGGGCGAAGACTCCGTCTTCGTCTTCTCATCCAAACTTGCGTATAGGAACGAGACCTCCTAGTCCATCTAGCTTCCACCTTCGTCGCGGTAGAAGTCGCCCAACCTGTCGTTAATTTTCAGTACGGTTTGTACTGGCCACACTTTCCCATCCTATGTTTGCATTTGCTATGTGGTATGTGGAATGCAAGGGTAGAGCAAAAAGGAGCCTATTTATGGCTGTAGTTTTCCTATGCAGGTAATCAATATTTTATAAATATAATCGTCAAGTTTTTAATCCAGATACCCGGCCACATGGCCTTCCATTCGGTCATCGACCGAACATCCAGCCATAGGGCCATCCATCCCATCCGCACATCCACACATCTCACCACACTCTCACTCTCTAGGCGGCAAGGACGACTCCCACTCGTACCTTGCCTCAACGGCCAGCGCCGGACCTATCAACCCAGGGGGAGAAGAAGAAAGGACACCTCTCACTAAGTCCAGGGGACTCTGAGCACCATAGTGTTGTCCATGACCGTGGACACGACTATACATATAGATCGATCAACTCTGCAGAGCGTGTATGCCTGGAACCACAAGTTAGCTATCATCGATGATCCGGCTCGTCTAAGCTGATTCCAAACTTCCCCCTAATCCGCAACGATGCCATCCTACCACTCAGCCCTGGGGCACCCCGGTGGAAATCCACCGTAACGCTGAGACTGTGAGACGTGGATCCTGGCGTACCAAATAAAACACCACGTTGTCTTAGGAGGGTGTGGGTATCCAGTCCTTACCTCCCTACACTTATCACCTTTCAGCCTAGCAGTAATGGCATCGTTTCGCCCAGGGGGTAGGAACGGTTCCCGCCCATACAAGAACAAGTGGTGCGCACGAAGGTACTATGGCCGGTAGCCCCAGCGCAATAAGTCCTAAGGACTGGACAGGATATCTCCTCCTCGGGGCTTCCATCGCCCCCGTACTGACACAGCACCTCTATCCCGGGGATTCGTCCCACAAAGACACTCCTCCCCAGGACCTCTTCTCAAGATCACAATGTACCCGCCACAGGTACTCCCCAGGGGATGCCCAGGTCACATCCCCTCGGCAAGACTCGTCACCGGACTCGTCGTAGATCCTGTCCAATCGACTCAACCCTCACCACACACGCACCCAAGACACACGCCAAGATCTCCCCATATACCATCAATCATTACGGCACCACGTGCCTTAGCCACCCACAAGCAAACATCCACCATGCATCACATCACACATATAATGCGTAGTAGAAGTGAGTAGCAAGTATATATAGTAAGCGGTGTCTAGCCTAACAGCGGGTGTGCAGGGGAAGGGTTGCGTCAAGGTATAGGCTTCACAAGCAATCTAACATGCAACCTATCACAATTCATTTGCAAAAAGTAAAGCACTAGCAGCTACATTATTGCATGTCTAATAGGATTCTATGAGGTTGGATGGGCTGTGGCACCTGTTACGTTGTTAGTCCAAGATCTCTGATGTCCTCGTAGCCGTTCTCCTCGGGTCCTGGTGTTGTCTTCGGTCTCCTCCTCCTGCGGGTTCCGGTCTAACCAAGGCTGCTCCCGACACAACTACCTCACGAGACCGGCAAATAAGACAAAAGAGCGATCAGAACATAGACACGACGACTAGACCCGAAAGATGCTAAGGACACTAAACAGAGAAAGGACTTAGCCCTCGCGGAGGACATGCGATCCTCGGGCTCAAAAAGACGCAGGAGCGGGGGTGCTTGCTAAGCACAAGCTCGAGTCACAACCTAGCTCGTACTTCCCGGGCCAACCGAGTCGACCTGTACGGCTCAAGAAAAATAGTTGAGACCTGATCCTGACTTAAGCAATCATCACGCAAAACAAGATTAACCCTCACGAAGCGAGTTCGTTTTCCTCGGGCTCAAAAGAGGTGAAGGAGAATCTCAGCTAAGCACGTCTATGTCATGTTCTCGGTGTAAATATTTTTCCTACGGTCGATGGAGTCGACTCGCACGGAACCAAGGTCATGATATGGACCTTAGCTTTGCCGACTAGAACAAGGGTCCGATCTTTGATCCAATCGTCATGGCTAAGGACAAGATCGAATAGATCGACCATCGAGAAAAAGAGAGTAGTTCCGTTGTCTCTCGATCTGTACGCCATTGTAATCGGCGAGGACCGAGATGAGGAAACGAAATGAGAAAAGAGAGGCAATGGTGGTCTAACTCACTCCCTTGCACGCGCCATAGCGAAAGACGGATATAGGCGGGGGTGACACACCGGAAATCACAAGCACTTAAACCACTCGTTGGGTACCTCAACCCATGCGCACTAAATGGCACTAGGCGTTCCTAGAATCTGTAGCGGTGCGGTTGTCACCGCGAGGATCCAGGAGCGCTTCGGTCTAAAATAGGTACAAGCATACAAGGGCTCAAGTGCAAAAAAGCAAAAGAGAGAGTAAAACGAGGATCCACCTTTCCTTGATCCACACGCCATAGCAGTAGACGGGAATCACAGGAATGTGAACAAGATAGCAATACTAACACACAAACACGACTAACGCGCAAAAGAGACAGACTAAAAGCGGGGAACTTGGTTCCACGGGGCTTCGATCCACGGTCATTGCATTTGGCAGGGATCGAAGTGATTGGAAACAAAAGTGGATGGATCCACACCTTACTGGATCGGCGGAGATCAAACTTATTGGAGAAAAGAGAAGAGAGCGATCCCGCATTCACTCGACCGACACGCCATGGTGAGGGCGGTGGCCGAAGAATTAGAGACACTTATCCTATGCCAACTCGTAGGGCACCATGACCTCCGTGTAACAAAATTGGCACAACGATATTCCTACAACTCGTAGCGGTGCAGTTGTCACCGCGAGAGTCAAGGGAATGTTATGGCCGAAGCGGTGCAAGCATACGAGGTGGCTAGGACAGAAACACGACAAAACGGATGGAGCCCGATGGTCATGGCGAGTCACCTTGCGACCATGAGCTTCACCCATACTTGTCAGCACTCGCCGTTCTACAGTCGTTGACTTTCGATCCTCCTCCCACTAGACTAGGTCACAGAGGGCTATCGTGTGCGGGTAACATCCGCATCGATATCAGATTTGATATCGAGCCCACCATGACCATGCCCTAGGGCTAAGGACAGGAGCTAACGCTCGTAGCACTATGAGGCCAACCCAACAAACAACAACGACTATAACTATGAGGGACGAGTTACGCTCGATGTTACGACCACGGCGGGACGAACCCACGATCACAACATCTGAGCGAAGGATGATCCCCCGACCGGCTCGAAGGCACGGTCCACAGACAACGAACAAGGACCGGCTAGAAGGCACGACCTACCACCAGCGACACAAACACACGGGGACTGACAATACGATAACCGACACAACCAACTCAACGTAGGAGTAGCACATATCCATAACACGGAAAATAGACCGGCGCGAAGGCTCGGCACAGGCAAGTATTTATTGCATAGATAGATAGGATGTCATAATGTGAAGATGCACATGACAAAAGGTAAATGCGAGTTGTGTCGACGTCGAGGATGGCGTCGACGGGTTCCAAAGGTTAGACCTTGCGGTGGCGAAAAAAGGCGAGGCTTCGATGATGCGGCGCCATCGACCGAACAGCTGCGCGCCTTGGCCAAACAGTGGCGCACGGTCAGCCGAACAGCAAGGCGCGCACAGCCGGACAGCAGGGCGCCACCGACCGAACAGCGATGCGCGGTCTTGCCGACTGCGACGCGCAGCCTTACAGAATTGTTGGCGCTCGCCATCGCGGTCATCATGGCTGCAGTTGCGATGTCGCAAGGAAAGCTTCGGCGGGTGGCAGCAAGATGACAAGGTCCTGCGATAGTGTAAATCACGGCACGAAGGCCGGTCTCAGGTCGATGCACGATGGCGTTAAGGGGAAAGTGGGGACTTTGGTTGTGGGGGCTCACCAGCAGTAAGGAGAAAACTCCGGCGAGGGCGTGGTCGGCATGGTGGACAGGGCCATGGCGAGGCCGACTGGACTGGCCAGCAGCGTGTAGCGGCCGGCGGGGCACGTCGAGGCGCGGCGCAGCCAGCAGGGCATGGCCAGCGGAGCTGACGACCGGCTGGAGACGACGTCGAGGTGGTCGGACACGGGCTCGGAGCCACGGCGGGGCTTCGGCTCGAGGCGAGGAAGCGGCTGCTGCTGGTGCGGACGCGGCCACGGCAAGCACGTGGAGGCGCTCGGGGTGCGGCGACGCGGCCACGACGCCAAGGAGGAGCATGACGAGGAAGGAGAGGCCCGGTGGCGAGGCTCGGCCGACAGGGCACGGGATCGACGGTCGATGGCTCCTGGTCGCGGCGTCCGCGTCTCTGGACACGTGCGTCGCGTCACGAACGTTCCCTGGCAACGGCTTGGTCGGTGACGCCGGAGCTCCGGGCGTCGAGGACGCAGTGACCACGCACGTCAGCGACGAGGTGGCTCGACCTGGGCGCGGTCGTGGACGACTGGTAGCCGACCGGGTGTGGCTGCGTGCGCGGAGGAGATGGCTGGGGGCGGACCGCCTGGACAGCCAGGGGCGGCTTGGGTGGCCATGGCCGGCTAGTGGAGCGCCACGCGTCTGGCCGGGGAAGAGGCGTCCGCCGTGACTTCGAAAGGAGGGAGGAGGATAGTGGCAGCACAGATGGGGAAGGGGGAAGAGAGGGCAGCCGCGACCGTATTTGTAGGCGTCGCGAGCTAGGGTTCGGGCACGGACGACGAGATGCCTCGGCGTCCGTACCTGCGGCCACGCGGCAAGCATCGCGCGGAGGGCGGGCGCCAGAGCGGCGACGGCGCGCCTGGGGAGCAGCCGCTCCCTAGGGCTTGCAGGAGGGGCGCGGGCGGCCTGGGCCAGGCAGGCCACGCCTTGGGCCGGTCAGGCTATGCGTGCGAGCGGGCCAAGGGAAAGGGGAGGAAGCGCGGGCCTTCGGGAGCAGATGGGCCAGTAGGAGAGGAAGGTGGGCGAGACCCACTCGGCTGAAGGGAGGGGAGAAGGGTGGAGATGGGCCTGAGGGGGGTTTGGTTGGGTCGAAGCCCATTCGGCAGGGAGAGGAGAGGGAAGGGATTTGAGCCCACGGGGAAAAAGGGATTTGTCCCATTTTGCTAAGGAAAAACAGAGGAATTTAAGAGGAGTTCGGGGAGGAATTCGACAGGGATTCGGATGGAGTATTCAAGTATGATTTGATGGAAAAGAAGAAAAGAATCTTTCTCTTCTAAGAAATATTATGACTTGGAGGGTTCGGAGTTGGAACAAGGGGATCGAGGGGAATTTAGAGGTCAAGTTCGGTGGAATCAGAATCAATGGTTTGATTGGGTTCTAATAAACATTTGAGGGGGACTCAAGAGAGGTTGGGTGGAGTCCAAAGGAGTTCGGGAAAGAGTTGAAGGATGTCGAGAGAGACGAGGAAGGATATTCAACGGGGGATTTGAAAGAAACATTGCTATGGATCCGCGCACTCCGACCCTAACACGACTCAAACCCTAACCCGACTTGATAACTTGAGCACACTCCTACAAGCAAATCTATATGTATGCAACGTTCTGCGAACAACATCACTATGTTTGACCTAGCGGCTACATGTTTCACACATTACAGGAAAAAGTTTTAAAAAGCTCGTATTTTTGGTTTGTCAAAAACCCGGGCTGTTACAGGTTGTCTGCCCAATCAGGCCGATTGCAGGCCTAGGCTGGGTTGCCTATCCAATCAGGCCGATTATGTCGGAAGTTCCAACTCCTGTTGGAAGTTCTGACACTCAGCGCCCAAAACGGTTGCGAGCCTTTTGCCTCTTCTCTGTGAATACAATTTGGGGTATGGTAATGCTTATAGATATGTGAACACTATCACACAGCTCCTGCAAACACAAATCACCACACCCGAGTAGCACAAGAGGAATCTCAAATAATATATGCAATATGAGCGAATGTGAGGCAAACTAAATGAAGGACGCGGTGATTTGTTTGACCAGAGTTCAGGTCACCCCAAGGACCCAACAAGGTCTACTCGTGGCCGGACCCAAAACGGTCTCTTTCCACCTTTCCACTAAGGAGTCTTCTTTCCTCTTTCAGCAGGAAGACTAGCCCTTCTTACAATGGCCACCATAGCAGCCCACAACACCCTCTGGTGCTTGTCAGTGTCACTTTGCCACCTAGGAACAAAGTTCCAAGAGAACGAACGCAACGAACCAAAGATCTTCGACTTGCTCAAGTGCTCAAGAGTGGGATAGCTCACACAATGTCTCTCAGCTTCTCTATTGCCACCAAGGCAAGCTCACAAAGGATGGATCACTCTCTAATCAAATATTATGGAAGTTGGGAGCTAGAACACTCACAAAGAGGAAGAGAGGAGTGCCAAACTGCTTCTGGTCGTATGTGGGAGTGGGGAGAACCAGCTACAACAAATGGAGGAGAGGGAGAGGTATAAATAGCCACCAAAGCCAAACTAGCCGTTGGGCTGAGTCAGCAAACTCGGCCTAGCCGGGATGAGAACCCGGCCTAGCCGGGATTTTGAACTGACTAGCCGTTGGACCAGAAGTCGGCCTGACCGGGATGCAAACCCGGCCTAGCATATAACCGGCCTGATTGGAAATCAAAATATGCCTTGGCCGGCTTTGGTCTGAAGGCTGAAAACTGGGTATTCTTCTTCTCACTCTTTTCACTCATTTTTTTAGGCTTTCTCACATGGTTCAACTTGAGCACCATTTGTTTGTCTTAGTTTCAGTGATGCATCCCTATTGAAAGAGTGGCACAACTAAACTCAACACAAGAAAATAAAACTTGATCTCCACTTGAGCTTCTTCCAATTTTGGCTTGCCACAATAATTATGCATGGTTGAGGAACTCCATCACTTGATTTGTTTGAGCTTGTCCATCTTGAGCATGTGACTTGTGTCGAAGGTTTCAAGTCACTTAGAACAAATGATTTGATCTTCCACATTGACAAACACTACTTGATTAGTGCCTCGACTAAATGCAAGTAAATTCCTTCTTCACTTTTAGCTAGGTCCCTCGACGGCCAAGCCGTCGCTTGCCCTTCACCTTTCGTGTAACAACCCACAAATTTCTACCTCAAAATCCCAACCACAAAATTTTTCTTTTCTTTTCACCTTGCATGATGAGTGAGACAACCTACTTGTATTCACACTTAAACATATGCATTAACATTTATATTTGACCATTATGATTAGTAGCATAGTAAGCAACTAACTAACCAATTAATAAGCATATGTGATTTGGCTCTTCTTGGATTTCTTGTGTGAAATGCATCAATACATATATATAAACTTTGCAAAGCATGTTACGTGACAAACCCATAACCTAAGATCAATATTTGGATTAAGGAGCAACACTAGCATTGAGTTAATTAGAAAGGAAATGGAGAAACGGTAAACGAACTGACTGGGCCGAAACCCTTTGCGCAGCCCAGCTAACCGCCGAAGGGAAATCACTGCACGGCCATTGCGGCCCGGCGTCACCACGCGTGCACAGCACGGCCCAACCGAGCAACGCGCGCGCATGCACGACCCTCGCAGATAGCCCAACCGCGCGCGGAGCGGCCCTGCCATCGCGTGCGCCCGCTCGCCTCCGCGCCGAGACCCTGACACACTGGCCCTACGCGTCAGCGAGCACCACCTCTGTTCTTCTTCTTGCGCAAGCCGGAAGGCAGAGCACGGCAACGGCGGCGGCCCCCACCGTGCCACCTCGGCCGACCGCGGCTAACAAACCCCTAACAAACTAGGGAATCTTGTCCCCTGCGATTTGAATTGGAGACGTGTGGAATCGGAGTGTCTCGTAACCCTTTGATCAAGGTTGCGCGGCCAATCCGCCATCCGCCGTGACACGCACCCGTGCCTATATAAACCGAGCCCTCGCCGGAACCCCTGGGTTCCCAGCAAGCGTCGCCACACCGTGGCGCACTCACCACACCACACAGCCGAGAGAAGAGAGTAGCGAAGGAGCGGAGCCGTGGAGGATCGGGCGCCGCCGCGGAATTCGTCGGCGCCGAGGAAGAGGACCACGAGCGGAGCACGGGGTGAACCAGGAGCTGCACGACACTGCAACCGGAGCTACACGCCCTCGAATCGCCCTGCACCGCTATCCTATCTTCACCGCTACCACGGTAAGCCTCATGCCACCTTCGCCATCTTCGTCCTCTACATCGGCCATGGCGCCCGTACCGGAGCGCGCAGGCCAGAGCCTCTACCGGCTCGGAGCGAACTCACGCCACCGCGCACACGTTGATGCCTCACGAACCGCACTCCGAACTAGGTAGGGAGACCGAGCTCACGGCGATGAAACGCATGCACGTCGCCGCGGACTGACGCGCCGCGGCGAACCGGTGTCCCAAACGCTATAGCCCACAAGAGACGATGCGGGATAGCCGATGGTGATCACCACTCGAAGTAGAATCCCGTGCACACTTTAGTTGAAGCCATAGACCAAGGAGCACTCTAGCCGAGAGGGCGAGACGCCGTGACCATGCGCGACGTCGCGGCTGGGCATGCCGTGGCGAACCTGTGCTCCAGTTGCCACGGGCCTCGAGTTGGGAAACTAACTGGCCGCATAGCATCACCCAGTGATGGAGAACACCGTGCGCGCCGTAGAATTAACTGGTGCCTGTTAATGAGCTTGTCCCGATGTCGCATGGTCGCGCCGCTGTGTGCTGCCGTGCGAGATCATACACGTGGAGTTGCTGCCGGGATTACCGATGTCAGCAGCATGATCTGGAGGCAGTAGAGGGGATGGGAAGGAGACCGTATGATTGAATTTGGTTGGGGAGGAGCGGAACTAGCCAAACGGCATAACACCGCCGCAGCTCCGCCGCCAAGTCACCCACGCTGGCCGCTAGGATCACCAGAACACGGAATTGGTGGCTTGGATCGATCCGCCGTAGAAGCACGATCACGCTGGAGCACAGAATCGAGTCCGGGGAGGCGAAGTCGAGCACCGGCGCAAGCGCGCCGTTGGCGGGGCACCGCCGTAACAAAACAGAGGAGAAAGGGGGAGAGAACTCCGATTCGCCCGAGGCTCGAGGCTGAGGGAGGCCTCGGTGCAAAAATCCGTCCCGCCCGAGGCTCGAGGCTGAGGGAGGCCTCGGAGCAAAGATCCGCCTCGCCCGAGGCGCAAGGCTCGAGAGAAGCCTCAGAGCAAAACACCGATTCGCCCGAGGCTCGAGGGTAGCGTCCTCGGCATCACCGTCCGAGGGAGGCCTCGACTTACTCGAGGGTAGCGTCCTCGGCATCACCGTCCGAGGGAGGCCTCGACTTACTCGAGGGTAGCGTCCTCGGCATCACCGTCCGAGGTAGGCCTCGACTTACTCGAGGGACGCGAACAGAAGCGTCCGAGATGACGTAATGCTGACGTCATGCTGACATCAGCATCCGTTGACCGAGTCAACGCTGACCGCGGACCCACCTGTCATACTGTACAGACGCACCAGCCAATTAGATTTGGACACGTGTCATCACCTGGTTAAATCGGCCATTTGTTATTTTCAGAAAATAGAATAAACTTCGGAAATTCATAACTAATTCATATGGACTCCAAAAATAGTGGTTCAAGTTGCTAAATTCATCTAAAATCGAGATCTACCTAATGGTACCATGTTTGAGTGCATTTGGATCTTTTGAATTTTCATTCGTTCTTTGTGCTATTCTATAGATGTCGCTAATGCGACCGTTTTCGTACGTTTTCAGAGCCGGAAGGGACGCCTGACAACGAGGATCACGACTACGAGGAGGAACAAGACAACAATCAATCTCAAGGTGCCACAGCCCATCCAACCTCGTAGATCCCATTACGCATGCTAAATTATATTTCTAATCTAATGATGCTCAGTATAGGACTTGCATGATAGATTTACTTGTAAGCCCATACCTTGACGCAACCTATTCCCTGCTACCCAGCTGTTAGGATAGACACACGCGCTGTAAATACTATCTTGAATATATTTATTTATGCTACGGTGAAAACCGGTGCATATTGTTATACGGTGTATATTGGGGAGTGTGCTGCGTGTGTTTTGGGTGAGTATGGTGGTGAGGGTTGTGTCGACCAAGCCGGAATATATGATGAGCCTGGTGCGAGTCTTGCCGTGGGGCATATCTGGATGCCCCTGTGGTGTGAAACCTGTGGTGGGTTAAATGGTGACATGAGGTGGATCTGGGTGTGAGCCGCTGGTGGAGCCCAGATCAGGAGCGTGCTGTGGTGGCACATATAATGAAAACCTTTGAGAAGACATTCCGGCTTAGTCAACCTAGGTGGAACGGGGACCTGACCACGGGGAATACCTTTACATGCCACTCGCTCCTTATGGACGGGGACGGTCGGACTACCTGGTAGGGTAATGCCACTACTGCTAGGCGAGAGAGTGCGAGGAAGGTACGGGTATCAGAGTCCCACACCCTTCTGAGACGATCACGGCCCCCACTTCGGGAGAGGGAACGTGACTTCACAGACTTAGCCATCCTAGACAGACTTGGGATGATTCCAGGGCTGAGTGGTAGGGTGGCATTACTCTAGGCTGGCAAGCGGCCGGTATCCGCCTAGGCACATCCGGGGTGCTGATGATGGCGATCTTGTGGATATTGTAGAACCTCTGCAGAGTGTATGGTTGATCGATCGATACGTTAGCCAACTTGTTGGCTGCGGACCTTTTCCCTGACTTGTTTCCGACTAGTGAGAGCTTCTCTTTTCTCCCTCTGGTAAGAGTGTGCCGGTCGTGAGTCAGGTGAGACTGCGGGCCGTTGAGACGAAGGCTGGGAGGGAGCTGGCCTCTGTCGACTGAACGAGAGTATGTGTGTGTGTGTGGGAATGGTGTATTGGTGATTGGATACGGTGATAAGTTAAAATGGTGAAACATGATAAACATACATAATACTGATATGCATAGGAAAACCCAGCCGGATAGGTCTGAATTTCATTTACCTGTTGCATCCACTACCACATATAAATCATATAGGATGGGAAAGTGTGGCCAGTACAAATCGTACTGAAAATTGAGGTTTCAGGTTCCGAGGAGGAGTACCACTCCGAGGAGTTCGAGGAGTAGGGGGAGGGGGTTTCGCTTCTACGCTCAAGTTTGGAGATTGATCGCGCTTCTTCGTCTGTTTCAAGCTGTTCCGGATGCTGTTTATCTAACTTCTCGCCTGTTGGCGATGTAATAAGTGTAATATCGTTTTAAGTACTTTTATTATTTCGAAGTATGGATTATGATATTTGACTGGATTATCGGGTAATTTGACTCGAAAGAGTTATATTACACTTGACTCTGTGGATTTTCCCTTCGTGGAAAATCAGGTCATTTCATTTCGCTTAGTACCTCAAAGAGATTTCCTTGCTATCTTCACCTTCTCAAGATTAACATGCCTTGTCAATGTTTCTAACCAAGATTTGAATACCATTTCATTTTCATTGTTGTCTTGTGCTTGAACAAAATTGTTTCCAATAATTTTCACAAGCTTGGCAACTATCTTTGATATTAGTTCTTGCAAGCTATATAGTTGAGACCATCTCAAATGCAATCTCTTATGTCTCATTTATTTGATAACATGCTTGCTTGCAAATCCTTGCTTCACAATAAATCTTGAACTCAAACTGACATTTATATGATCACCACACATTATATGAGTCCAACACATAACAAGTCATTTGGGACCAAATACCTGCAAGTCTCATAAAGATTATTAGTCCCTTAATCGTGTTGTCAAACAATGCACCAAAACCCACAAGGGCCTAGATGCACTTTCAATGCCATCAGAGCTTCACTTTCGAACTTCGGGGAGTTTCCGCTAGTGAGCGTCCTGCTCCATGCTAAGCAAAGGGGAGAGTCAACACTAAACAGTGTGAGGGCATTCTTTGTTAACAGACAATGACCTAATTGCTGAATGCATCTGTCGACGCCGAAACGGTTCCGGATCACATACCAGTTAGAGCTAGATCGCCCGGGTCACCACGGACCGAAGAACGCAGCGAGGAGGTCACACTTACGTGATGAAGAACGGCTAGGTTTACAAGCAAACCAGTAAAGGATAGCTATCACACTTACGTGGCGAAGAACGACCAGTTTCCGGGCAAACTAGCAAAGGAACAGTCGAAGCTCTCGCCCGGGCAAAGGAACGTCAGGGCAAGGACGTCGCCAGGTTGCCCTAGGTCGACCGATGAGCCTAGGGCGTCATCCTTGGTCGTCAGATCAAGAGATGAACAACATGAGGTTGGAAAAGAGGGTAAAAGAGAGTTTGTAGATTGATTTGTGTCGATTGGATAGATGGGATCTCAATCGGTCATGATCCTCTCATTTATATAGAGGGGGTGGTCTTATCCTAGTAGAAAACAACTCCAAAACATGTTCTCCATGTTTCCCATGTCAAAACATACAAAAACTGATTTAGTAACCAACCGGTTCAGACATTACCGGAAAAAACGGCTTAGTCGGCTCAGGACCTGACTAGGTCGGTTTGTGCGGGCTCCGGCACAGCAGCCAGGAGGGGACCCGACTAAGTCGGCTCAGGGACCCGGCTAAGTCGGTTTCGGTGACTCAACAACCCATTTTGTTCTTCACTTAATTTTTGATACTTTGCTTTCACTACTTGATCACCAACACATATACGATGTAGATAACTTGTTGATGACGCCTATAATCCAGCATGAGACACCTTGGGGTGAATGGAGTGCACCAAGATATTATTTTTGAGCTAAGTCGGCAATAATGTTCTGAAATTTATAACTAATTCATCCGGACTTCAAACGAGATAAACTATATATGTTTTTCGATCAGCTCGATGAGAGGAACACAATGGTGAAGTCCATTC
The DNA here is from genome assembly GCA_009763385.1 of Coix lacryma-jobi var. lacryma-jobi. Classification (NCBI taxonomy): domain Eukaryota; kingdom Viridiplantae; phylum Streptophyta; class Magnoliopsida; order Poales; family Poaceae; genus Coix; species Coix lacryma-jobi. The sequence goes on from CM019831.1 coordinate 23,633,475, forward strand.
TTGCATTTGAGAAAGTTAGCAAAACCGACTCAGTCAGTTTGTGAAGCCGGCTAAGCCGACTCTGGCTGGTTGAGCAACCGAAAAACTGTTTTCTTCGCCTTGGCTCCAAATACGATGATCCAAGTATATATTTTCTAGCCATCTTGACGACAGAAACTTGATGATGGAGTCCATTATACGCTTGAGACACTTTTAAGTGCCAACAACATCCACACCATCAACGTACTGCTTCATGGATGATGGCCGAGAGAAGTAGTGTTCTTATAAACTGGATATGACCAAGGCATATGGTAGCCTAGCAGGTGTATTGAGATTGTGGGCTGTCCGGCTGGATTTATTATGGCTGATTTTGCGAATGCTATTTTGTTGTGAGAAAAAAAATTGCCTCATAGAGGGAAAGGTGGATTGGTTCTGGCTAATAATAAGCTCAAACAAATGAGACTTGTGTCACATCTGGCTCAGTTTGAAGTTTGGCCCATGATGGCTCATGTGCATGTTAATGAGATATTGTGTGTGTGTGGGGGGGGGGGGGTTAGTCCCACCTTGATTATTTAGAGTGAGTTAGACTAATATATAAGGATTCTAGAGTTCATCTCACTATATATCTCTGAGTTAATCCATTTATGTGAAGCGAGGACAAAAGTGTAAGTAGGATGGTGGTAGGTGTGGTTCGCTCAATGTGCAGAGTGGATCTGAGCCGTTTGAACTCCGGGGCATTATTATAAATGGTATCAGAGTCGATCTTCGCAGCCACAAACGCATGTGGGTTAGAGGCGCGGACATGGGGTCCATTGCGTGTGTAGACCCTGTGGGGTGCACAAAATGACACATTTGCCGACACTAGATGCATGATCACATGTGCTAAGAGGGAACGTTTCTAGTAGTCGTTTGCCCGGTTGTGAGTGTGATGGGCCGACAAGGATGTCTGGTCCTTTGAGAGGGGGGGTGTATGTCACATCTGACCCCAGTTTAAAGTTTGGCCCATAGTGGTCCTAGGTGAACAAGGATGAAAGTGTAAGTAGTATGGTGGTACGTGTAATTCGCTTAGCGTGTAGAGTGGATCTGAGCTGTTTCGCAGCCACAAACATGTTCGGGTCAGAGGCGCGGTCACGAGGTTCATTGCGCGTGTAGAGCCTGCGGGGTGCACGACATGACACATGTGTCAGCAGTGAACACATGGTGACGTGTGCTAAGAGAGAACGTTTCTAGTCATCGTTTGTACGGTTGTGAGTGTGTTGGGCTGATGAGGACTTTAGGTCCTTTGAGCGGGGTGCATGTCATATCCGGCCTAATTTGTAGTTTAGCCCATATTAGTCCTAGGTAAACGAGGACGAAAGTATAAATAGCATAGTGTTACATGTGGTTCACTCAGCATGCAAAGTGGATCTGAACCGTTTGGACTGTGGGGATTAAAGGATCAATAAAGTTGTTTTGAATATCGAATTTCTAAGGGCCTCCGCAATAGGATGTAGGAAGGGGTAGGAAGGAATAAATGAAGTCTTGCTACAAGTAAGAAGCACCGAAGGAGTCGGTAACGTACAATTACTATACTACTTGGTAAGAATATATGGATAAAAAATGAGACTCTCATAGCAGGCTAGCTAATTACTACCGGGTAAGAATGGATAAAAAGAAAATGAGATGCTGATAGCAGGCTTGCTTCTCCTTTTTTTTTGATAAGAACATTATATATTATATTATGCATCCGAGTACATGAGGTTGGATTTGGAAAACCCAATTACAGAAAAGGCACCAGTAGACGCCAGGATAAGAAATTCTACTTTTGGATATTCTATCCCCAGAGCAGAAACCGAACAAGGAATTTTTAAAAAGGGATCTGCACACGATCGATCCAAAAGAAGCGATGAGTCCATAACGTGCCCCAAAAGGAACACGACGATCTCGCCGGTTATTGGAAGCACGGACCATCGAGGGCCTCGCAAGCACCGAGGCTGCAGAGGTTGAAAACCGAGCCGTAGATACAGAAGACGCGACAGCGGGCTCAGAATACTTTTGGCAGGGAATCGATGCAGATAGTTCGTCGAAGTCTGAAAAATGGATTCCGCTGTAGAAGAGGATAGATGTGTCGTTAAAGAAGCATACTCGAAGCAGTGGCGATCACATGGAGCTCCGAGGGATGCAAGCTGGACCCGAACCCGTTGTGTTTCCCCAAACCTGTCTTGAAAACGGGTCAAACTGCACCCGCTAACCCATGTACGTAACCGGGTCACCCTCCACCCGCTAACCCGATTGGAATGGTCGGAGGCGATGAGCGAGCCGCCGAATTGGAGCATGCCGTCGGCGGTGAGGTTGAGCAGAGCGCTGCCGCTGCTGATGTTGGCGTACATCTTGGAACCATTGAACTGCAGCGCGGCGGAGTGGACGAACCTGTAGTGGCCGTTGACGGACTGGAGCGTGGTGCCGTTGGCCCTGGGTATGGCCTGGCCCGGCATGAGCGTCGTTGACCGGGCAGATCTGGAGGCGCGAGGGCAAGGAGGAGGACGAACTCCGGAACCGCCCCCCGCCTTGTCCGCCTCGATGATGATGGCCTCCTGGAGCTGATTCGCATCGCTCTCGATGAGCACGGCGCTGTCCTTGACGGCGCGGCCCTCCAACAACTCCCACGCTGGCACGTCCTCGCAGTAGTAGTGGCTGATGTCCGGCGCACCCCGTGCCGGCCGGCCTCCACAAGCACCCGGACCAGCGCCTTGAAGACATGCTCGTCGATTTGGCTGGGGGAGATCTCCTGGCCGTCGTTGAACGCCCTGGAGCGGCACACGGTGAAGCCCATCTCGGCGCCGGCGCGGAACATGCGGGAGACGCGGTCCCGGGACCTCCAGTAGGAGTTCCACCCGTTGGCATAGAACAGCTGGGCGGCGAGGAACAGCTGAGGGCGCCAGGAGTCGCGGCTGTCGGGGCAGAGCTGGTCGAGGAACGCCTCGACGAGGACAGCGTCCTTCCAGGCCGCCGCGGCTCCGCCGCCGTGGGCGAACCCGTCATACCTCGGCGGGACGGAGGCCTTCGCCTGCAGGAATAGGAGGTAGTAGGAGCAAGACGCCGCGACGGCCGCTAGGAGGAGAAGACTTCGGAGCAGCGGCGCACGCGCGGGCCACAGCAAGCTCCCAGTCGGATGTCCTCTTCCATGGCTCTGCGCACCCGACGGCCGGTCGCGCCACCGCAGCTGGCTCCACCAGTAGGTGCTGCAGGCAACCACGACGAGAAAGACGGGCGGCCGGACACGGCACCATTATTGGAGAAAAAAGCAAAGGAAAAACTAAAAAGGAAGGAGGAAGAGGAGGGAGAGAAGGGGAAGGGGGCCGGCTCGCCTGCCCATCCGCCGGCGAGCACGCCGGGGAGAGGGCAGGGGGCCGGCGGCCGGCGGCGGAAGAGGTGAGAAGGACGAAGGGGAAAGAAGGACAGCACTAAGGCTTCTTGGAGACGGCAAAATGCTCCTTTTGTTCTCTCTTCGTGACGTTCCTGCTCTGCATCTAATGTTAGAGCAACTCCAGCCCACCTCCTAAACAGGCACCTATTCCAAATTTAGAGATTTGACGTAAAAAAATCAACTCCAACCCATCTCCTATTTGGGCTACTATTTTAGGAGACATCTTAAAATTTGGTTCTAGGCCCTCACCCACAGGAGGCCCCTATTCCTCTCCCCAGACGCCGGGCGCCGCTCCTCCACCGCCGCCACCCCGCCACGGCTCCTCCACCGCCGCTACCCCGCCACCGCACCTCCCGCACGCGGCCGCACCCCGTTCCTCTCCTCCGCCGCTGCTCCACCGCTCCACCGCCGTTTCCCCAATCCGCTGCTCCACGTGCTCCGCCAGCGTCTGTCACGGCGGTTCTTGGCCAGCGTCTGTCACGACGGCGCTGCTCCTCGCCGCCGTCTCCTCCTACTCAATCCGCCCCGCCACCACCACAACGCGACAACCGAAGCCTCCACTTCTTCAGATCTCATCCCATCCCGGCGCGCTCCTCCTCGGTCCTCGCCTCTACCACGCCACGCCGTCCGTCCATGGAGCACGACGCCGAGGCGCGCCGCGGGTTCGCCAGGATGGGATTCGGGTCCGTATTCGCTGCTGCTGCTCGTTGGTTGAAGCTGCTGCTGCTTTTTGCTCCTCTCTTTTGCGCTCTTCTGAACCCGCTCCTTGGCGCAGGTGCAAGCACTACCGGAGGCGGTGCCGGATCCACGCGCCCTGCTGCGGCGACGTCTTCCACTGCCGCCATTGCCACGACGAATCCACGGTGCCCTCTTCTTCCTTCCCTCACCACCTGACGCTGACGACCTTTGGTGCTCTGTTTCTCTCGTCCTCTGTTTCCTTTTCATGTGCTGCTGATCCTGCACTCCTTGTTGGATCTTGCTTTGGTCCGGATGATTGGATTGGACATTTGGATTCGATGCGCAGAAAGACGAGCACGAGCTGGATCAGCACGCCATCCAATCGGTGCACTTCTTTACCATTTATTTCGTTCCTCGTGCTCCGGGTTCTTCTTGTTCTTGGGCTGCACTGACCTCTCTCTTGTTTTCCATCCCACTCTCACTCCCACCCCAGGTTATCTGCCTCGTCTGTGACACCGAACAGCCGACATCGATGCGGGTGATTATTTGGGTAGGGGGTGTTGGGCTGGAGTTGAATGCAATTTTGGGTCCCTATTTTTTGCAAATCAGCATGTAAATGAGAAGAAAAAAGGCCCAATTTGCATGCTTGGCTGGAGTTTACCGTAGCAAAAGCTTTAGATTCTTTGCCTGCTCTGGATCGTGATCGAGAAAAAGAATAGTATCATCAGCATACTGTAGAATAGACAGACCTTGATCAATGAGGTCTGGGATGATACCTTGCCATCGGCTTTTGCTCTATTAATAAGAAGAGCTAGCATATCAGCGACGATGTTAAATAAGATAGGCGACATAGGGCCACCCTGTCTCAGCCCACGCTTCGTTTGGAAGTAGGGGCCAACATCATCATTGACTTTAATCCCCACACTTCCTCCCGAGACCATCCTTTAAATCCACCTACACCATTTGGGAGAGAAACCTTTCATTCGTAAGGTTTGCTGTAGGAAGGACCATTTAACTTTATCATACGCCTTTTCAAAGTCAATCTTGAAAATGACGCCATTTCTCTTCTTTGTATGCAGTTCATGGATAGTTTCGTGTAGGACAAGTACTCCTTCCATAATATTCCTGCCTGGCATAAAAGCGGTCTGTGTAGGATAGACCACCGTTTTAGCAACCTTAATCAGTCTATTTGTGCCAACCTTTGTGAAGATTTTAAAGCTAACATTAAGCACACAAATAGGCCTGTATTGCTGAATTTTGTTGGCGTCTTGAGATTTAGGGATTAGAGTAATGATCCCAAAATTCAGACTAAAAAGGTCCAAAGCCTCTCTATGAAGATCGGCAAAAAAGAGGTAAAGAGATTAGCTCTAAGAATGTGTCACATATATTATCGAGAGCTAAACAAACCATATGGGTTCCATTGTACATATATAATGCTCACAGATTTAACTCCCATTTTGTATTTTTTTCTTATTTTTCTGTGCTAGAGCCAGACAGCTAACAAGGAAACCACACAGAAGGATATTTTGGTGTACAAAGTACGACGAATGTGGACTGCTGCTTTTGCTTATAGTTGTAGATACAACTTTTGTTAACCGGCGCTCTTACTATGTAACTTTTGGTCAAAAACATAGTTTTCGACGGTACAAAAAAAATTGGGCAACATAGAGCAACATAGATGATGCAATGATAGGTTATACAATACCTACCTTTTGAGGAGAAAGATTATGCTCACTGCTTCTGCGAAGCTTGACTATCTATGTTAATTTCTGTATGTCAAGATTATTAAGAGTATGCTCTATTGACAATTTCTCGGCACATCAAAACTATAAACAAACCACACACTAGCCATAAGCGGCAACGCCGCGAGCATTTCTAGTGGACGACGATCGAGGAGGCACAATATGAGCGCATCATATATCCTAGCTATATATATGTTGAAGGGAGCTAAGAGAGATGGTTGGCCCAGATGGCCAGATTTGAGCTCGGCAAAGAGAATTGGACGGGAAAGCGGTCAGCTAGAGGACTATATATATGCGAATATGTGCAAGATTCTGATATAAGTTGCTACATAAAAATATCTTAGTAATTACAGTAATTAGTCATGAACAGATATTCATTGAGAAACGTTTTATATTTATTAGCCCATTCGTGAACATGGTTTATTGACTAGTTCACGAGGACATGAACCCCTGTAGATACTAATACACCTACACAAATATGTATGTACTCTTGAACATGTAAATGTAATGATAATCTCCATAAAAGTTGTGTTGGGTCCTCGGCTTGACAGGCCTATACCATAAGCATGGGCCGGCAACTATGGTATATGAGTGGGCTAGGAATTTCACATGTCAGTCTAGTTTTTTTTGATGGAATACATGTTTGTTTTAAGATTCACACAAAAAATAGTTTTTTTTATGGAGCTTGATATATATATATATATATAATGCAATTTGTTCTTGAATATTTCATATTTGCTTTCATTACATCTTATATATAATATTTATCTTCACACACCGAAACAGGACAATTACAAATATGCAATGATACATTTCACACACCATAATTTCATGCAAGGTAGAGTAGTGTAATAAGAAGAGCATGCATGCATTTGGAACATTATATTCCAGTTTTATTTCACACACATAGAGGTATCTCCTCCAGCAGATGTATATATATCATCAGTTAGGCCCTTGGGAGTAGTTGAATTTTATATCCCTGTGGGAACATGATGACTGCCTTGCGGGATACTTCCCCTCCTTTGATTTTCGTCCATCTGCATACTCAAAATAATTCAGAAGCATGTCAACTGTCAAGGCGCTGCCAGCATGTATAAATAGATTTGTCATGTGCCAGTAACTACCTATACTTTGTCACCAAAACATGGAGGAAAAGTGTCATGAAAAGCTTGCTGAACTCTGATGCAGGACAAGCCCTAGTGCCTAACCCAAATGGCACAAAATTCTTCTGTGCATTTCGCTTTGACTCATCATCCTGCATTTCTAGAATTGTCAGTATTTTCGTAATGCAAATATATAGAAATTAGAAATTGGTAACAATAATTGGGTGTTAATTTGTCACTGACCAGCCACCTCCATGGATTAAACTCGAGTGGATCTTCAAAGAAAGCTGCGTTTAGATGCACTGCCATGGGACTGATCATAACCATCCACCCAGCTGGAATTGTATACCCTTCATAAACGACAAATTGGTAAGCCACATTTGGAAGAAAAAGTTCTTAATAATATACTTACACACTGCTTAACTTTCCAATATAAGATCTTTCATTGCCCTAACAAGGGCACGATCAGGTTGCTATAAACACTAAACTAGAGTTTGTATCTACTGTCACTACCACAAAAGCCCTCGTCATGTTGGTTCCAAAACCCACGTTAGTTATTGGTTTGGATTCATTGATACAATGGCACTGATACCCAAAAGATAATCCATGATGACAAAAAAGTTTATTTTTTAGGTCTAGAAAAGAAACCAATTCCTCACACACGCGTAAGGACATGAACCCACATTGCTAATATGACTATTTGAATTCGCGCTTTGTAGAATTTGAGCTTGTGTCTCAACTCCGCATGATTAAGTTATTTCCACTCACATAGATTGATCATCTTCCTTTTTCTCTTGCAAAGAAAGGATATCTTTATTTGACTCCGTATGAGTAAGAAATTAGAGATTTGGTATGGTACCCTCAAATAACTATGAGTCATTCATTTATTTCGATCCGATGGTAACGATCGTCTATTACCTCATAGGAAGTAATATATGAAATACATATTTATTTATTTATTTATTTTTGTAAAATAAGACACAATTAAGGAAGGTGTAGATATAAAAAATCTTTTTCTAGATTTGATTGACGTGTGCTAAGCCCAATGATTTACATGTGCGTGTGCAAGCGTCAAGTGAGAGCGTGCGTGCATGAGACTGTGAGTGGATTCAGACCAAATACGTGTGAAATTGAATTTAGATAGAACTATTTATCCTATTTTAGTTCAAATTTCAATACCGATATGGATAGATCGAATTCATATTTACATCCTAATAGCAACTAAATTTTGAAGACCCAAATACAATATTCATATGCTTTATTGACTATTTTAGTAGAATAAATAATTGTGGATTTAAAATATAAGTTAAAAGTTTTTGAAACATATTTTGAAACCTGACAAGCTGGCCAATCATTCAAATTAAAAGATAGACCCAAAAAGTCCCGCGCTGCCAGTATGAGAGAAGAAAAGGAGGATTTCCTGCCATCTTTACTTCCGTCATCATGCCTGCCATCTTTACTCCCGTAATCATGGGAACCGGGAATAATTTTCTTTTGTTTTCCTAGATTTTTAATTTATTATTAATAATAATTAATTTATAAATTTAGAAAATCAACGGCTCAGATGTTATTTTAGATATTACCTCCTTCGAGGTAAAGTGGGTACCTTAGCATTGCCCAAGAAATTAAACTGTCTCATGGACACATTAATATATATACTCCCTCCGTCGCTAAAAAAGAGTCATTCTCGCTTCCAAAAAGTCAACAGATATCAACTTTGACCAAATATATAAAATAAAGTATTAATATTTATGTTACATAATTAGTATCATTGGATAGATTTTTTAATGTACTTTTATAATAAAATTATTTGGAGATAAAAATATTGCACACATTTTGTATAAATTCAGTCAAAGTTGAGAAAGTTTGACCAGCACGCATCCCATAGCGACTCTTTTTTTGGGACGGAGGGAGTATGTGTTACTATTGGCCTTCTTGAATAATGAATTCTAGTTAGAGATGCAAATTGCAATCTGTCCCACTGGCACATGTTAGTGATCTAACAGCAAGCTGCACTGAAATTTAAAAAAAAAGTTTACTGTGATATAGGCCAAATTAAAAGCATACTATGGCATCCTTCGTTTTGCTATTTGCTTTGTATTGTTGGTATAGGATCAGGCTCCGAAGTTGGAGATTACTGCCAGAAGAAAAAACTCTCCGATTGCAGAAATCCATGTTTCTAAAGCGGAGATGACAGGCGTTCCAGTTTATGTTCTTATTCACACATCCAGGATGGATGTGATGTGATTCTCCACGTACTATGGTATTACTAAAAATATGTCAAAAGCATCAAAACAAACTTTCTTCGAGTTACTGATCCTATTTACCGTAAGAAATTAATGTATGTGTTATTTGACTGCAGCACACCACGGTACATTATTCCCAACAGATTCTGAGCCTTGTAAGCTGGGCATTTGAAATTCGGCTTCATTCTTCTTTCTCCTCCAAGTTTCCTGCTACTGATACATTAAAGCTTCTGCTTGCATTCATTTAATCCAATTTCAAGGACGATGATTTTACCACAAATATTGGATATGCCCCTCGGCTCTCAGTGCTGTTGTTAAACTACATGTATTAGTCATCTAAAGGCAATGCTAATTTAATATGTGTTTCTTATAGTTTCAGTAGCAGTAATGCAAACTTTTTCTATATGACGTATGAACTGCATGGTGTGACCATATATGTTTCATGCTTTCGTTCTTGTACTAGGGCAACTTCACTGTCCACTATCAAGAAGATAGAGGAAAAGCAAGAGCAATGGAAGGGAAGTTCAGCTGTGCTCTGAACTTTTTGTTGCTACAAATGAGATTTGTCTTAGGATTTACATTCTTTTATTGTTCAGTAGACTGAATCTTGCGGTGCTACATTTCTTCATTCAGTTTCTTGTGGTGCTGGAGCACTAGGGACTTAATTAATACCACGCAGCTGGTTTGAGTCTTTAATGCACAGATTTAATTTCTTCCTTTCCTTGTTAATGAATTCAAATGCAGTTATGCTCCTTTGAATATTAGAACCATTGATCTTTGTAATAATGAAGAAGAGTGAAGGACTAAAAATACCGTTCAAAATTAAGTGCTAAGGCTGAGGCTTCCAAAATGGAGACAACATGTATATTAAATTAAATTCTTATTGAAGACATATTAATTTTTTTGTCTTAGTTTGTCATAAATAATATAAGACTATAAAAATTGATTAGAGTATTGTATTCTTTTCATAGAAGACATATATCCTGTATTTTGGGGGACTATATACCTTACCACTCCACTTTGATTTATTTTTTGAGTTTTTGTAAAGATATATGACTGAAATAAATGCTTAATGATCATGGTTGGTTCATATATCATTTTCTATTACAATCAATATATAGAACTTATGTGTGTATGTATTAAAAAAATCTTAACTTCCTTATCATACTACGTGCAATAAATTTATATGAGAAGTTACAATCTATCATAATATTAACTAATTTTATTTCTTATTGGTTTATATATAAATTCTCTAATCATAACTATAAACACATGTGTGCCACACGTGCATATTCACTAGTAAAATAAATAAATGGTCATAAATTAGCAGACTCTGCCATATCAATATATGTGCGCCTTATAAAAGAGAACGGATGAAGCAGTTAACAATGTGTGCCACTAATTCATTAGTTAATTAGTGCCAGTTTGTAAGGACTTGGCACTGATAGGGCACTAGAAACAGCTTGCTTTCTGCTGGGGTTGTATTGCATTCAGTCACTTCTTTGTTTCATATACAATCATGAAAACACACCTAAACAATAACGAAAATTATATATAAGTTTTTGGTAGAATAGTAAAAGTATATATACCATTCACTTGCACATCTGCCAAAGTTTTCCTGAAAATCCCTGGTGTGGCATTACTCATTCTCGTAAGTTCATTTATAACCTTCATGCAAAAAAACAAGGTCACTTAAGTTAGCAAGAGATCGAAGAAGGTCCAAACATGCTGTTGGGCTGTGTGTGTATATGTGTAGTATGGCCCAAGGGCCCATGAACTATGTATACTAGAAGGATACCCCGCGCGTTGCTGCGGGAATTAAAGATGGTTTAGAATAAAATTAGACTATATAAACTGTTATAAAAAATGTTAGTGGATTGCGTGACATATTGACATGGACAATAAAATGCTTATGTGTCTTGCTGATGTGGACATCATCTGTGCTAGTGGATTTTAATTGTATAAAATAGTGTATTGCTGAGGTGGACGACTTGTATGTTGAGAGAATTACTAGTGGGGTTTACAATTATAAGAGGTATATATAAGTGTAACCCTTGCAAAGAAGCATAGTGACCTTCTAGAGTTTCCCCCAAATTCCACATGGTGTCGGAGCCGATGGTGGTGGCGATGGAGGCGGTCCGTGCTTGGTCGGAGTGACAGCAGCGGCGGCCGGCTGCCATCGGAGAGGAATCGAAGGGATTCGAGGTGCAGAGTGCTCAGGTGAAGGACGCGGTGGTTGTGGCGACCTGGGTGCTGTGATGGGTGCCGAACAGTGAACTGCTCAGGTGAAGGACGCGGTGGCCGTGAAGACGACGGGTGACCTGGGTGCTGTGACGGTGGTGAGGGTGGCTTTCAGGTGGCGCAGAAGGAGGAGGCTGTTGACGGCGAGTTGCTGCTGCTAGAGTGTGAGCACAGGTCTGTGTGGCTCAAGACTTCCGGCGGAGAGGAGAGCTCACGGAGCAGGTTCGTGTGCAGTAGCTGTGTGCTCTGTTTTCTTGTTGATTAAGATTGGGAGTAGAAAGGAGGATTTAACCTGGGGATTGAAGGAAGGTGGTGTTAATTTTAGCTGTGGTGGAGAGGCGCGTGCTCTGCAGTGCAGAGTAGACAATCACTCAGTCAATTGCTAGCTTGCTAGTGGCAAGTACGGGTGAGTGGTGAGCTGATTGGTAGTAGCAAGGAAAGGTTGGTAGCTGGTGCGTGCGTGTGCAAGGAGAAGCTGAATAAAAAGAGGAATTGATGCTTGCTGTTGGTGTTAGTGCTGGGTTCAGTAGGGAACCATAGGATTTAGCAGAGGAGGTGATTTTGAAGTGGAGCAGCGTGTTGCTTCTCAGAAAGAGCTGTTGTGAGGGGGTAGCTTACAGGTTTTTGTGAAGGGAGAAAGTAGAAGATGAGGGAAAATCAAGAAATCATGGAAGTTCTTGGGAGATTATCTGAACTAGAAAAAATGGTAAAGCTACTCATTGTGAAAATCAGTGAGATATCATCCTCAAGTAAGGAAACTAAGGAGAAAATGGAGATGCTACAGAAGGTGGCGTTGATGCCCAAGGGTAACAAGTTGGAAGATACTGAAGCTCTCTCATGCATGAAGAGAGCTCAACATGGATGGATATTGGACTCTGGTGCTTCCAAACATGTTACTGGTGCTCCTAATGAGTTTATATCTTACACACCATATCCATCTACATATAAGGAGACCATTCAAACTGCTGATGGGACATGTCAACCTATCAAAGGCAGTGGTACTGTCAGGTGTACCCCATCAATTACTCTGTCATCAGTTTTGCATGTCCCTTCTTTTCCCGTTAATCTAGTATCATTAAGTGCATTAGTTGATCAAATGGATTGTCGAGTCTCTTTTGATCAAGAGCATTGTATCATTCAAGACAGGAGGACAGGAAGGGAAATTGGAATTGGCATTAGGCATGGTGGATTATGGTATTTGGATGGGAAGGAAGATGGTAAGTTTTTGGGTGCTGCTTTGGCAGCTAGCATGAATGAAGATGAAGCTAAGGTGATGCTTCAGCATTGTCGACTAGGGCATTTGTCATTTGATACTATGGTCAAAGCATTTCCAGAAGTAATGAGTAAGACAGATAAGAAGAAACTAGTATGTGATGCATGTGAGTATGGGAAGCATACAAGAGCAACGTATGCAAGTAGAGGACTTAGGAGTATAGCTCCATTTATGCTAGTTCATTCTTATGTGTGGACGAGCCCAGTTACCTCAGTTAGTGGAATGAAGTATTTTGTCACTTTTATTGACTGTTATTCACGTGTGATTTGGATCTATCTCATGAAACACAAGAGTGAAGTACTTAAATGCTTTCAGGATTTTTGCTCACTTATTGGAAATCAATATGATGCTCGAGTTAAAGTGTTGAGGACAGATAATGGAACAGAGTATGTGAACAATGAATTCTGCAGTTTTCTTTCATCTCAAGGGATCTTACACCAAACTACATGTCCTGATACACCTCCACAAAATGGAGTTTCTAAGATGAAAAATCGTCATATCTTGGAGGTTGCACGCTCACTTATGTATACTATGAATGTTCCAAAGTTTTTATGGAGTGAGGCAGTGATGACATCGGTATATTTGATTAATCGTACACCCTCGAGATTGCTTGGTTGGAAAACTCCTTATGAGATGTTATGAGGAGTGAATGAGTTTATTGTTCCACCTAAGGTATTTGGGTACACTTGCTTTGTTAGGGATCATAGGCCTTATATGGGAAAGTTGGACCCCCGAGCGGTTAAGTGCATATTTGTGGGTTATTCTTCAAGTCAAAAAGGCTACACGTGTTGGTTCCTTACTGAACGACGTCTCTTTGTTAGTATGGATGTGACATTTTGGGAATCTGAACCTTACTATGGGGAGAAGATTGATTTGAACTCCTTATTTGAGCTTGGTGATCCAAGCATGAGCGCGTATGAACAAGAGGGGATGGATGGCATAGATGAAGCACAAGATAATGAAGGTCATCAATCAAGGGCAACTGAAGTTATCACAGGAGTGATTCCATTGCATGTAGATAATTCTAATGTCAATGAGAGACAGGAAAACAGAAATGTTAATAACATGAACACAAAGCAAGGAAATAGAAATATTGTGCATGTTTATACTAGAAGGAATAAAAATGTTGGAGTGCAGCCAGTGGAGCAACAAGTTGAGGAACCACAACTGGTGGAGCAACAAGTTGAGCAACCACAACTGGTGGAGCAACATGTTGATCATTCGCAACTATTGGAGCAACAACAATCTTCAACTAGTGATATTGACATTGATGATAGTGAGGTGGAGCAGTCCATAGAGATAGGGGGAGGAGTTGACTCTTCCATTGATTTGCCTATTGCTTTAAGAAAGGAGGCAAGGAGTACAGCTCGGAAACCTCCAGTTAAGTATGGCTTTGAGCATGACATAAGTAATTATGTCTCGTACGAAACATTATCTCCTGCATATAGAGCATTTATTGCTTCATTACAATCTGCACAAATTCCTAAAAATTGGGAAGAAGCAAAACATGATCCCAAGTGGCGTGAGGCCATGTTGGAGGAGTTGAGAGCCCTTGAAAAGAATAAAACTTGGGACCTTGTGAAACTACCTCCAGGAAAGAAAGCTGTTAGTTGTGTCGGTGTTTCGTACCCGGGGTATCACACCAACGAGTAATATGATCGCGTGCTTCTCTTCCTGGATGGTGATGCAAGAGGACACAAGGATTTATCCTGGTTCGGGCAAAGAAGGCCCTACGTCCAGCGGGGGGATGTTCTTGTATTAATTGCACCTAAGTGCTTGTACAGGGGCGAATACAAGCTCAGTGAGCGTGGACCGGAGTCCGGACTCGTGTATGTGTGTGGACTCATGTGTTGTATCTCGAAGTTCTATCCGTCCTCCTGAATGAGGGCCCTGGTGTCCCCTTTTATAGAGCAAGGGGAGGCCAGGGTTACATAAGGGTATTACAGGTGTCGGGGCGTACGGTGCCCCATATGGAGAAGGGTAGGAACCCTGTCTTATCGGGGCCACTGGAGCCGATGTGATCGTTGATGTTGAGGCGTCCTTGGGTCGTGGCTTCCATCCTGGGCGCGGACGTGGTGGCGCGGCAAAGGTGGGAGTCGTACAGCACCCATCCCGGAATGTACAGGACGCGGCGGGGTCCCTCCGGGTCTTGGGGTACCTGTCCTCCAATAGCATGAAAGTAGTTAGGGCTCGAAGGGCGCAGAGCCGGCCTCGAGGTGGTGCCACGGGGGCTCGAGGGGCGCGGAGCCGGCCTCGAGGTGTTACAGTGCAGGACTTCGAAGGGCGCGTAGCCGGCCTCGAGGGTTTACAGTGCATGGCTCGAAGGGCGCGTAGCCGGCCTCGAGGGGTTACAGTGCATGGCTTGGCCGAACAGTGCTGTACTGGTGCCCTTTTGCCCATGCTTGTGGTGAAAACGAGACTTGACCTTTACACCGAGTTACTGTGGCACATGCTGTGCACTAGTGGACATGACCGGAGTAGGTGAAGGCATTAAATGCGTGGTATGGGCTGGTACGGCTGTCTGTACAGCTCGAGGCCCGTGCGTTAAGGCTCGAGGTGTAGGGGCGCGCTCGCCCGAGGCCTGGAGGGCTCGGGCGAGTCGGAGAGCGATCGCGTTCGCCCGAGGCCTTGCTCGGAGGGCTCGGGCGAGGCGGAGATAGAGCGTTCGCCCGAGGCCTGGCTGGGAGGGCTCGGGCGAGACGGAGATAGAGCGTTCGCCCGAGGCCTGGCTGGGAGGGCTCGGGCGAGACGGAGATAGAGCGTTCGGGTGTTTGCGTTGATTGGGGGTACCCTTTTTTGTACCACCGACAAGTTGCAAGTGGGTCTTCACTATGAAGCAAACACCTGAAGGTAAGATTGAAAGATATAAAGCTCGGCTTGTTGCAAGGGGGTATAGTCAGACATATGGCATTGACTATGATGAAACGTTTGCACCTGTGGCAAAGATGAGTACAGTAAGAACTTTGGTTTCCTGTGCGTCGAATTTTGGATGGCCTTTGCATCAATTGGACGTCAAGAATGCTTTCTTGCATGGTGATCTTCAAGAGGAAGTGTACATGGAGATTCCACCTGGTTTCTCTAATCCTAGGGCAATTGGGAAAGTGTGCAAATTAAAAAAGTCTCTATATGGTCTCAAACAATCTCCACGAGCATGGTTTGACAAATTTAAGCGTGCACTATGTGGCATGGGATACAAGCAGTGCAATGGAGATCATACTGTCTTCTATAGACATTCAGGGCGCAAGATTTCTGTGTTGGCTGTGTATGTGGATGATATTATCATTACTGGTGATGATGAAAGAGAGATCATATGACTCAAGGAGAATCTAAGTAAGGAATTTGAGGTCAAGGACCTCGGGCAACTTAGGTACTTTCTTGGCATTGAGATGGCACGAAGTCCAAAAGGTATTGTTCTTTCACAGAGAAAGTATGTTCTAGACTTGCTAAGTGAGACAGGCATGCTTGGATGTCGACCAGTAACAACACCGATTGATTTAAATCACAAATTATGTGTCGAATCAGGTAATCCAATAAATAAAGAAAGATGTCAAAGGCTTGTTGGGTGTCTTATCTATTTGTGCCATACGAGGCCTGACATATCCTACACAGTGAGTGTTGTAAGCCGGTATATGCATGACCCAAGAAGTGGTCATTTGGATGATGTTTACCGGATCCTAAGATATTTGAAGAATAGTCCAGGAAAGGGGCAGCTGTTTAAGAGCCACGGTCACCTAAATGTGGAAGGCTATTGCGATGCTGATTGGGCAAGTTGCCTTGATGATAGGAGATCAACTTCAGGCTATTGCATATTTGTTGGGGGCAACTTGGTATCATGGAGGAGTAAGAAGCGATCAGTAGTATCACGTTCAACTGCCGAAGCAGAATATAGAGCTATGTCTCATGGACTGAGTGAAATGCTATGGGTAAGAAATCTGTTGTCAGAGTTGAATGTCCTAAGAAAAGGCCCCATGAGAATTTGGTGCGATAACAAGTCTGCAATCAGCATTGCGAATAATCCAGTCCAGCATGATAGAACCAAGCATGTGGAGATAGATCGCTTCTTCATCAAGGAGAAATTAGATGGTGGGATATTGGAGTTAAGTCATGTAAACTCAGGAGGTCAAATAGCTGACTGTTTAACAAAAGGTTTAGGAGTAAAAGAATGTAATTTAGCATGTAGCAAGATGGGAATGATAGATATCTACCACCCATCTTGAGGGGGAGTGTTGGGCTGTGTGTGTATATGTGTAGTATAGCCCAAGGGCCCATGAACTATGTATATAAGTGTAACCCTTGCAAAGAAACATAGTGACCTTCTAGAGTTTCCCCCAAATTCCACACATGCTAATCCAGCCAATGATGAAATATATAGAAGCATAAATAAGGATCAAAATCACTAGAGGAGTGAAGGTCAATGACTTGTACTCCTCCCACGTGCACCCAGAACTTGCGTCCTTTCTGTTCATCAATATTGTGTCATGCTCCTCCTGAAGCAAAATCATTTTCCATTCCACCATCAATTATACGTAGTGGATGCAAAATGTTAATTGTTGTTGAGTTGAACCTTCGTTTCTCAAAAAGCTACTTGTACTTCCACATCTTTATTTCAAGAGCGAAAACCGTCTGTACATGGATATATGTGAAATAACAGAGCGAGTACATGTAGCGATACCTTGAGGGCATCCAGAACTGTGGGGTTGTCACTGAGAAACTTGAATGCTAGTGTGAGATTGGGTGACAATGTCACAAAGCTTGTGAACAAGAGAGCAGACAGTGCATCTGTAGCGAATTTCTCATCTATTATTGGGTTCTCACTCTGTAGCTCTTCAACGATCAGGTCAAGAAGATCTCCATGCTTTTCCTTAGGCGTGCTTAGCCTCTTTCTCAATAGATTTGACATTAAGTTCAACATATTGTTCTTTCCCTGCTCAAAGATTATATTGTTACAGTTGAGCAACTGAATTTGCATAGATGTTTAATATGAAGAAATATTTTGTAATATTATTAAGTAATCTTTATGCGCAACTTAAAAAATATTGCTTACCTGCATGCACCGGTAAAACGTTGTCCCAGGGAAATATACAGGGAAAGATATCAACCCTTGAAGGAAAGAACTGTAGTTCTTTCGCAGTTCTCTTGACTCGGAGGGATGGAGGCCAAGCATCTTCTTAGCCACCAGAACAAAGATTAGCTGCAAAAAAATCATGGGAAATTAATTAGTTTATAATTTGATAATATTTGACAGGGGAATAAGTCCATGTGGTGATTGCTTTTTTTTGCCGAAAGAATATCCTTTAAATGCACAGTGTGGGTTTCACAGGGGAATGATCAATCCCTTTAAAGCATTATATTGAATAAAGATTGACCAGTTCTAAGGTGTTGAACACATAATTTTAGGTTAACCTTTTGCATTAGTATGTGCATAATGATACCTTTCGAAATGGAGGGAGTATATATATGTAGGCAGCACTTTGGTGCATTTTATCTTATTTAAGCCAATCGTCAACTTATTTGCAATAAAAGATTATTACCCATAAAAATCATAATTGCACTTACATCAGGCGTGCTATCATGCACATCGATGCTAGGTTGACTTGCCCATTCAGCAAAACTGTCTCTAATGTCCTTTTCAAGTTCAGGAATGAGGTCTTGCTTTAGATATTCAAGACCAAATAATCTAGACATGAAGTTCCGAACAAACTTCTGAGAGGGGCCACTAAACTCATCGATGGTCTTCTCACCAATAATGATATTAGCTGTCTCTGGGTACCAGCTCCGAAACAACTTTCCTTCTTGCTGAAATATGAAGCGGTTAACCTCTGGATCAGCAGAGACAACAATAGGTTGTCCCACTATGTTTGTCTTGAAAATGGGACCATACCTAATAGGAAAAACAACGATAAAAAGGTTATAATTTCCAAAATATAGCCCTGTTCATTTCGCTTATCAGCCGTACTTCGGCTTATTCTCTCTCACAGAACACTATTGAAACAGCCGAAATCAGCCGTAAAAACTTAGAGAATATAATTTGAATATATTTTAGCATTAATATGTGTACAACTTAGAGAAATCCTCTAACACACACACATGATTAAGTGGCCTAGACAAATACAAGAAGTCAAATAGCATGAGAGCATCACCGGCGAACTAAAAAAAGCACGAGAGTGTAGGGATATAGCGACGCATGAATATATAGAGCCACTCTGTTATATAGGCTGTCATCATACACAACTAGAATCTGCAACTTCTTCTAGTGATATGGGGTTCTCCTAGTGTTCGCATATTCAATATTTAATATTGAGTTATTTTCCCTACCAAAGTGAAAAATTACCGTCTCTGATATCAGTCATTAGTGAGTTTTTTGTTCTAGTGTCTATGATGTAGGTGTCTTCTTTGTGCTGTTTTGGCATAGTGAGCTAATTTAAGGACTGGAAAAGCATGTACAACCTTACAATTTGGCACTCTATTTCGTTCTCTAACGGGCATAGTGAGCTAAGGTTTTATTACTATATATTTAATTGATGAACAAATGGTAAGGAATTTTTGGCAATATTCTCGATCTCTGCCCATATTGCACCTTCGACGGTTGTTATATACTATGAACTTATATTATCTTGTTGTCTAAATAGTACCATAAATTAATTTAAACTTAAGTTCTTAGGTGTTGGAATCTTTGTTAGAGACTTCAATTTGAGTACTATATATATGTATTCATATTATTCGGTTCACAACTTTGAAAAATATTATTCCGTCAATAAAACTGGATAGGGCCTAGTAATATTAGTGTAAAAATGATTCTAGGAGACTCTATTTTTTTAACAAAAAATAATGGATTTATAGAGGTGGGATATTAATCTATCATCTCTGAAAAATAACTCTGAAAAGTAATCTAGGACTAGGAAGCAATCAGGCAACACCAATTAATAGAGGCGGGCCGCTATTAATCTATCATCTCTTGAAAAAATATATAAGAGGCCACTCAGCTGTTCAGCAAACTTCATCGCCTGCACACAGAACATCTCTTAATTAGCCTACTCCTTCCACCCCTCAACTATAAAACTGTCTGCGATCGATGTGTGTTACGGAGTATGTCACTGTGTTTGCCCTTGCTTGTTTTGTCACGGATGAGGGAGCAGGGAGACAGACAGACAGCTAATTTGTGTTGTGCTCACGAAGGCCTTCTTTAGATGCAACGCCAAAAAATTTTGTGTTGTGCAGTAATTGTTGGGACACTAATTTGGAGTATTAAACGTAAATTAATAATGAAACCCATTCTACAACTCACGTAAAATCGCGAGACCTTTCTAATGAACATAATTAGACCATGATTAGACAATGCCGTGCTACAGTAAACAGTCTCTAAATGATGGATTAATTGGACTTAATAGAAAGATCATACATAATATATAACAGTGGAAAATTAAGCTAACCTCTCCATTCTTTGTTTGTAGAAATTTGGGATGTCCAACGACACACTCGTTTTGAAGAACTCCAAGGTCTCACCGATGATAGGTAAACCCATGGAACCAGGGGGAAGCGTCCCACTGCACGGCGGATTCATCCACTTGTTCACCCACTGTACTAATAACCATCCAGTCACCAGTGTAACAGCACACGTTAGAGCTGCATATTGAACTACTAGTGAAATCTCCATTCTCTCCTACTGATAGAACTGATTTCTTATATAGGGAATGAGAGTGGTGGCCTTCACCCTTCTTATATAGGGAAGGTATGGTGTGTACTACCAGTTGTTGCTGGGCCTCACTTAATCTGCTCCTCAAAAACCTCTACAAGATCTTCGATATTATGGGTCTATTTGCTACAGCTCTCACAACAGCTTCATGAGTTGTTATGAACTGTTTTTTTTACCAAACACTTTTTTCTAAAAGCAATTTCGCCCATGAAGTTATTTTATTTCCCCTCTTACAAAAGCGCTGTCAAGCTGAGATAAAGCTGAAAAAGTAGCTTTTTACAGCTTACACCATCATTTCTTTCTCTCAATCATGCATAAAGTTGTGTCAAACACTTTTTTTCAAAACAGCTCAACTTCACTTAGAAAATTGCTCATAAAGCTATTTTTCTAAAAAAAATAGTTTTACTGGTGAAGCTGAACTATGTAAAACAGGGCCTATATTGTAATGTCCAAATTTAATGACGTAAGTTTCCTACGTGGTGGAACTTGTCCACCGAGTTTAAGCCATTGATTTAAGACAATGACATATGGCATATGCAGTCAATTGTCCACCGACGTAAGTTTAGACCATGCACACATTTTGTTATTTTTGTGTATAATTTTTTTTGTTAACAACAAACTAGCAAATGTGCACATGCGTTATGACGAACCCAAAACGTATAGGGATCGTCTCTGTATCATCGCTTGATCCAAGTTGGTCTAACTTATATGACAGCATGCATGTTGTGAGTCCAGCGGTCATATCCGAGATATACACATACATACTAGTAGGATGCGACCCGGTATGTAATGAAACTAGACTCCCTATTCATCATAGCTAAACACATGTTGTCCTAAATCATATGAATATGGATGATGGACTCTAGATCATATACGAGACACAGAGGGTACACTGTCGGACTGCTTGCTCGGCAAATGCCTAAATGCACTCGGCAAAGGCTTTACCAAGTGTCACACTCGGCAAAGGCTTTGCCGAGTGCCACGCTCGGCAAAGAGCACTTGCAAAAAAAGTCTCGGTATAAGCTATTTGTCGAGTGTCTTTTGTCGGGCACTTAGCAAAGCCTTTGCCGAGTGCCCAGATTGCACTCGACAAAGTAAAAATAAAAAACCCAAAAAATAGGAAAAAAAGATTTATTTAATCAGGGGAGGTGCCCACTAGGTTGCACCCGCCTGTTTCTGTCAAAATCGTAAGTCGCAGCATTTTTCACGCAATTTTGATTAATATGTGGATGATGGAGTCTAGATCATATACGAGACACAGAGGGTAAAGCCCTAAATGCACTCGGCAAAGGCTTTGCCGAGTGCCACACTCGGCAAAGAGCACTCGACAAAAAAACGTCTCAGAAAAAGCTCTTTGTCGAGTGCCTTTTGTCGGGCACTCGGTAAAGCCTTTTTCGAGTGCTCGGATTGCACTCGGTAAAGAAAAAACACTCGGCAAAGTAAAAATAAAAAAAACCCAAAAAAATAGGGAAAAATTATTTAATTGGGGGAGGTGTCCACTGGGCAGCACTCGCCCGTTTTCATCGAAATCGCAAGTCACAGCATTTTTCACGCAATTTTGATTAACGCGGTCAGCAGGATTCGAACTCATAGGGTACACTATCGGACTGCCTTGCTTTGTCGAGTGCATGTGGCACTCGACAAAGTCTCAATGCACTCGATAAAAGTTTTGCCGAGTGCTACACTTGGCAGTCGGCAAAGAGCACTTAGCAAAAAAAAAGTCTCGGCAAAGGCTCTTTGTCGAGTGCCTTTTGTCGGGCACTCGACAAAGAAAAAACACTCGGCAAAGTATAAATGAAAAACCCGAAAAAATAGGAAAAAAAATTTATTTCATCGGGGGAGGTGCCCACTGGGCAGCACCCGCCCGCTTCCATCGAAATCGCAAGTCGCAGCATTTTTCACGTAATTTTGATTAACGCGGTCAGTAGCATTCAAACTCAGAGGGTACACTATCGGACTGCCTTGCTTTGTGGAGTGCATGTGGCACTCGGCAAAGGCTTTGCCGAGTGCCACACTCGGCAAAAAAAGTCTCACAAAGGCTCTTTGTCAGGTGTTTTTTATCGGACACTCGACAAAGCAAAGAAAAAACATTCGGCAAAGTAAAAATAAAAAAACCCAAAGAAATAGGAAAAAAAATATTTAATCAGGGGAGGTGCTAGCACCTGCCTATTTCCGACAAAATCGCAAGTGACAGCATTTTTCACACAATTTTGATTAACGCGGTCAGCAGGATCATGACCTCCCCCTCATGCGGCCTCCTCTACCACTCCACTGCACACTCGCATACCTTCCAACTCCTTTTTGTTCCCCACATATTATACTAAACTGAGCATAATTTGTTTATTTAAGGTCCTAAACGAATTCAAATAAAAAAGTTGTCACCTACAAAGTTTTCTAACTTTTCAGGATCTACAATTTTTAATTTGGTAGTTTTTCCATCCAAGGTCATTTATAAAAATTTGAATTTCAAATTTGATAATTTGAAATGCAGTTTTCATTGACAAGATGATTTCAAATCAAAAAGTTGTCAACTACAAAGTTTCGTAACTTTTCGAGATCTACAACTTTTATTTTGGTCATTTCTCCATCTGAATTATTTTAAAAAATTCAAATTTCAAAATTTTTAAATTCAAATACAGTTTTGCAGGACAAGATGATTTCAAATTTAAAAGTTGTCAACTATAAAGGTTCATAACTTTTTGAGATCTACAACTTTAATTTTGGTCATTTCTCCATCTGAGGTCTTTTGAAAAATTCAAAATTTTAAATTTTCAAATTCAGACGTAGTTTTGCATAACTAGATGATTTCGAATTAAAAAGTTGTCAACTACAAACTTTCATAACTTATCAAGATCTACAAAGTTTATTTTCGTTATTTCACCATTTATGCATCTGATATTGTGGTTCTAATATTATTCACAAATCTTATATATCACTGTTGTAGTTTCGTAAACTACAGGAGAAAGATGTAATATTTGGGAACAAATTTATTTTAAAATAAAAAATGTTCATCTTGATAAGTTAAACAACTTTGTAGTTGAATTTTTTTTTTATTTGGATTAATTTACTCCTTCAAAATGTGATTTCAAAATTGTCTTTGCCGAGTGTTTTTTCCTGGCACTTGGTTCTTTGTCGAGTGTTTTTTTGGCACTCGCCACAGAAATTCTTTGCCAAGTGTTTTTTTGCACTCGGCAAAGAAATTCTTTGTCGAGTATTTTTTATTTGGCATTCGGCAAAGAGCCTCTTTGCCGAGTACCCGAAAAAAACACTCAGCAAGCCAATTAACACTCAGCAAAGATTGAATCTCCGGTAGTGGTACGGATGTAGTTTGGGAAATAAAAAAACGAGATAGAAGAAACTCTCCACTGTTCAGATAGATAGTTATAGGAAGATAGATGGAAAAAATGAGTGGAGAGAAATTACACCACTATAATATTAAGTACGTATAAACTGATTAAATAATCATGAAAAACATAAGATCCCCTTGCATATAGATGTCCCGTTGGTAATAAAATCCGTTTATGTTCCATGTATATGGTTATATGAATGATCAGTAAGTATAAATGTTGGGGAATGGGACCCTTGGCAGAGACGTCGCGCAGGCTGGCTCAAAGACAACCTTCGCGCGACCCACGCGCCTTCGAAGACTTTCTTTTTGTCGTTCGTCAAGTCCCTCGGATCGTTTTCCTAACCTTCGGATATTGGCTCGACCCTCGAAAACCTTATGGTTCTTGCAGGTGGTAAGAGACGTGAAGAGTACAGAAGGTGACCCTCGCGCTTCTTTTTGCTCCTTCGCTGAAGACGTCGACCTCGGCGAGTGTGCGTGGGCCTTGCGACTGGCGAGGCTGAGAAGTTGACCCTCGCGTCCCGCGAAGGTGTGCGCGAGCCCGATGGCGGCGGACGGGTAGGAGGCGAGCTAGGGTTTCCACTCCGCCGTGCTTTTACGATCCTGCGCTTCCGCTATACAGCGCTAGGGAATCTTTCTTGTACCCTATTGTAATTTGGCCAGTGTCCGTTGGTATTCCCTATAAATACCATGGGATGAACAGTGTAATGGACATGATTTTTTGGGAATAGTGAAATATCTCCAACATTTATTTTACTGCACCTTCGCCTTTGTTCTAGACAGTTGGTCACCTTCGCCGCGCCCCTGCACAAGTGCGGAGGTTGAGCAGGAGTGGTCCCAACAGTTTGGCGCCGTCCGTGGGGACGCGGAGTTCGTAATGGCGGGAAACAGAAGAGCATCCTCAACTAGAGACCATCGCACTACCAGAGAGGCTACGGTGACGATTCAACCCGTAGAAGAGGATGTGGAACCCTCGGGAACGGCGGAAGTTGCTACAGAGACGGAGGTCCCGGGCCCTCAACCACGGCCGGTAACACAGCCGCACCCACACACCTCCGGAGAAGGTGGGGGAGGAGATGAAGAGGAGTTGGGCCTCCAGGCCTTGGAAAGACTTCAAGCTGAATTACAGGAGAAGAAAAGACGCCTAGACCAGCTTGAAAGGCACAACCGTTTGCGTGCCATCAGGCAAAAGGCGGACGAAGCAAGGGAACAACTCCGCCGGATGGAAGAGTCCCTCGCAGCAGCTGAGGCCGAAGCCGAGGGTTGGAATGATAGGGAAATGCCGCCACTCCAGGAGGGGAATGATGACCAGGATCAGAACAACGCCCACCAGCCTCCACCACCCCCGCTACCACCAAACTACCTAAACAACCCATACCCTGAGAGACTACAAAACTTTCGACAACTTCACCCAGATGAGAGAGAGCCAAACCTTCGCAACCAGCGAAGGGCACAACAACACCAAATGCCTTACGACCCCAGATCACCACTCTCCCAAATATTGCAAACCCAACCCTGGCCACCATGCTACAACCCACAAAATTTGCCCCGTTATGACGGTCTTACTGACCCTCGCCAGTTCATAATGAGCTATGAAGCGGCAGTTGCCGCAGCTGGAGGAGATGAATCAACAATGGCGAAATCCTTGGTACAACAACCTGCACCCAGGAACTGTTGATTCCTGGGCCAACCTCAGAGACAGGCTCTGCACAAACTTCAAGGGCATCACAGCAGCACCATCAAACCCCATTGACTTGTTCAACTGCAAACAAGAAGAGCGTGAACCACTGCAAGACTACTGGCGAAGGTTCATTCAAATCAGAGCAAGAACTTCAGGGATATCTGACGAAGCCGTAATCCTCGCAGCCGTAAGCGGTCTGCGTCCAGGACCCTGCTCCTCGAAGTTTGCTAGAAAGCCAGCAAACACAATTGAAGAGTTACATGAAACAATGGAGAGATACTGTAGAGAGGACATGGACTTCAGGGCGAAGTCCAACGCTCGAAGGTCACAGCAGAAACCACAGATGAGGCCCCAAGCGAGAGAAAACAACCCTCGCCAAGATCAAAGCAACATTGGCGCAATCAACAAGGCAAACCCACTCGAAGATCAGAGAAGGGGCACTCAGCCTTCGGGCAACCAAAATCCGCAAGGATTCCCACCTCCGCCTGACCAAAGAAATCAACAGAAGGATCGCGCGAAAATGTATTGTCATTTTTGCAGCCCCGGAAAGGGGCACACCACTAAACAGTGCGAGTGTTTCGCCAAGGGAAAAGAGTACCAGGAATCAAAAAGAACCACAACGTCGGAAACCGAACCATCAATCACACCAGAAAGCCAAGCTTCAACCCAGCCCATCCTCTGTACCAGTACACCCCCATTAACTATGGTCTACCTTCGCATCAACCATTTTACGCTCATCACCCACACTACAACCACACCTCATATCAGCCAACCTCCATCCCTCAACGCCAAAACGTTCCATACACCATCACATACCCAGCAAACCCTCAATCCCAGACTAACCAACAAGTGAGCAACACTCTACCACCACCACCACCAATTCCAGCATTGCCAGCCCCCCAACCTGTCAAATTCGAAGCCCAAACCCAGACAACCATCAACAACCCAACATCAACCTTCAGTGTAATACTTGCCATCACTGGAGGATCCAATGAAGATCATGGCAACAAAAGGCAAAGAAAAGAACATGCCAGAAGAGTACATCATGTAGCCATCGAAGGACTGCACAAATTTGGGCGATGGTCCCACATCCCAATAGCCTTCGACTCCAGTGACATGAAGTTAAGGGATTACCCTCACACTGACGCTATGGTGATCGAAACTAATCTAGCTGGGTGGACAGTCACCAAAATCCTGGTCGACACAGGAAGCTCCACGGACATTCTGTTCGCTACAACCTTCGACAGCATGAAGCTTGACAGAAACCTTTTGCAACCCGCTGGCAACCACCTATACGATTTTGGTGGTCAACAAGTACGAGCTATCGGCAAAATATCTTTGCCCGTAACCTTCAGAGACCAAGTGAACTGCAGAACCGAGCACATAACCTTCGACGTGGTTGACATGTTTTACCCGTACAATGCAATATTCGGCCGAGGGGTCACCAATGCTTTCAACGCCGTCATCCATCCTGCATACCTCTGCATGAAGCTCCTTGCTCCGAAGGGGGTCGTTGTTGTATACGGAGATCAAGACGTTGCAAGAGCCGCAGAAGGAACAGTGGCACCTGGGCAACGTAATGTGCACAATATAACAAACCAACAAATATCAAAGCTCCATAGCGAAGGTGAAGCAATCAGTGACCAAAAAAGAGCATCACCCAAAGAAGAAACCAAACAAGTCCAACTCTTTGAGGGCAACTCTGAAAGAAAGGTTTTTATCTCAGCCAACTTAGACCCCCAGTCTCAAAACAATCTCATCTGTTTCCTCAAAGAAAACTCTGAAACCTTCGCTTGGTATGCGAAGGACCTCAAGGGAGTAAACAGAACTTTGATCGGCCGTTGTGACTCATGACTGTACTGTTGTAAACTTGTAAGGCCACCCTGCCAGCGCCACTTGTTTTTTCAGCCATTGTTTTATACTTGGCCCGTCTAATGTCAACGTACGTGATAGGACCAAATATCTCTTCACGATGGCAAATAAACTAGACGATGCACGTGTTTTGTACGACGCGCGCGATTTTTCACAGATAGCTAAACACAATTGATTTCCACACGCAACTAAATTAAACCACCCGTCGGTATAAATAAATAGTATAATAGGCTGTTTTTTCCTATGGCTGTCTTTTTTTCCATCACGCCATTGCATGTTTTTCATTAAACATAAAAGAGTTTAACAGAACAACAAAGGCGGTAGCAACCCGCGGTTGCCGCAACCAAGACCAACTCCTCCCTCCTACAGATATTGATGTGATTACATTGGAAACAATTGTACTCAAACAGACAAGTCACCACTACTTCAAGGGCTACAAGATCGCCAGCAGCGTCCTAAGCCGAGCACACCTAGCCGCAGCCCAAAGAGTAGCCTTATCCCAAATAACAGCAACCACATGAGTAGCCATGGACGACAACGCCCTGAAGGTGTGGGCATTTGAAGGACCGAGAATCAACCAGAAAGCGACCAGAGGGGGGGTGAATGGGAGCTTCAAAATTTCCTTTCGGAAACTAGTAGCCACTGTCCCGAGAGTCACCCAAAAGGACAAACCCTAGAGCTTGCTAATGTCCACGACCCTAGATGTAGGGTGGATGCTTCCAAGAAGCACAGCGGGACACTACACAACTCTAGAAAGCCAACACAAAAGACGGAAATCAATTCCGACAGCGGACGAACAAACCGCGAATGAAACAGCGCAAAACAGTCACGACCGGACTCTGGTCAGCGTCCGGTCAGCAGGGACCGGACGCGTCCGGTCACACAAAAACCGATCTGGAACCTTACTGTTCCTGACCGGACTCACGAGCAAGGAGCGTCCGGTCAACAACAGTGCGTCCGGTCAAAAGACGACAAGCTCAATGAACAGTAGAACCTATGCGTCCGGTCAGTGTTCAAACCGAGCGTCCGATCAAGTCACGAGATCAACACACCGAGCGTTCAACGACCGGACTCTCTGCCCGTGCGTCCGGTCATCTCGGCCAAGCGTCCGGTCACCCCGATACAGTGTTGTTCGTCCACCGATTCAACTCGATCTCATCCAAAACAAATCCTCTAGGGATCAAACTTGGTGAGAAGAGTCAAAAAGAGTATAGTGAGCTATCCCTAAGAGATCATGGCTCGAACCTATCTCCAAATCGATGAATCGAAGAATTTCGGGGGAAGGGAGAAAACTTGATCCGAAACGAAAATCGATCGATCTCCTAGACCGTGAGGTTAGAGTTTAATTCCTTCAGTGGAAAGAAGTGCCTCACGATCTAGAACAATTTGGTTCAAACGGATTTGCAAAAGATGAACCGAGCAAAGAGATCAAGCGACGTGAAAGTTGTGGAGAAAAAGGATTCCGCGAAGAACACGAACAAAATGCGAATCACAACCACGAACTGCACAACAGTGAGATTACGGTCTCACTTCCTCACAATCAACAGTACACAGAGGCAAGTCTCTCTGCGGATCTCAGCTAGCTACAGCAGGGGATGGGAGAGCAGGAAACCCTAAGTGCGAAAGAGCAAATGACTGAGATATTTGGGAGGAGGGTGTCTCCCGACTACTTATCCTACTACTAGCCTAAGTCTATTTCCTACTCTACCCCTCTCTAATCTAATTACAGAGCGAACCAGCTAAACCCTAGGGTTATTCTGGACCAACTCGGTGTAGGTGTATCCGACGGCCACGCCCGCACAAACCGAAGCGTTGCCTCGACGCAACCTCCGGATCACCGCCACGTGTCGCCCTCGCTCTGCACCCCCGGTTTTGTGGCCCAAACCGGGAAATCAGCCTTTTCTAGCAACCCCCGGTTTTGAGGCCCAAACCGGGAAACCAGCCCATCAGCCTCTGAGTTTTGAGGCCAAACTCAGCAAACCCTCAGCGCCCAGGTTTTGAGGCCCAAACCTGGAAACCGTCCTCAGCCTGAGTTTTGTGGCCAAACTCGGAAACCCTCAGCCCGAGTTTTGTGGCCAAACTCGGAAACCGTCCACGCCCAGGTTTTGAGGCCCAAACCTGGAAACCGTCCATCCGATGGTTTTTCTCTGGCTCTACCACCAAACCGACGTTGTAGAGGGGATGCACAGCCCGTGCACCCCGTCCATCGACACGTGTCCCTGAGTCCACGACTCAGGCAACACATGACCGCACTTCTTCACTTGTCGTCGTCACAGGCTGCCAGCCACCACAGCTGATCCTCGGGCCTCTGGTCCCTCAGTCCAAGCCTCACGTCCGCCCTTCACCGCTCGGTACATCGGCATGGCACGTCCGTCGCACGGCACGCCCATCCTTCACCGCACCTGGTCCATCGGCACGGCACATCTCAACTTGACCTTCACCTCGTCGTCGATCACTGTATCCGTGCTCGACACCTGCACAACACAAGCCAAAGAACATGCGCATCATCCCAGTTGACAATCACTCAACACTCAGAGACCCGGCATACACCCATGTATCCGCAATCTCCCCCTTGATGAGTGCATTGTCAACTACTCACACAAATCATAATGAAAAGAAGAATAAGGAAGAAAGAGGAAGGAGAAGGAGAAAACTCAACCAAATGACCCAAAAGCATAGCAAAGCCGAAGAAGGTCAAGTGGAAAGAGCGAAAGAACTTGGTCCCCAAAGACATGGGCAACGGCTCGACGCAACCAAGCAAAGCAAAGCTAGCCCTCAAGAAGAGGTAGAACAAGCTCAACACCGCTAGCAAATACCAATTGGAAAATCGAAGCAAAATGCTAGTCCCTCAAGATAGAGGCACAGAGGCTCAACACAACTAGCAAAGAAAGCTCGATACCAATGCCTTTCGGCCAGCAAGAGACAGCAAACTCCCCCTTAGATGAACATCCAGTAGACATGCAAACTCTCCTCCTGGGACCTCCCCCTCAAATGGACACTCGGGAAGCACAAATGATTTGCAAATTCTCCCCCTTAGTTGAAAATGCACTAATCAAGTAAAGGACTCTCCCCATCAGAAAAAGGCACCAACAAAAAGTGCGAACATGGGAGATTCTCCCCCTTCCAACATGCATATGAGTCAAAATGCAAGTTAGCAGCTTCAGGCATATATTCAGGAGAATGCAAAGATGCTCTAAACAGTATAACTCCAAAGACTCAACAACAGCATACAAGCTCAGCAAAGGCTCAAACTGATCACCAGATATGAAATATGAACATATGAGCAGAAATGAGCAGTTTTGAGTCAAAAGGTATTCACCATCAAAATAGCACTAGCAATGTATAAACAGGAGTCTGAGCAAGTGCTAAACATGTATACAAGGTGAACTACCCCTAGCAAAGTTCAATCATCATGCTTAAGAATGAAACATACACTTGTGAATTCAACTTTAGATCGGAGTTGCAGCGGTGAAATTACACAAGGTCAATTATTAGCATGTGATTGCGAGAGGTTGAAAGCTTGTCATTGCCTAACTTTTCAACCGAGCGAAGCCTATGCCGAAGCAATCAGAAGCTTAAAGCTACGGTTTTGGTCATACACTACACGGCTCAAGTTTAACTCAAAGTGCAATGAGAAACCGTCTCGATACCGTGATGTGTTGACAAGCAATCCCATCTCGATCTTTTCCATTCACTAAAACTTGGTTCAAATGTTATACATGATATGAACAGACCAAGCAAGTGAATGACTCAGAACTAGAGACATAACAACCTAGCATATATGAAAAGCACGAGTGAACTCAACATATCCTACACATGCTAGTTGCATATCTCAATGGTGAACATTTTCATATTGTAAGTTATTAAGTAAATTCACCATTTCAAAATAGCTCAGCTCACAGCATGTACTAGTGATCAGAAGGAGCATAAGCTACAAGCATCGAAATAAGCATCAGAGCATACTACATAGAGCATAGTTACATTCTAGTGATTATAAACATGAAGCTTAGAATGTAAATGCGTATGTTGAAATGCAAAAGAAAAGAAGGACAAAAGAGTCAGTCAAATATACAAGATCCAAAATGTTTCCCCCATCTAAAAAGGGAAACACACACCAAGCTCACCCCTCAACCGGTTAAAGGTTGATTCGTCTAAAGGCTTGGTGAAAATATCAGCCAGTTGATGATGAGTATCGACATGGCGAAGGTCGATATCACCCTTCTCCTGGTGGTCTCGCAAGAAATGAAAGCGCACATCAATGTGTTTGGTCTTCGAGTGAAGCACGGGGTTCTTAGCAACGCTAATGGCACTCATGCTGTCACAAAGCAAAGGCACGCGAGAAAAGTTCAGACCAAAATCACGCAAAGTGGCCATCATCCAGAGCAACTGGGAACAGCAGCTAGCCGCAGCAACATACTCAGCCTCCGTAGTAGACTGGGCGACACTAGACTGCTTGCGAGAAGACCACGAAACAAGAGAAGAACCAATAAACTGGCAAGTCCCAGAAGTGGACTTGCGCTCAATACGGCAACCAGCAAAATCGGCATCCGAATAACCGCAAAGGGAGAGGGTGGAGGAAGCAGAATACCAAATCCCGAACTCAGGCGTGAAACGAAGGTACCTGAAAATCCGCTTCACCGCCTGACGGTGAGAGGTGCGCGGTGACGCCTGAAAGCGCGTACACAGACACACCGCGAACTGGATGTCCGGGCGTGTCGCCGTCAGGTAGAGGAGCGACCCGATCATGCTGTGGTACTCCTTCTGGTCCACTGCTTCTCCATCCACATCCGCATCCAGGGCAGTCGTCGTCGACATGGGAGTTGGAAGAGGCTTGGCCTCTCGCATATCGAACCGCTTCAGCAAGTCCTTGGTGTACTTGCCCTGGTGCACAAACGTGCCCTCTCGGGATTGCTTAATTTGCAACCCGAGAAAGAATGTCAGCTCGCCCATCATGCTCATCTCGAACTCCCTGCTCATAGTATCTGCAAACTTGGCAACCAAAGCATGAGAAGAACCACCGAAAATGATATCATCCACGTAAATCTGGACCAAGAGAATGTCTTTGCCTTGCTTGAGGAGAAAGAATGTTTTATCTACACATCCCATTTAAAAACCCTTAGCAAGCAAAAAGGTTTTCAACCTATCATACCAGGCTCTAGGGGCTTGTTTCAAACCATATAAAGCTTTGTGGAGTTTAAAAACATGGTTTGGAAACTTGGGATTTTCAAAACCGGGGGGTTGCTCAACATACACTTCCTCTTCTATGTAGCCGTTTAAGAAGGCACTCTTGACATCCATTTGAAAGAGTTTAAAACCTTTGGATGCAGCAAAAGCCAAGAGTATCCTAATAGCCTCCAAACGAGCTACAGGAGCAAAAGTCTCCTCAAAGTCTATCCCCTCCTTCTGACTATAACCCTTGGCCACAAGACGCGCTTTGTTCCTCACAATGTGGCCATCCTCTCCTTGTTTGTTTTTGAAAACCCATTTTGTCTCAATAGGATTACAGTTAGGAGGAGGAGGAACTAGAACCCAAACCCGATTTCTCTCAAAATTTTCTAACTCCTCATGCATGGCATTGACCCAATCCGGATCCGTCAAAGCGTGTCCAACATCTCGGGGCTCAAAATTAGCAACAAAAGCAGAATGAGCGAAGTGAGAGATGTGCTGTGACCTGGACCGAGTAACCCGTTCGTCGATGCTGCCGATCATCTGCTGAGGCGGGTGCTGGCGCTGGATGTGTCGTGGCGCCTCCCGAGCTGAAGTAGCCTCCCCCTCAACAGCAGCTGGTGCCTCCCCGGGTACAAAAGGTACCGCTCGGGGTGGCAGATCCCACGGCCCTAGGAAGAAGAGGTGTCGGGGCCGTGAGTCGTCGTAGAAGCCGCTCTTTGCGGCACTGCAGGTGGAGGTGGTGCTAGGTCATCTATGCCTTCAGCATCCTCGTCCTCATCATCGAAAAGAGGCTCACCAACCTCATGATCACCTGCACGCTCAAAACGAGAAGAAGGACAAACCATGGTCTCGTCGAAGGTGACATCTGATGTCTCCATGACTCGGTTAGTGTCAAGGTTAAGTACACGATAGGCTCGAGTGTGAGTGCCATAACCCAAAAACACACCGTCAGAAGAATGAGACTCGAATTTGTCTAGGTTGCCTTTCTTCAATATAAAACAATGGCAACCGAAGACTCTAAAATAACTCACCTTGGGCTGTCTACCAAAACGCAACTCATAAGAAGTCTTTTTCAAGAACGCTCTCAGAAAAATGCGATTGGAAATATAGCACGCAGTGTTCATAGCTTCGGCCCAATAACGCCTAGGAGTCCTATGCTCATCGAGCATCGTCCTGGCCATCTCAACAAGGGTCTGATTCTTTCTCTCTACAACACCATTCTGAGGGGGTGTGTAGGGGGAAGAAAACTGATGCTCTAAACCCAAAGAGTTACAAAACTTCTCAAAATCCGAATTCTTGAATTCGGAACCATTATCACTCCGAATTGCTCGCATCGAATTCAAAGGGAACTCGTTCTGAAGACGCAAAATCAGATTACGAGCAAAGGAGAAAGTCTCGGTCTTCTCATCTAAAAAGAAGACCCACGAATATCTCGAAAAGTCATCAACAACAACAAGCACATACCACTTCCCCCCAACTGAGCTCACCCGAGCCGGACCAACAAGGTCCATGTGCAAAAGCTCTCCAGGGCGCTTGGTCATAACCTGAGTCACTGGATGGTGGGGAGCGGCAACCATCTTCCCGTGTCTACAAGAGTGGCAAACAAGATCCTTCTCCATATGCAACTTGGGCAATCCTCGGATTAGGCCAAGTGAACTAAGCCTTGCAAGCAAGTCGAAGCTCAAATGTCCAAGTCTCCTATGCCACTTCCAAAGATCAGAGGAGGAAGGTCCAGCCACAAGACAACGAGAAGTGACAAAAGACTCCGAGAAATTCGCACGAAAGACTTTTCCAAAGGGCGAAATCAAACACACAAGATTGCCCTGAGGATCCAAAATACGACTGAGATTCGGTTTAAAACGAATCTCATAGTCGTTGTCAAAGAGTTGCGAAACAGAAAGAAGGTTAAAATGCAAGTTTGACACAAGAGCAACATCGCGCAACACAAAGTGTTTATTAACTCGCACCGACCCGCGAGACAATACCTTACCTTTGCTATTGTCGCCGAAGGTTATGTACTCCTTTCCGGCAACAGGGCTAAGGCTGGAGAACCACTTGGCGTTTCCGGTCATGTGCCTCGAGCAACCGGAATCCACCAACCAAATGTCCTCCAACCGTTTTACCTACATCAATAAAAAGACATAGGGTGAGCATACGGTCCAACACTGGGGTTAGTGAAGTAGGAAGAACACCAGTGTTGGGTCGGCGGCTCAAAAGAACGGTTAGCAGAAAAACCATTCCTAGCACGTCTATGAGAGGAGCGATCACCACGTAGAGGAAAACGTGGTCCGCTAAGGGAGGAGCGTCCATCGCGATACTCAAACCGCGGTGGAGGAAAACGCTCAACTACAAAGCCTCCGCCACGGGGTCCATAGCCTACAACTGCAGGCTCCCGCCGGGCACGCTCTCTACGAGGCCTAGGCCTAGCAACTTGAGGCACTGTGCCTCTAGGCCTAGCGTTTCTCCTCGGAGCTCTCTGCTGCCTAGGCCTGGGAACTTGAGGTTCTGGACCTCTGGGCCTAGCAGCATGTCTCGGTGCTCTCCTCTGAACATTCGGCGCATGTACATCATGGAAAAGAGGGTACATGTCCGGGTTGTTCATCTCCCTAGCACGGCGTGCCTCTCTCTTGCGCCTAAAGCAGAACTCGCTCAAGTGTCCATCTCTCCCACAGAAGTCACAATGATACCTCACCGCACGCAAAGGGGGTTGTTGGTACTCATGGCTGTGGGTGTGGATCACTTTGCCCTTCTGTGGCAACTCCTCCTGGATAGGTGGCATTGTATCCAGCTTGTTCTTTAGGTGGTTGGGTTTGGGATGCCACACTTGGTTCTTGGGTGGAGCTCTCGGAGGTTCCTCAAATACCCCATCCTTGGTGTTAGGTTTGAGAGGCTCTTTGGGTGGAAGCTTGGTAAGTTTGGGAGTAGTGGTGGAGTTGGTCTTCTCACTCGGGTTCAAACCACTCGACTCTCCAATCTTCCCAAAAGCAGAAAGATCAACACCCTGAGCAAAACCTACACCGGGACCTCCAGCAGCTCGCTTGAATTGGGAGATCATCATCCCGAGCTGCGGCTCACCACAAGATACCCATGACAAGATGGTCCGAAGGTATGTGTTTTCCTCCTCGGTTTGCATCTTGTCATGCTTCACATTGGCTATCTCCATCTCCAAACCCTCACAGAGAGCACACCTAGCCAAATAAGTGCTACCTGAGTTGGCCTCTTCAAGAGACACAATCTTGGCATTCTTCTCTGCCAACTCAGATTGCAAGACAGGACAAGTCTTGCATGCACCCAACAGAGAAGGTCTAGCCTTCAGCTCATCCACCTCTCCTACCAACGCAGCATACTTACCTCTCAAAGTGAGAAGGTCAGTCATGTGCGTGGTGCACATCTCACACTCAACCTCCTCCGACACGACCACGGTGGACTTGGCAAACTCAAGCTCCCTCACCGTGTCCTCCCACTTCTGCCTAAACTCCTTACGCTCTCTAGCGGCACGCCTAAGCAACTTGTCCTGACTAAGGAGCGCGGCAGTAAGCTTCTCGACCTCAGCAGAAAGCTCGTTGTGGGTGAGAGATACCTGGGAGGTGTCGTCGTCGTCGTTCCGAGGGGAGTGCTCCAGCTTGCCGTCGACCTCATCACCAAGCGCCATGGTGCAGAAGCCGTCATCATCGGCGAAGAAGCAGAGACCGTTCAGCTTGTCCTCGATCCTCTTCTTCTTCTCAGACTCGTCATCGCTTGAGCAAGCGGAGTCGTCATCCGAGCCGTCGACGTCGCTGAGCGTGGCGAAGAACGCACGCTGCTCAGCCTGGGCCTTCTCCAAGTACTTCTTTTTGATGTACTCTTTGTCGAAGCCGCCCCTCCGCTTGTGCCTCGGGGGGACGTACTTCTCCTTGTGCTTGCCGGAGTCGTACTTGTGCCCATGATCCGCCTTGTCAAAGGTCTGCTTGTTCTTCTTCGGGCAATTGGCGATGAAGTGGTTGGGGTTGCCGCACTCAAAGCATCCTGAGCGTCCTCCTCCGCGGCGACGGTTCATGCGGTTGTTGTGGAACCACGAGAACCGGTTGGTGAGCAAAGCCAACTCGTCATCCCCCATGAACTCCAGCTGCTCCTCTGTGACAGAAAGAAGTGAATACAAAGCAAAGCCTCCAGAGGAGTTAGCAGAAGAGCCAGAAAGCAAAGCCATTGATGGGCCAGAAGGATTTTCATAAGAAGCCCTCGCCATGGCATCGATCTCACTGGACTTGAGCTTGCTAAAGAGCTCGTCGCACGTGAGGGTCTCATAGTTAGGCGATTCGATGATCGCCTGAACCTTGGAATCCCACACCGACCGATCGAGAGTATGCAAAAGCTTCAAAGCTCTCTCTTGATCGTCGAAAGGCAACAACTCCTTGTTAGCCCTCATCCTGTTGACAATCACCTGAAAGCGAGCGAATAAACTCTCTATGCTCTCGCCAGGCATATGTCGAAAGTTCTCGTACTCTCGCTTGTGCGACTCGTAGAGACGGGTTTTGACTTGAGAGGTTCCCTCATGGAAACGCATGAGGGATGCCCAAATCTCCCGAGCCGTAGCGAGGTGAGAAACGCGATCAAACTCCGTCATGCTCAAGCATGAGAAAAGAGCATTACGGGCTTGGCTATTGGCATCGTGATCATCGATCTGACGCTGAGTCACACGAGCAGCCAAGACCACGTAATTGGCAGAGATGCAAATATCCCAAATGGAAGCACCCATACTCTGCAGAAAGGCCGACATGCGTATCTTTCAATACGCATAGTTCGTCCCATCGAAAAATGGCGGTTTGCCCACGCCGCGATCCATGTCGCCTTCTGTGGATCTGGAACCGGCTAAGGTGGAAGATCCTTAACCCGCTCTGATACCAATTAAAGGACTGAAATGCAATAGCAAGGCGACCAGAGGGGGGTGAATGGCAGCTCAAAAATTTCTATCGAAACTTTGGCGGATTGTCCCAAAAATCAACCCCCGAAAGCTACAATAGAGAACGTGATGCCCATGACCCTTGGAAGAGGGTGGATGATCCCTTGGATCACAGCGAGGCACCACAAAGCGATAGCAAACCAAACACCAAAAACGCCGGCACAGGTTCAACCCTCAAAAACCAAGTCTCGAACGTAGATAGGCGGCTACGTCGAGAAACTCCCAAACACCTAAGCTAACGAGTAGCAAAGATACCTAGAGAGGTTCCTTGGTCAACTATAGGGCCAAACGAAAAGTCCGGAAACCAAGCGAAGAAGCCGGGAGAGCAAACGCACAAAACCGGAAGCTTCAGCCGATTCGCGGGCTGTCCTCCGGAGCAGTCCCGGACTGTCCGGGCTTACTGCGAACTGTCCGCCACAGAAGCTCGGACTGTCCGCCGGCCAAATGGACAAAACAGCAAGGTTGCCGAACGTCCCTGGTCGACTCCCGGACTGTCCGCGAAGTTCAACTGCGGACTGTCCGCAGGTCAAAAATTGCCAAGGCAGCCGAGGAACGCAGCCACTGATCTGGCTCACCCCCGATGCCCGGACTGTCCGCGGTACTAGGCGCGGACTGTCCGCGACCTTGCAGAGAGGGCGGTTTTGGTCGCCCTTCTCCCAAAACTTCTCCAAATCGAATCAACTCACAATCCCACGTTCCCAAACTTGGAGAAGATGATCACGAGATAGTTAGGAGACTATCCCCAAGAAATCATCCGCTCAAATCAACTCAAACATTGGGAAATCGTAAGGGGAGGGGTATGAACAAAAAAGCGCCATGAAAACAAAATCAACCCGATCTACTTGTTCGTGAGGAGTTAGATGAACTCCTTCGGTGGAAATGATCTCCTCACTATAAAGAATAAGTTGATTCAAACGGATTTCGCAAAGACGCACTAGAGAGGGAGATCGAGTGACGGGAAAATCATGGAGAAACGAAGAACGCGAAGAATACGAACAAAACGCGAATCAAGTCATCGATCTGCAACCGTGTGGCTACCACACGCTACAACAGTGAGGTTACGGCCTCACTTCCTCAAAATCTTCAGTACACAGAGGTATGGTTCTCTGCGGATCTCAGCTAGCTACAGCAGGGAATTGGGAGAGCAGGAAACCCTAGAAGCAAAGAGCAAATGACTGAGATAGATAGGGAGGAGAGTGTCTCCCTTTACTTATCCTAATTTCTAATTCCTACTCTACCCCTCAACTAATTACAGAGCGAACCAGCTAAACCCTAGGGTTATTCTGGACCAACTCGGGTAGGTGGTGATCCGACGACCACGCCCGCACAACTGGTAGTGTTGCCTCGACGCAACCTCACCGATCGCCGCCACGTGCCGCCACCGCTCTGCTTGTCCTTTTCCCGGACGTCGCACCCCCGGTTTTGTGGCCCAAACCAGGAAACCAGCCTTCACAGCCAACTCCCGGTTTTGAGGCCCAAACCGGGAAACCAGCCGTCCAAGGCCTGAGTTTTGAGGCCCAAACTCAGCAAACCCGCAGCACCCAGGTTTTGAGGCCCAAACCTGGAAACCGTCCTCAGCCCGAGTTTTGTGGCCAAACTCGGAAACCGTCCGCACCCAGGTTTTGAGGCCCAAACCTGGAAACCGTCCACCCGATGGTTTTTCTCTAGCTCTACCACCAAACCGAAGCTGTAGAGGGGATGCACCGCCCGTGCACCCCGTCCACCGACACGTGTCCCCAAGTCCTCGACTCAGGCAACACATGACCGCAAGTCTTCGCTCGTCGCTGTCCCAGGCTGTCAGCCACCACAGCTGATCCTCGGGCCACCGGTCCCTCAGTCCAAGCCTCACGTCCGCCCTTCGCCACTCTCGGTCCATCGGCATGGCACGTCTCTACTTGACCTTCACCTTGCCTCTGATCACTGTATCCGTGCTCGACACCTGCACAACACAAGCCAAAGAACATGCGTATCATCCCAGTTGACAATCACTCATCACTCAGAGACTCGGCATACATCCATGTATCCGTAGTGGTGCTAAACGCGACGTCGTGCGCTTGTCCACCATGGCCGACGCCTGGGAGCTCGGCGGCTCGGCTCTAAGGTCCATCTTCGGCCAAGGAAAAACACAGGAAGAGTGAGAAGGGGACGGCGAGGCTCACCACGGTGCCAACAACGACAGAGAGGCACGGAGACGGTGGATCTCGGCGAGGGACGGCGACTGGCGGACGGCGGCGCACTGCTCAGAGAAACATACGCCGATTAGGATGAAACAGCGGTAAGGGAGAAGAGGGGAGCGGTTCGGGGACTTCACCACCTCGGCGCGGAGCTCCTAGGGCGACGAATCGACCGGCGAAGCAGCAGATTGACAGGGCGAGCACGGCAACGGCGGCAATGGTGGAGCTTCGGCTCTGGTGATTCGGAGGCAGGCGAGGCAAGGGGAAAAATGGGGGGAAAGGGAGCGGGAGTGCGTGCGGGCACGCTAAAAAGACGAGAGAGGGGAGTGGGGAGCGGGCGCACGTCGTGGGGAGCGGGGCGTGCGGCTGCGGTGGTTTTTCGGCCGTGCGGTTGCACAAAGCGAGCGGGAGAGGGAGGAGATAGTTGACGCATGGGCCCATGGTGTCGGCGACTGGGAGAAGGGAGGGAGGCGACGGTTGCTTGCAGGCGCTGGCGAGCGCACCAGGCCGAGCTGGCCGGCCGATGGGCCTTGCGGGCAAAGGAGAAGGGGGGGGGGGGAAAGGAAGGCCCAGCGCGGAGTAGGAAAGGGGAAAGGAGAAGCCGGCGGACTGGGCCGCCAGTTCGCTTGGGCCAAAAGCGAGGGAGAGAGAGAAGGAAAAATAAAATCTTTTCTTTTTATTTCCAACTCAAAACAAAACCATTTCAAAGAGGAATTTGAATTCATTTCAAGTTTTGGCAAAAACCAGTCACACAAATAAGTCCAATGCATCAGCGTGAGTGCAAAAACAAGTTGCCACTTTTATTTTAATTCTATAAAAATTATTTAACCCCTAGGTTAAATGCTCACAAAATCATAAATAAATCATTTTCACCTATTTTATTTTGGAGAAAATTTTAGGGTGTTACAATTTTCGTTGAACCTTTGAAAAATCATAGTAAATCATAGAAAAATCATAAAATAGAAAAATTCAATTTTGTTGGGCTTCACATGAGTAGATCTATACAATGAACATGTAATATGGTATACTTTAGTACAAAGTTTTTTTGCTGTACTTTTTATAATTAAAATAAATTTATAACTAAGTTACACATCCAATGAATATAAATTTTTTAATATACAGTAGAAGCATACAATATCTAGTCCACCATAAAAATTTGACCACAATTAGACTATAGAGACTGTAGCTATGAATTATTACAATTAATTTCATATAATAATATGTTTTTCTGTAATTCTTTGGAATAATTCATAGCTACAGTTTCTGTAGTCCAATTGTGGTTAAATTTTTATGATTGGCTAATTATTATATGCTTCAACTGTAGTAAAAAATTTATACTCATTGAATCATGGATAACTTAGTTACAAATTTATTTTAATTATAAAAATTATAGATCTAAAACTACAGCAAAAAAACTTTGTACTTAAGTATACCATATTATGTGTTCACTGTATAGATCTACTCATGTAGACTCCAACAAAATTATATTTTCTATTTTATGATTTTTTTGTGATTTACTATGATTTTTCAAAGATTTAGCAAAAATAAATAAAAAATATAAAAAGACAAAACCATGGTTACTGTAGCAAAACCACTATTATTGTAGCAAAACCACCGTCCAAAACTGGTCAGGGAGGTAAAATGCACGGTTTCAAAAGTTGAGGGAGATTGTTTGTCCGGTTTTGATGTTGAGCTCAAAAGTTGAGGGAGGGAAACTAGACTTTTTCCTCATAAAAATGCAGCATTTCGTGATTTTTGTCTAAGGGCCAAAATTTACCTACTCTTAAGGCGGGTTTTGGGTCAGATGACACCCACTAGGGATCTTAAGCTAGCATGACTGCTGACAAGTGACAACATCCTCTTCAGAAGTTTTGGAAAAGCTAGTATAGAAGGCAACCTCTCCTGTGTTTTCCTGAGAAAACCATCATGATTGTGCTCATAGCTCACATGAAGACCGTCTTCAAGGATCAGTTTCCACGCAGCTGTTCTTGGAGTTTGCCGTGTTGTGTGATCGCCTAGAGCACGTCCAGCTCTCACTACTAGAGAACAGGCCTTTGGACGATAATCAACTGAGCTTTAGTCTCGGCAAAAAATTATGTCCGGGACTGTTGGTAACACCAACCGAGACTAAAGGTGAATCTTTAGTCCCGGTTGTTATTACCAACCAGGACTAAAGGTCCAGGACCTTTAGTCCCGGTTGGTAACACCAACCGGGGCTAAAGACTAAAGGTCCTTTTAGCCCCGGTTGGTGTTACCAACTGGGGCTAAAGGTCCTTCACGAGTGGATTCAAAAGAAAAAACGTCCAGAACTATATCACGCGAGTTGTGTAGTTGAGTTGGTAGGTGAGTTGTGCGGGAGACGAGAGGTGCTAAGTTCGAATCTCATAGACACACATTTATCTTTTCTTCGTGCAAGCCTTTAGCCTCGGTTGGGAGTACCCGGGACTAAAGGTTGTCCCAGATTTTTCTTCGTGCAAGCCTTTAGCCCCGGTTGGGAGCACCCGGGACTAAAGGTTGTCCCGGTTTTTTCTTCGTGCAAGCCTTTAGCCCCGGTTGGGAGCACCCGGAAGTCCTAGATTGGTAAAGGTTGGGACCTTTAGTCCCGGATTGGTAGCCCCGGTTGGAAAAACCGGGGCTAAAGGCAACCTTTAGTCCTGGATTTTTAGTCCCGGATTGGTAGCCCCGGTTGGGAAAACCGGGGTTAAAGGCCCTTCCCAACCGGGGCTATAGGCCGTTTATGCAGTAGTGTCTGGCTTGGGTTGGACACATTCCGTTGGCGGCTGACAGATCAAGACTATACAATAGCTTCGGCATATGGCGCCATGTTCTTTGGTTCTTCCATTCTAGTTGGGGCAAGACAACTTTGGAAAACTTCGATGCCACCGAGGGTCCGTTTCTTCTACTAGCTCGTCATGCAAGGACGCTGTTGGACCACGAACAGAAGGTTCTGTCACGGACTGCAGTCCTCAAACATCTGCATCATGTGGGACTAAGGTGTAGAAACTATGGATCATAACCTTATCAGTTGCCATCTAAGTTGGGAGGTGTGGCTTAGTTGCCCAAGCAGATTGAGCCTTCATATCAACTTTGTCGTTGATCAAGGTCCACCATTGCTTTGGTGGTTGTCGGCT
Source organism: Coix lacryma-jobi var. lacryma-jobi (assembly GCA_009763385.1). Lineage (NCBI taxonomy): Eukaryota > Viridiplantae > Streptophyta > Magnoliopsida > Poales > Poaceae > Coix > Coix lacryma-jobi. The sequence goes on from CM019831.1 coordinate 23,676,148, forward strand.
AGGAAGCTTGTGCCCAAAGTGCTAAGAAGGGGGTTTGACTCTCCTGTCTTCCTCATTGGCTGGTGCTTGTGGAAGGAGCGTGGCCACAAAACTCGGGCTGAGGACGGTTTCCAGGTTTGGGCCTCAAAACCTGGGCGCTGAGGGTTTGCTGAGTTTGGCCTCAAAACTCAGAGGCTGATGGGCTGGTTTCCCGGTTTGGGCCTCAAAACCGGGGGTTGCTGGAAAAGGCTGGTTTCCCGGTTTGGGCCACAAAACCGGGGGTGCAGAGCGAGGGCGGCACGTGGCAGCGATCCGGAGGTTGCGTCGAGGCAACGCTTCGGTTTGTGCGGGCGTGGCCGTCGGATACACCTACCACCGAGTTGGTCCAGAATAACCCTAGGGTTTATCTGGTTCGCTCTGTAATTAGATTAGAGAGGGGTAGAGTAGGAAATAGACTTAGGCTAGTAGTAGGATAAGTAGTCGGGAGACACCCTCCTCCCAAATATCTCAGTCATTTGCTCTTTCGCACTAAGGGTTTCCTGCTCTCCCATCCCCTGCTGTAGCTAGCTGAGATCCGCAGAGAGACTTGCCTCTGTGTACTGTTGATTGTGAGGAAGTGAGACCGTAATCTCACTGTTGTGCAGTTCGTGGTTGTGATTCGCATTTTGTTCGTGTTCTTCGCGGAATCCTTTTTCTCCACAACTTTCACGTCGCTTGATCTCTTTGCTCGGTTCATCTTTTGCAAATCCGTTTGAACCAAATTGTTCTAGATCATGAGGCACTTCTTTCCACCGAAGGAATTAAACTCTAACCTCACGGTCTAGGAGATCGATCAATTTTCGTTTTGGATCAAGTTTTCTCCTTCCCCCGAAATTCTTCGATTCATCGATTTGGAGATAGGTTCGAGCCATGATCTCTTAGGGATAGCTCACTATACTCTTTTTGACTCCTCTCACCAAGTTTGATCCCTAGAGGATTTGTTTTGGATGAGATCGAGTTGAATCGGTGGACGAACAACACTGTATCGGGGTGACCGGACGCTTGGCCGAGATGACCGGACGCACGGGCAGAGAGTCCGGTCGTTGAACGCTCGGTGTGTTGATCTCATGACTTGATCGGACGCTCGGTTTGAACACTGACCGGACGCATAGGTTCTACTGTTCATTGAGCTTGTCGTCTATTGACCGGACGCACTGTTGTTGACCGGACGCTCCCTGCTCGTGAGTCCAGTCAGGAACAGTAAGGTTCCAGATCGGTTTTTGTGTGACCGGACGCGTCCGGTCCCTGCTGACCGGACGCTGACCAGAGTCCGGTCGTGACTGTTTTGCATTGTTTCATTCGCGGTTTGTTCGTCCGCTGTCGGAATTGATTTCCGTCTTTTGTGTTGGCTTTCTAGAGTTGTGTAGTGTCCCGCTGTGCTTCTTGGAAGCATCCACCCTACATCTAGGGTCGTGGACATTAGCAAGCTCTAGGGTTTGTCCTTTTGGGTGACTCTCGGGACAGTGGCTACTAGTTTCCGAAAGGAAATTTTGAAGCTCCCATTCACCCCCCCTCTGGTCGCTTTTTGGTTGATTCTCGGTCCTTCAATTGGTATCGGAGCGGGTTAAGGATCTTCCACCTTAGCCGGTTCCAGATCCACAGAAGGCGACATGGATCGCGGCATGGGCAAACCGCCATTCTTTGATGGGACGAACTATGCGTATTGGAAGATACGCATGTCGGCCTATCTTCAGAGCATGGGCTCTTCTGTTTGGGAGATTTGCAACAGGGATGATTACGTTGTCTTGGCTGCTCGTGTTACTCAGCTTCAGATAAATGAGCACGATGCCAATAGCCGAGCACGTAACGCTCTTTTCTCCTGTTTGAGCATGTCTGAGTTTGATCGAGTTTCTCACCTCCCCACGGCTTGTGAGATTTGGGCTACCCTCATGCGTTTCCATGAGGGAACTTCTCAAGTCAAATCTCGTCTCTACGAGTCGCACAAGCGGGAGTACGAGAACTTTCGACACATGCCTGGCGAGAGCATAGAGAGTTTATTCGCTCGCTTTCAGGTCATTGTCAACAAGATGAGAGCGAACAAGGAGTTGTTGCCTTTTGACGATCATGAGAGGGCTTTGAAGCTTTTGCACACTCTTGATCGATCAGTGTGGGACTCAAAGGTCCAGGCGATCATCGAATTGTCTAACTATGAGACCCTCACCTGCGACGAGCTCTTTAGTATGCTCAAGTCTAGTCAGATTGACGCCATCTCGAGGGCTTCTTATGAGAATCCTTCTGGCCCGACTATGGCTTTGGTTTCTGGTTCTTCTAACCCCTCTGGAGGTTTTGCTCTTTCGTCTCTCTTTTCTGTCACAGAGGACCAGCTTGAGTCGTTGGGGGATGACGAGTTGGCAATGCTAGCCAACCGGTTCTCGCGGTTTCACAACAACCGCATGAACCGTCGCCGCGGAGGAGGACGCTCAGGATGCTACGAGTGCGGCGACCCCGACCACTTCATCGCCAACTGCCCCAAGAAGAACAAGCATTCGGGGAAGGGCGATCATGGGCACAAGTACGACTCCGGCAAGCACAAGGAGAAGTACGTCCCCCGAGACACAAGCGGAGGGGCGGCTTCGACAAAGAGTACATCAAGAAGAAGTACTTGGAGAAGGCCCAGGCTGAGCAGCGTGCGTTCTTCGCCACGCTCAGCGACGTCGACGGCTCGGATGACGACTCCGCTTGCTCAAGCGATGACGAGTCCGAGAAGAAGAAGAGGATCGAGGACAAGCTGAACGGTCTCTGCTTCTTCGCCGACGATGACGGCTTCTGCACCATGGCGCTTGGTCATGAGGTCAACGGCAAGCTGGAGCACTCCCCTCGGAACGATGACGACGACACCTCCCAGGTATCTCTCACCCACGACGAGCTTTCTGCTGAGGCCGAGAAGCTTACTGCCGCGCTCCTTAGTCAGGACAAGTTGCTTAGGCGTGCCGCTAGAGAGCGTAAGGAGTTTAGGCAGAAGTGGGAGGACACGGTGAGGGAGCTTGAGTTGGCCAAGTCCACCGTGGTCGTGTCAGAGGAGGTTGAGTGTGAGATGTGCACCACGCACATGACTGACCTTCTCACTTTGAGAGGTAAGTATGCTGCGTTGGTAGGAGAGGTGGATGAGCTGAAGGCTAGACCTTCTCTGTTGGGTGCATGCAAGACTTGTCCTGTCTTGCAATCTGAGTTGGCAGAGAAGAATGCCAAGATTGTGTCTCTTGAAGAGGCCAACTCAGGTAGCACTTGTTTGGCTAGGTGTGCTCTCTGTGAGGGTTTGGAGATGGAGATAGCCAATGTGAAGCATGACAAGATGCAAACCGAGGAGGAAAACACATACCTTCGGACCATCTTGTCATGGGTATCTTGTGGTGAGCCGCAGCTCGGGATGATGATCTTCCAATTCAAGCGAGCTGCTGGAGGTTCCAGTGTAGGTTTTGCTCAGGGTGTTGATCTTTCTGGTTTTGGGAAGATTGGAGAGTCGAGTGGTTTGAACCCGAGTGAGAACTTCGCGGACAGTCCGAGAGTCGACCAGGGACGTTCAGCAACCTTGCTGTTTTGTCCATTTGGCCGGCGGACAGTCCGAGCTTCTGTGGCGGACAGTCCGCAGTAAGCCCGGACAGTCCGGGACTGCTTCGGCGGACAGCCCGCGAATCGGCTGAAGCTTCCGGTTTTGTGCGTTTGCTCTCCCGGTTTCTTCGCTTGGTTTTCGGACTTTTCGTTTGGCCCTATAGTTGACCAAGGAACCTCTCTAGGTATCTTTGCTACTCGTTAGCTTAGGTGTTTGGGAGTTTCTCGACGTAGCCGCCTATCTACGTTCGAGACTTGGTTTTTGAGGGTTGAACCTGTGCCGGCGTTTTTGGTGTTTGGTTTGCTATCGCTTTGTGGTGCCTCCCTGTGATCCAAGGGATCATCCACCCTCTTCCAAGGGTCGTGGGCATCACGTTCTCTATTGTAGCTTTCGGGGGTTGATTTTGGGACAATCGGCCAAAGTTTCGATAGAAATTTTTGAGCTGCCATTCACCCCCCCTCTGGTCGCCTTGCTATTGCATTTCAGTCCTTCAATTGGTATCAGAGCAGGTTAAGGATCTTCCACCTTAGCCGGTTCCAGATCCACAGAAGGCGACATGGATCGCGGCGTGGGCAAACCGCCATTTTTCGATGGGACGAACTATGCGTATTGAAAGATACGCATGTCGGCCTTTCTGCAGAGTATGGGTGCTTCCATTTGGGATATTTGCATCTCTGCCAATTACGTGGTCTTGGCTGCTCATGTGACTTAACGTCAGATCGATGATCACGATGCTAATAGCCAAGCCCGTAATGCTCTTTTCTCATGCTTGAGCATGACGGAGTTTGATCGCGTTTCTCACCTCGCTACGGCTCGGGAGATTTGGGCATCCCTCATGCGTTTCCATGAGGGAACCTCTCAAGTCAAAACCCGTCTCTACGAGTCGCACAAGCGAGAGTACGAGAACTTTCGACATATGCCTGGCGAGAGCATAGAGAGTTTATTCGCTCGCTTTCAGGTGATTGTCAACAGGATGAGGGCTAACAAGGAGTTGTTGCCTTTTGACGATCATGAGAGAGCTTTGAAGCTTTTGCATACTCTCGATCGGTCGGTGTGGGATTCCAAGGTTCAGGCGATCATCGAATCGCCTAACTATGAGACCCTCACGTGCGACGAGCTCTTTAGCAAGCTCAAGTCCAGTGAGATCGATGCCATGGCGAGGGCTTCTTATGAAAATCCTTCTGGCCCATCAATGGCTTTGCTTTCTGGCTCTTCTGCTAACTCCTCTGGAGGCTTTGCTTTGTATTCACTTCTTTCTGTCACAGAGGAGCAGCTGGAGTTCATGGAGTTCATGGAGTTCAGCTGGAGAACTTTCTGCTGAGGTCGAGAAACTTACTGTCGCACTCCTTAGTCAGGATAAGTTCCTTAGGCGTGCTACCAGAGAGCGTAAGGAGTTTAGGCAGAAGTGGGAGGATACGGTGAAGGAACTTGAATCTGTCAAGTCCACTGTTGTTGTCACAGATGAGGAGGAGTGTGAGATGTGCACCACGCACATGACTGACCTTCTCACTTTAAGAGGTCAGTATGTTGCGTTGGTAGGAGAGGTGGATGAGCTGAAGGCTAGATCTTCGCTGTTGGGTGCGTGTAAGTCCTGTGCGGGCTTGCAATCTGAGTTGGCAGAGAAGAATGCCAAGATTGTGTCTCTTGAAAAGGCCAACTCAGGTAGCACATTTGTGGCTAGGTGTGTTCTTTGTGAGGGTTTGGAGATGGAGATAGCCAATGTGAAGCATGACAAGATGCAAACCGAGGAGGAAAACACATACGTTCGGACCATCTTGTCATGGGTGTCTAGTGGTGAGCCATAGCTCGGGATGATGATCTCCCAATTCAAGCGAGCTGCTGGAGGTCCCGGTGTTAGTTTTACTCCGGGTGTTGATGTTTCATCTTTTGGGAAGATTGGAGAGTCAAGTGGTCTTGACCCATGTGAGAAGCCCAACTCCACCACTACTCCCAAGCTTACCAAGATTCCACCCAAAGAGCCTCTCAAGCCTAACACCAAGGATGGGGTCTTTGTTGAACCTCTGAGAGCTCCACAAAAGAAACAATCTTGGGCTACAAAACCAAACCACCTCAAGAACAAGCTTGACACCATGCCACCCATTCAGGAGGAGCTTATTCCACAGAAGGGCAAAGTGATCCACACCCACTACCGTGAGTACCAACAACCCCCTATGAGAGCGGTGAGGTACCATTGTGAGCATTGTGGGAGGGATGGACACTTGAGTGAGTTTTGCTTTCGGCGCAAGAGAGAGGCGCGCCGTGCAAGGGAGATGAACAACCCGGACATGTACCATCCTTTCCATGATGTACATGTACCGAATGTTCAGAGGAGAGCTTCGAGGAGAGCTGCTAGGCCTAGAGGTGTAGTGCCTCAAGGTCCTAGGCGTCAGGGAGGTGTTGCCCGACGGGATCCTGACTTTGCAGGATACAGATCCCGTGGCGGAGGCTTTGTTGAGCGTTTCCCTCCACCGCGTTTTGAGTATAACAATGGACGCTCTTCCCTTAGCGGACCACGTTTTCCTGTGCGTGGTGATCGCTTTCCTCGTAGGAGTGCTAGGAATGGTTTTTCTGCTAACCATTCTTTTGAGCAGCCGGCCCAACACTGGTATTCCCTTTACTTCACTAACCCCAGTGTTGGCCCGTATGCTCATCCTATGTCTTTTTATTGATGTATGTAAAATGATTGGAGAACGTTTGGTTGGTGGATTCCGGGTGTTCGAGGCACATGACCGGAAACGCCAAGTGGTTCTCCAATCTTAGTCCGGTCGCCGGAAAGGAGTTTATCACCTTCGGCGACAATAGCAAAGGTAAGGTATTGTCTCGTGGGTCGGTGCGAGTTAATGAGCACTTTGTGTTGCGTGATGTTGCTCTTGTTTCTAACTTGCATTTTAACCTTCTTTCTGTTTCGCAACTTTTCGATGATGACTACGAGATTCGTTTTAAACCGAATCTCAGTCGCATTTTGGATCCTCAGGGCAATCTTTTTTGTAGAATTTTGCCCTTTGGGAAAGTCTTTCGTGCGGATTTCTCGGAGTCTTTTGGCATTTCTCGTTGTCTTGTGGCTGGACCTTCCTCCTCTGATCTTTGGAAGTGGCATAGGAGACTAGGACACTTGAGCTTCGACTTGCTTGCAAGACTTAGTTCACTTGGCCTAATCCGAGGACTGCCCAAGTTATCCATGGAGAAGGATCTTGTTTGCCATTCTTGTAGACATGGGAAGATGGTTGCCGCTCCCCACCATCCAGTGACTCAGGTCATGACCAAGCGCCCTGGAGAGCTTTTGCACATGGACCTTGTTGGTCCGGCTCGGGTGAGCTCAGTTGGGGGGAAGTGGTATGTGCTTGTTGTTGTTGACGACTTTTCAAGATATTCGTGGGTTTTCTTTTTAGCTGAGAAAACTGAGACTTTCTCCTTTGCTCGCAATCTGATTTTGCGTCTTCAGAACGAGTTCCCTTTGAACTCGATGCGAGCTATTAGGAGTGATAATGGTTCGGAATTCAAGAATTCGGATTTTGAGAAGTTTTGTAACTCTTTGGGTTTGGAGCATCAGTTTTCTTCTCCCTACACACCGCCCCAAAATGGTGTTGTAGAGAGGAAGAATCAGACCCTTGTAGAGATGACCAAGACGATGCTCGATGAGCATAGGACTCCTAGGCGATATTGGGCCGAAGCTATGAGCATTGCATGCTATATTTCCAATCGCATTTTTCTTCGAGCTTTTTTGAAAAAGACCTCTTATGAGTTGCGTTTTGGAAAACTCCCCAAGGTGAGTCATTTTAGAGTTTTTGGTTGCCACTGTTTTATACTCAAAAAGGGCAACTTGGACAAGTTTGAGTCTCGTTCTTCTGACGGTGTGTTTTTGGGTTATGGCACTTATACTCGTGCTTATCGTGTACTTAACCTTGACACTAACCGAGTCATGAAGACATATGATGTCACCTTCGACGAGACCATGGTTTGTCCTTCTTCTCGTTTTGAGCGTGCAGGTGATCATGAGGTTGGAGAACCTCTTTTTTATGACGAGGACGAGGGTGCTGAAGGTATGGATGATCAAGCACCCCCTCCACCTGCTGTGCCGCAAGGAGCAGCTTCTACTACGACTCACGGCCCCGACACTTCTTCTTCTTGGGGGCCGTGGGATCCGCCACCTCGCGCTGTACCTTTTGTACCCGGGGAGGCACCAGCTACTGTTGAGGGGGAGGCCACTTCGGCTCGAGAGGCGCCACGACACATCCAGCGCCAACACCCGCCTCAACAGATGATCGGCAGCATCGGCGAATGCGTCACTCTGTCTAGGTCACAACAAATCTCTCACTTTGCTCATTCTGCATTTGTTGCTGATTTTGAACCCCGAGATGTTGGCCACGCTTTGACGGATCCAGATTGGGTCAATGCCATGCATGAGGAGTTAGAAAACTTTGAGAGAAATCAGGTTTGGGTTCTAGTTTCTCCTCCCTCTGAGTGTCACCCAATTGGGACAAAATGGGTTTTCAAAAACAAACAAGGAGAGGATGGCCATGTTGTGAGAAACAAGGCCAGACTTGTAGCCCAGGGGTATAGTTAGAAGGAGGGGATAGACTATGAGGAGACTTTTGCTCCTGTAGCTCGTTTGGAGGCAATTAGGATACTCTTGGCTTTTGCTGCATCCAAAGGTTTCAAACTTTTTCAAATGGATGTCAAGAGTGCCTTCTTAAACGGCTACATAGAAGAGGAGGTGTATGTTAGACAACCCCCCGGTTTCGAAAATCCCAAGTTTCCAAACCATGTCTTTAAACTTCACAAAGCTTTGTATGGTTTGAAACAAGCCCCTAGAGCCTGGTATGATAGGTTGAAAACCTTTTTGCTTGCTAAGGGCTTTAAAATGGGATCTGTGGATAAAACGCTCTTTCTCCTCAAGCAAGGCACTGATACTCTTGGTCCAGATTTACGTGGATGATATCATTTTCGGTGGTTCTTCTCACACTTTGGTTGCCAAGTTTGCAGATACTATGAGCAGTGAGATCGAGATGAGCATGATGGGCAGGTTGACGTTTTTCCTTGGGTTGCAAATCAAGCAATCCCGGGAAGGGACGTTTGTGCACCAGGGTAAGTATACCAGAGACATTTTGAAGAAATTCGATATGGGTGAGGCCAAGCCTCTTCCAACACCCATGTCGACCATGATAGCCCTGGATGCGGACAAGGATGGAGAAGCTGTGGACCAGAAGGAGTACCGGAGTATGATCGGGTCGCTGCTGTACCTGACGGCGACACGCCCGGACATTCAGTTCGCGGTGTGTCTCTGCGCGCGATTTCAGTCGTCGCCGCGCACCTCACACCGTCAGGTGGTCAAGAGCATTATGAGGTACTTATCCTTCACTCCAGAATTTGGGATTTGGTATTCTGCTTCCTCCACCCTCTCCCTTTGTGGTTATTCCGATGCCGACTTTGCTGGTTGCCGGATTGAGCGCAAGTCCACTTCTGGGACTTGCCAATTTATTGGTTCTTCTCTTGTTTCGTGGTCTTCTCGCAAGCAGTCTAGTGTCGCCCAGTCTACCACAGAGGCTGAGTATGTTGCTGCAGCTAGCTGCTGTTCCCAGTTACTCTGGATGATGGCCACTTTGCGTGATTTTGGTCTGAGCTTTTCTCGTGTTCCTTTGCTCTGTGACAGCACGAGTGCGATTAGCGTTGCTAAGAACCCTGTGCTGCACTCGAAGACCAAACACATCGATGTGCGCTTTCATTTTCTGCGAGACCACTATGAAAAGGGTGATATCGACCTTCGCCATGTCGATACTCATCATCAGTTGGCTGATATTTTCACCAAGCCTTTGGACTAATCAACTTTTAATTGGTTGAGAGGTGAGCTTGGTGTGTGTTTCCCCTTTTAGATGGGGGAAACATTTTTGGCTCTTGTATGATACACTGACTTTGTGTTTTTCAGTTGGTATCTTCTCTTTTCGGTGTTTTCTTCATGCATCTTTGCATTTCATATTGCATACTTACATTCAGAGCTTCATGTGTAGAATCTTCAGAATGTAACTATGCTCTGTGTAGTTTTTGCTCCGATGCTTTATGATGATGTTGTAGCTTATGCTCTTTCTGATCACTGATACATGTTGTGAGCGGAGCTATTTTATGGTGAATTTGCTTAATGAACTTAAAACTTGAAAATATTCACCATTGAGATATGCAACTAGCATGTGTAGAATGTGTTGAAGTCACTTGTGCTTTTCATATATGCTAGGTTGCTATGTCTCTAGTTCTGAGTCTCTCACTTGCTTGGTATGTTCATATGCTGTTTTTAATCTTGAACCAAGTTAAGTGAATTGGAAAGATCGAGATGGGATTGCTTGTCAGCACATCACAGTTTCGAGACTGTTTCTCATTGCACTTTGAGTTAAACTTGAGCTGTGTAGTGTATGACCGAAACTGTTGCTTTAAGCTTCTGATTGCTTCTGCATAGGCTTCGCACAGTTGAAAAGTTAGGCAATGACAAGCTTTCAACCTCTCGCAGTCACATGCTGAAATTTAAACTTGTGTAATTTAATCGCTGCAACTCCGATAAAATTTTGAATACACAAGTCTATGTTTCATTCTATAGCATGATGATTGAACCTTGCTAGGGTTAGTTCACCTTGTATACATGATTAGCACTTGTTTGACTTCCTGTCCACATGTTCTGTGCTATTTTGCTGGTGAATACCTTTTCGGCTGAAAACTGCTCATTTTGCTCTCAATGTTCATATTTCGTACTTAGTGATCAGTTTGAGCCTTTGCTAGCTTCTTATGGATGTTGTTGAGAAATCGGATCAGAACTCTGTAGAGCATTTTTTGCACTCTCTTGATTATACTCCTGAAGCTGCTAACTTGCATTTTAACTCATATGCATTTCTGGAGGGAGATATTCTGTCAAGGGGGAGATTTTTGTGTGCTTGTGCACATTTGCGTGATGGTGCATTTTCAACTAAGGGGGAGAAATTCTCCAAATCATAAGATCAACTAAGGGGGTGTGTTGACGCAAAACGTGACGCCTCGCGTCAAGGCACACAACAAGCCGAACGAGGCCGGCTTCAATCGGGTGCCCGGAGCGTACTGAATCCGGAAACGTGCCAGTCGGTTTGACCTAAAAACCAACAACGGATAAAAGTGTGAGAATACCTTGGAACATGCCGGGTGAGACCAGACAGTTCCATATGTACGGCTTTGAAAGCCAATCACGACGGCACACAGCTATAGAAGCTGTTTGTCGCAACAAATTTATAATGTCACACTAGTACAGAACAGGCCTATTGCCCCGGGCCATTTTGGCCTTTAGCCCCGGACATGGAACCGGGGCTAAGGAATCGGGACTAAAGCCCCGACCTTTAGCCCCGGTTCCATGGCCCGGGGCTAATGGAGGGACCTTTAGCCCCGGTTGGTAACACCAACCGGGACTAAAGAGGCCAGCCACGGTGGCCCGGCTGGAGGCCCCTTTAGTCCCGGTTGGTGTTACCAACCGGGACTAAAGGGGCCTCCAGCCGGGCCACCGTTGCTGGCCTCTTTAGTCCCGGTTGGTGTTACCAACCGGGGCTAAAGATCCATCTGCTTTTTTCTTTTTCCTTTTTCTGTTCTTTTCAATTGGTTATTGTTTTTGGTTTTACAATTACATTAGGTTTTCTAATACGTATTCTTCGCTGCTAATATATTCTATTATATTAGGCCAGTTTCAAATACACGTATTATTCTTCGCTGCTAATAAATATATATAAACACATAAAATTTACAATTACACACAAATGAAATATGAAACTATACATATATATATATATTATAGAGCTAGCTATACACACATATGTACATAAAATATACAACATTATCCATCATGCATGCTTAACTTGATATTTACACACAAATATAATACCGTTCCTAACTTAGAGGTCATACAAGTGTTCATCTTGGTTTGGCTTCATTGGTTCGTCTTTATTAAACCAATACTCGGTGCCAGACTTAAGGACATGGTCATTAAGGAAGCCCGCGATGGTCTCTTGAATTGCTTTGAGGCGGACCTTATCCATCACCTGGTTCTTCAACCATGTCTCCTTCAATTTGGATTAAAATAAAAAGAAAGTATTAACATACATAATATTTATGTAATAGCAACAAAAAATAAAATAAATTTATTTACATGTTACGTACTTGCTGACTCTGTAAAGGAGTTCTTTTTTCATACACCGTCAGAAACTCGCAAACATAGTACCCACATAAATTGTTTCCCGGTGACTGCCGTAGAACCCACTGTACAATATGTAAAAAGAGTACTCTCGGTTGAGCGTGCGTCTGCTGAGTGATGCTAATTAAGGTAAAGAGGCGGGGAGGTACTCTACAACTTACATTTAGGAGTAGAGGATCAGGAAGTTGCGCTTTCAGATCCGGACGGTGTTTCTGAACAAACCAAGTCCAAACCCTTCACAATAATTGGAACGTTAATTAACTATTGCAGAGTTAAAGAGCTATAGCAGGAATCAATATTTATAGATCACATTACCCTCGGATAATATTAATCATATCTTGGTAATCTTCTTGTGGTTTTCTCAGAGAGTCATAGATTAGCAAACGACTCTCGTGGAGATCGATCACCATTAGAATCCAGTGAAAACTGCATTTATGTTTATATAGTCAACACATATATATATATATCTTTATGTCAACCTATAATAAAATGTGCATATGATAACAAAACTCACCTAAAGTTGTAGGGGAATAGTATATATCTTTTGTCCCTTTGGTTTACCAAGAACCTCCGCAAATTACTCTCTGTTTGAGTTTTCCATGCATCCGAGTGAGTATTGCTTGGGTGCTTGAAGACGATATATGGATCGATGAGACCAATCTCCTTGTCATTTTTACGCCTTAGTTGTCTCATCATGTTTCTGCACATGTTTAGAAACGCTTGCTAGCAGTGTGAGGATAATTACTTATACATATACATAAGCTAAAGTGAGATTATTAAAGGAAACAATCACTTACAGGCAGAAGCAGCTGACGAGAGATTTGTCGAGAGCGTCCATGTGGCAGAGCTGATGTAACTCATTAAACTGAACATATATGATGTCATCACCACGGAAGTAATCATGGTCTCTAATTCTGACGCAAATGTAGTCATCAGCTTTTCTGCCACACGCCGTAAGGTACCACTGATTTAGCAAGTGCATCTGTGTACCAAGATCCCTCAGGGCCGCTGGGTTGTATAGACTTTGGCCATATACATATGCCCTCTGCCATTTATCAACTTCTGGAGCACTTTTGATGCCTGCTTCTCCGAGTATGTTTTCCACATTCAAACCAGTTTCCTCGAAAAATGCGAGCAGTTGCGCAGGATCAACGTCTCCATATGCTCGTTGTATGATTTCCATGTTTGTACCGTATTCATTATCAACAACTAGATCTGGCACTGATTGCTTCTCTTGTTCCCCGAGCTGTGGGACACCCTTTCCTGCTCTCTTCTTTGCCTTCTTGGCCTCCTCAAGTGATTTGCTAAGTGTGCGATCATAGTCTGATTTTGGCGAAGCCTTACGGGCAGCACGTACCTTTTTTTGGTGAGCGTCCACAGTTTGCCTTAGTTTTTCAGGACGAACAAAAAGGTACGGCTTCTCCGGGTTTCGCTTTGCTCGACCACTAGCAATGGCAGCTTCGAAGAACTTGTTACAGTCTTTTTGCACTGCAGCGTCAGTCTCCTCCTCGGTCATGTCATATGCAAGTTTTGTCATCTTGGGAGCTGGTTTTCTCACAGGTGCTTTCTTCTTCGGAGGTGGTGGGGCTGACGCCTTTGTTTGTGTGACAGGCCTCTTCTTTGTTGGCGGTGGAGGTGTTGGAACCCGCCGTGGAGATGGGGCAGGTGGCGGTGTCGGAGCCCGCTTTGTAGGAGATGGTTGGGTCGGTGGCGGTGTTGGATCTCGTCGTGGAGGAGATGGGGCCGGTGGCGGCGTTGGATCACGCCGTGGGGGAGATGGGGCCGGTGGCGGTGTTGGATCCCGTCGTGGAGGAGATGGGGCCGGTGGCGATGATGGATCCCGTCGTATTTGATCTTGATCATCATCGTCCGCAACACTGTGATCATGTGGTGAATGTAGAATTGGACTTAGGTTGGGGGATGTCCTGCTGCGAAAACAACATGGTATGAGTATCCATTTATACTATTAGCTCACCAATACTATTAAGTTTCATTCACTAATTTCATACACACCTAGGGATAGGTTGTTGAGGAGGAGGAGGTGATGCGCCAGGAATTATGATATAGCGCTTGCGCCAACATATGAATGTCTTCTCCGCTTCTCCTAATGTATTCTCGCCATCACCTCCTTTAATTTCAAGTTCGACATTCTCGTAACCTTTTACCACCCTGTCCACCGAGACGCTAGCATATCCAGGAGGTATTATTGCTCCATGACTTCTTGGTGTCTTCGTAGGATCGATAGGAGATACAACACCTATAGCCACCATGACTGTGGTATTCCCCTGTGGAATGTGCAGTTCACATGTCGTGAGAGGCTCGGTGATGTCGTCCACAGGAAAGCGCAGTGCTGCGTCTGGGACCTCTGTGGAAGCGCAACTGCTTTTCATTTGCTCAGGGGGGCTGATGTTGACTCCCGGCTCTGATGCAGATTGACTTTGCATTGCTAACTGCACTTGCCTTTTTATTTCCTCGTTCATTCTGCCTTCAAGTGCTTTTTCTCGCTCAACTGCTTCAAGAGCCGCGGCCTGTGACTGAATAACCATTTCTTCTAACCGGCGCATCCGCTGTGCCTCCTCCTCCTTCTTTCTCGCGCGGCTTCTATAGGTCTCTTTGTCCTGAGGGAAGGCATGTACCCATGACAGCTCCCCATAGCCTCTGGTTCTCCCACCATGTTCAAGATTCTCCAGGGCGTATGTCAGCTCGTCCTTGTCTCTGTTTGGCTGCCACCTGCCACTGGCAGCCATTTCTCTAGCATAAACAAATCTTTCTGCTGCTCTTTGGAGTTTTTTGCCATAGTGTACCCTTCCTGTTTGTTGGTCCAGGCTTCCTCCATGACCAAAAAACCAATACTTGGCGCGCTCAGGCCAGTTTATCGATTCTGGTTCAATGCCCTTGGCTTGCAACTCTCGTTCCATTCTTTCCCATTTAGGAATGGCACTCTTATAGCCACCTGATCCCAAGTGATGGTGGTATTGTTTTTGTCGGGCATTCTGCTGGTTCCTTCTGATCCGTGCCTCACTCTCTTCTGATTTCTTGAATTCTACAAACTCATCCCAAAATGGCCTCAACTTGACGTAGGCCTTAGTGTTGAAATCCGGAGTTTGGTCCTTCTTGATAAATTTGTTGTATAAGTTCTTCTTCCAGCCCTGGAATAGTGTTGCCATTTTCTTCATAGCCCAGTCCCGAACTCTGGCCTTCAAATTTATATCTTCTGTTTCAAGTGTGAAATGTGCAAGGACCTCTTGCCAAACAAGTTCCTTATCAAGATCAGAGACAAAACTTATATCAGGAGCACTTGTCTTTTGCTTCCATTCACGAGCACTGATCGGGATCTTATCCCTTACAAGGCACCCACAGTGGGCAACAAATCTCTGTGCATGTTCTCCAAGTACTTGGCCTGTTTCCTCGTTGAATTCTGAGATAATGTACCGGCCCTCCAACGGCTTCTTCGGACCTCGTACGGTCCTACTCTTCCCGGTAGTCGTTGTCGATCCGGAGGGCTACATATGTAGGAACAGTAGATTACAAATACATTTATAAATAATTTAGAATTTCATGTGCACATAGAGATTATTGTAGGTATATACCTCGCCAGTATTTTCTTGCATTATTTCTTCATAATCGGCAAAGTATTGACTGCCGTCATCTACTTCTTGATTATTGTTATCATCACCTGCTAAATTTTGATTAGCGCCGCTGTTGATTAATTCGTACATTTCCTCCTCCATGTTGTCAACTGGGTCGGCCATTTCTGCGAATGACATGGAGGATAATAAACACCATATTTTTGCAACTAACGTGCATAGGGTTTCGGGTTTTGGGTTTCGGGTTTAGGGTTTACGGTTTGGGGTTTAGGGTTTAGTGTTTTGGGTTTGGGGTTTAGGGTTTGGGGTTTAGGGTTTGGGGTTTAGTGTTCAGGGTTTCGTGTTTGGGGTTTCGGGTTTGGGGTTTAGGGTTAGGGGTTTGGGGTTTGGGGTTTAGGGTTTAGGGTTTGGGGTCTAGGTTTTGACAACATTAAAAATAACATATATCCATGAAGACTATATTCGTAAAAATAACACTACCGACATGATCGAAATGTCATATCCAAGTGATTATTCTATAAACATATCCAAGTGATAATTGCAACTAACGTGCATAGGGTTTCGGGTTTAGGGTTTGGGGTTTAGGGTTTGGGGTTTAGGGTTTGGGGTTTAGGGTTTGGGGTTTAGGGTTTGTGGTTTAGTGTTCAGGGTTTCGTGTTTGGGGTTTCGGGTTTGGGATTTAGGGTTAGGGGTTTGGGGTTGAGGGTTTGGGGTTTGGGGTTTAGTGTTTGGGGTTTCGGGTTTGGGGTTTAGGGTTAGGGGTTTGGGGTTTCGGGTTTAGGGTTTAGGGTTTGGGGTCTAGGTTTTGACAACATTAAAAATAACATATATCCATGAAGACTATATTCGTAAAAATAACACTACCGACATGATCGAAATGTCATATCCAAGTGATTATTCTATAAACATATCCAAGTGATTATTCCATAAACATATCCATGTGATTATTTCATAAACATATACATGACCGATATAAATAAATGTTTACATATCTAAAGACCAAATTATCTAAGTGATTATTTCTCCTCCATCTAACACATGCAAAGGACACACCGTTGATGAGGTTTGGGGTTTAGTGTTCAGGGTTTCGTGTTTGGGGTTTCGGGTTTGGGGTTTAGGGTTAGGGGTTTGGGGTTTCGGGTTTAGGGTTTAGGGTTTGGGGTCTAGGTTTTGACAACATTAAAAATAACATATATCCATGAAGACTATATTCGTAAAAATAACACTACCGACATGATCGAAATGTCATATCCAAGTGATTATTCTATAAACATATCCAAGTGATAATTGCAACTAACGTGCATAGGGTTTCGGGTTTTGGGTTTCGGGTTTAGGGTTTACGGTTTGGGGTTTAGGGTTTAGTGTTTTGGGTTTGGGGTTTAGGGTTAGTGTTCAGGGTTTCGTGTTTGGGGTTTCGGGTTTGGGGTTTGGGGTTTAGTGTTTGGGGTTTCGGGTTTGGGGTTTAGGGTTAGGGGTTTGGGGTTTGGGGTTTAGGGTTTAGGGTTTGGGGTCTAGGTTTTGACAACATTAAAAATAACATATATCCATGAAGACTATATTCGTAAAAATAACACTACCGACATGATCGAAATGTCATATCCAAGTGACATATCTAAAGACCAAATTATCTAAGTGATTATTTCTCCTCCATCTAACACATGCAAAGGACACACCGTTGATGAGAGGACGACGACGGACGACGGCGAGGATGATGTCGCGGTGAGGACGACAACAGACGACGACGAAGATCACGTTGCGGTGAGGATCACACGGTGAGGATGACGGCGGACGGCGCGGTCAACGCGGCCAATCTCTTTTTATCTACATGTGTAAACATAATATTTTGTTAGGTAAAAGCAATTTTCTATTTTCTATTCAAATGGATTTTTATTTTTCTTTTTCCTTACAAACAGTGCACACAAACACATTACACACTGCACACACACATACACTGCACACACACTGCACACACTTGGTTCCCTGGTTCCCTGCACAAACACATATTTTTTCTTTTTCTATAAATATATATGTATTTATATTTAATTTCTATTTTCTATATATGTATTTATGTTCATTTTTGTTCACTTGGTTCCCTGCAATGCTCACACTGCACACAGTGCACACACACACGCACACACACTTCACACACTGCACATACGGCACACACTGCACACACTGCACACACACTTCACACACTGCAAACACGGCGCACGGCGGCATCCTCACCGGCGGCGCGAGCGAGGACGAGGCGGTACGACGGCGAGGGAGCACGAGGGCGCCGCGGACAACGGTGAGGGAGGCCGAGGACACTGCGGACGACGATGAGGGAGGCGAGGACGACGGCGAGGGAGAGGACGAGGCGGCGGCAGGGACACACGGCAGACGGCGAAGACGACGGAGGCGGCGGCGCAACACTGACGTCGATCTGAGGAAGGAGGAGGGCCCTGTGCCCTATATACGCGGGGCACCTTTAGTCCCGGGCCGTGGAACCACCCGGGACTAAAACACCTTTAGCCCCGGTTCATAAGCCCACCCGGGACTAAAGAGGGGGACCTTTAGTCCCGGGTGGTTCTACGGCCCGGGACTAAAGGTACCTTTAGTCCCGGGTGGTGTTACGGCCCGGGACTAAAGGTTCTTCTCCCGCCTTTATTTTGGGTTAAGGTACCTTTAGTCCCGGGTGGTGCTAAGGCCCGGGACTAAAGGGTCTTCTGCCGCCTTTATTTTGGGTTTTCTGTGTTTTGGGTTTTGAATTAAGTTTTGGCTATATTAATATGTTGTAATACTTGTTACTTGCATAGTAAATTCAATATTAGGCATAAAATTACTTAAAAATAGCAGTTGTGTTTCCTTTTACATTATTGTATTGTAGAAAATTTTGTAACATAAATTCTTTTTTCTTTTCTTATAATAACAAATATAAATGTAAATAACAATTTATATTTTGTTAATGCAAAAATATAATGTTAAATTTAAATATCTGAAACAACTGGTGCTCGATAGGAAAATATTTTTTGCATTATATGAACGTTAAATTTTGGGTTGTTTATCTTTTATTGTCCAAATGCACGATAGAGAAATTCACTGTTAAATTACAATTTAATTTTAAAAGATAAATTTGTGTAGTTCATATACGTTTCTGTGTCATATTGGTCTCAAAATTTTTCTTAGGTTGTCACGTGACACGGGTGAGGCAACCAACAAGTTTGTGTTTTTTCGGAGATGGTTTGCTTCTTTTTCCGGTTTAATTGAATTACCGCACACTCTCACCCAATAATTATAGGGTCAATTAGGCCTACCAACAAAATAATCCAGAATGGAGCCAAACTTGTGGGGCATCGACACTGACATCAACGAACCATGACTATGCATAATCATTATTAGTTACACGAAAACTGTAATATATATCAAGCGGGTACACTGGTGATCTTTTTCTTCACGTATGTTCCTTGGTCATGATCATGTCGTAACCATGGAGTCTCCTCAGCATTTAGCAGGATGCTTGGGTCTTTGGTCACACTGAAGGGCGGTATTCTGTCATCTTTTTCATAATCTTCTGACATGTCTGACTTGTCCTCAATTCCCACGATGTTTCTTTTTCCTGAAAGAACTATGTGGCGTTTGGGCTCTTTGGTTGATTTATCATCATTTTTCCCTCTCTTGGGTTTTGTAGACATGTCTTTCACGTAGAACACTTGAGTCACATCAGCAGCAAGGACGAATGGTTCACCTTTGTATCCAATATTGTTGAGATCCACTGTTGTCATTCCATACTCCTTGTCAACTGTTACTCCGGCTCCGGTCGCCTTGACCCATTGGCATCGGAACAAAGGGACTTTAAAATCAGGTGCGTAGTCTAGTTCCCAAATCTCCTCTATGCGGCCATAATATGTTTGCCTCTTCCCAGATGGGTCTGTGGCATCTACGCGAACACCACTGTTTTGGTTCGTGCTCCTTTGATCTTGGGCCATGGTGTAAAATGTGTTTCCATTGATCTCATACCCTTTGTACGTGAGGATGTGCCATGACGGTTGCTTAGCCAACAAATATAGTTGCTCATCAATATTGTTATTACCCAGACATTCCTTTCGCAACCAAGTGCTAAAAGTATTCATGTGCTCACGTGTTATCCAAACTTCATTCTTCTCTGGAAATTGGGATCGTAGGAACTCCTTGTGTACATCGATATATGGATCCACCACGGTTGAGTTTTGAAGAACTGTGTAGTGCGCTTTATTGAAATAATCATTCCCCGTACCGATATATGTTTTCTTCCCTAGTGTCCCCTTTCCACATAGCCTCCCCTCGTGCCGCGATTCAGGAACACCAATCGGGTCAAGGTCAGGAATGAAGTCAACACAGAACTCAATGACCTCCTCTGTCCCGTAGCCCTTGGCGATGCTTCCTTCTGGCCGAGCACGTTGGTGAACATATTTTTTCAGTACTCCCATGAACCTCTCAAAGGGGAACATGTTGTGTAGGAACACAGGACCGAGAATATGAATCTCCTTGACCAGGTGAACTAGGAGGTGTGTCATGATATTAAAGAAGGATGGAGGAAACACCAACTCAAAGCTCACAAGACATTGAACCACATCATTCTGTAGAGTAGCCAGTTCTAGTGGATTAATTGCCTTCTGAGAAATTGCATTGAGGAATGCACAGAGCTTCACAGTGGCAAGACGTACATGTGGAGGTAGAATTCCTCTTAAAGCAACCGGAAGCAATTGCGTCATAAGCACGTGGCAGTCATGCGACTTTAAGTTTAGGAATTTCTTCTCTTGCATATTTATTATTCCCTTTATATTGGAGGAGAATCCAGATGGGACCTTGATGCTGTTTAGGCATTCAAACATGATTTCCTTCTCTTCATTGCTAAGAGTGTAGCTAGCAGGTCTTAAGTAATGGCGTCCATCATCTGTCTTCTCTGGATGTAGGTTGTCTCGTTCTTTCATGCGCTGCAACTCTTGTCGTGCTTCAAGTGTATCCTTAGACTTCCCATACACACCCATGAATCCTAGAAGGTTGACACAAAGATTCTTTGTCAGGTGCATCACGTCGATCGCGTGGCGGACCTCTAGTACATGCCAATAGGGTAGCTCCCAAAATATTGACTTCTTCTTCCACATGGGTGCGTGTCCCGTAGCGTCTTTCGGAACAGGTTCACTGCCCGTCCCCTTTCCAAAGACTACTTTCACATCCTTGATCATCTCAAGTACATCTTCCCCAGTTCTGTTGCGAGGCTTGCTCCGGTGGTCTGTCTCACCTTTAAAATGCTTGCCTTTCTTTCTAACCTGGTGATTCATCGAAAGAAATCGACGATGCCCAAGATACACTACCTTTCTACATTTTTTCAAATATACACTATCCATGTCATCAAAACAATGTGTGCATGCATTATATCCCTTGTTTGACTGTCCTGAAAGATTACTTAGAGCAGGCCAATCATTGATTGTTACGAACAACAATGCTCGCAGGTCAAAGTGTTCCTGTTTGTAATCATCCCACACACGTACACCTGATTTACTCCATAAAAGTAGGAGTTCCTCAACTAATGGCCTCAGGTAGACATCGATATCGTTGCCAGGCTGCCTCGGGCCTTGGATGAGCACTGGCATCATAATGAACTTCCGCTTCAAGCATAACCACGGAGGAAGGTTGTACATACATAGAGTAACAGGCCACGTGCTATGACTACTGCTCTGTTCCCCAAAAGGATTCATCCCGTCCGTACTTAAACCAAACCTTAAGTTTCTAGCATCTTTTGCAAATTCTGGGAATTCTCTGTCTATTGCTCTCCACTGGGACCCATCTGCAGGGTGTCTCAACATGTTGTCTACCTTACGGTCTTCTTTGTGCCATCGCACCAACTTTGCATGGTCCTTGTTTCTGAACAGACGTTTCAGGCGTGGTATTATAGGAGCGTACCACATAACCTTGGCAGGGATTTTCTTCCGGGGACGTTCTTCACCCTCAACATCGCCAGGGTCATCTCGCCTGATCTTATATCGTGACGCGTTACATACAGGGCATTCATCCAAATTCTCGTATTCCTTGCCACGGTACAGGATGCAGTCATTAGGACATGCATGTATCTTCTGGATTTCTAAACCCAAAGGACAGACCACTTGTTTTGCTTCGTACGTAGTGCCGGGTAATTCGTTAGGCTTCGGAAGCATCTTTTGTTTTATAATCTTCAATAATTGTCCAAATGCCTTGTCAGATACACCATTCTGTGCCTTCCATTGTAGCAACTCTAGTGTTGTGCCTAACTTTTTTTGTCCATCTGCAGCAGACGGATATAGTAATTTCCTGTGATCCTCTAGCATACAGTCAAACTTAGCCTTCTCCTTTTCACTTTCGCAATCTCCTTGTGCATCACGAATGACATCACCAAGAGCATCATCTTCAGCGACTGTGTCTCCTGCACTTGCCTCTTCTTCACCTTCCTCCATTGCAGTATCACCAAAGTCACCGTATTGAGCAATAATGTCATCGTCAGGGTCCAATTGTTCTTCTTCACCTTCTTCCATCATAACCCCAGTTTCTCCATGCTTCGTCCAACAACTATAGTTTGGCATGAAACCCGACTTGAACAAGTGTGAGTGAAGACTCCTTGAGCTAGAATATTCCTTCGAATTATTACAAAGAGCACATGGGCAGCACATAAAACCATTCCGCTTGTTTGCCTCGGCCACTCTTAAAAAATAATGCACGCCATCAATGAACTCTTTTGAGCGACGATCGACATTGTACATCCAGTGACGTGTCATCGTCTGCATTATATGACATATCACATAATTATATCGATCTCTCATTCTTATAAACAAATAAAATTATAAAATGTCTGACATGAAATTTAGTAAGAATCACTGGTGCCATAAAAGTAGTAGCAGTTGAACTTGTCTAATTAATTAATTATTACATCAAGATAACAGTGCAGCCTAATCCACTTGGCCACAACCAAAGCAACTAACAACACCTGCACATTTTTCCCACATCACAGTCCAACAAGATGTACTGTCTGCCACTCCAACCGGATAGGAAGGTAAGGTAGGGGTAGGTGCAGTAGGAATTGAGTTGATTCTTGAGTTAAAAGCATCTAGAGCTGCAGAAGCTTCCTCAAAAGACTTGTACTTTTTATGCACAGCTCCCTTAACTTTGAGGACATACTGACTGCACTCGGCCCAGCTGGTGTAAATACCTGGTTTGGTGCCCTCGAAAACAACATACCAAGCAGGCATCCTTCTGCGTTTTGTAAACTAAAGTATTATATATTTCTAATTTCTGTAAACAACTAATTTAACTGATCTCTATTTCTCCAAAATAATAAAATATACTAATTAAACCGGTCACATTTTGTAAACTAAAGTATTATATATTTCTAATTTCTGTAAACAACTAATTTAACTAATCTCTATTTCTCCAAAATAATAAAATATACTAATTAAAACGGTCACATTTTGTAAACTAAATTATTATATATTTCTAATTTCTGTAAACAAATGATTTAAATGATCTCTATTCCTCAAAAAAAAACTAATTAAACTGTCACATTTTCTAAACTAAAGTATTATATATTTCTAATTTTTGTGTAAACAAATGATTTAAATGATCTCTATTTCAAAAAAAACTAATTAAACCGGTCACATTTTCTAAACTAAAGTATTATATATTTTGTTTTTCTAAACCGGTCACATTTCTCTAAAAGACTAAAATAAACTAATTAAACGGTCATATTTTGTTTTTAGATTAATAATTTGAACTATCAAGTCAATGAACTCAAAATAGCTACAAAAATGAATAACTTAAGCTAGTAACCTTTCAACGAGTCGATGGCGGTGTAGATGTGATGAAATAAATCAATCGCCGGAGATGTGTTAACAAACAAAAATCACCGGAGGAGAAGAGAGCAAACAAGCAAGCAAGAGCAAGCAGTGACTGAATGAAGAAAAATGAAGACAGGAGCTCTGGCACGGCTGGAGGTAGAAGAACATTTCAAATATAGGGAGGGACATTTAGCCCCGGTCCTTATTCCCAGCCGGGGCTAAATGTTGGCATTTAGCCCCGGCTGGGTACACCAACCGGAACAAAACCTTTTAGTCCCGGTTGGTGTTACCAACCGGGGCTAAAGATGCCAACATTTAGCCCCGGCTGCATACACCAACCGGGGCAAAACCTTTAGTCCCGGTTGGTGTTACGGCCCGGGGCTAAAGATGCCAACATTTAGCCCCGGCTGCATACACCAACCGGGGCAAAACCTTTAGTCCCGGTTGGTGTTACGGCCCGGGGCTAAAGGCCGGTCTTTAGCCCCGGTTGGTAACACCAACCGGGACTAAAGGCCCCTCTGACAATTGAGCCGTTGGGCTGGGGAGCTTTAGCCCCGGTTGGTGTTACCAACCGGGGCTAAAGGACTTTCTAGTCTCGGGCGCAAATTTTTCCGTGGCTAATGCTGATTTTGCAAATCGTCCAAAGGCCTGTTCTCTAGTAGTGTCATTCGACAAGTATAAAAGATAAAGCTTGTAAACATGTTGAATGCCGAACGCATATGTAACAAGAAGATAAAAGGGCAATTTGTAAATACAAATCTATTCAGATGACATATGCATAGGCTAATCCAGCTAGTCTGCCGCACGTCTAGCCTTCATAAACCCGTCAGGTGTAAACTCAAGCAAAGCTAATCCACCGCATGATACCACTTGCTATAAATCTACACCACTCCTTATAATTAAATTAATCCACCGCATGATACGATCTAATTATGAGAAGCTAAAAGCACATGTACATCTGGACAAATCTGTATGTACTCATTACTCATGTAAGCTTAACCAGAATCGGCAAAACAGCCGAACTGGGGTCCATGAGGAAGAAACATACAAGCAAAGCATGATTAAACTAATCTAAAACCTGCACCTGCCGCACGGCACCTAGCTCTATCAAAGCCTAAACATGATCGACATGTATGAACCCGCAACATGTAACAATCTAGATCGAAAGTCAGTTCGGCCATCATGATCTTATGATTAGCAAAGCGTAAGCAAACTCATGCAACAAGGCCGAACGAAGATCGATCTAGATTGGGCAAAAGGTGTTGTACGAATTAAATAAATAAAACATATAACACATGATAACTTGATGAATCTATTAGATCTACCAAATCTAACAGAGCCGATAACTATTTTTACTCATGACTTAATCCGCCGCACGATACAAGGCATAAGCAAAAACTTCCCGTCATAAGCTTAAATCCGTCGCACGATACTAAGCTTAACGTATGAGACTACTTGCATCATATCTAAATTCACCGCATGATACTAGACATGATAGCAAGGTTGCCGGTACTTACGGAGGTCGACGGATCGATGATTCCTCTTGAAGAACTCGACGACACGACTAGGGACTCGAAGATGGCACGGGGCCGATTTGTATTGATGTGGTTGTGAACAATTTTACAATGGTCGAGGGTTTATATTTATACCCTGGACGAAGCATGAATCCTAGACGATTACGACTTAAAAAATAAGGAAAGATATAAATCATATTCCTAATCCTTTTGGCGTCTTCCATCGTCACGTATCTTCTCGTGCAAGTCGGCTTTACCTGCATCATCCATTTCCCGAATGGGGCTACTGCTTCACGAAATAGCCGACCGCGCAGGTATTCACCGAAAGTCTTAAGGACCAAATAGCCGCCTGAATGCTTGCTGAATCCTTTTCTTCTTTGCCGGCTGGACCCACCTGTCATATTCTCGTGTGTGCGAAAATCTGGTGTTAACACATGCCCCCTAATTTTGGGAATAAAATGTTTATTCCAAAATTTCTCTTCCTTTTCTCACTAACGTGGAACCTCCAGAAGCATCTGTCTTCACTCGCCATAATTACCGTACCTGCCAATTCGTCTCCCGATGCACTAGGGATCTTTTAAACTCCCCCCTTCACTTTATTTCGGCCTGTGCTTCTCATGCTTCGTTCGCAAACCAGAGAACCCTCTTCTCTCTTGCTACTCCAAATCAACTAGAAGATGTCTTCTCAGGCAAGCCGCCATAGTCTCGAGCTCGGCGCTTTCAGTACCTCCAAGAGAAGGTTACCCTCTAATTGCTTTCGCTCGAAGATGA
Organism: Coix lacryma-jobi var. lacryma-jobi; assembly: GCA_009763385.1. Classification (NCBI taxonomy): domain Eukaryota; kingdom Viridiplantae; phylum Streptophyta; class Magnoliopsida; order Poales; family Poaceae; genus Coix; species Coix lacryma-jobi. The sequence goes on from CM019831.1 coordinate 23,701,605, forward strand.
AGCAGTCGCCCTCACATTGTCGTTCTTGTTTAGGAGGGTCGATGACGACTTTCCCGAGGTCCTGACTCAGAAGGTCACGAATCTTCAATCTGATCTAGAAAAGAGGAATCGGGAGATTACCCGAATCTCTTGAGAGCGTGATGCCGCTCGGGAACATGCCATTGGTAAGTATCCTTCCACTGTTCTTTCCCTATTCTTCTTCCCTGCTTTATTGATCCTTCCTCCTCTTAGCTTTGGAGGCTAAGCTTCATTCCCTCGAAGCTGCCATTGCCGATCTTGCTGTCACAGCCAACGTGCCAGGTACGACGGCTCTGAGGCGGGTGAACGAGGTCAACCGGGTTCTCCCCGACATCTCCAGGGCTGGCATGGGTTACGGTGCAGTGCTTGCCTTCAATGCCGTTCGGATCCACTCTGGCGCCGACTACCGTCATTTTGACATTTGTGAGCGAGGACTAGAATTTAGGGTGGCACGCTCTATTGATGACATGAAAGAAGCTGGAACAGATCTGGCCGATTCCTTCGACTTCGACCTTCCGATTAGGAATAGAATAGAATGGACGAACTGACTTTTCATTGTAATTTGCTTCCCCTTTTGTAAATAAGTGAAAATTCCTTCGTTCGTCCTTCTAAAATCAACCTGTGATTGATCCTTCGAGATCGATGTGTATTCTGTTCCGTGTACTAGTTATTGACCCTCTTCTTATCTTAGCGGCGATGCATATTTCATCGGGTGTTGCTGATAACTATGCTCAATCCAATTGATTATCTCAGATTCAGAGTCCCCTCAATTATTTTCCAGTTCTTTGATCTATGATGACATCAAAATAGCACCTTTCAGCTTTCCTGTCTTTGGTGTCAACTGGCAATTTGATTCTTCCGAATAATTAACCGAAACTGAATACTTCACATAGCAATCTTCTTCTAGCCGAACCTCAATCGGCCTTTTAGGCTCTGGAATCCTGAGCCATTTTAGGTCAACACAGACTTGTTTTGACCCAATATCAGCCCATAAATTGCGAAAAACTCTAGTCTGACGCCTGGCCTCCCAAAGTGTAACTCATAGCTCTATAAATATGACCTCAGCCAAGTCACCACCTCCAACTTCAAGTCTAATTCGCAAAAATCCCAGCCTTGTGCTCTTGGCTTGAACCAAAGAGAGAAAACTATTTTGCTCAAAAATTCCATCAATGCCTAGAGACAGTGATATCAGTAAACTTCCTTTTTAGAGGTGAAATAGGGGATAGTAGAGCACCGACTCACCAACGTCATGAGTAAAAACTATTTTCTGCCCCTTTGCAATAGCTTTCCATATTCATCTTAGGCCTTCTCTTTTGATTAAGCTTGCATTTACCTGACACATCCTCTTCTTCTGCCAGTTCCCCGGGGTTTTTCCTCAAGCTAGTGGTGACAAGTTCTTGACTCAAAGAAGGTTATCCTTTTCTTGCAGATGCACTTCCGGACGATTTTGAAGATCCTAAAGTTCCCGACAGTCACGTCATTGCCCTTCGCTGAAACCACTGATTCTTAGTTTGATCAAACCACTTCAAGAGTAGTTTGTTCTTTAGGACAGATCTTGTAAAAGCTTGTCTCCCTTCTGAGTAATGCTCATTTCATTTCTTAATTCTTTGGCGATTCTCTTCTGATTGCAAAGAATTCCTTCAGAAGAACGTTTGCCGAATGTATGACGTTAGCTTAGCCGACTAGATCTTATCTCTGATGCGTCATGTCACCCGGCATTGTATTCACTGCACTTCATCTTTCTCTTCCCTCGATAAACCTGCTAGCTTAAAAAATGCTAGGGTTACCAAGGTCATGAACTTGTACTAAAGGCGATATGTAAAAATATCGGCTATAACTTAATTCTTTGGAATATTTTCTCCGTTAAAGACGATGCTTTTACATCGGCTGTATAGAATATTCCTCGAGTCACATAACCTTCATGCGTTCGGCTTTTAACAAATAGTGCCGAAGCTTCAACTGGCAAACAGTACACATCAATAAAAATTTGTAACAACCGAATACCCTTTCTTGGGTTCAACATTTTCGGCTAAAGCAATCTACCACTCATTTTTCCTTTAAACTTAAAATAAGGGTCGATCCTATTATAAGGTTTATCGGCCGTCACGCACAACTCGAGATAATCACCAAGTTGTAGAAGCGCCTTCATATCTCTTCACAAGCCTCTGTTGTACGTCACTTTGTATGAATTTTTCTGAATTTCCATGAGCTCTGGTAATGAAGAAATAATCAGAATCCCCTTAAAGGTTTGCAGACTTCAAAGCATATCTGAGACCCAAACTTGTGCATACCGATCCAACTTCGGCTTCATCATCAACACTTTATTCCTTGTCAGCCGATATGAAACTTTGGCCTCAATCCTTTCTCCATTACCATTAATTGGATTCTAAAAATTACTCTGAGAGCCGATTGTTTGAATCGGCTGTTGGTCCTCGTCGAAGACATTCACAGGACCTGCTTCCCAAGCTCTTCCAGAGAAACACTCGACACCTTCATATTCCCAGTAGACGGGCTCTGTATTAGCAATACTTACTGAATCATCAGCATGGACGATCTCAATACCATCTCCAATCCACTGGATGAGGAACTGGTGCATAGTCGATGGCACACAACAATTTGCATGTATCCAATCTCTTCCCAATAGCAAACTGTATGCCCCCTTGCCATCAATGACAAAGAAGGTGGTGATCAAGGTTTTAGACCCAATCATTAACTTGACATGGACTGCTCCCCGAGTGTCAGAACAATTGCCTGCAAAGTCCCTCAACACCATGTCGGTCTTCAATAGATCTTCACTTGTCATGCCAAGCTTTCTGAAAGTGGTATATGGCATGATATTGATAGCAGCTCCTCCATCGATGAACATCTTGGTCAGTGGCTTGCCATTGACGTACCGTCTCATATAAAGTGGCTTCAAGTGTCGATGCCTGATCAGTTTATCAAATACTGCCCTTTGAGCCAAGACGAGATGAGCCAACAGGTCCTGAAATTCACTTTCATCGAAATCTGAATATGCCTCGTCTTGGAGATCTTGATTCTCAGGGGCTATGAATTCTGACGGCAGAAAGAATGCCATGCACGTATCAGCCGAATGATTACCTTCACTCGGCCTTTCTTTAGGACGCCAGACTTGCTTTACTCTAGTGCCTACTTGTGCCAACTCTTTGTTCCTTAAGCGCTGCACTCTCCTCTTCTGGCTTCTCCTTAAACCAGGTGGACACCATTGTCCCTTCTGCCAGATGTACTCGCGGTACTCTTCTTCTCCAGTGCAAGCCCAATTTGGATCGGCAAACCTTCTTTCCTGCCAATCTCTGGAACTATTTATTTTTACACGCCGATCGTCCTCAGGGATCTGGGGCCCAAGCCTTTCATGGACAGATCGGCGGTTGACTCGAGACTGCCTAAACTCGAAGTATTGATTATTGCACTCAGGGCAGTTATCCTTAACAGGCAGCTTCAAGCCTTCGTTCCAACAATACTGGAAGAACGAGCATTCCCAATGAAACCGTTCCTGCTCCCTCATATCTTCTCGTTCTTCCTGGTACATCTCTTCTTTGTACCTTCGCTGCTCCTCCAGGAACTTCCGTTCTTCATAAAGCCTCTGCTTCTGGTACCGTTCCTGTTCCCGACGCCACTTATTCAACAAAATGCGCGTCGTGACCCTGGGCCTGGAGGTGTTACCCGTCTCAGTTCGGCTATCTTGGAACCGAACTCTCTGCTGAAACTCTCCTTTCGTAATCTGCCGATCGGGATCAATATCGCCAGCTTCCCTCGCTCTATCAGAGGTAAAAACTTTCATCTTACCCTTACCCCTAGGATCGGCTACATTGATCATGTTAACAGAGAAAGACATAGTATTCTGCTCAAAAGGGCTACCATCAATCTTCATCTTTCCATCGAACCTCAGATGTCCACCTTGAATAGCCTTCTGGATCCGATCTCTGAACACTCGGCAATCATTTATGGAATGGGACTTAGTGTTGTGGAAACCACAATACTTCTTGTCTTTGACACCCTCAGGAAGCAGCATAGGATGACCTTCCGGCAACTTGATGCGTCCCTCCTTCAACAAGTACTCAAATAATTTATCTGAGTTGGACACATCAAAGTCATAAGTACCTTTATGTTGCCTCAGCCACCGTTGATTGACTTGAGTCGGTTCTTTATACCAGGTTATCTCAGCTCCAGCCACCTCATTTTCATCATCATATTCATCTGCTTCCTCTAGGAAAGCCTGATACATTCCGGCAGCTACATCACCTTTCTGGAATTGATTATTCCTTCTGAATCCCTAGGCTTGATTACTCATCGTTGCCAACCTTTGTGACAATTGTCCGAGGTCATCAAACTCCATGCCGAATAGCCTTTCTTTAATACTCGGCAACATGCCAGCTATGGCTATTTCCGGCAATTGGTTATCTGGTAGATTCAAGGAATAGGAGAGATTTTTAGATTCCCTGAATCGACGCAGATACTCTTGCGACGTTTCGCCGGGTTTCATCCATAGGCTCATAAGATCAACCAACTTCTTTTCGCTAGTTCTGGTAAAGAAATATGAGTGGAACTTTTGCTCTAACTCTGCCCATGTATTGACAGAATTCACCGGCAGAGAAGCAAACCAGGAGAAGGTTGGTCCTGTCAACGACAACGGGAAGTATCGAATCCTCCAAGCTTCATCTGCCGATGCTTCACCAAGCTGCATTAGGTAACAGATGATATGCTCGCTCGTACTGGTGTCATCTTGGCCCGAGAACTTGGTAAGGTCAGTAGGAGGCTTGACTCTCGGAGGAAGAGCCACCCGATTGTACCACTCTGGGTAAGGAGACTTGTATGTGTATGTTTGATTTTTTGGCTTTAGGCCGAACTGATTCTGCATCATATCAGCCATGTTATGCATGATGAGGTCAACATTTGAATCAGGAGCTGTTTGTGCTTGCCCCCCAGTATGTAATCCTGCTGAACTCCCGTAGCCTGGATTCGGAAGAGCATTAATTGAGTTATAGTCCATAAATTCCCGATATCCTTCTCCAAACATATCTCTCTGTATCCTGTTTGCTACAGGAGACACTCTAGAAGCAGATGGTGGGACGTTCCCTGTTGTGCCGAACGTGAGTTGGCCATAGGTTTGGGGAAGTTGTCGTGTTTCCTGAGAAACCATTCCACCCGTGCTTGGGCCAGCTCCACTATTTTCGGCAACTCTTCGGCGTTGAGGTACTTGGAATAACAATGGTCCTTGCACCGGGCCAGCAGCTTCTTCAAAGTACTTATCCGCGTTTGGACCGAAAGTACTGACCATGATAGTACGAAAAGTGTTTAAGAAAGCCGACTGATGATTTGTCACGGCTCCTGATACAACCCTGTGTATTATTTCAGTCATCCTCTGGATAGCTACTTCTTCACCACCATCGGGTAGCTCAGGTTGGTGATGAGGAACAACCTTCGGGAACGTCTGTTTCTGATAGACTTTGCCGCTCTTATTCTTGGAGAAAGTTTCCAGGCATTTGCGCTGGAATTCGTCACACCCTCGCTGTACCAGATCCTTTGATTCTAGCGGCAAATCGTCTATGGTCACATCGAAAACTTGGTCTTCATTGATCTCAGGCATCTTGAAATGAAGTCGTCCCACCGGGCGTGCCAAAAAGTGTGTTGACGCAAAACGTGACACCTCGCGTCAAGGCACACAGCAAGCCGAACGAGGCTGGCTTCAATCGGGTGCCCGGAGCGTACTGAATCCGGAAACGTGCCAGTCGGTTTGACCTGAAAACCAACAAGGGATAAAAGTGTGAGAATACCTTGGAACATGCCGGGTGAGACCAGACAGTTCCATATGTACGGCTTTGAAAGCCAATCACGACGGCACACAGCTATAGAAGCTGTTTGTCGGAACAGATTTATAATGTCATTCGGCAATTATAAAAGATAAAGCTTGTAAACATGTTGAATGCCGAACGCATATGTAACAAGAAGATAAAAGGGCAATTTGTAAATACAAATCTATTCAGATGACATATGCATAGGCTAATCCAGCTAGTCTGCCGCACGTCTTGCCTTCATAAACCCGTCAGGTGTAAACTCAAGCAAAGCTAATCCACCGCATGATACCACTTGCTATAAATCTACACCACTCCTTATAATTAGATTAATCCACCGCATGATACGATCTAATTATGAGAAGCTAAAAGCACATGTACATCTGGACAAATCTATATGTACTCATTACTCATGTAAGCTTAACCAGAATCGGCAAAATAGCCGAACTGGGGTCCATGAGGAAGAAACATACAAGCAAAGCATGATTAAACTAATCTAAAACCTGCACCTGCCGCACGACACCCACCTCTATCAAAGCCTAAACATGATCGACATGTATGAACCCGCAACATGTAACAATCTAGATCGAAAGTCATTTCGGCCATCATGATCTTATGATTAGCAAAGCGTAAGCAAACTCATGCAACAAGGCCGAACGAAGATCGATCTAGATTGGGCAAAAGGTGTTGTACGAATTAAATAAATAAAACATATAACACATGATAACTTGATGAATCTATTAGATCTACCAAATCTAACAGAGCCGATAACTATTTTTACTCATGACTTAATCCGCCGCACGATACAAGGCATAAGCAAAAACTTCCCGTCATAAGCTTAAATCCGCCGCACGATACTAAGCTTAACGTACGAGACTACTTGCATCATATCTAAATCCACCGCATGATACTAGACAAGATAGCAAGGTTGCCGGTACTTACGGAGGTCGACGGATCGATGATTCCTCTCGAAGAACTCGACGACACGACTAGGGACTCGAAGATGGCACGGGGCCGATTTGTATTGATGTGGTTGTGAACAATTTTACAATGGTCGAGGGTTTATATTTATACCCTGGACGAAGCATGAATCCTAGATGATTACGACTTAAAAAATAAGGAAAGATATAAATCATATTCCTAATCCTTTCGGCGTCTTCCATCGTCACGTATCTTCTCGTGCAAGCCGCTTTACCTGCATCATCCATTTCCCGAATGGGGCTACTGCTTCACGAAATAGCCGACCGCGCAGGTATTCACCGAAAGTCTTAAGGACCAAATAGCCGCCCGAATGCTTGCCGAATCCTTTTCTTCTCTGCCGGCTGGACCCACCTGTCATATTCTCGTGTGTGCGAAAATCTGGTGTTTACAGGGTGATTTCCTGGATTCCCTATTCCCTAGTTGTGTGCACTATTTGAGGGGGAGTTTCTCGTGCTGAGTTTTGAAATTTCCAATTGGTTCATAGCGTTTTCAATTGGTTCAGAGCATCTTTGCTAGTTGTGTTGAGCCTTTTGCCTCTTTCTTGAGAGACTAGCATTCGCTTTTCAGATTATCAATGGTGATTTTCAATTGGTGTCGAGCTCTTCTGATTCTTGAGTGTCGATTGTTCCTGCTAGCGGTGTTGAGCCTGTTCTACCTCTTCTTGAGGGCTAGCTTTACTTTGCTTGGTCGCGTCGAGCCGTTGCCCATGTCTTTGGGGACCAAGTTGTCTTGCTCTTTCCATTTGACCTTCTTCGGCTTTGATATGCTTTTGGGTCATTTGGCTGAGTTCTCTCTCCTTCCTTCTTCCTTCTTCTATTCTGTTATGATTTGTGTTGGTAGTTGACAATGCACTCATCAAGGGGGAGATTGCGGATACATGGATGTATGCCGAGTCTCTGAGTGATGAGTGATTGTCAACTGGGATGATACACATGTTCTTTGGCTTGTGTTGTGCAGGTGTCGAGCACGGATACAGTGATCAGAGGCAAGGTGAAGGTCAAGTAGAGACGTGCCGTGCCGATGGTCCGAGAGTGGCGAAGGGCGGACGTGAGGCTTGGACTGAGGGACCGGTGGCCCAAGGATCAGCTGTGGTGGCTGACAGCCTGGGACAGCGACGAGCGAAAACTTGCGGTCATGTGTTGCCTGAGTCGAGGACTTGGGGACACGTGTCGGTGGACGGGGTGCACGGGCGGTGCATCCCCTCTACAGCTTCGGTTTAGTGGTAGAGCCAGAGAAAAGCCATCGGGTGGACGGTTTCCAGGTTTGGGCCTCAAAACCTGGGTGCGGACGGTTTCCGAGTTTGGCCACAAAACTCGGGCTGAGGACGGTTTCCAGGTTTGGGCCTCAAAACCTGGGTGCTGCGGGTTTGCTGAGTTTGGGCCTCAAAACTCAGGCCTTGGACGGCTGGTTTCCCGGTTTGGGCCTCAAAACCGGGGGTTGGCTGTGAAGGCTGGTTTCCCGGTTTGGGCCACAAAACCGGGGGTGCGACGTCCGGGAAAAGGACAAGCAGAGTGGTGGCGGCACGTGGCGGCGATCGGTGAGGTTGCGTCGAGGCAACGCTACCAGTTGTGCGGGCGTGGCCGTCGGATCACCACCTACCCGAGTTGGTCCAGAATAACCCTAGGGTTTAGCTGGTTCGCTCTGTAATTAGTTGAGGGGTAGAGTAGGAATTAGAAATTAGGACAAGTAAAGGGAGACACTCTCCTCCCTATCTATCTCAGTCATTTGCTCTTTGCTTCTAGGGTTTCCTGCTCTCCCAATTCCCTGCTGTAGCTAGCTGAGATCCGCAGAGAACCATACCTCTGTGTACTGGAGATTTTGAGGAAGTGAGGCCGTAACCTCACTGTTGTAGCGTGTGGTAGCCACATGGTTGCAGATCGATGACTTGATTCGCGTTTTGTTTGTGTTCTTCGCGTTCTTCGTTTCTCCGCGATTTTCCCGTCACTCGATCTCCCTCTCTAGTGCGTCTTTGCGAAATCCGTTTGAATCAACTTGTTCTTTATAGTGAGGAGATCATTTCCACCAAAGGAATTCATCTAACTCCTCACAAACAAGTAGATCGGGTTGATTTCATTTTCGTGGCGCTTTTTCGTTCATACCCCTCCCCTTACGATTTCCCGGTGTTTGAGTTCATTTGAGCGGATGATTTCTTGGAGATAGTCTCCTAACTACCTCCTGATCATCTTCTCCAAGTTTGGGAACATGGGATTGTGAGTTGATTCGATTTGGAGAAGTTTTGGGAGAAGGGCGACCAAAATCGCCCTCTCTGCAAGGCCGCAGACAGTCCGTGCCTAGTACCGCGGACAGTCCGGGCATCGGGGGTGAGCCAGATCAGTGGCTGCGTTCCTCGGCTGCCTTGGCGATTTTTGACCTGCGGACAGTCCACAGTTGAACTTCACGGACAGTCCGGGAGTCGATCAGGGATGTTCAGCAACCTTGCTGTTTTGTCCATTTGGCTGGCGGACAGTCCGAGCTTCTATGGCGGACAGTCCGCAGTAAGCCCGGACAGTCCGGGACTGCTTCGGCGGACAGTCCGCGATTCGGCTGAAGCTTCCGGTTTTGTGCGTTTGCTCTCCCGGCTTCTTCGCTTGGTTTCCGTACTTTTCGTTTGGCCCTATAGTTGACCAAGGAACCTCTCTAGGTATCTTTGCTACTCGTTAGCTTAGGTGTTTGGGAGTTTCTCGACGTAGCCGCCTATCTACGTTCGAGACTTGGTTTTTGAGGGTTGAACCTGTGCCGGCGTTTTTGGTGTTTGGTTTGCTATCGCTTTGTGGTGCCTCGCTGTGATCCAAGGGATCATCCACCCTCTTCCAAGGGTCGTGGGCATCACGTTCTCTGTCGTTGCTTTCGGGGGTTGATTTTGGGACAATCGACCAAAGTTTCGATAGAAATTTTTGAGCTCCCATTCACCCCCCTCTGGTCGCCTTGCTATTGCATTTCGGTCCTTCAACCACGACGTCGCGGTCTGGGCGCGCCGACAGCCGCTCCGCGCGCGCGCCTCCTCGGTCTAATCCCCACAATCCACCAGCGATCCGACGGCCAGAGATGACCGATACCCCTTCGGGGTTGATTTTATTAAAAAAACCCCCAAAGAAACCATGAATCATCCCGCACTCCTTACGGCACTGTTCGCTGTGCCTTGAAAATCTTTCATCTGGGCCCCTGCATTTTTGTTGAATTGAGGCGCAGTCCAGCCGGCCGAGATTTTGGTTTAAAATTCAATATAAATTCTGATTTAAATTCAAAAACATTTCCAGTTATTTACAGTTTTGCCACTACACTAAAACGCTTATACAATCCACGTTTTAGCTCCGTTTTGATCCGTTCAAGTTGCGTTAGATTCGTAATTTAGTTTCCTACCTGTTTATGCCTCTGTCGGTCTGCTTAGGTCAGTTTAGTTTCAGGGTTTATGTTAATCTTGTTTAGGGCTTTAGAATCACCGTTTCGGCCGTAACTTTCGCGTCGTAACTCCGTTTTCGGTGAACCAAAACTTGTGACTGTAGAAACACGTACTTTTATTTTATCAAAGTTTTATTTCTGTTTATTACTGTTTGGTGTATTGTTCTAATGGATAGCCCTGTTTGCATTGTATGTATGCACCTGGAATGTGTGTTGATGTTGTGCTCGAGTAGACGGTGAGCAAGTGTGGTACAACCAGGATCCTTCTTTCGACGATCAGTAGGAAGACCACCCGTTCAGCAACCAAGGCAAGTTAGCATGGGATCTCCTTGTTACCTATTCACTTTACTATTAATTTACTCATTTATGCATGTGTCCAATTGAGCAACCTTGGAGACCCACTTAGTTTTGTTATCTGTGATGTTCTTGACACCGAGGGATATATGCATATGGGTAGAATGCTAGTGCTAACTGACTTATAACTGATCCAGTCCAATGATGAATAATCCTATGTTGATATGTTGTTAAACGGTTAATAAAACTTGCTGTTAGCAAAAGCTAGGACTGACAGTGCTACCATGAGTGCTATATGGCTCTAGTTTTAGCTCAGTAAACTGGACCTTTTATAACTTGTTAGAGGTTACCCGAAAGGGCGCAAAAGGGGCTTGCCACTTTGGGTGTAGGGCTGCTTCTGTTCCTATGTGTATAGCTGCGATGGCCTTGTGCCATAGGAAAGGGGGGTTGCTACATCTGCCTGCCAAGGAAACCTAGCGGCCCTAACCTGTTAGACGAACTAGCGAAAGGCTTCATAGTGTACCCTGCTGATCTACCTTGGAAGTGGATCAAGAGGTTGGCCACTTCGGGCACAAGGGCAACACGACTTGTGGGTAAAGATGCACAACCTCTGCAGAGCGTAAAACTGTTATAATAGCCGTGCTCACGGTCATGAGCGGCCCGGAAAACTAGCAAAACTATGATACTTGAATAATTGTTACTTTATGTTGTTGTCACTCTATGATGTTTAACTTATCTTTGTTGGACAAATGGATCATGGGTTAAGGGTTAAGCACAATATTCGTTTACTTAAATGTTAAAACTTTGCCAACATGATAGCTAACTGCAGTCAGACAGTGTCAGCCTTTTGAGCCTCATGAACCCTATGTTAGCTTGCTAAGTACGTGGAGTACTTACACTTGTTCTTTATCTTCTTTTTGGGCAAAATCCCGGATGGGTAACAGATGATGGTGGAGTTGGTGACTTCCCAGAGGACTTCTAGGCTAGCTGTTCCACCAGTCAGCTTTCCCTGTGGAGTTGGTCTTTGTCAGTCTGTTTAGTTTCCTTTTGTTCCGCTATGATGTAAGACTTGTGTTGACATTATCGTTATGTAATAAACACTGTGATGATGTCACTTTTGTAATTTGTCTAGCTTATATGTGTGATTGTTTCCTGGGCACACATGAGTTTACCGCCTCAATTTTATCCTTAAAGTTGGGGTGTGACAAATTGGCATCAAAGCTTTGTTGACTGTAGGACGCAAGCCTAGCTAGAAAATGGCCGTTCTAGCACCTTTTGTTACCTGTTCATGCTTATTTTATTATCTTGTTATTTTATTAAAATTTACATGCTTCTTATTCTTATTCTATTATGTAAAACTAATTGTTTCTGCTTATCTTATCTTAAACCATAACGTCAGGATGCCTCGCCTTAACGCCCGCGCGTATCGTGCCCTCTTCACCGCCAGCACCAGCCAGCCCCCTCCCCCAGTGGTCAACATCTCCGACAGTGATGGCTCCTCCAGCTCCTCCAACACCGCTTTCATCATGGAGGATGAAGAGCTGACTTCTACCCCAACCCTCTCTGAAGAGCTTGCAGTGCCACCACCGCCCCCTGCAGCAGTTCCTGAGGTGCCAGCTCCGGAGGTGCCAGTCCCTGAGGCGCCAGTACCTGAGGCCCCTGCTCCGGAGGCACCTGCTCCTATGGTGCCTGTTGCACCACCAACTGAGGAGATTCCAGCCGCTCTAGCAGCTCCTGCAGCACCAGCAGCGGTGCCAGTGTACCCCGTGGTGCACTCCCCCGCCGCCTCGTCAGCTTCAGCACCAGCACCCCCTGCCTCTCCACTAGTGCAGGTGGTGGATGAAGACTTCGGTTGGACTCTCCGCTTCATATTCAAGAAGTCTGACGAGACAGCTTACTACCATAGTATGTTGGTTCGTCTGCTGAATGAATACTACCCAGAGTTGGAGGCCAAGCTTCAGTACCACTGCGCCGAGTACTCTCATCCCCTGGAGGCTACGTACTGGAAGTCTGACCTGATGGTTACAGGTTGGAATGATGTGGATCAAGGCCACGTCAAAGAGATGATCCACAGGACCACCACCAAGCGTGGTCATTCTCTGGCAAGCATGGATGATGCAGCGCAGGATACCTTCCTGCATTACCGTGGACTGCGCTTCCAGTCCATGCGGGAGGACCGCTACCGCTACCTGCCCCACAACGACCTGGAGGGCGCGTGGCAGACCCTGCTTCCACCTGTGGAGTACCCAGTTCTGGCCTCTACAGCCCGGCACGTCTACGAGGCACAGAGGAAGGCTGATAGTGTGCAGGATGACCTGCGCGCTTCTCAGAAGGTGATGAGGCGTCTGAAGCATGAAGTGGACCATCTTCGCGGTGAGCTAGGACTCTCGGCGATCTACAAGAAGAGGTTCAGGGCCAACAATTCCTCCGATGGAGCCCAGTAGATGTCTACCATGTTTTGCTATCCCGTTTAGAAACATTGTTTAAATTCAGTGTGTGTCTGGTGAACCTTTAGTGCTTGTGTTGCTTATGTTGGTGAACTATGGTTGTTTGGATTTTTGTTTGTGTGTGGTGGAGAAGTATGGGTTATGTCTGTGCTTCTCCAGTTTAAAACATCTTTCTGTGATGTATAAAGTGGTTTATCCTATATCTGTGTTGCTGTTTTCTGGAGCAGCCTGTGGTTAAATCAGCATATCTCTTAATCTGTGTTCCCAAAAATTATGAAATTTTTGTGGAAGTATCTAGACTGATGTATCTTTCAAACAAATCTGTAACCAAGTCTTTATCTGTTCGGATCAGTGAGATATAGCTGTTCAAAGTTGATGTTTCTGCGCAGTCTATCACCCAGAACAGGTTCTGTTCAATGCTGTTTTTAACCCAGAATCTGGCCGAATCTGAAAATATGTTCTGAATAAAAGTTGTAGCTGGTTTCTAAAGATTTCCAACGATGTCTGGTTCACCCCTGTTCGATTTCTTTAGCTTGAGTTATGTCAGTTCTCGTGCACTGCTGTTGATGAAGATGTGCCCAGAAATTTTCAGCAATGCTCTTTTGTCATTTAAAATAATTTATATGATGGATATAAGGGTCTAACTCTTGCGCATTTGTTGGTGAGCAGATGGCAGCAAGGGGTGGACGCGGAAGGGGTCATGGCCGTGGGCGTGGTGCTCCTGTGAACCCGCCACCGCCACCGCCGCCAGTAACCATCGAGCAGCTGATGGGAATGCAGAATCAGCTGATGCAAGCCACGATGAACCGCCTGGATCAGGCGCCAGCTGCAGCACCCCCACCTCTCCAAGTCGGGGATCGTCGAGGAGAATTCCTGAAGGGCCACCCACCTGTATTCTTCCATGCCTCTGAACCTTTGGAGGCACATGACTGGCTTCGAGCAGTGGAGAAGCAGTTGAACATAGCCCAGTGCACTGATTATGAGAAAGTGCTCTATGCCTCTGGGCAACTGCAGGGAGCAACCCAAGACTGGTGGGATGCATACATGTTCGTCCGTCCTCAAGATGCTCCTGTTGTCACATGGCAGGAATTCAAGGAGAACTTCAGGTTATATCACATCCCTGAGGGCCTCGTGGAGCTAAAGCAAGATGAGTTCCGCTCCTTGAAATAGGGTTCTATGTCAGTGGCGGAATACCGCGATAAGTTTGCTCAACTGTCGCGCTATGCCCCACAGGATGTGGCAGAAGACAAGGACAAGCAGCGCCGTTTTCTGAAGGGACTTTATGATGGATTGCAGCTCCAGCTCATGTCAAACACGTATCCGTACTATCAGGCCCTGGTCAATAGAGCAATCGTCATCGACAACAAGCGCAAGGAGATGGAAGCAAACAAGAGAAGCTTCCAAGGTCAGTCTTCGGGGAGCAACACTCGTCCCCGGATCAACCCCCAACAAGGCTACCCCCAGAGGAACCAAGGCCCCTCCAACCAGTGGAACAAGGGACAGCACACCCAGGGTAACCAGAACCAACAACGCCTTCCCTACCAATAGCAGTCAGGTGGGCAGTGCTACCAGCAGCAGCCAGGAGGGCAGAGGTTCCAGCAATAGGGCAGCCAAGCCTCACGCCAGGGAGCACCCAACCCCGCTGCCGCAAGGAATGCAGCTCAGCAAAACCCCAATGCTTGTTACCGCTGCGGGGATATAGGACACTATGCCCATCAGTGTCCTAAGAAGCAGAACCCCCAGGCCCCACAGAACCAAGCAGGAGGTCCGAAGCAGAGTGCTCGCCCACCTCACACTGGGCGGGTGAACCATGTGGCTACCGATACTGCCCTGGATGCACCGGATGTCATGATGGGTACGTTCAGTATAAACTCAATCCCAGCAACCGTACTTTTTGATTCTGGTGCTTCGCATTCCTTCATTTCACAGTCATTTGTTAGAATGCATGGTGTACCTTTATGTGCAATGAAAGAAACAATCATAGTGAACTCACCGGGGGGTAGTATGCATGTAAATTTCTGGAGCCCCTCTTCTAGTGTCACCTTAAGGGGGGTAGAATTTAAAGTAAAGCCTATAGTGTTGAGAACAGAAGGCATAGATCTCATCTTGGGTATGGACTGGATGAAGCAACATGGAGCTGTCATTCAGTGTCAGGAAAGGTTAGTTGTTGTATCTACACCCAAGGGGGACAGAATCTGTGTGGAAGTGGTGATGCAAGAGCAGCCTACTGCCACCCTAAACCAGATGGATGCTAGTGGTGCGAATCAAGATCGGGTGGTGAACGAGTTCCATGATGTTTTTCCTGATGATCTGCTAGGTATGCCACCTGATCGCGATGTTGAGTTCATTATTGAATTATTGCCTGGAACTGCACCAATAGCTAAGAGACCTTATAGAATGGGGGTAAATGAATTAGAAGAGCTTAAGAAGCAACTTAAGGAGTTGTTAAAGAAGGGGTATATACGCCCCAGTGCTTCTCCTTGGGGAGCACCTGTGATCTTTGTGGATAAGAAAGATGGTAGCCAGAGGATGTGTGTGGACTATAGGTCCCTAAATGAGGTTACCATTAAAAACAAATACCCTCTACCCAGGATAGATGATCTATTTGACCAGCTTAGAGGAGCATGTGTGTTCTCTAAAATAGATCTCAGATCTGGGTACCACCAGTTAAAAATTCGAAACTCGGACATTCCTAAGACCGCTTTCACAACGCGGTATGGATTGTATGAGTATACAGTTATGTCTTTTGGACTGACCAATGCCCAGCCTACTTCATGTACCTGATGATTAAGGTGTTCATGGAGTATCTAGACAAGTTCGTGATGGTGTTCATAGATGACATTCTAGTGTTCTCTAAAATAGAAGAGGAGCATGCTGAACATCTGATGATGGTTCTGCAAAAGTTGAGAGAGCATCAACTCTATGCCAAGAGGAGCAAGTGTGAATTTTGGTTGAAAGAAGTCTCTTTCTTGGGGCATGTAGTCTCTAACGGAGGTATATCCGTTGATCCTAGCAAGGTGCAGGATGTGTTGGACTGGAACCCGCCAACCAATGCTAGCAAAATCCGAAGCTTTCTGGGTTTGGCCGGGTATTATAGGAGGTTCATTGAAGGTTTCTCTAAGCTTGCGAAGCCTATGACGGCCTTGCTAGAAAAGAGTGCTAAGTTTGTGTGGTCTGACAAATGCCAGGCAAACTTTGAAGAGTTAAAGAAGAGATTAACCACAACACCAGTCCTAGTTGTGCCAGACTTGAACAAAAGCTTCTCCATCTATTGTGATGCATCTCGCCTGGGACTTGGATGTGTTCTAATGCAAGAAGGAAGAGTAGTAGCCTATGCATCCAGACAGCTGAGAAAGCACGAGTTGAACTATCCAACTCATGATTTGGAGTTAGCAGCTGTTGTCGATGCTCTGAAAATATGGAGACATTATCTAGTGGGACATAAGAGTGATGTGTATACAAATCACAAAAGTCTGAAGTACATATTTACTCAGTCAGATCTGAACTTGAGGCAACGCCGTTGGCTAGAATTGATCAAAGACTATGACTTGGAGGTACATTATCACCCAGGAAAGGCCAATGTTGTGGCTGACGCTTTGAGCAGGAAAACTTATGCAAATGGATTGCAAGTAGAGTATATGTCAGCAGAGTTGAGAGCTGAAATGGCATATGTTAATATATGCTTTGCAAACAATGCAGTGGAGATAACAGTTGAGCCTACTTTGGAGAAAGAAATCCGTGAGGGTCAACTGAAAGATGAGAAATTGCAAGAGATAGCAGAGAACATAGTGCTTGGAAAGGCACCAGGTTTTAGGATGGATGGAAATGGAACTCTATGGTTTGGAAAAATGATATGTGTGCCTGAAGTGAAAGCTATTCGTGATGCCATCTTGCAAGATGCACATGAATCTGCCTACTCTATACATCCCGGCAGTACCAAAATGTACTTAGATCTGAAGGAAAAGTACTGGTGGTATGGATTGAAGCGAGATGTGGCAGAATATGTGGCCCTATGTGACACCTATCAGAAGGTCAAAGCTGAACATCAGAGACCGACAGGATTGTTACAACCTATGCAGATACCCGAGTGGAAATGGGAAGAAGTGGGAATGGACTTTATCACTGGATTACCCCGCACACAAAGAGGCTATGACTCTATATGGGTAATCGTCGACCGTCTCACCAAGGTCGCTCACTTCCTACCAGTTAAGACCACTTATAATGGGGCAAGGTTAGCAGAGCTGTACATGAAAAGAATTGTGTCCCTACATGTTGTTCCGAAGAAAATAGTATCTGACAGAGAAACACAGTTCACATCTCATTTCTGGCATCAGATACACCAATCGTTGGGAACCAGGCTGAATTTCAGTTCTACATATCACCCGCAAACAGATGGGCAGATTGAAAGGATAAACCAGATCTTGGAGGACATGTTGAGAGCATGTGCCCTTCAGCATGGGGCTAGTTGGGATCTCGCAGGAGGGACTTAGTTTTCAAAGTGGGAGACTATGTGTACTTAAAAGTGTCACCCATGAGAAGCGTAAAGAGGTTCAACATGAAAGGAAAGTTGGCACCCAGATACATAGGTCCTTTCCGGATCTTGGCCAGACATGGAGAAGTGGCCTATCAGCTTGAGCTACCTGAGAGTCTATCAGGCGTTCATGATGTGTTCCATGTCTCTCAG
Organism: Coix lacryma-jobi var. lacryma-jobi; assembly: GCA_009763385.1. NCBI lineage: Eukaryota > Viridiplantae > Streptophyta > Magnoliopsida > Poales > Poaceae > Coix > Coix lacryma-jobi. The sequence continues at coordinate 23,719,238 of CM019831.1, forward strand.
CTGAAGAAGTGTCTGAGAGTGCCAAAAGAGCAAGTTCCCCTAGAAGAGATCAAGATAGGAGAAGATCTCACTTATGAAGAGTCCCCTATCAAGATCTTAGGGACAGCAGAAAGAGTTACCAGGAGCCGAGTTATCAAAATGTGCAAAGTTCAGTGGAACAGATATACAGAAGAAGAGGCTACCTGGGAAAGAGAAGAAGATCTCCGTAAATCTTATCCGCAGCTGTTTGAGTAAGCACCAGTCGAATCTCGAGGACGAGATTCATCTTAAGGGGGGTAGAGTTGTAACACCCTAAAATTTTCTCCAAAATAAAATAGGTGAAAATGATTTATTTATGATTTTGTGAGCATTTAACCTAGAGGTTAAATAATTTTTATAGAATTAAAATAAAAGTGGCAACATGTTTTTGCACTCATGCTGATGCATTGGACTTATTTGTGTGACTCGTTTTTGCCAAAACTTGAAATGAATTCAAATTCCTCTTTGAAATGGTTTTGTTTTGAGTTGGAAATAAAAAGAAAAGATTTTATTTTTCCTTCTCTCTCTCCCTTGCTTTTGGCCCAAGTGAACTGGCGGCCCAGTCCGCCGGCTTCTCCTTTCCCCTTTCCTACTCCGTGCTGGGCCTTCCTTTTCCCCCCTTCTCCTTTGCCCGCAAGGCCCATCGGCCGGCCAGCTCGGCCTGGTGCGCTCGCCAGCGCCTGCAGGCAACCGCCGCCTCCCTCCCTTCTCCCAGTCGCCGACACCATGGGCCCACACGTCAGCTATCTCCTCCCTCCCCGGCTCGCTTTGTGCAATCGCACGGCCGAAAAACCGCCACAGCCGCACGCCCCGCTCCGCCCGACGTGCGCCCGCTCCCCACTCCCCTCTCTCGTCTTTTTAGCGTGCCCGCACGCACTCCCGCCCCCTTCCCCCCCATTTTTCCCCTTGCCTCTCCTGCCTCCGAATCACCAGAGACGAAGCTCCACCATTGCCGCCGTTGCCGTGCTCGCCCTGTCAATCCGCTGCTTCGCGCCGAGGTGGTGAAGTCCCCGAACCGCTCCCCTCTTCTCCCTTACCGCTGTTTCATCCTAACCGGCGTCTGTTTCTCTGAGCAGTGCGCCGCCGTCCACCAGTCGTCGTCCCTCGCCGAGATCCGCCGTCTCCGTGCCTCTCTGCCGTTGTTGGCACCATGGTGAGCCTCGCCGTCCCCTTCTCACTCTCCCCGTGTTTTTCCTTGGCCGGAGATGGACCTTAGAGCCGAGCCGCCGAGCTCCCAGGCGTCGGCCATGGTGGACACACGCACGAAGTCGCGTTTAGCACCACAACGTCGCGGTCTGGGCGCGCCGACGGCCGCTCCGTGCGCGCGCGCCTCCTCGGTCTAATCCCCACCATCCACCAGCGATCCGACGGCCAGAGATGACCGATACCCCTTCAGGGTTGATTTTATTAAAGAACCCCCAAAGAAACCATGAATCAACCCGCACTCCTTACAGCACTGTTCGCTGTGCCTTGAATATCTTTCATCTGGGCCCCTGTGTTTCTGTTGAATTGAGGCGCAGTCCAGCTGGCCGAGATTTTGGTTTAAAATTCAATATAAATTCTGATTTAAATTCAAAAACATTTCCAGTTATTTACAGTTTTGCCACTACACTAAAACGCTTATACAATCCACGTTTTAGCTCTGTTTTGATCCGTTCAAGTTGCGTTAGATTCGTAATTTAGTTTCCTACCTGTTTATGCCTCTATTGGTCTGCTTAGGTCAGTTTAGTTTCAGGGTTTATGTTAATCTTGTTTAGGGCTTTAGAATCACCGTTTCGGCCGTAACTTTCGCGTCGTAACTCTGTTTTCGGTGAACCAAAACTTGTTGTGACCGTAGAAACACGTACTTGTGTTTTATCAAAGTTTTATTTCTGTTTATTACTGTTTGGTGTATTGTTCTAATGGATAGCCCTGTTTGCATTGTATGTATGCACCTGGAATGCGTGTTGATGTTGTGCTCGAGTAGACAGTGAGCAAGTGTGGTACAACCAGGATCCTTCTTTCGACGATCAGCAGGAAGATTAGCCGTTCAGCAACCAAGGCAAGTTAGCATCGGATCTCCTTGTTACCTATTCACTGTACTATTAATTTACTCATTTATGCATGTGTCCAATTGAGCAACCTTGGAGACCCACTTAGTTTTGTTATCTGTGATGTTCTTGATACCGAGGGATATATGCATATGGGTAAAATGCTAGTGCTAACTAACTTCTAACTGATCCAGTCCAATGATGAATAATCCTATGTTGATATGTTGTTAAGCGGTTAATAAAACTTGTGGTTAGCAAAAGCTAGGACTGACAGTGCTACCATGAGTGCTATATGGCTCTGGTTTTAGCTCAGCAAACTGGACCTTTTCTAACTTGTTAGAGGTTACCCGAAAGGGCGCAAAAGGGGCTTGCCACTTTGGGTGTAGGGCTGCTCCTGTTCCTATGTGTATAGCTGCAATGGCCTTGTGCCATAGGAAAGGGGGGTTGCTACATCTGCCTGCCAAGGAAACCTAGCGGCCCTAACCTGTTAGACGAACCAGCGAAAGACTTCATAGTGTACCCTGCCGATCTACCTTGCAAGTGGATCAAGAGGTTGGCTGCCTCGGGCACAAGGGCAACACGACTTGTGGGTAAAGATGCACAACCTCTGCAGAGTGTAAAACTGTTATAACAATCGTGCTCACGGTCACGAGCGGCCCGGAAAACTAGCAGAACTATGATACTTGAATAATTGTTACTTTATGTTGTTGTCACTCTATGATGTTTTACTTATCTTTGTTGGACAGATGGATCATGGGTTAAGGGTTAAGCACAATATTCGTTTACTTAAATGTTAAAACTTTGCCAACATAAAAGCTAACTGCAGTCAGATAGTGTCAGCCTTCAGAGCCTCATGAACCCTATGTTAGCTTGCTAAGTACGTGGAGTACTTACGTTTGTTGTTTATCTTCTTTTTGGGCAAAATCCCGGATGGGTAACAGATGATGGTGGAGTTGGTGTCTTCCCAGAGGACTTCTAGGCTAGTTGTTCCACCAGTCAGCTTTCCCTGTGGAGTTGGTCTTTTTCAGTTTGTTTAGTTTCCTTTTGTTCCGCTATGATGTAAGACTTGTGATGACATTATCGTTATGTAATAAACACTGTGATGATGCCACTTTTGTAATTTGTCTAGCTTATGTGTGTGATTGTTTCCTGGGCACACATGAGTTTACCGCCTCAATTTTATCCTTAAAGTTGGGGTGTATCAAAAATAAAAAAGAAAAAGACAAAACCACGATTACTGTAGCAAAACCTCCGTCCAAAACCGGCCAGGGAAGTAAAATACGCGGTTCCAAAAGTTGAGGGAGGTTATTTGTCCGGTTTTGATGTTGAGGGAGGAAAAGCGGACTTTTTCAAAAGTTGAGGGAGGGTGTAACACCCTAAATTTTGCCTTTCTTTAAATAGGGTTAAATTGTTTTCATTATGATTTTGTGCACATTTAAAACATAGAGAAAATAGTTATTGTTTTAGAAATAAAAACAATCCTAGAGTTAGAAACATGTTTGTGCATTCATGCTGATGCATCTGAGTTTTTGAGCTGAGTGGTTTTGACCAAGATTCAAAACTGATTTGAAATCATTTGAAAAGTGTTTTTGAAAATCAGTTTTAGGAAAAAGAAAAGGACTTTTCCTTCCCTCTCCCCTCTCCTTCTGTTTTTCGGCCCGAGAGGCCCAGCCAACTGGCCTGACCGGCCTGTTCGGCTGCCTCCCCTTCTCCTTGCGCACGGCCCGCGCAAGCACCCGGCCCATGCCGGCGTCGCGGCCTAGCAAGGCCGAGTGGGTGCTCCTCCCCTTCCCTCTGTTTCACTGACAGGTGGCCCCGACTTGTCAGTGTCATCTCCCACCTCCCGCTCGTCCCTAACAGGGACTCTGCTCCGACCCCGTAACTCCGGTGCCACCCGAATCCGTCCTAGCTTCGGCTTCTGGGCTATAAAAGTAGTCCCTGTGTGCCCCGCTCCCACCTAAACCCTAAAACGCTAGCCGCCATCCTGCCCAGAGCTCGCGCCACCGCCCGAAACCCTAGAGCGCCGCCGCCGCGTCGATTCCTCCTTCCCGCTCCTTCTCCATCAAATAGACTCGGCCCTCAAGCTTCTCTGGGAGGTAAGGAAAACCCCGGTGTCGTTCACGTGCCCTCTCTCTCGCTGTATAGCACGGACGACCTCACCGGAGTAACTCCGGTCATACCGAGCCGCCAAACCGAGTGCCCAAGAGGCTCTGGCCTATCCTCGACTCCACCACCACCCTAGGTGGATTCCTCTTGAAGTTCCGCATCGATTTGTGTTTTCGCGATGCAAACAGAGGCCGAAAACCCCTTTTCCGGTGAACTCCGGCGAGTTCTGCACCGCCGGCCATGGCCGACCTCCGTGTTTCCTTTCGAAGCCGGCGAACAGCCCTCTGTCTCCCTCCCCATCTAATCCCGTCCATCCATCTCGAATCCGATGGCTCAGATTCATCCATACCTCTTCGCGTGGCAAAGTTTCAAAAGAGCCCTTACAATTTTTCAGGCATCAACCCGCACTCCCCTCATCACTATTCACTATGTCTTTGAAAACTTTCTTTCAGACCCCTGTGCTTTCTCCTAAACGAGGCGCCGCCCACCAGATTTCTTATTTTCGTTTTATTTATTTAAATCTGCGAAAATCAAGTTTTGTTTTATTTACAAAACTGCCACTGATTTTAAAAGCTTATATCTTCTCCGTTTTAACTCCAAATTGATCCGTTCAACTTGCGTTAGATTCGTTTCAAAAAGATCTTTCTAATCATATAACTCTCAATACTGTTTTATGTAATTAAAATTTGAGTTAAATCTAATCTAGTAATTAGAGTTTTGAAACTTGTTTAATTCATAACTTCTCCGCTATAGCTCCGTTTTGAGTGATCTTCGCGCCTGCGTGTTCGTAGTGAATCGTATATTAGTTTTTAAAACCTTTTTATTTCTTTTTATTATGATTGGTGTACTGTTCTAATTAGTCTATGTTTGCTATGCATGAATGTATGGATGTCTGCGTGGTGTTTTTGATCCGAGTAGATTGTCAGTTGTTTGTTGGTGCTCGAAGCATCTCCTGAAGTTTGGGATCATCGTCAGTGCTCGAGTTAAGGCAAGTATAACAAGAGGCTCCTTGTTTCCTATTCACTAAATGCAATCTCAATCATATGCATGTGTCCAATGAATCGCCTGAATTTACTTCCTTGTTTTTGTTACCCTGAATCCTTGTTACCTATGGTTATTGCATGTGGCTAGTAATGCTTAGTTCGCTCAACTATAAATAAGGATGTGAAATATTGATTAATGATATATGCAATTGATGTTTAAAAGATGCTTTTTAGCAACATGGATCTATGGGCTAGAGCATTGGGTTATGGTGCTCTAGTTTCCTATAGGACTTGTCATTAAGCGGCAACCCAGGATTTACAGTGCATACCTTGAGAACTACATGGCTCTGGTCTGGCCAAGTATCATGAATTGTTCTAGTTTGCGAGCAGCTTACCGAAAGGGCAAGAGGGGTGTTCCTGGTGGACTCCAGTGCAACTGAATCCTTAGCGGTTGCTACTTATTAGAACTAACTTGCGAAAGGCTACGTTGTGAACCCTGCCGTACACCTCGGAAGTGTAAAATGCGCTGGCATATGGGTATCACTGCTCAATGGGTAAAGATGTGCAACCTCTGCAGAGTGTTAAAAACTGATATATCAGTCGTGCTCCCGGTTATGAGCGACCTGGATCCTTTTTGAATTAGATGGTTCTTGGTTGGTTTGGGTTATAGTGGAATCTGATGATATCTTTAATCATTTCACATATTGGGAGCCTATGCATAATCTAGCAACTGAGGTTTAATAATAAAATATGACCAACTAAAAGTGCTTACCGCAGTTCAACCGTGTCAAGCCTTTGAGCCTGCATCCCCTCTAAGTTATGCTTGCTAAGCGGTAGTAGCTTACGCTTGTTTTACTTTCTATATCTTTGGCAAAATCCCGGATGGGTACCAGATGGAGGTTCTTATGAGAAGTTCCAAGAGGCGATAGGCTTGTGATCAACCAGTTGACGTTTCCTGTGGAGTTGAAGGCTTCGCCAGAAGAGTAGATCTATAGTGTGTTTGGTGATGTAAGACCATGTCTTTTGTAATATATGTTTTTACGCTATGTAATAAAGGCATTGTCTTTGATATTACCCTTCATTTGTAGCTATATGTGTGAATTGTCTTCCTGGGCACACATATGGTATGTATCTGGTTTTGTTCTTAAAACCGGGTGTTACCAAGTGGTATCGGAGCTATGTCGACTGTAGGACGCAAGCCTAGTTAGAGAATGGTCGTCTTATGGTTTACAACTTGCTATGAAATCCTTGTTTCATAAAACCTTGCTAAATTTCTCCTACCCTTGTGGTTTATCTCCTCCTTGTGGTTATTTTTAAAAAAATCTTGTTCTTACCCTCACACCTTGACTTGGTATTTCTTTTGATCTATCCCTTATCCCATTCTTGCGTAATATCAAGTTGGAGTCTTAGAGTTGAAACCATGGTATAACAAGAACGTTAGTTTCGTGAGTAAGGCTAATGAGTCCTAATGCTTGATTTGTGATCCTTTCATGTGTGAATGATTGTCTTGATGCTTATGCATGATTTGGATCTTTGTAATGATTGTTGTGACTTGTGGTGTGTCCCCACATTTCACTTAGATATAAGGTTTAGGCATAGGATCTAGTGCTTAGATAGTTGGGTTGGTTTTTCTCTTCTCTGTGTGTGCTGTTTTTCCGAGCAGTCTGAGATCATCAAGCTATATCTTCAAGTAAGAACGTCCAAAAATCATGAAAATTTTATGGATGAAAGTAGACTTCTGTATCTTTTGTTTGCCGCTGGAATCACCTCCATATCTGTTATGGTTTGAGAGTTGTGACCCGCACAAGTTGAAGTTTCTACGCTGCCTGGAAGTCTGAACAGTTTCGGTTGTGGTCAGTTTTCGACTGAGTTAACTTCAGAATCTGGGAAAGTGCTCTAAACAGAAGTTGTAGAGAATTTCATAAGCTTTCCAACCATATAAGATCCATCTTCATATGATTTATAGATCTCGAGATATGACTGTTTTTCTAAGCTGCTGTTGTTAGTTCTCGTTCAGAAAATTTCAGATTGACTGTTAAGTTACATAAATGATTTTCGGTTCATGGTTCTCAACCAATGCATGTGTTATATGCTGCAACCAGATGGTTTCTACTAGAAGAAGTGCTGCACGTGATGCAATAAGAAATGCCACCAATGCTAACTTACCATCACCAAATCCTTCAACCATAGAGCAAGCTTTGACGATACAGACTCAACTATTGCAAGCTATGGTTCGTAATATGGTGAATAACCAACATCAAGCACCACCTATTGATAAGCGTGGTGAATTTATGATGGGACATCCTCCAACCTTCTCTCATGCAAGTGATCCACTGGAAGCAGATGATTGGCTTAGAGCTGTGGAGCGACAACTTGACATAGCCCAATGTGATGATCATGAGAAAGTGCTATATGCTTCAGGACAACTTCAAGGAGCAGCCTTAGACTGGTGGGAGTCATTCGAGTATGCACACCCCAATGATGCTCCTGCTATCACTTGGCAAGAATTCAAGGAGAATTTCAGATCTTATCATGTACCCGAAGGACTGGTAGAGCTTAAGCAAGACGAGTTTCTCAGTCTGAAGCAAGGATCTATGTCAGTATGTGAATATCGAGACAGGTTCACTCAGTTGTCACGTTATGCTCCGAAGGAAGTGGATAGTGATACTAAGAAGCAGAAGCGGTTCTTAAAGGGATTGAATGATGGACTTCAATTGCAGTTGATGACCGTTGTATATGCTGACTTCCAAACTTTGTTGGATAGAGCAATTTTGATTGAGAATAAGCGTCGAGAGATGGAAGAAAAGAAGAGAAATAGACAAAGTCAAATTGCACGTAGCAACACACGCCCTCGCTACACTCCTCCACAAGAATACCAGCCGAGTTACCTAGAACCAGCTAGTCAGTGGAATCTCTGTCTTTCTCAACCATGTCAGCAAGAGCAACTCCATGACACCCTGACGAAGGATAATGTTCCTGATACCCCCATCACAGACAAGAACTGCTACCGTTGTGGTGAACCGGGTCACATTGCGAGCCAATGTCCAAAGAGATCAAAACTGCAACAGTCTCACAATGGGAAGCAGAAACAACATAATTATGTTCAAGGCATAGTCAATCATGTGACGATAGAATCTGCGCAAGAGGCTCCAAATGTTGTGATGAGTACGTGTCTGGTCAACTCCATCCCTGCATCAGTTTTGTTTGATTATGGAGCTTCGCATTCATTCATTGCACACCGATTTGCAAAGGAGCACAATATACTAATGTGTCCTATGAAGAAACACATGGTAGTTAATTCACCTGGTGGAGATATTGAAGCTACTCTGCAGTGCCCAAGAGTAAGAGTGGAAATAAGGGGCATAGAATTTTTGGCAAAACTTATTGTGTTGAAGTCTTCAAGAATAGATATAATCCTTGGAAAGGATTGGCTAGTACCGCAAAAGGCTATCATTCAAAGTGAGACAGGTACAGTGCTCTTGATATCCAAAACAGGTGAAAGAAGTTGTATGCAAGGCAACTCCATCAATGACACAGGTTTGCATGGTTAATCAGTTGAAAGGTGCAATCATAGACAAGACTAAAGTGGTTAAGGAGTTCTCAGATGTTTTCCCAGATGATCTGCCTGGTATGCCTCCAGAGCGAGATATTGAATTCATTATTGAGCTTTTGCCTGGAACTGCACCTATAGCTAAGAGGCCATATCGAATGGGAGCAAACGAGTTAGAAGAACTGAAGAAGCAAATAAGAGAGTTACAGGAAAAAGGTTTCATCCGTCCTAGCTCTTCACCTTGGGGAGCACCAGTGATCTTTGTTGATAAGAAAGATGGTGGTCAGAGGATGTGCGTTGATTATCGATCACTTAATGAGGTTACTATCAAGAACATGTACCCGTTGCCCAGAATTGATGACTTGTTTGATCAGTTGAGAGGTGCTTGTGTGTTCTCAAAGATTGATCTTCGCTCTGGTTAATACCAGTTGAGGATTCGTTCATCTGACATTCCAAAGACTGCATTTACTACTCGGTATGGATTATATGAGTATACGGTTATGTCTTTCGGTTTAACCAATGCCCCTGCATACTTCATGTACATGATGAACAAGGTATTTATGGAGTATCTTGATAGGTTTGTTGTGGTCTTCATCGATGATATCTTGGTCTTTTCCAAAAATGAAGCTGAACATGAAGAACATTTGAGATTGGTTCTACAAAAGTTGAGAGAACATCAACTATATGCTAAGCTAAGCAAGTGTGAGTTCTGGCTGAAAGAAGTCTCTTTTCTTGGTCATGTTATCTCAAATGGTGGAGTAGCAGTGGATCCTACTAAAGTTAGTGATGTGTTGAGTTGGAATCCTCCTCAGGATGTAAGTGAAGTTCAAAGTTTCTTAGGTATGGCGGGATATTATCGAAGGTTCATTGAAGGTTTTTCGAAGATTGCTAAGCCTATGACCGCTCTACTTGAGAAGAATGCTAAGTTCATGTGGACTGATCAATGCCAAGCTAGTTTTGAAGAGTTGAAGAAGAGATTGACTACAGCTCCAGTATTGATTCTACCAGATCTGAACAAGAGTTTCTCTATCTACTGCGATGCATCTCGAATTGGTCTTGGTTGTGTTCTTATGCAAGAAGGTCAAGTAGTGGCCTATGCGTCAAGGCAACTAAGAAAGCATGAACTGAACTATCCAACACATGATTTGGAGTTAGCAGCTGTGGTTCATGCATTGAAGATTTGGAGACATTACCTTATTGGGCATAAGTGTGATATCTATACAGATCATAAGAGTTTAAAATACATCTTTACTCAGTCTGATCTGAACTTGAGACAACGTCGTTGGTTAGAGTTAATCAAGGATTATGATTTGGAAGTGCACTATCATCCCGGTAAGGCAAATGTGGTAGCTGATGCCCTAAGTCGAAGAAGCTATGTTAATGAAGCTCTAGTGACACAGTTACCCAAGGAGCTATGTGAAGAGTTTAAGCACCTTAACCTGGGAATAGTCGCTAACACTATGGAATTGGTAGTGCAACCAACACTTGAACAAGAGATTCGCAAAGGTCAGTTAGAAGATGAAAAGATCAAGGAGATAGCTAAGCTTATCACGATTGGCAAAGCACCTGGTTTCCGAATGGATGATCAAGGAACAGTGTGGTTTGGGAAAAGAATATGTGTGCCAGATATAAAGTCTATTCGACAGATGATTCTGAGAGAAGCTCATGATTCAGCATACTCTATTCATCCAGGTAGTACTAAGATGTATCTGGATCTCAAAGAGAAATACTGGTGGTATGGTTTGAAAAGAGATGTGGCAGAGTATGTGGCAATATGTGACACATGCCAGCGAGTCAAAGCAGAACATCAAAGACCAGCAGGTTTACTCCAACCTATGAAGATACCCGAGTGGAAATGGGAAGAAGTTGGTATGGATTTTATTGTTGGTCTACCACGAACTCAGAGTGGTTATGACTCGATCTGGGTAATAGTAGATCGGTTGACTAAGGTTGCTCACTTCATACCGGTCAAGACTACATACGCCGGTGCAAAGTTGGCAGAATTGTACATGCAACGGATAGTGTGTCTGCATGGAGTTCCTAAGAAGATCGTGTCTGACAGAGGAACACAGTTCACATCACATTTTTGGAAGAAACTGCATGAATCTATGGATACTAAGCTGAACTTTAGCTCTGCTTATCATCCACAGACGGATGGACAGACAGAGAGGACAAATCAGATCTTAGAAGATATGTTGAGAGCTTGTGCTTTGCAGTATGGCACCAGTTGGGATAAGAGTTTGCATTATGCGGAATTCTCTTACAACAATAGCTACCAGAAGAGTCTCAAGATGGCACCGTTTGAGGCACTATATGGTAGAAAGTGTAGAACTCCGTTGTTCTGGAATCAGACGGGTGAGAGTCAAGTGTTTGGACCAAAGATCCTCAGAGATGCTGAAAAGCAAGTGCAGATTATCAGAGAAAATTTAAAAGTGACACAGTCAAGGCAAAAGAGTTATGCTGACACTCGAAGAAGAGAGTTGGTATTTGCACCCGGAGATTATGTCTATCTCAAAGTGTCACCGATGAAAGGTATAAAGCGGTTTAATGTAAAAGGCAAGTTAGCCCCTCGCTACATTGGTCCGTTCAAGATTCTCGAACGAAAAGGAGAAGTGGCTTATCAGTTGGAATTGCCAGAGAGCTTGTCTGGTGTACATGATGTTTTCCATGTGTCTCAGTTGAAGAAGTGTCTACGTGTGCCAGAGGAACAAATACCTTTGGAAGAGCTCAATGTGAAAGAAGATCTTACCTATAAAGAGTATCCCATCAAGATTTTGGAAACAGCAGAAAGAGTTACTAGAAGTAAAGTGATCAAGATGTGCAAAGTTCAATGGAATAGATGTTCAGAGGATGAAGCTACATGGGAAAGAGAAGAAGATCTGAAAGCAGAGTATCCGCAACTCTTTGAAGCATCATCTTCTGAATCTCGAGGACGAGATTCATCCTAAGGGGGGTAGGTTTGTAACACCCTAAATTTTGCCTTTCTTTAAATAGGGTTAAATTGTTTTCATTATGATTTTGTGCACATTTAAAACATAGAGAAAATAGTTATTGTTTTAGAAATAAAAACAATCCTAGAGTTAGAAACATGTTTGTGCATTCATGCTGATGCATCTGAGTTTTTGAGCTGAGTGGTTTTGACCAAGATTCAAAACTGATTTGAAATCATTTGAAAAGTGTTTTTGAAAATCAGTTTTAGGAAAAAGAAAAGGACTTTTCCTTCCCTCTCCCCTCTCCTTCTGTTTTTCGGCCCGAGAGGCCCAGCCAACTGGCCTGACCGGCCTGTTCGGCTGCCTCCCCTTCTCCTTGCGCACGGCCCGCGCAAGCACCCGGCCCATGCCGGCGTCGCGGCCTAGCAAGGCCGAGTGGGTGCTCCTCCCCTTCCCTCTGTTTCACTGACAGGTGGCCCCGACTTGTCAGTGTCATCTCCCACCTCCCGCTCGTCCCTAACAGGGACTCTGCTCCGACCCCGTAACTCCGGTGCCACCCGAATCCGTCCTAGCCTCGGCTTCTGGGCTATAAAAGTAGAGTCCCTGTGTGCCCCGCTCCCACCTAAACCCTAAAACGCTAGCCGCCATCCTGCCCAGAGCTCGCGCCACCGCCCGAAACCCTAGAGCGCCGCCGCCGCGTCGATTCCTCCTTCCCGCTCCTTCTCCATCAAATAGACTCGGCCCTCAAGCTTCTCTGGGAGGTAAGGAAAACCCCGGTGTCGTTCACGTGCCCTCTCTCTCGCTGTATAGCACGGACGACCTCACCGGAGTAACTCCGGTCATACCGAGCCGCCAAACCGAGTGCCCAAGAGGCTCTGGCCTATCCTCGACGCCACCACCACCCTAGGTGGATTCCTCTTGAAGTTCCGCATCGATTTGTGTTTTCCCGATGCAAACAGAGGCCGAAAACCCCTTTTCCGGTGAACTCCGGCGAGTTCTGCATCGCCGGCCATGGCCGACCTCCGTGTTTCCTTTCGGAGCCGGCGAACAGCCCTATGTCTCCCTCCCCATCTAATCCCGTCCATCCATCTCGAATCCGATGGCTCAGATTCATCCATACCTCTTCGCGTGGCAAAGTTTCAAAAGAGCCCTTACAATTTTTCAGGCATCAACCCGCACTCCCCTCATCACTATTCATTGTGTCTTTGAAAACTTTCTTTCAGACCCCTGTGCTTTCTCCTAAACGAGGCGCAGCCCACCAGATTTCTTATTTTCGTTTTATTTATTTAAATCTGCGAAAATCAAGTTTTGTTTTATTTACAAAACTGCCACTGATTTTAAAAGCTTATATCTTCTCCGTTTTAACTCCAAATCGATCCGTTCAACTTGCGTTAGATTCGTTTCGAAAAGATCTTTCTAATCATATAACTCTCAATACTGTTTTCTGTAATTAAAATTTGAGTTAAATCTAATCTAGTAATTAGAGTTTTGAAACTTGTTTAATTCATAACTTCTCCGCTATAGCTCCGTTTTGAGTGATCTTCGCGCCTGCGTGTTCGTAGTGAATCGTATATTAGTTTTTAAAACCTTTTTATTTCTTTTTATTATGACTGGTGTACTGTTCTAATTAGTCTATGTTTGCTATGCATGAATGTATGATGTCTGCGTGGTGTTTTTGATCCGAGTAGATTGCCAGTTGTTTGTTGGTGCTCGAAGCATCTCCTGAAGTTTGGGATCATCGTCAGTGCTCGAGTTAAGGCAAGTATAACAAGAGGCTCCTTGTTTCCTATTCACTAAATGCAATCTCAATCATATGCATGTGTCCAATCAATCGCCTGAATTTACTTCCTTGTTTTTGTTACCCTGAATCCTTGTTACCTATGGTTATTGCATGTGGCTAGTAATGCTTAGTTCGCTCAACTATAAATAAGGATGTGAAATATTGATTAATGATATATGCAATTGATGTTTAAAAGATGCTTTTTAGTAACATGGATCTATGGGCTAGAGCATTGGGTTATGGTGCTCTAGTTTCCTATAGGACTTGTCATTAAGCGGCAACCCAGGATTTACAGTGCATACCTTGAGAACTACATGGCTCTGGTCTGGCCAAGTATCATGAATTGTTCTAGTTTGCGAGCAGCTTACCGAAAGGGCAAGAGGGGTGTTCCTGGTGGACTCCAGTGCAACTGAATCCTTAGCGGTTGCTACTTATTAGAACTAACTTGCGAAAGGCTACGTTGTGAACCCTGCCGTACACCTCGGAAGTGTAAAATGCGCTGGCATATGGGTATCACTGCTCAATGGGTAAAGATGTGCAACCTCTGCAGAGTGTTAAAAACTGATATATCAGCCGTGCTCCCGGTTATGAGCGACATGGATCCTTTTTGATTTAGATGGTTCTTGGTTGGTTTGGGTTATAGTGGAATCTGATGATATCTTTAATCATTTCACATATTGGGAGCCTATGCATAATCTAACAACTGAGGTTTAATAATAAAATATGACCAACTAAAAGTGCTTACCGCAGTTCAACCGTGTCAAGCCTTTGAGCCTGCATCCCCTCTAAGTTATGCTTGCTAAGCGGTAGTAGCTTACGCTTGTTTTACTTTCTATATCTTTGGCAAAATCCCGGATGGGTACCAGATGGAGGTTCTTATGAGAAGTTCCAAGAGGCGATAGGCTTGTGATCAACCAGTTGACGTTTCCTGTGGAGTTGAAGGCTTCGCCAGAAGAGTAGATCTATAGTGTGTTTGGTGATGTAAGACCATGTCTTTTGTAATATATGTTTTTACGCTATGTAATAAAGGCATTGTCTTTGATATTACCCTTCATTTGTAGCTATATGTGTGAATTGTCTTCCTGGGCACACATATGGTATGTATCTGGTTTTGTTCTTAAAACCGGGTGTTACAGAGGGAAACTGGACTTTTTCCTTTTTACAACGTGAACTTGTTATTCTTTTTTTTTTGCGAAATGCCACTAAATTATTATTACTAGGGCCTGCTGCCACAAGAAATATGTACGTATGCGTGCCCAAGCTTTGTACACCGCCAATGTTAGGTCCCTATCTACCACTTTTCGCTTCGCTGGCTTTAATTCGTATAAATTAATTGTAAAATAGTATTTTTCTCTTAAAAAAATTAGTCATATAAATCAGCAGAAGCCTCCTGTAGCACAAGCAAACAAAAATTTGTAGTACACAATGGTACTGCAAAGCATCACATGAATGGACCAAATAAAATTGTCAAATAGGATAACACTATCCGATTGTTTTCGACTCTCGTTCCTCACATTGCTATTCCCATTATTGCAACCAGAGCAGCAGAGATGGTAGGCTTACATTTGGATATTTACGGGTTGGATGAGCATGACCATTGGCTTTGGTACCTTTATTAGACTAGGCTACTCTTCTAGAAATGTAGATTCAGCAAGGTCAATAGCACGAGCAACACCTGCAACCTTGTTTAGGCACTCTTGGTGCTCGTCATCCGGATTGCTATCAGCAACTATACCAGCTCCGGTCTGGAGGTGAGCGACCCACTACTGTCGTGACTTTTTGTCCGTGTAGGAGTATATGGTATCAAACCGAGATGCAGTAGGGAACACCATAGTACGAAGTGCGAGTGCAATGTCCCTGTCACCGCATCACTATATGGCCCACGTCTATTCACTTCTAGCTGATGAATGAACTCCATTGCTCTCACCTGGTTGGGTTCACAAAATGACATGAGAAGTTAAACTCAAGACAACTTCAGACGAAAAATAAAAAGAATATTTACCAACAACATCATTTGAAGAGAAGACACCACTTAGTCGAAGGTCATACATGACAATATGAATGATATATATTAAATTATTATAACTTTCTTAATGTTTACTAAAACTCGTATAAATTTACAAAAAGTTTATCACCAACATAATCATATTAGGAAGCTTGACATTAATATATAATGGCAGCATGCCGGCTAAGTTGCAATAGAGTAAATTACCTCCAGCAATGAATTATCTAATAATAGGTAAAATTCTATACCTACGAATAACATTTTGCAAGCGTCTTAAGTATGAATAACATTTTGCAAGCGTCTTAAGTATGATACCAATGATTATCCATATGTGTGAGTTGGTTTATCACTAGAATAGATATAATCCTTGCATTTCAAGCACCAATGGATAAAGTAATATACATGTACCCGTATCGAGTAGAATTTTATATCTAGACTCGCACCAATGGATGAAATTTTGCACCCATATCCGCGGGAAGGAATACCATCTCTAGTTGACATATATACTATGTTTCATCACATTATGTTTCAAATTATAAGTTGCTTCAACTTTTTTAGTACATCTATTTTGCTTGCATTTATATATAATATATGTCTAGATACATATATAGCAAAATTGATGTACCAAAAAATCAAAGCAACTTATAATTTAGAATGGAAGGAATATATAGTTTAGATGAGTTTAGATAGTATTGGTGTATTTAATGGTTCTTTCTAGAGATTGTGTATGTTGGTATTATGTTTTTTCATCTTCTATTTTACTATATGTTGATATTATGGTTTTCTCGTCCTCTATAGTGTCAGAACCCCTTTATGTTCTAATAGTTTGTGGATCAACTAATGCGTTTATAATGGTTCAATGTTAGAATAATATTGAGGGATACAATCATGTTTCTTCATTCCTTGGTTATGCATGCCTACTACCACAGGTTCAACAAGTTACCTTTGGAGCGCCACTAACTGTTCCAACTGGCGATGCAGCTCGTAGTGCTTCCCAACATGTAAGATCATCATGTAGCTCCCCAGTGACCTACATAAGTTTAAAAATAGACATGTCTCTTATAAATAATTATTGATAGCATGAAAAATGTTTACTTGTTCATACTATATGATCGGTAGTTAATGTTATGATTGTATTATATGATAAAGATAATAATGGTTTAACTAATATATCCATGATGAAAATTGTGGTATTGTTTAATTTAGTTATTATCATAAAAGAAGACTCACAGTTGAGCTGATATGCATGACATGAGAATATCGTTCAGTATTCATCAATTTCTCCACCTTTACTGAATCCGGTTTGGACACCTGTATACACGACAAGTTCATTGTAGATGAAACAAGATAGACGTGTAATAACTATAATAACTAATAAACCACCAAAATAACTTTTTCGAAACATATAGTACGACAAAACACATAAAAATTTATCTTGTCTACATCATAACCAAATCAAGTCCTTCTCATTGATATTGCATGCATTTCATTAGCAGACACTAACAAAATGTACAAGTAATCATATGTTTGATGTAAAATGTATCTATTTTTATTGTTATAGAGAGTTGCTCAAATTTGTTTAAACATAAAATTAAAAATATAGTTGTACATAAAAGATAGATTAATGGCAAGTGGCAACCATATGAACATTCCAAATAAAATATCTCTAATCTAAGCATTTTTACATCCCATCCATTTTATTAATATGTTTACCATGCTAAAAAATATTTTGTTTTAGAGTCAACTATATAATAACATAAAGCCATGACCACCCTTGTATCTTGTCATATAGAAGCTTCTCAAAATTACGGATATTAATTTCAATTGCTTATTAGGATATAATGAAGAAATATAAATGGTGCAATGACACATATTCTCAATAACTTCAAAATAAAGTATGCTAACAAAAAATGGACAAGAAATAAAAAAATGAACCTTCCTAACATCATTTCGGCCAAGATCTACTAGCATAATATGTTCAGCACACTGCTTTTCATCACTCAAAAGCAATTGTTCTAAAACTTTGTCTTCTGCTTTGGGTTTGCCTCTTCTTATGGTTCCAGGAAGTGGTCGATTGACTACTGTTCTCTGAAAAAATATAATTATAAAAAAGTTTATTATATCTTTTTTATACTATTTAATACAATTCTATAAACATTAAGATTAATTTGCGATAACATAAACATTTGAAAAGGTAATATAATTTGAAATTGCATTTGTTCTAATAATATCACTAAATATCCAAATGGGAGTTTTGAATTCATGCCTAATTTTATCATATCACATCTTAACAATGTTTTCATTCACAATTTGAAAAATCACAAACTATGTTGCTATTTTACCCATGCTATAACATCGTTATAGATATAAAATAATTTCTAAAAAGATAGTGGAAAAAGTATAACTTGGAGATATGTTTTATATTTAACTATACCTTTGGTACCCGAGTAAGAATTTCAGGACTTGATGCCACGAGAATACAACCTCGTGCCTAAGGGATGTTATAAAGAGATGAATTTGAAACACAAGCATATCAATCAATACATATTGGACAACATGTTATAAACAGAAAAATATTTTACATATATTATAGTCACCTGTAGATAGGCCATATATGGACTAGGATTTACGATTCGCAATGCACGATAGATTTCAAAGGGGTCGGCAAATGTCCGTCTCTCAAAACGTTGGCTTAGAACAACTTGGAAAATATCAGCGGCCAAAATGTGTTCTTTAGCTTGGACAAAAATATTTTTATATTCCTCTTTTGACATTGTCGATGTTTGCATTGCTGAGCCAATGTTACCAATATTATGTTTTATAGAACCAGAAGAAAGCGTTGGGCTACAAGAAGGATTAATAATCCATTAGTAAGATAAGTGCTAATGAAAAAACAATGCTTATGAAAAAACGACATGTTATCTAAGTCTTTTAACTTACACATTGAAGCAATGTAATCTTGATAACAAAGCTTCAAGTTGGCGTGTTCCATCTTCATATGCTTCATCAATAAAATGATAGCAATCTGTCCTCATCCAGTGAATGACATGCGTTTTCTATAGCAAATAAAGATTAGACTGATAAGCAACAAGATATTTACTATCATAATTTGCTAGATATGTGGTTGTTATTGGTATCAAACAGAAGTAAAACTGAGAAAACAAATACATTCTGAAAATACATTGTCCTTATATGGTATACTTTTACCTATTTATAATGTTAAGATTATAAAAAAATCACTAGAGTTGTTGTCGACAATTAAAAGAGTGATAATATATCAAAAGTCAATCACCATATGTGGATATGGATAATTTATAAAAAGTGCAAAAAAAAGCAAGATAAGGAATGGAGCCATAAATATTTGATGGCATAATCCTAATCATGTTGAATACTATACCATATGAATACAATTTATACGAGAACACAAATAATTTTTAAGTTATTAGATTATTAGAGAGAAATATGTTAAAAGATCAACCTTTCATGATAACAGAATACTAGTAAACACTAGGATGAAGAGCGTGCATTATTATGCCGCGTGTATTTTTATATTAGTTTGAGTAGCTTCTTAAGGAAGAAATCATATCTATAATTTGAGTATACTAATAGTGCATAAAATTACATACATCTATTGCAAATTATAGTTCAATTTTCTTTTTGTCATACTTTTTAAACTTTGGTCAAGTTCACATAAAGATGCTTCAATATCTAGAACATCAAATTAGTTTTATTTGATCCTCTATGAAATAGATGTAGATATCGATAGTTTTTTTTCTCAGAACTTGGTCAAAGTTGAAGAATACTTAAGAAAAAAAAACAAAGTGAACTATAATGTAGAACGGAGGGAGCAGAACATCATTTGATTATGAGCATGCACTCTTATAATAGTCCGAGTAGCTTCATATTAAAGAAAGCAACATCTATAATCTGAGTATCCTGACCACTTATAAATTACAAATTAGAGTATTATATAATCAACTAAAACGTATAAAGGGGTGATGTATACGTACGTACCTTTTCAACATGATCAAACACAATAACATCATTATAGAGGACTAAATGAATGTCAGGAAGGTTCCTATCATCATGCGACGTGATCGCCCTGCTCGCCAGTGCTCTAAAATCTTATTAGTCGTATTTGTTTTGTTTTCCTCCAACTTCTCAAATTCAGTAAGATAACGAGATGCCCATAAGCTTGCATTTGCTTAAAACATCCCTATCTGTCTCACCACATATACATACACCTAATATATGGATTTCAATTAGAGATGCCACATATATAAATAGCCAAGGAAAGTTCCACGTCCTTTACATGAATTGGTAGTTAAACATGCATTAGAAATGTTGTGGGCATGCATCTTTCACATCACGGATGGCCGAGAGTGACAACATGATACTTTCCTCTAAACTATATATATCCCAAGTAATAGTTCACGTAATCACAACATCCATGCCCATTGTTCATGCATATGAGCATGCATGCACCAACAACTCCTTGTGATTTGTTGCTCACTCACACTCGGTATCCCATTATTAGTACTTTAATTCCACCGCCGGGATGTTCCACCGCACGCCAAGACAGCCGCCACAGACGCCTCAAGCTGCCGCACCCGTCCACTCACACACAATGTTCCATGTTGCTTGCGTATTACTTTTTTTTCTCACCATGCATTTAAAATGCAGTACTTCCTTTTCACAATGTTACTATCATTTTTTTTCTTGCACATGCTTGGGTGATCGTTCAATAGTGGTCAATGTCATCATCATGGGCCAAGCTAGAGCACGAGTGACCCGAGTGCACACTTAAAGGCTTATGTGTTGTCCTTCAAGACCTAAGCTCATACACACGTACCATCGTGTGCAGCAAGAATATCAGAGAGGAACCCGGGAGCACTTGTCGTATGCTTACATGGGGGAATAGATGGATGAAATAGAGATTTACTCCAGCGGCAGCGATTCTACTGAGGAAGCGTGCGACCCCGATTGGCAATGGCCGGCCTCCAGCTTGAATGGTTTAGGACACCCGCAATGGTATAGGTCAGCTAGTGGCTCTAAGTCAACCTCTCCAATAGTACTAACTCATAACAATAGTTGATAATATGATTAGGCCCACATAACACTCACACATATTCTTGGAATATGTGTATGAGCTTAGCTCTTGATGAAGAGCTAGCTTTTCTCTCTCTTCTATTAAAATATAACAAAATTTTTAGAGCTAGCTTATGAGCTAGCCATTATGGCTACCATGCGAAGACAGTTTGGAGGATTGTCTATATAGCTGCTACTAGGTTATACGAAGACAGTTTGGAGGACTGTCTATATAGCTGTTACTGGGTTAACCCCTCCCAACAATGTATCCCACATGCTAGGGAGTTGGCTATCAAATTTGAATTTTAAAGAGAAAAAACATATTCTGGTTGGGGTAGCTGCTTTATGTTAGACAATTTGGAGATGTCGTAATGATCTAATTTTTCAAAATTGCAAATATACATCTTTTATGTAGGCTATTTTTAGGGGAACATACTGGTTTCTATTTTGGGCACTGTTGCAGCGTGACGAGGAAATAAAAGAGTCTTTCCGGTTAGCGAGCACAAAAATAGAAACCGCCGCGCTGAAGCTATTTGCTTCTCATGGATGTCATGCGTAATTTTTACATTTTTTTGCCTGTTTCATCAGTAATATCGCTGAATTTATGTAATAATGTAAACGCGGTTTGCGGTGACGCAGAAGCGGGAAGTCTCTTACATTTTGTAAAAAAAAAGCCATTACGGCTGCACTTATGGATTCGGCTTTTCTGACACCTCTGAGAGTGAGGGGAGGGTGGCAGCCGGTAGGACACCGGGACGGTGTTTCTTACAAAAAGCAAGATGCGAGGAGAGAGAGCCTGGACTTCTTCTGGTTGATTGGACTAGAAAGGCAACAAGTATACACTAGCAGCATGTTGGGTCGTCTGCTTCGTGGGCTGACTCTAGCTTGGTGGTGCACGTACTTAATTCTCGGGAGTGCACAAGCTGTGAAGATTAGTTGCTATTGCTAATCATTCAAAATTAAAATCTACTCGACGCTTTGTATGACTCTTTCTAATACTGAATCCAACCTTACCAACATAGGTATTGTACATCTCATAAGCTTTATCCTCTGAATCGAAAGCCATTCCAACTTCAGGAGCTATCACATTTTGCCTAGCTTTATCAACCATCTGTCACACATTGAGACGAAAATTAAAATTATTTCACAATGACTCCACATATACTACGACATTGTTTGATGCCTAATAATAATTGAACTAACATCTCATACCTCAGGTGAGGGTTGTGCTAAAGATTCTGGTAACTCCGAAACTGATGAAGATAAAATAGGGGTCGATTCGGTGGCAGCATGAACAGACCCCTATGATAGAACACATGGTTATATTTTCTTGTACTAGTACCAACAAAACAAATTTAAACATTTCTTAAAAATAGCCTTGGGCGAAACATACGTCAAAATATCATCTTGCACACGAAGTCACGCGAACACAAGATTGGAACCCGAAGTTGCAGGACACGCGTCATCACGCGGTGCTAGGTGCCCATGGGATTGGGTGCGGTCGTACCCCACCTAATTTTTTCCCCAGAGACGTGCACGTAGTGGCGGTGCGCCATGCCTCAAAGCTATTCATCTTGTCGAGCATATGCTGCATCATAAGCAGGAAGCCCTAGCCGATGCTGGCCACGACCTTCCCCCTGTCGTGGGTGACCAGCAGCTGTGGGCGTGCGCGGAGGAGCTTGGCGAGGATCTGGGCGTGCGCGGGCCAGCCGACGGCTGAGAGCACGTGCCCGTCGGCGACGCAGAGCCCGAAGAGTTCCGGGTTGACCCACGTGCCCCCGGCCAGCTCGACGACGGGGCGCATGCTGAAGAACGCTGTGGCACGTGACCACCATGGGCCTTCGCAGCGCCGGGAACGCCGCGACGAGGCCCACGGCCGCGGCGTCCGCGCTGAGCCGCTCCGTGAACCGCCCGCCCGGAACGACGAGGCCCACGGCCGTGGCGTCCGCGCTGAGCCGCTCCGTGAACCGCCCGCCCGGGAACCGGTGGCCCGTGAGCTCCGTGCAGAGCTGCGGACCGGACGGTCAGGATGGGAGGTCGGTTGCGGTTGCTGGCTAGGAGACAGGAGTAGGTTACGTGATGATGACGACGTACATTGAAGCCGAGGAGGTCATGGACGGCGGTGAGGCAGGAGCCGCCGGGGCGCTTGCCGAGCGCAGCGCAGTCGACAGTGACGCTGAGGGCGGAGAGCGCCATGGACCTACCTGATCGATCCTTGCTCGCTCTGGACCTGCAAAGCTAGCGTTCCAGTGATGAAGGCACTCTGGCACGACTGCTGGTTAATCGACCGCTCAAAAAAAATGGTCTAAACCCTCGTGCTAGGTGGTGACACAAGACGTGATGGTGAGATCTCTCTTGCCGAGTCGAGTCCCGACGGGAAACAAACCACGTGAAACTAACGTGTCTATACTCCCTCCGTCTAATAAAAAAGTATAATTATAGAAAGCGTAGCAGTCAAACCATTTTAACTTTAATCAAATTTATACTAAATAGTATTTGTATTTATGTCTTAAAACAAATCTATTATAAAAATATATTTTATAACTAATTTAATGATCTTAATTTTGGCTCATAAGTGTTAGTAATTTTTTATATAATTTTAATTAAAGTTTACGATATTTAACCCCTCGGAAGGTAAAAATTGTATTTTTTGAATGAAAGAAGTAGTGTCCAGGATATTGGGTGCGTCATGTGTGACTTGATACTTGCTACTTGCCGATCGCTCCTCCGGGACGCTGACACTGCAACATTTCCCAAGAGGTTGTCACGCTCAAAGATCCGTGGCGTGATCCGATGTTCCCTGAAACAAATCTCATCATCGATCATCGACCACGCAGCTGCATTTCCATCTGTCTTTTTTTCATAGCAGGACACAAGCCAAACAAAATTCGGCCGTTGTGACTCGTAACTGTACTGTTGTAAACTTGTAAGGCCACCCTGCCAGCGCCTCTTGTTGTTTTTTCAGCCATTGTTTTATACTTGGCCCGTCTAATGTCAACGTACGTGATAGGACCAAATATCTCTTCACGACGGCAAACAAACTAGACGATGCACGTGTTTTGTGCGGCACGCGCGATTTTTCACACATAGCTAAACACAATTGATTTTCACACGCAACTAAATTAAACCACCCGTCGGTATAAATAAATAGTATAATAGGCTATTTTTTCCCTATGGCTGTCTTTTTTTTCATCACGCCGTAGCATGTTTTCATTAAGCATAAAAGAGTTTAAAAGAACAACAGAGGCAGTAGCAACCCGCGGTTGCCACAACCAAGACCAACTCCTCCCTCCTACGGATATTGATGTGATTACATTGGGAACAATTGCACTCAAACAGACAAGTCACCACTACTTCAAGGGCTACAAGATCGCCAGCAGCGTCCTAAGCGAGCACACCTAGCCGCAGCTCAAAGACACTACTACAGAAATCTTTTGCATGACGGACGTTTTTCTTTAACCGTGAGCCTGTCACGGCCGCCTCGTCATAGTTAATCAAGGCTAACCGTGGCGGGCTCAAAAGTCCGTCACGGTTAATACCATTAACCGTGACGGACCACTTAATTTGCCCGTCATGGTTAATACATTAACCGTGACGGACCACTTAATTTGCCCGTCACGGTTAATAACCGTGACGGGCAAATTAAGTGGTCCGTCACGGTTAATGGTATTAATCGTGACGGGCGGCTTATGTTGCCTGTCACGGTTAAGATTTTCAGGTTTTTAAAAAAATAAAATATGACCATACGTATTTGAATGCAAATTGAATCCATATTTAGTACAACATCTAGTAGTAGTACAGTAGCAGCCAGCAAGTAGCATTCTTGATTTTTTTTTTTTGCAAAATAAGGTCAGCACAATCTAGTTTCAATGCTAATTCGTGCAGCTAATATATATAGGAATGGAAGTTTAGTTGGACGCTATAGATATTTTCGTCAATTCGTTAATAGCAGGATCAAGATGGCCATCCAAACATCCAGTTCAACTATCAAATTTGGTCGATGACGTGAAACAACATGAATGCAGCCTAATATTATCAAACCAAGATTATAGTAACTAAAGAAAATATATCCTTTAGTTTAGTTCAAGAATGAACCACCAGTTCAAAAAACAAAGGAGACTGATAGTATCAGCAATAATATTTTGGTACACCACTAATAGGCCATTAGATAAAACAAATGAATGGATCTAAGTTGACAACACAGACTATCATTTCCCTATTTAAAGATGGACAAATTAGATGGACTGACATTCAGTCTACACCTATTTAAAGATTCAAAACAGGATGGTTAAAAAAATTCAGAGATTAAGAACTTACCAACTAGTACTTCACAATGTCTATGGTAGCATGATTTGAGGGTGGAAGGAAGATGGCACAACACTGGGACAGAATTAAGTTGACGAAGCAAGTTTAATCAAACATCGGACTATGATTTCCCCCTACACAACTGGTGTACACAACTGGCAGGCGACAAGCAAAAAAGTCTGCAACACAAGATTAAAAAATATATTGGTAACCAGCTTTCAAGCATGATACATGAGGCATGGAGCGAGTTTCTACAGTATATAGTAAATTAGTTAGCAAGGACTATATATATCTCCTTGCAGGTTTCGCTACAGTATGCGCCGATTGTAACATCCCAAAATTTGCATCAATTTAAAATAGGCAATATGATTTAATTATGCATTTTATGTGTTGCATGGAAGCTAGTTAATAAATTATTTGCAAAAGCTAAAATTAATCCTAGGCCAAAGATCATGTTGATGCATACATGCTGGTGCATATCTTTTTTTTGAGATGATTGGTTTTTGCTCAAAACTTGTTTGAATTCAAAAGGATTTCAAATCCATTTTTGAAAATCAGATTTGGAAATTGGAAAACCCTTTTTCCTTCTCCCTCCTCCTCCTTTCTCCCTTCTGGCCCGAGCCAGCTTGGCCGGCCCGCTCCCTCTCCTAGCCGGCCTGCTGCTCCCCTCCCCTTCTTCCCTTCCCGCGTGGGCCGTCGCCCGGCCCACTCCTGCGCAGCGCCCCAGCCCCGCGCCGAGCCGAGGCCAAGGGTCCAGCCTCGGCGTAGCGGTTGCGATTCGCCCGAGCCCCGCTTCGCCCGAGGGTCCGCGCCGAGCCCGCTTCGCCCGAGGGTCCGCGCCGAGCATTTCCGCCTCGCCCGAGGGTCCGCCTCGAGCGCTCCAGTCGCGTGCGCGTCGCCGCTCCCGCGCCCGCACCCGCTGACGCCGCGTCCCCGCCTGTCAGCCGCATGCCTTCGTCTGTGCCCGCCTCTTCCTCGCTGACTCTGGTGGCCCGCCTGTCAGCGTCCCACCGCTCCTTCTCCCTCTCGTATCCGGCTTGGACTCCATGGCCGGGATCGAATCCATCCTCGCTACGCGTTTTCGCTTGCCAAACCGGACAACCCGAGGCCCCTATAAGATCCCCAGCGACCCGCCGCCTCTCCCCACGCATCTAGCTCGAGCTCTCGTGCCCCAAAACGCCGCAACCGAGAGCTCCGCGCGCCGCAAGATCTCCGCCGCCATCAATCCGACGATTCATCGAGTTTCCGAGCTTGTAAGTGGCACCTCGAGTTTCCCCTTGATCTTTCGAAGCTAACCGAGAGGTTTTCCCTCTTTTTCCCCCTCGTCTTGGTGCTCTAATAGCTCGCCGTCGCTCTGCAGAGCCCGCCACCCGCCGAGTCGAGCAATCCGCCGTCCCTGAGTCTTCTCCAGCGCCATAAACTCCTCTGGTGAGTTCGCCTTGAGCTCCCCTTTCGATTGGGTCTTTTCCCGAGGTCTCTACCGCTCTGTAGCGGAATCCCGAGCCGCGCCGCCGCCTTCCGGCCACGGCGCCGCCGCGCCCTCTTTCTGCTCCGGCGAAAAACGCCGCCAGCTCTCCCTGATCTGATCTGGAGCGTCCGTTGCCGATCCGACGCCCCAGGAAGCCCCGTACCCCTTCGATGCCGTTCTTGCTAAAGAGCCCTTACAATTTTCGGGCCTCAACCCGCGGTCCACAACGCACTGTGCGTTGAGTCTGTGCAGTCTTGCTTCTAAGCCCCTGCGTTTCATCCAAATTGAGGCGCAGTCCAGCCAGATCTGAAATTCGTTTTAAATCAATTTAAATTCAAAATCAATTTCAGTTTATTTACAGTTTTGCCTTCAGTTTCAAATGCTTATAACTTCTACGTTTTTAGTCCGATTTAGTCCGTTCAAGTTGCGTTAGATTCGTTTTGAAAAGATCTATCTATCTGTACAAGAATATCTACTGTTTTCAGTAATTAAAATTTGGGTTAGGTTTAATCTACTAATTAAGGTTTGGTAACTTGTTTAGTTCATAACTTTCGCGTTATAATTCCGTTTTTCGTGATCTTCGCGTTTATGTGAGCGTGGTAGACCGTAGTTGCTGTTTTCAAACTTTTTATATTATTTTCTTGCTGTTGGTGTAATGTTCTAATTATAGCTTGTTTGTCTTGCATGATTGTTGTCCCGTTGATTGTGTGTTGATGTGATAATCGAGTATAGACGGTGAGACATACGCTGGTGATCAGGAGCCCTACTTCGACAACCAGGAGCAACCAGAGTTCTCTGAATCAGGCAAGTATAGCATGGGATCATCCTTGTTGACCTATTCACCATGAATCATCTAAATTCATATGCATGTGTCTAATTTTGATCCCCTACCTAGTTTTACCCTAGGTGTTTGACCCGTTACCTTGTTAACCTTGGGATGCTATGCATATGGGTAGAATTTTGCTAGAGCTTTACTTAAACCAAACATGATCTAAT
This sequence comes from Coix lacryma-jobi var. lacryma-jobi, assembly GCA_009763385.1. NCBI lineage: Eukaryota > Viridiplantae > Streptophyta > Magnoliopsida > Poales > Poaceae > Coix > Coix lacryma-jobi. Next base: position 23,746,497 of record CM019831.1, read on the forward strand.
AACGGTGAATAAAACTTGATCTTTTTAGCAACATGGTTTAGGACCTCCTGTTAGCAAAAGGTGGGACATACAGTGCAACCATGAGGGTTATATGGCTCTGACCTTAGCTCAGTATGAGGACCTTTTCTAGCTTGTTAGTGGACACCTGTATAGGCGCGTTGGGTCTTGCCGAGACGGGTATAGTGCGGCTTCTGTCCACGTGTGTATAGGCTGCGTGTCATTGTGCCACCTGGAAGGAGGGCTCTACATCCCCTTGCCTTAAGACCTAGCGGCCCTAACTTGTTAGACGAACCTTTGAAAGGCTTTGCGTGTGTCTTGCCCACTCACCTCGGAAGTGTTATGGGAGTAATTAACCCGGGCATCTGGATATCACGACTCATCGGGTAAAGTGTACACCTCTGCGCAGAGTTTAATAAACTGATATATCAGCCGTGCTCACGGATACGAGCGGCCCGGAAAACTCACAGACTTAGTTGTTATATGTTGTTTATTTATGTTGCTCATGTTGATTACCTTATTACTATGTTTCAGTTATTATGATCATGTGGATTGGGTTTAAGCATTCATATACGTTCACTTTCATATTAAAATATTGCCAATTAAAAGCTACCGCAGTCTAACCAGTGTCAGCCTTATTTGAGCCTCATGAACCCCATGTTACACTTGTTAAGTACGAGATGTACTTATGCTTGTTTATTTTCTTTCTACTTGGATAAAAATCCCGGATGGGTAACAGATTGCTATGGTAATGATGACTTCCCCGAAGAGTTCTAGTCTTGCTGTCAACCAGTCATCTTCCCTGTGATGGAGCTACCGCGAGAGTGCTTTATTTATCTGCTGCTTTGTAAAGACTTTGAATAATATTCGTTATGTAATAAACATATGTGATGGTACTTCCTGAATTTGTGGCTTATGTGTGTGATTGATCTCTGGGCACACATGAGTTATTGCATTCAATTTTGTTCTTAAAATTGGGTGTGACAAATTGGTATCGGAGCTATGTTGACTGTAGGACGCAAGCCTAGTTAGTTATGGTCGTATTAGTGGTCCTTGCTTCTCAATTCTTGCTATTTATCTTAGCCTTGTTAATTTATCAAAACTACATGCTTCTCTTTACTTACTCTATTACACAAATATATTGATTCTATTGTGTCTGTCTCTTGGTCTACTCCATAGATGGCTCGTCGTACCACCCGCAGGACCATCGGTGGACGCAGGAGGGCAGGCAACCCCGTTCCGCAAGCACCGCAAGCACTCCAGGAGCCAGAACAGCAGGAGGTAGCGCCGCAAGAGCCAGTACTGCAAGAACAAGCACCTCAAGAGGTGGAACCACAAGCTCCAGTACCTCCCGCGCCAGTGCCCCCAGAAGTGCTGGAGGTTGAAGACGATGAAGAGCTTCCAACGGGTTGGGACGTGGACTCTGGGTATTTCGTCGGAGCACCCACAGTTGCCCAGAGTCCCACACATCACAGGCTGATGGGACTTTTTGATGCCTACTACCCCGACAAGAACATCATCGTACAGTACACCCACTGGAGGTACAGCCATCCCGTGGAAAGGACCTACTGGAAGGCAAGAGTGACTGTCGCCGTCCGAGAACCAGAAAGTGGCCTATATCTGCATGAGATGGTGATTGGCCACAGGGCTTGTCGGTCCACTCTAGCGTCAGCCTTGGAAGCCGTGGCGGTTGAAGCCTACAAAGCATTCCGGGGTCGTCGCATTGAAGACATGAGGGATGATGCATACCGCTATCTGCCCTATTGGAACAGTGAAAATAAGGAGGCTATGGTAGAAGACCCAATGCAACTCCAACCGAGAAGGCCACACGAGATTTTCTCCTTGACAGGGAAAGATCTAACGCGGACTTGGAAAAGGAAGTGATATCCCTGGGAAAAGATCTCAAAAGATGTTATAGCACCATTGATGGGCTCTTGGAACTTCTCAACCAACCCCCTATGTACAAGAGGCTCCGCGAACCGCTCTACAATAGGCATAGGTCACCCTTCTATGTAATAAGACGATATTAGTAAACGTTTTGTCGAGTCTAGTTAAAACTTTGTGCTAGTGTGCTTCTTTATGTGTGAGTTGGATTATCATTATGCTTATGTATGATTTGGTTCTTTGTAATGAGTGTTGAGATTTGTGGGCTTGTCTACAAATCTCATAGTTAGACATAACGTTTATGAATAATAAGAGGGTTAGTTATATCTTGTCCTATGCTGTTTTCTGGAGCAACCTGTGATCTTTTGGTTATATCTCAAGTTCTGATCGTGCAACATGGCTGAAAATTTTATGGTGGAAAATAGACTCCTATATCTAACCAATGCCTCTGGAATCACCTCAATAGCTGTTATGGTTTGTGAGATACGGCTGTTTCAAGATAAAGTTTCTGCGCAGTTCTGAATTCTGGACAGATCTGTTTGTTCTCTGTTTTCGACCAACTTAACGACAGAATCTGGGAAAGTCACTTAAATAAAAGTTGTAGATAATTTCTTTATCTTTCCAACCGTATAAAGCACGACCTATTTGGAATTCTGGAACTCAAGATATGACTGTTTTTCTGTACTGCTATTACCGAATCTCGCCCAGAAATTTTCAGATCTCCTGTATCATCTCGTATAAGTGATCTTTTCTTGAAAAGTCCACTAACCTTGATCCCTATTTGGAAACATAGATGGCCGCCAGAGGAGATGGAGTCGGAGGTGGACGTGGACGTGGACGTGGCCGTGGTCGTGGAGCACCTGTTAACCCACCACCACCACCACCCCCAGTTGACATCCAGCAGTTGATGGGCATCCAAGCCCAATTTATGCAAACCATGATGCAACATATGCAGAATCAGCCAGTTGGAGGAGCACCACCGAATCAAGTGAGGGACAAGAGGGGTGAGTTTCTGAAGGGTCACCCGCCAGTGTTCTCTCATGCTGCTGATCCACTGGAGGCTGATGACTGGCTTCGTGCTATTGAACGCCAGCTTACCATCGCGCAATGCAATGACCAGGAGAAGGTGCTCTATGCTTCTGGTCAGTTGCAAGGAGCTGCTCTGGATTGGTGGGAATCATTTCAGTTCGGTCAAGCCAACGATGCCCCACCTGTCACCTTTGAGGAATTCAAGACCAACTTCAAAGCATACCATATCCCTGCTGGTCTGATCGAGTTGAAGCAGGAGGAATTCAGATCTCTGCGCCAAGGAGCCATGACCGTTGCTGAGTACCGTGACAAGTTTGCTCAATTGTCACGTTATGCCCCTACCGATATTGCTCAGGACGCCGATAAACAGCGTCGTTTTCTCAAGGGTCTGAATGACGGACTGGCACTGCAGCTAATGTCCAATGAGTATGCCAGTTACCAGACTCTAGTCAACCGTGCTATAGTGGTTGACAACAAACGCAAAGAGATGGAGGCTAGGAAGAGGAAGCTCCAAGGTCAGTCGTCTGGTAGTAACAACCGCCCTCGTTCTAATTTCGCACCAGGCAATCAGCAGAGGTACCAGGGACCGACTACCCAGTGGAACCGCAATCAAGCCCAGCAACGTCCTCCATACCCGCAGCAGGGTAATAATCAACGCCCTCAGCAGCAGTATAACAACCAAGCTCAACGCCAAGGTACCCCCGTCAGCACCCCCATGAAGAATAGTGCACCTAACACTCCCACCAAGTGTTTTGTCTGTGGTGAAGCTGGTCACCTCTCCTACAACTGCCCTAAGAAGCAGAACCAGCAGACTCCGCAGAACCAGAACAATAATCAAAGGGGACGACCGAATCCATCACCTAGTTCAGGCAAGGTGAACCACGTGTCCGCAGAGACCGTGCAGGAGGCGCCAGAAATCATGCTTGGTACGTTCAACATCAGTTCCATCCCCGCTACAGTTCTTTTTGATTCTGGTGCATCGCATACTTTCATATCGCATACAATTGTTAGAATGCATAACCTACCTGTTAGCCTCATGAAAACCCCCATAATGGTTACCTCACCGGGCGGGGGATTACAAGCTACGCTTCAGTGTATGCCTATAGATGTGTCCCTTGGAGGGGTAGATTTTTCAGTATCCCCAATTGTGCTGAGAACAGCTGGTATTGATTTGATACTGGGTATGGACTGGATGAAGAGATGCAAACAGATATACAGTGTCAAGATAAAGTTGTGACAGTTACTACAGCTAAGGGAGACAGAATCAGTGTGAAGGTAGTGCTACAGCCGACACCAACCACAACCGTGAACCAGATGAATGAAGAGGTTGTCCCGGAAGATCTAGTGGTGGATGAGTTTCCGGATGTGTTCCCCGAGGACTTGCCAGGTATGCCACCTGATCGCGACATTGAATTTATTATTGAGCTTTTACCTGGAACTGCACCCATAGCTAAAAGACCATATAGGATGGGAGTACCTGAATTAGAAGAACTTAAGAAACAAATTAAAGAGTTACAAGAAAAAGGGTTTATTCATCCTAGTTCATCACCTTGGGGAGCCCCTGTTATTTTGTTGACAAGAAGGATGGTGGTCAACGGATGTGTGTAGATTATAGATCTCTTAATGAGGTTACTATTAAGAACAAGTACCCGTTGCCGAGGATTGATGATCTGTTCGACCAGCTTAAAGGTGCATGTGTGTTCTCTAAGATTGATCTGCGTTCTGGTTACCATCAGTTGAAGATTCGAGCATCTGATATTCCAAAGACGGCTTTCACAACAAGGTATGGGTTGTATGAGTATACAGTCATGTCATTTGGATTGACCAATGCACCTGCCTACTTTATGTATTTGATGAACAAAGTGTTCATGGAGTATCTCGACAAGTTCGTTGTTGTGTTTATTGATGATATTCTGGTATACTCTAAGAACAAGGAAGATCATGCTAAACACCTAAGGTTAGTGCTTCAGAAACTTAGAGAGCATAAGTTGTATGCCAAGCGCAGCAAGTGTGAGTTTTGGTTGAAGGAAGTCTCTTTCCTTGGGCATGTTATCTCTAATGGAGGCATCTCAGTAGATCCTGGCAAGGTTGAAGATGTGTTGAATTGGAAGCCACCAACAGATGTGACCGAGATTCGTAGTTTCCTTGGATTGGCCGGTTACTATAGAAGGTTCATTGAAGGATTCTCCAAGCTTGCTAAGCCAATGACAGCTCTGCTAGAAAAGAATGCTAAGTTTGTTTGGTCTGATAAGTGTCAAGCTAATTTCGAGGAGTTGAAGAAACGTCTGACTACAGCTCCAGTGTTAATTCTGCCAGATCTAAGTAAGGATTTCTCTATTTATTGTGATGCATCTCGTCAAGGTTTGGGTTGTGTTCTTATGCAAGAAGGCAGGGTTGTAGCTTATGCATCAAGGCAGTTAAGAAAGCATGAGCTGAATTATCCCACTCATGATCTAGAGTTGGCAGCTGTTGTCCATGCATTGAAATTTGGAGACACTATCTAGTGGGTCACAAGACAGACATCTATACTGATCATAAGAGTTTGAAGTACATTTTCACTCAGTCTGATCTGAATTTGAGACAACGCAGATGGTTGGAATTGATTAAGGATTATGATTTGGAAATACACTATCATCCCGGGAAGGCTAATGTTGTAGCAGATGCCTTGAGTAGAAAGAGCCATGCCAATGAGGTCAGAATTGCTTCTATGCCAGATGAGTTGTGTGCTGAATTTGCACATCTCAATTTGGGAATTGTGATCAACAGAGTGGAGTTAGAACTTGAACCAGTATTGATGCAAGAGATACGAAAGGGTCAGATGTCAGATGAAAAGTTAAAGCAGATAGCCGATAACATTGTTCTTGGCAAAGCATCAGGTTTTCGATTAGATGATGATGGTACATTGTGGCATGGGAATAGATTATGTGTACCTGCAATCAAGGAGATACGTGAGTCTATACTGCGAGAAGTGCATGAGTCAGCTTATTCCATTCATCCTGGAAGCACTAAGATGTACCTTGATCTAAAGAAAAAGTATTGGTGGGATGGACTGAAAAGAGATGTAGCCGAGTATGTAGCTCTGTGTGATACCTGTCAAAGAGTAAAGGCAGAACATCAGAGACCCGCTGGTTTGTTACAGCCAATGAAGATACCTGAATGGAAGTGGGAAGAAGTTGGTATGGACTTTATAGTTGGGTTACCTCGTACTCAGAGAGGTTACGACTCCATATGGGTAATAGTCGATCGATTGACCAAAGTTGCTCACTTTATACCGGTCAAAACTACCTATACTGGAGCTAGATTGGCAGAATTGTATATGGAACGGATAGTATGTTTGCACGGAGTGCCAAGAAAGATTGTGTCAGATCGTGGTACTCAGTTCACCTCTCACTTTTGGCAGATGATACATAGGTCTTTGGGTACAAGATTGAACTTCAGTACCACTTATCATCCGCAGACTGATGGACAGACAGAAAGAACAAATCAGATTCTAGAAGACATGTTGAGAGCTTGTGCGTTGCAGTACGGCACCAGTTGGGACAAGAATTTGTGTTATGCAGAGTTCTCATACAACAATAGCTATCAAGAGAGTCTAAAGATGGCACCGTTTGAAGCTTTGTATGGAAGACCGTGTAGAACACCGTTGTTCTGGGGTCAGACAGGTGAAAGTCAAGTGTTTGGACCTGATGTGTTGAGGAATGCCGAGGAACATGTCAGAATAATCAGAGATAACCTGAGAGCCGCTCAGTCTCGACAGAGGAGTTATGCAAACAACCGTCGTCGAGATCTATCTTTTGCAGTAGGTGATTATGTCTACCTAAAGGTGTCACCAATGAGAGGTGTGAAAAGGTTCAATAAGAAAGGAAAGCTAGCACCAAGGTATATTGGACCATTTAAGATTCTTGAAAGACGTGGGGAAGTGGCATATCAGTTAGAGTTGCCTGAAAGCTTGTCAGGAGTGCATGATGTGTTCCATGTTTCTCAGTTGAAAAAGTGCCTACGAGTGCCTGAAGAGCAAATACCGTTGGAAGAGCTCACAGTTAAGGAAGATTTGACTTATGATGAGTATCCGATAAAGATTTTGGAAACAGCTGAAAGAGTTACCAGGAGCAGAGTAATAAAGATGTGCAAGGTTCAGTGGAATCGGTACTCAGAAGCAGAGGCAACTTGGGAAAGAGAAGAGGATTTGAGAAAGTCTTACCCGCAGTTGTTTGAGTAAGCATCGCTGGAATCTCGAGGACGAGATTCTTTAAGGGGGGTAGAATTGTAACATCCCAAAATTTGCATCAATTTAAAATAGGCAATATGATTTAATTATGCATTTTATGTGTTGCATGGAAGCTAGTTAATAAATTATTTGCAAAAGCTAAAATTAATCCTAGGCCAAAGATCATGTTGATGCATACATGCTGGTGCATATCTTTTTTTGAGATGATTGGTTTTTGCTCAAAACTTGTTTGAATTCAAAGGGATTTCAAATCCATTTTTGAAAATCAGATTTGGAAATTGGAAAACCCTTTTTCCTTCTCCCTCCTCCTCCTTTCTCCCTTCTGGCCCGAGCCAGCTTGGCCGGCCCGCTCCCTCTCCTAGCCGGCCTGCTGCTCCCCTCCCCTTCTTCCCTTCCCGCGTGGGCTGTCGCCCGGCCCACTCCTGCGCAGCGCCCCAGCCCCGCGCCGAGCCGAGGCCGAGGGTCCAGCCTCGGCGTAGCGGTTGCGCTTCGCCCGAGCCCCGCTTCGCCCGAGGGTCCGCGCCGAGCCCGCTTCGCCCGAGGGTCCGCGCCGAGCATTTCCGCCTCGCCCGAGGGTCCGCCTCGAGCGCTCCAGTCGCGTGCGCGTCGCCGCTCCCGCGCCCGCACCCGCTGACGCCGCGTCCCCGCCTGTCAGCCGCATGCCTTCGTCTGTGCCCGCCTCTTCCTCGCTGACTCTGGTGGCCCGCCTGTCAGCGTCCCACCGCTCCTTCTCCCTCTCGTATCCGGCTTGGACTCCATGGCCGGGATCGAATCCATCCTCGCTACGCGTTTTCGCTTGCCAAACCGGACAACCCGAGGCCCCTATAAGATCCCCAGCGACCCGCCGCCTCTCCCCACGCATCTAGCTCGAGCTCTCGTGCCCCAAAACGCCGCAACCGAGAGCTCCGCGCGCCGCAAGATCTCCGCCGCCATCAATCCGACGATTCATCGAGTTTCCGAGCTTGTAAGTGGCACCTCGAGTTTCCCCTTGATCTTTCGAAGCTAACCGAGAGGTTTTCCCTCTTTTTCCCCCTCGTCTTGGTGCTCTAATAGCTCGCCGTCGCTCTGCAGAGCCCGCCACCCGCCGAGTCGAGCAATCCGCCGTCCCTGAGTCTTCTCCAGCGCCATAAACTCCTCTGGTGAGTTCGCCTTGAGCTCCCCTTTCGATTGGGTCTTTTCCCGAGGTCTCTACCGCTCTGTAGCGGAATCCCGAGCCGCGCCGCCGCCTTCCGGCCACGGCGCCGCCGCGCCCTCTTTCTGCTCCGGCGAAAAACGCCGCCAGCTCTCCCTGATCTGATCTGGAGCGTCCGTTGCCGATCCGACGCCCCAGGAAGCCCCGTACCCCTTCGATGCCGTTCTTGCTAAAGAGCCCTTACAATTTTCGGGCCTCAACCCGCGGTCCACAACGCACTGTGCGTTGAGTCTGTGCAGTCTTGCTTCTAAGCCCCTGCGTTTCATCCAAATTGAGGCGCAGTCCAGCCAGATCTGAAATTCGTTTTAAATCAATTTAAATTCAAAATCAATTTCAGTTTATTTACAGTTTTGCCTTCAGTTTCAAATGCTTATAACTTCTACGTTTTTAGTCCGATTTAGTCCGTTCAAGTTGCGTTAGATTCGTTTTGAAAAGATCTATCTATCTGTACAAGAATATCTACTGTTTTCAGTAATTAAAATTTGGGTTAGGTTTAATCTACTAATTAAGGTTTGGTAACTTGTTTAGTTCATAACTTTCGCGTTATAATTCCGTTTTCGTGATCTTCGCGTTTATGTGAGCGTGGTAGACCGTAGTTGCTGTTTTCAAACTTTTTATATTATTTTCTTGCTGTTGGTGTAATGTTCTAATTATAGCTTGTTTGTCTTGCATGATTGTTGTCCCGTTGATTGTGTGTTGATGTGATAATCGAGTATAGACGGTGAGACATACGCTGGTGATCAGGAGCCCTACTTCGACAACCAGGAGCAACCAGAGTTCTCTGAATCAGGCAAGTATAGCATGGGATCATCCTTGTTGACCTATTCACCATGAATCATCTAAATTCATATGCATGTGTCTAATTTTGATCCCCTACCTAGTTTTACCCTAGGTGTTTGACCCGTTACCTTGTTAACCTTGGGATGCTATGCATATGGGTAGAATTTTGCTAGAGCTTTACTTAAACCAAACATGATCTAATAACGGTGAATAAAACTTGATCTTTTTAGCAACATGGTTTAGGACCTCCTGTTAGCAAAAGCTGGGACATACAGTGCAACCATGAGGGTTATATGGCTCTGACCTTAGCTCAGTATGAGGACCTTTTCTAGCTTGTTAGTGGACACCTGTATAGGCGCGTTGGGTCTTGCCGAGACGGGTATAGTGTGGCTTCTGTCCACGTGTGTATAGGCTGCGTGTCATTGTGCCACCTGGAAGGAGGGCTCTACATCCCCTTGCCTTAAGACCTAGCGGCCCTAACTTGTTAGACGAACCTTTGAAAGGCTTTGCGTGTGTCTTGCCCACTCACCTCGGAAGTGTTATGGGAGTAATTAACCCGGGCATCTGGATATCACGACTCATCGGGTAAAGTGTACACCTCTGCGCAGAGTTTAATAAACTGATATATCAGCCGTGCTCACGGATACGAGCGGCCCGGAAAACTCACAGACTTAGTTGTTATATGTTGTTTATTTATGTTGCTCATGTTGATTACCTTATTACTATGTTTCAGTTATTATGATCATGTGGATTGGGTTTAAGCATTCATATACGTTCACTTTCATATTAAAATATTGCCAATTAAAAGCTACCGCAGTCTAACCAGTGTCAGCCTTATTTGAGCCTCATGAACCCCATGTTACACTTGTTAAGTACGAGATGTACTTATGCTTGTTTATTTTCTTTCTACTTGGATAAAAATCCCGGATGGGTAACAGATTGCTATGGTAATGATGACTTCCCCGAAGAGTTCTAGTCTTGCTGTCAACCAGTCATCTTCCCTGTGATGGAGCTACCGCGAGAGTGCTTTATTTATCCGCTGCTTTGTAAAGACTTTGAATAATATTCGTTATGTAATAAACATATGTGATGGTACTTCCTGAATTTGTGGCTTATGTGTGTGATTGATCTCTGGGCACACATGAGTTATTGCATTCAATTTTGTTCTTAAAATTGGGTGTGACAAATTGGTATCGGAGCTATGTTGACTGTAGGACGCAAGCCTAGTTAGTTATGGTCGTATTAGTGGTCCTTGCTTCTCAATTCTTGCTATTTATCTTAGCCTTGTTAATTTATCAAAACTACATGCTTCTCTTTACTTACTCTATTACACAAATATATTGATTCTATTGTGTCTGTCTCTTGGTCTACTCCATAGATGGCTCGTCGTACCACCCGCAGGACCATCGGTGGACGCAGGAGGGCAGGCAACCCCGTTCCGCAAGCACCGCAAGCACTCCAGGAGCCAGAACAGCAGGAGGTAGCGCCGCAAGAGCCAGTACTGCAAGAACAAGCACCTCAAGAGGTGGAACCACAAGCTCCAGTACCTCCCGCGCCAGTGCCCCCAGAAGTGCTGGAGGTTGAAGACGATGAAGAGCTTCCAACGGGTTGGGACGTGGACTCTGGGTATTTCGTCGGAGCACCCACAGTTGCCCAGAGTCCCACACATCACAGGCTGATGGGACTTTTTGATGCCTACTACCCCGACAAGAACATCATCGTACAGTACACCCACTGGAGGTACAGCCATCCCGTGGAAAGGACCTACTGGAAGGCAAGAGTGACTGTCGCCGTCCGAGAACCAGAAAGTGGCCTATATCTGCATGAGATGGTGATTGGCCACAGGGCTCGTCGGTCCACTCTAGCGTCAGCCTTGGAAGCCGTGGCGGTTGAAGCCTACAAAGCATTCCGGGGTCGTCGCATTGAAGACATGAGGGATGATGCATACCGCTATCTGCCCTATTGGAACAGTGAAAATAAGGAGGCTATGGTAGAAGACCCCAATGCAACTCCAACCGAGAAGGCCACACGAGATTTTCTCCTTGACAGGGAAAGATCTAACGCGGACTTGGAAAAGGAAGTGATATCCCTGGGAAAAGATCTCAAAAGATGTTATAGCACCATTGATGGGCTCTTGGAACTTCTCAACCAACCCCCTATGTACAAGAGGCTCCGCGAACCGCTCTACAAATAGGCATAGGTCACCCTTCTATGTAATAAGACGATATTAGTAAACGTTTTGTCGAGTCTAGTTAAAACTTTGTGCTAGTGTGCTTCTTTATGTGTGAGTTGGATTATCATTATGCTTATGTATGATTTGGTTCTTTGTAATGAGTGTTGAGATTTGTGGGCTTGTCTACAAATCTCATAGTTAGACATAACGTTTATGAATAATAAGAGGGTTAGTTATATCTTGTCCTATGCTGTTTTCTGGAGCAACCTGTGATCTTTTGGTTATATCTCAAGTTCTGATCGTGCAACATGGCTGAAAATTTTATGGTGGAAAATAGACTCCTATATCTAACCAATGCCTCTGGAATCACCTCAATAGCTGTTATGGTTTGTGAGATACGGCTGTTTCAAGATAAAGTTTCTGCGCAGTTCTGAATTCTGGACAGATCTGTTTGTTCTCTGTTTCGACCAACTTAACGACAGAATCTGGGAAAGTCACTTAAATAAAAGTTGTAGATAATTTCTTTATCTTTCCAACCGTATAAAGCACGACCTATTTGGAATTCTGGAACTCAAGATATGACTGTTTTTCTGTACTGCTATTACCGAATCTCGCCCAGAAATTTTCAGATCTCCTGTATCATCTCGTATAAGTGATCTTTTCTTGAAAAGTCCACTAACCTTGATCCCTATTTGGAAACATAGATGGCCGCCAGAGGAGATGGAGTCGGAGGTGGACGTGGACGTGGACGTGGCCGTGGTCGTGGAGCACCTGTTAACCCACCACCACCACCACCCCCAGTTGACATCCAGCAGTTGATGGGCATCCAAGCCCAATTTATGCAAACCATGATGCAACATATGCAGAATCAGCCAGTTGGAGGAGCACCACCGAATCAAGTGAGGGACAAGAGGGGTGAGTTTCTGAAGGGTCACCCGCCAGTGTTCTCTCATGCTGCTGATCCACTGGAGGCTGATGACTGGCTTCGTGCTATTGAACGCCAGCTTACCATCGCGCAATGCAATGACCAGGAGAAGGTGCTCTATGCTTCTGGTCAGTTGCAAGGAGCTGCTCTGGATTGGTGGGAATCATTTCAGTTCGGTCAAGCCAACGATGCCCCACCTGTCACCTTTGAGGAATTCAAGACCAACTTCAAAGCATACCATATCCCTGCTGGTCTGATCGAGTTGAAGCAGGAGGAATTCAGATCTCTGCGCCAAGGAGCCATGACCGTTGCTGAGTACCGTGACAAGTTTGCTCAATTGTCACGTTATGCCCCTACCGATATTGCTCAGGACGCCGATAAACAGCGTCGTTTTCTCAAGGGTCTGAATGACGGACTGGCACTGCAGCTAATGTCCAATGAGTATGCCAGTTACCAGACTCTAGTCAACCGTGCTATAGTGGTTGACAACAAACGCAAAGAGATGGAGGCTAGGAAGAGGAAGCTCCAAGGTCAGTCGTCTGGTAGTAACAACCGCCCTCGTTCTAATTTCGCACCAGGCAATCAGCAGAGGTACCAGGGACCGACTACCCAGTGGAACCGCAATCAAGCCCAGCAACGTCCTCCATACCCGCAGCAGGGTAATAATCAACGCCCTCAGCAGCAGTATAACAACCAAGCTCAACGCCAAGGTACCCCCGTCAGCACCCCCATGAAGAATAGTGCACCTAACACTCCCACCAAGTGTTTTGTCTGTGGTGAAGCTGGTCACCTCTCCTACAACTGCCCTAAGAAGCAGAACCAGCAGACTCCGCAGAACCAGAACAATAATCAAAGGGGACGACCGAATCCATCACCTAGTTCAGGCAAGGTGAACCACGTGTCCGCAGAGACCGTGCAGGAGGCGCCAGAAATCATGCTTGGTACGTTCAACATCAGTTCCATCCCCGCTACAGTTCTTTTTGATTCTGGTGCATCGCATACTTTCATATCGCATACAATTGTTAGAATGCATAACCTACCTGTTAGCCTCATGAAAACCCCCATAATGGTTACCTCACCGGGCGGGGGATTACAAGCTACGCTTCAGTGTATGCCTATAGATGTGTCCCTTGGAGGGGTAGATTTTTCAGTATCCCCAATTGTGCTGAGAACAGCTGGTATTGATTTGATACTGGGTATGGACTGGATGAAGAGATGCAAACAGATATACAGTGTCAAGATAAAGTTGTGACAGTTACTACAGCTAAGGGAGACAGAATCAGTGTGAAGGTAGTGCTACAGCCGACACCAACCACAACCGTGAACCAGATGAATGAAGAGGTTGTCCCGGAAGATCTAGTGGTGGATGAGTTTCCGGATGTGTTCCCCGAGGACTTGCCAGGTATGCCACCTGATCGCGACATTGAATTTATTATTGAGCTTTTACCTGGAACTGCACCCATAGCTAAAAGACCATATAGGATGGGAGTACCTGAATTAGAAGAACTTAAGAAACAAATTAAAGAGTTACAAGAAAAAGGGTTTATTCATCCTAGTTCATCACCTTGGGGAGCCCCTGTTATTTTTGTTGACAAGAAGGATGGTGGTCAACGGATGTGTGTAGATTATAGATCTCTTAATGAGGTTACTATTAAGAACAAGTACCCGTTGCCGAGGATTGATGATCTGTTCGACCAGCTTAAAGGTGCATGTGTGTTCTCTAAGATTGATCTGCGTTCTGGTTACCATCAGTTGAAGATTCGAGCATCTGATATTCCAAAGACGGCTTTCACAACAAGGTATGGGTTGTATGAGTATACAGTCATGTCATTTGGATTGACCAATGCACCTGCCTACTTTATGTATTTGATGAACAAAGTGTTCATGGAGTATCTCGACAAGTTCGTTGTTGTGTTTATTGATGATATTCTGGTATACTCTAAGAACAAGGAAGATCATGCTAAACACCTAAGGTTAGTGCTTCAGAAACTTAGAGAGCATAAGTTGTATGCCAAGCGCAGCAAGTGTGAGTTTTGGTTGAAGGAAGTCTCTTTCCTTGGGCATGTTATCTCTAATGGAGGCATCTCAGTAGATCCTGGCAAGGTTGAAGATGTGTTGAATTGGAAGCCACCAACAGATGTGACCGAGATTCGTAGTTTCCTTGGATTGGCCGGTTACTATAGAAGGTTCATTGAAGGATTCTCCAAGCTTGCTAAGCCAATGACAGCTCTGCTAGAAAAGAATGCTAAGTTTGTTTGGTCTGATAAGTGTCAAGCTAATTTCGAGGAGTTGAAGAAACGTCTGACTACAGCTCCAGTGTTAATTCTGCCAGATCTAAGTAAGGATTTCTCTATTTATTGTGATGCATCTCGTCAAGGTTTGGGTTGTGTTCTTATGCAAGAAGGCAGGGTTGTAGCTTATGCATCAAGGCAGTTAAGAAAGCATGAGCTGAATTATCCCACTCATGATCTAGAGTTGGCAGCTGTTGTCCATGCATTGAAAATTTGGAGACACTATCTAGTGGGTCACAAGACAGACATCTATACTGATCATAAGAGTTTGAAGTACATTTTCACTCAGTCTGATCTGAATTTGAGACAACGCAGATGGTTGGAATTGATTAAGGATTATGATTTGGAAATACACTATCATCCCGGGAAGGCTAATGTTGTAGCAGATGCCTTGAGTAGAAAGAGCCATGCCAATGAGGTCAGAATTGCTTCTATGCCAGATGAGTTGTGTGCTGAATTTGCACATCTCAATTTGGGAATTGTGATCAACAGAGTGGAGTTAGAACTTGAACCAGTATTGATGCAAGAGATACGAAAGGGTCAGATGTCAGATGAAAAGTTAAAGCAGATAGCCGATAACATTGTTCTTGGCAAAGCATCAGGTTTTCGATTAGATGATGATGGTACATTGTGGCATGGGAATAGATTATGTGTACCTGCAATCAAGGAGATACGTGAGTCTATACTGCGAGAAGTGCATGAGTCAGCTTATTCCATTCATCCTGGAAGCACTAAGATGTACCTTGATCTAAAGAAAAAGTATTGGTGGGATGGACTGAAAAGAGATGTAGCCGAGTATGTAGCTCTGTGTGATACCTGTCAAAGAGTAAAGGCAGAACATCAGAGACCCGCTGGTTTGTTACAGCCAATGAAGATACCTGAATGGAAGTGGGAAGAAGTTGGTATGGACTTTATAGTTGGGTTACCTCGTACTCAGAGAGGTTACGACTCCATATGGGTAATAGTCGATCGATTGACCAAAGTTGCTCACTTTATACCGGTCAAAACTACCTATACTGGAGCTAGATTGGCAGAATTGTATATGGAACGGATAGTATGTTTGCACGGAGTGCCAAGAAAGATTGTGTCAGATCGTGGTACTCAGTTCACCTCTCACTTTTGGCAGATGATACATAGGTCTTTGGGTACAAGATTGAACTTCAGTACCACTTATCATCCGCAGACTGATGGACAGACAGAAAGAACAAATCAGATTCTAGAAGACATGTTGAGAGCTTGTGCGTTGCAGTACGGCACCAGTTGGGACAAGAATTTGTGTTATGCAGAGTTCTCATACAACAATAGCTATCAAGAGAGTCTAAAGATGGCACCGTTTGAAGCTTTGTATGGAAGACCGTGTAGAACACCGTTGTTCTGGGGTCAGACAGGTGAAAGTCAAGTGTTTGGACCTGATGTGTTGAGGAATGCCGAGGAACATGTCAGAATAATCAGAGATAACCTGAGAGCCGCTCAGTCTCGACAGAGGAGTTATGCAAACAACCGTCGTCGAGATCTATCTTTTGCAGTAGGTGATTATGTCTACCTAAAGGTGTCACCAATGAGAGGTGTGAAAAGGTTCAATAAGAAAGGAAAGCTAGCACCAAGGTATATTGGACCATTTAAGATTCTTGAAAGACGTGGGGAAGTGGCATATCAGTTAGAGTTGCCTGAAAGCTTGTCAGGAGTGCATGATGTGTTCCATGTTTCTCAGTTGAAAAAGTGCCTACGAGTGCCTGAAGAGCAAATACCGTTGGAAGAGCTCACAGTTAAGGAAGATTTGACTTATGATGAGTATCCGATAAAGATTTTGGAAACAGCTGAAAGAGTTACCAGGAGCAGAGTAATAAAGATGTGCAAGGTTCAGTGGAATCGGTACTCAGAAGCAGAGGCAACTTGGGAAAGAGAAGAGGATTTGAGAAAGTCTTACCCGCAGTTGTTTGAGTAAGCATCGCTGGAATCTCGAGGACGAGATTCTTTAAGGGGGGTAGAATTGTAACATCCCAAAATTTGCATCAATTTAAAATAGGCAATATGATTTAATTATGCATTTTATGTGTTGCATGGAAGCTAGTTAATAAATTATTTGCAAAAGCTAAAATTAATCCTAGGCCAAAGATCATGTTGATGCATACATGCTGGTGCATATCTTTTTTTTGAGATGATTGGTTTTTGCTCAAAACTTGTTTGAATTCAAAGGGATTTCAAATCCATTTTTGAAAATCAGATTTGGAAATTGGAAAACCCTTTTTCCTTCTCCCTCCTCCTCCTTTCTCCCTTCTGGCCCGAGCCAGCTTGGCCGGCCCGCTCCCTCTCCTAGCCGGCCTGCTGCTCCCCTCCCCTTCTTCCCTTCCCGCGTGGGCTGTCGCCCGGCCCACTCCTGCGCAGCGCCCCAGCCCCGCGCCGAGCCGAGGCCGAGGGTCCAGCCTCGGCGTAGCGGTTGCGCTTCGCCCGAGCCCCGCTTCGCCCGAGGGTCCGCGCCGAGCCCGCTTCGCCCGAGGGTCCGCGCCGAGCATTTCCGCCTCGCCCGAGGGTCCGCCTCGAGCGCTCCAGTCGCGTGCGCGTCGCCGCTCCCGCGCCCGCACCCGCTGACGCCGCGTCCCCGCCTGTCAGCCGCATGCCTTCGTCTGTGCCCGCCTCTTCCTCGCTGACTCTGGTGGCCCGCCTGTCAGCGTCCCACCGCTCCTTCTCCCTCTCGTATCCGGCTTGGACTCCATGGCCGGGATCGAATCCATCCTCGCTACGCGTTTTCGCTTGCCAAACCGGACAACCCGAGGCCCCTATAAGATCCCCAGCGACCCGCCGCCTCTCCCCACGCATCTAGCTCGAGCTCTCGTGCCCCAAAACGCCGCAACCGAGAGCTCCGCGCGCCGCAAGATCTCCGCCGCCATCAATCCGACGATTCATCGAGTTTCCGAGCTTGTAAGTGGCACCTCGAGTTTCCCCTTGATCTTTCGAAGCTAACCGAGAGGTTTTCCCTCTTTTTCCCCCTCGTCTTGGTGCTCTAATAGCTCGCCGTCGCTCTGCAGAGCCCGCCACCCGCCGAGTCGAGCAATCCGCCGTCCCTGAGTCTTCTCCAGCGCCATAAACTCCTCTGGTGAGTTCGCCTTGAGCTCCCCTTTCGATTGGGTCTTTTCCCGAGGTCTCTACCGCTCTGTAGCGGAATCCCGAGCCGCGCCGCCGCCTTCCGGCCACGGCGCCGCCGCGCCCTCTTTCTGCTCCGGCGAAAAACGCCGCCAGCTCTCCCTGATCTGATCTGGAGCGTCCGTTGCCGATCCGACGCCCCAGGAAGCCCCGTACCCCTTCGATGCCGTTCTTGCTAAAGAGCCCTTACAATTTTCGGGCCTCAACCCGCGGTCCACAACGCACTGTGCGTTGAGTCTGTGCAGTCTTGCTTCTAAGCCCCTGCGTTTCATCCAAATTGAGGCGCAGTCCAGCCAGATCTGAAATTCGTTTTAAATCAATTTAAATTCAAAATCAATTTCAGTTTATTTACAGTTTTGCCTTCAGTTTCAAATGCTTATAACTTCTACGTTTTTAGTCCGATTTAGTCCGTTCAAGTTGCGTTAGATTCGTTTTGAAAAGATCTATCTATCTGTACAAGAATATCTACTGTTTTCAGTAATTAAAATTTGGGTTAGGTTTAATCTACTAATTAAGGTTTGGTAACTTGTTTAGTTCATAACTTTCGCGTTATAATTCCGTTTTTCGTGATCTTCGCGTTTATGTGAGCGTGGTAGACCGTAGTTGCTGTTTTCAAACTTTTTATATTATTTTCTTGCTGTTGGTGTAATGTTCTAATTATAGCTTGTTTGTCTTGCATGATTGTTGTCCCGTTGATTGTGTGTTGATGTGATAATCGAGTATAGACGGTGAGACATACGCTGGTGATCAGGAGCCCTACTTCGACAACCAGGAGCAACCAGAGTTCTCTGAATCAGGCAAGTATAGCATGGGATCATCCTTGTTGACCTATTCACCATGAATCATCTAAATTCATATGCATGTGTCTAATTTTGATCCCCTACCTAGTTTTACCCTAGGTGTTTGACCCGTTACCTTGTTAACCTTGGGATGCTATGCATATGGGTAGAATTTTGCTAGAGCTTTACTTAAACCAAACATGATCTAATAACGGTGAATAAAACTTGATCTTTTTAGCAACATGGTTTAGGACCTCCTGTTAGCAAAAGCTGGGACATACAGTGCAACCATGAGGGTTATATGGCTCTGACCTTAGCTCAGTATGAGGACCTTTTCTAGCTTGTTAGTGGACACCTGTATAGGCGCGTTGGGTCTTGCCGAGACGGGTATAGTGTGGCTTCTGTCCACGTGTGTATAGGCTGCGTGTCATTGTGCCACCTGGAAGGAGGGCTCTACATCCCCTTGCCTTAAGACCTAGCGGCCCTAACTTGTTAGACGAACCTTTGAAAGGCTTTGCGTGTGTCTTGCCCACTCACCTCGGAAGTGTTATGGGAGTAATTAACCCGGGCATCTGGATATCACGACTCATCGGGTAAAGTGTACACCTCTGCGCAGAGTTTAATAAACTGATATATCAGCCGTGCTCACGGATACGAGCGGCCCGGAAAACTCACAGACTTAGTTGTTATATGTTGTTTATTTATGTTGCTCATGTTGATTACCTTATTACTATGTTTCAGTTATTATGATCATGTGGATTGGGTTTAAGCATTCATATACGTTCACTTTCATATTAAAATATTGCCAATTAAAAGCTACCGCAGTCTAACCAGTGTCAGCCTTATTTGAGCCTCATGAACCCCATGTTACACTTGTTAAGTACGAGATGTACTTATGCTTGTTTATTTTCTTTCTACTTGGATAAAAATCCCGGATGGGTAACAGATTGCTATGGTAATGATGACTTCCCCGAAGAGTTCTAGTCTTGCTGTCAACCAGTCATCTTCCCTGTGATGGAGCTACCGCGAGAGTGCTTTATTTATCCGCTGCTTTGTAAAGACTTTGAATAATATTCGTTATGTAATAAACATATGTGATGGTACTTCCTGAATTTGTGGCTTATGTGTGTGATTGATCTCTGGGCACACATGAGTTATTGCATTCAATTTTGTTCTTAAAATTGGGTGTGACAAATTGGTATCGGAGCTATGTTGACTGTAGGACGCAAGCCTAGTTAGTTATGGTCGTATTAGTGGTCCTTGCTTCTCAATTCTTGCTATTTATCTTAGCCTTGTTAATTTATCAAAACTACATGCTTCTCTTTACTTACTCTATTACACAAATATATTGATTCTATTGTGTCTGTCTCTTGGTCTACTCCATAGATGGCTCGTCGTACCACCCGCAGGACCATCGGTGGACGCAGGAGGGCAGGCAACCCCGTTCCGCAAGCACCGCAAGCACTCCAGGAGCCAGAACAGCAGGAGGTAGCGCCGCAAGAGCCAGTACTGCAAGAACAAGCACCTCAAGAGGTGGAACCACAAGCTCCAGTACCTCCCGCGCCAGTGCCCCCAGAAGTGCTGGAGGTTGAAGACGATGAAGAGCTTCCAACGGGTTGGGACGTGGACTCTGGGTATTTCGTCGGAGCACCCACAGTTGCCCAGAGTCCCACACATCACAGGCTGATGGGACTTTTTGATGCCTACTACCCCGACAAGAACATCATCGTACAGTACACCCACTGGAGGTACAGCCATCCCGTGGAAAGGACCTACTGGAAGGCAAGAGTGACTGTCGCCGTCCGAGAACCAGAAAGTGGCCTATATCTGCATGAGATGGTGATTGGCCACAGGGCTCGTCGGTCCACTCTAGCGTCAGCCTTGGAAGCCGTGGCGGTTGAAGCCTACAAAGCATTCCGGGGTCGTCGCATTGAAGACATGAGGGATGATGCATACCGCTATCTGCCCTATTGGAACAGTGAAAATAAGGAGGCTATGGTAGAAGACCCCAATGCAACTCCAACCGAGAAGGCCACACGAGATTTTCTCCTTGACAGGGAAAGATCTAACGCGGACTTGGAAAAGGAAGTGATATCCCTGGGAAAAGATCTCAAAAGATGTTATAGCACCATTGATGGGCTCTTGGAACTTCTCAACCAACCCCCTATGTACAAGAGGCTCCGCGAACCGCTCTACAAATAGGCATAGGTCACCCTTCTATGTAATAAGACGATATTAGTAAACGTTTTGTCGAGTCTAGTTAAAACTTTGTGCTAGTGTGCTTCTTTATGTGTGAGTTGGATTATCATTATGCTTATGTATGATTTGGTTCTTTGTAATGAGTGTTGAGATTTGTGGGCTTGTCTACAAATCTCATAGTTAGACATAACGTTTATGAATAATAAGAGGGTTAGTTATATCTTGTCCTATGCTGTTTTCTGGAGCAACCTGTGATCTTTTGGTTATATCTCAAGTTCTGATCGTGCAACATGGCTGAAAATTTTATGGTGGAAAATAGACTCCTATATCTAACCAATGCCTCTGGAATCACCTCAATAGCTGTTATGGTTTGTGAGATACGGCTGTTTCAAGATAAAGTTTCTGCGCAGTTCTGAATTCTGGACAGATCTGTTTGTTCTCTGTTTTCGACCAACTTAACGACAGAATCTGGGAAAGTCACTTAAATAAAAGTTGTAGATAATTTCTTTATCTTTCCAACCGTATAAAGCACGACCTATTTGGAATTCTGGAACTCAAGATATGACTGTTTTTCTGTACTGCTATTACCGAATCTCGCCCAGAAATTTTCAGATCTCCTGTATCATCTCGTATAAGTGATCTTTTCTTGAAAAGTCCACTAACCTTGATCCCTATTTGGAAACATAGATGGCCGCCAGAGGAGATGGAGTCGGAGGTGGACGTGGACGTGGACGTGGCCGTGGTCGTGGAGCACCTGTTAACCCACCACCACCACCACCCCCAGTTGACATCCAGCAGTTGATGGGCATCCAAGCCCAATTTATGCAAACCATGATGCAACATATGCAGAATCAGCCAGTTGGAGGAGCACCACCGAATCAAGTGAGGGACAAGAGGGGTGAGTTTCTGAAGGGTCACCCGCCAGTGTTCTCTCATGCTGCTGATCCACTGGAGGCTGATGACTGGCTTCGTGCTATTGAACGCCAGCTTACCATCGCGCAATGCAATGACCAGGAGAAGGTGCTCTATGCTTCTGGTCAGTTGCAAGGAGCTGCTCTGGATTGGTGGGAATCATTTCAGTTCGGTCAAGCCAACGATGCCCCACCTGTCACCTTTGAGGAATTCAAGACCAACTTCAAAGCATACCATATCCCTGCTGGTCTGATCGAGTTGAAGCAGGAGGAATTCAGATCTCTGCGCCAAGGAGCCATGACCGTTGCTGAGTACCGTGACAAGTTTGCTCAATTGTCACGTTATGCCCCTACCGATATTGCTCAGGACGCCGATAAACAGCGTCGTTTTCTCAAGGGTCTGAATGACGGACTGGCACTGCAGCTAATGTCCAATGAGTATGCCAGTTACCAGACTCTAGTCAACCGTGCTATAGTGGTTGACAACAAACGCAAAGAGATGGAGGCTAGGAAGAGGAAGCTCCAAGGTCAGTCGTCTGGTAGTAACAACCGCCCTCGTTCTAACTTCGCACCAGGCAATCAGCAGAGGTACCAGGGACCGACTACCCAGTGGAACCGCAATCAAGCCCAGCAACGTCCTCCATACCCGCAGCAGGGTAATAATCAACGCCCTCAGCAGCAGTATAACAACCAAGCTCAACGCCAAGGTACCCCCGTCAGCACCCCCATGAAGAATAGTGCACCTAACACTCCCACCAAGTGTTTTGTCTGTGGTGAAGCTGGTCACCTCTCCTACAACTGCCCTAAGAAGCAGAACCAGCAGACTCCGCAGAACCAGAACAATAATCAAAGGGGACGACCGAATCCATCACCTAGTTCAGGCAAGGTGAACCACGTGTCCGCAGAGACCGTGCAGGAGGCGCC
Source organism: Coix lacryma-jobi var. lacryma-jobi (assembly GCA_009763385.1). Lineage (NCBI taxonomy): Eukaryota > Viridiplantae > Streptophyta > Magnoliopsida > Poales > Poaceae > Coix > Coix lacryma-jobi. Next base: position 23,768,950 of record CM019831.1, read on the forward strand.
AGAAATCATGCTTGGTACGTTCAACATCAGTTCCATCCCCGCTACAGTTCTTTTTGATTCTGGTGCATCGCATACTTTCATATCGCATACAATTGTTAGAATGCATAACCTACCTGTTAGCCTCATGAAAACCCCCATAATGGTTACCTCACCGGGCGGGGGATTACAAGCTACGCTTCAGTGTATGCCTATAGATGTGTCCCTTGGAGGGGTAGATTTTTCAGTATCCCCAATTGTGCTGAGAACAGCTGGTATTGATTTGATACTGGGTATGGACTGGATGAAGAGATGCAAACAGATATACAGTGTCAAGATAAAGTTGTGACAGTTACTACAGCTAAGGGAGACAGAATCAGTGTGAAGGTAGTGCTACAGCCGACACCAACCACAACCGTGAACCAGATGAATGAAGAGGTTGTCCCGGAAGATCTAGTGGTGGATGAGTTTCCGGATGTGTTCCCCGAGGACTTGCCAGGTATGCCACCTGATCGCGACATTGAATTTATTATTGAGCTTTTACCTGGAACTGCACCCATAGCTAAAAGACCATATAGGATGGGAGTACCTGAATTAGAAGAACTTAAGAAACAAATTAAAGAGTTACAAGAAAAAGGGTTTATTCATCCTAGTTCATCACCTTGGGGAGCCCCTGTTATTTTTGTTGACAAGAAGGATGGTGGTCAACGGATGTGTGTAGATTATAGATCTCTTAATGAGGTTACTATTAAGAACAAGTACCCGTTGCCGAGGATTGATGATCTGTTCGACCAGCTTAAAGGTGCATGTGTGTTCTCTAAGATTGATCTGCGTTCTGGTTACCATCAGTTGAAGATTCGAGCATCTGATATTCCAAAGACGGCTTTCACAACAAGGTATGGGTTGTATGAGTATACAGTCATGTCATTTGGATTGACCAATGCACCTGCCTACTTTATGTATTTGATGAACAAAGTGTTCATGGAGTATCTCGACAAGTTCGTTGTTGTGTTTATTGATGATATTCTGGTATACTCTAAGAACAAGGAAGATCATGCTAAACACCTAAGGTTAGTGCTTCAGAAACTTAGAGAGCATAAGTTGTATGCCAAGCGCAGCAAGTGTGAGTTTTGGTTGAAGGAAGTCTCTTTCCTTGGGCATGTTATCTCTAATGGAGGCATCTCAGTAGATCCTGGCAAGGTTGAAGATGTGTTGAATTGGAAGCCACCAACAGATGTGACCGAGATTCGTAGTTTCCTTGGATTGGCCGGTTACTATAGAAGGTTCATTGAAGGATTCTCCAAGCTTGCTAAGCCAATGACAGCTCTGCTAGAAAAGAATGCTAAGTTTGTTTGGTCTGATAAGTGTCAAGCTAATTTCGAGGAGTTGAAGAAACGTCTGACTACAGCTCCAGTGTTAATTCTGCCAGATCTAAGTAAGGATTTCTCTATTTATTGTGATGCATCTCGTCAAGGTTTGGGTTGTGTTCTTATGCAAGAAGGCAGGGTTGTAGCTTATGCATCAAGGCAGTTAAGAAAGCATGAGCTGAATTATCCCACTCATGATCTAGAGTTGGCAGCTGTTGTCCATGCATTGAAAATTTGGAGACACTATCTAGTGGGTCACAAGACAGACATCTATACTGATCATAAGAGTTTGAAGTACATTTTCACTCAGTCTGATCTGAATTTGAGACAACGCAGATGGTTGGAATTGATTAAGGATTATGATTTGGAAATACACTATCATCCCGGGAAGGCTAATGTTGTAGCAGATGCCTTGAGTAGAAAGAGCCATGCCAATGAGGTCAGAATTGCTTCTATGCCAGATGAGTTGTGTGCTGAATTTGCACATCTCAATTTGGGAATTGTGATCAACAGAGTGGAGTTAGAACTTGAACCAGTATTGATGCAAGAGATACGAAAGGGTCAGATGTCAGATGAAAAGTTAAAGCAGATAGCCGATAACATTGTTCTTGGCAAAGCATCAGGTTTTCGATTAGATGATGATGGTACATTGTGGCATGGGAATAGATTATGTGTACCTGCAATCAAGGAGATACGTGAGTCTATACTGCGAGAAGTGCATGAGTCAGCTTATTCCATTCATCCTGGAAGCACTAAGATGTACCTTGATCTAAAGAAAAAGTATTGGTGGGATGGACTGAAAAGAGATGTAGCCGAGTATGTAGCTCTGTGTGATACCTGCCAAAAAGTAAAGGCAGAACATCAGAGACCCGCTGGTTTGTTACAGCCAATGAAGATACCTGAATGGAAGTGGGAAGAAGTTGGTATGGACTTTATAGTTGGGTTACCTCGTACTCAGAGAGGTTACGACTCCATATGGGTAATAGTCGATCGATTGACCAAAGTTGCTCACTTTATACCGGTCAAAACTACCTATACTGGAGCTAGATTGGCAGAATTGTATATGGAACGGATAGTATGTTTGCACGGAGTGCCAAGAAAGATTGTGTCAGATCGTGGTACTCAGTTCACCTCTCACTTTTGGCAGATGATACATAGGTCTTTGGGTACAAGATTGAACTTCAGTACCACTTATCATCCGCAGACTGATGGACAGACAGAAAGAACAAATCAGATTCTAGAAGACATGTTGAGAGCTTGTGCGTTGCAGTACGGCACCAGTTGGGACAAGAATTTGTGTTATGCAGAGTTCTCATACAACAATAGCTATCAAGAGAGTCTAAAGATGGCACCGTTTGAAGCTTTGTATGGAAGACCGTGTAGAACACCGTTGTTCTGGGGTCAGACAGGTGAAAGTCAAGTGTTTGGACCTGATGTGTTGAGGAATGCCGAGGAACATGTCAGAATAATCAGAGATAACCTGAGAGCCGCTCAGTCTCGACAGAGGAGTTATGCAAACAACCGTCGTCGAGATCTATCTTTTGCAGTAGGTGATTATGTCTACCTAAAGGTGTCACCAATGAGAGGTGTGAAAAGGTTCAATAAGAAAGGAAAGCTAGCACCAAGGTATATTGGACCATTTAAGATTCTTGAAAGACGTGGGGAAGTGGCATATCAGTTAGAGTTGCCTGAAAGCTTGTCAGGAGTGCATGATGTGTTCCATGTTTCTCAGTTGAAAAAGTGCCTACGAGTGCCTGAAGAGCAAATACCGTTGGAAGAGCTCACAGTTAAGGAAGATTTGACTTATGATGAGTATCCGATAAAGATTTTGGAAACAGCTGAAAGAGTTACCAGGAGCAGAGTAATAAAGATGTGCAAGGTTCAGTGGAATCGGTACTCAGAAGCAGAGGCAACTTGGGAAAGAGAAGAGGATTTGAGAAAGTCTTACCCGCAGTTGTTTGAGTAAGCATCGCTGGAATCTCGAGGACGAGATTCTTTAAGGGGGTAGAATTGTAACATCCCAAAATTTGCATCAATTTAAAATAGGCAATATGATTTAATTATGCATTTTATGTGTTGCATGGAAGCTAGTTAATAAATTATTTGCAAAAGCTAAAATTAATCCTAGGCCAAAGATCATGTTGATGCATACATGCTGGTGCATATCTTTTTTTTGAGATGATTGGTTTTTGCTCAAAACTTGTTTGAATTCAAAGGGATTTCAAATCCATTTTTGAAAATCAGATTTGGAAATTGGAAAACCCTTTTTCCTTCTCCCTCCTCCTCCTTTCTCCCTTCTGGCCCGAGCCAGCTTGGCCGGCCCGCTCCCTCTCCTAGCCGGCCTGCTGCTCCCCTCCCCTTCTTCCCTTCCCGCGTGGGCTGTCGCCCGGCCCACTCCTGCGCAGCGCCCCAGCCCCGCGCCGAGCCGAGGCCGAGGGTCCAGCCTCGGCGTAGCGGTTGCGCTTCGCCCGAGCCCCGCTTCGCCCGAGGGTCCGCGCCGAGCCCGCTTCGCCCGAGGGTCCGCGCCGAGCATTTCCGCCTCGCCCGAGGGTCCGCCTCGAGCGCTCCAGTCGCGTGCGCGTCGCCGCTCCCGCGCCCGCACCCGCTGACGCCGCGTCCCCGCCTGTCAGCCGCATGCCTTCGTCTGTGCCCGCCTCTTCCTCGCTGACTCTGGTGGCCCGCCTGTCAGCGTCCCACCGCTCCTTCTCCCTCTCGTATCCGGCTTGGACTCCATGGCCGGGATCGAATCCATCCTCGCTACGCGTTTTCGCTTGCCAAACCGGACAACCCGAGGCCCCTATAAGATCCCCAGCGACCCGCCGCCTCTCCCCACGCATCTAGCTCGAGCTCTCGTGCCCCAAAACGCCGCAACCGAGAGCTCCGCGCGCCGCAAGATCTCCGCCGCCATCAATCCGACGATTCATCGAGTTTCCGAGCTTGTAAGTGGCACCTCGAGTTTCCCCTTGATCTTTCGAAGCTAACCGAGAGGTTTTCCCTCTTTTTCCCCCTCGTCTTGGTGCTCTAATAGCTCGCCGTCGCTCTGCAGAGCCCGCCACCCGCCGAGTCGAGCAATCCGCCGTCCCTGAGTCTTCTCCAGCGCCATAAACTCCTCTGGTGAGTTCGCCTTGAGCTCCCCTTTCGATTGGGTCTTTTCCCGAGGTCTCTACCGCTCTGTAGCGGAATCCCGAGCCGCGCCGCCGCCTTCCGGCCACGGCGCCGCCGCGCCCTCTTTCTGCTCCGGCGAAAAACGCCGCCAGCTCTCCCTGATCTGATCTGGAGCGTCCGTTGCCGATCCGACGCCCCAGGAAGCCCCGTACCCCTTCGATGCCGTTCTTGCTAAAGAGCCCTTACAATTTTCGGGCCTCAACCCGCGGTCCACAACGCACTGTGCGTTGAGTCTGTGCAGTCTTGCTTCTAAGCCCCTGCGTTTCATCCAAATTGAGGCGCAGTCCAGCCAGATCTGAAATTCGTTTTAAATCAATTTAAATTCAAAATCAATTTCAGTTTATTTACAGTTTTGCCTTCAGTTTCAAATGCTTATAACTTCTACGTTTTTAGTCCAATTTAGTCCGTTCAAGTTGCGTTAGATTCGTTTTGAAAAGATCTATCTATCTGTACAAGAATATCTACTGTTTTCAGTAATTAAAATTTGAGTTAGGTTTAATCTACTAATTAAGGTTTGGTAACTTGTTTAGTTCATAACTTTCGCGTTATAATTCCGTTTTTCGTGATCTTCGCGTTTATGTGAGCGTGGTAGACCGTAGTTGCTGTTTTCAAACTTTTTATATTATTTTCTTGCTGTTGGTGTAATGTTCTAATTATAGCTTGTTTGTCTTGCATGATTGTTGTCCCGTTGATTGTGTGTTGATGTGATAATCGAGTATAGACGGTGAGACATACGCTGGTGATCAGGAGCCCTACTTCGACAACCAGGAGCAACCAGAGTTCTCTGAATCAGGCAAGTATAGCATGGGATCATCCTTGTTGACCTATTCACCATGAATCATCTAAATTCATATGCATGTGTCTAATTTTGATCCCCTACCTAGTTTTACCCTAGGTGTTTGACCCGTTACCTTGTTAACCTTGGGATGCTATGCATATGGGTAGAATTTTGCTAGAGCTTTACTTAAACCAAACATGATCTAATAACGGTGAATAAAACTTGATCTTTTTAGCAACATGGTTTAGGACCTCCTGTTAGCAAAAGCTGGGACATACAGTGCAACCATGAGGGTTATATGGCTCTGACCTTAGCTCAGTATGAGGACCTTTTCTAGCTTGTTAGTGGACACCTGTATAGGCGCGTTGGGTCTTGCCGAGGCGGGTATAGTGCGGCTTCTGTCCACGTGTGTATAGGCTGCGTGTCATTGTGCCACCTGGAAGGAGGGCTCTACATCCCCTTGCCTTAAGACCTAGCGGCCCTAACTTGTTAGACGAACCTTTGAAAGGCTTTGCGTGTGTCTTGCCCACTCACCTCGGAAGTGTTATGGGAGTAATTAACCCTGGCATCTGGATATCACGACTCATCGGGTAAAGTGTACACCTCTGCGCAGAGTTTAATAAACTGATATATCAGCCGTGCTCACGGATACGAGCGGCCCGGAAAACTCACAGACTTAGTTGTTATATGTTGTTTATTTATGTTGCTCATGTTGATTACCTTATTACTATGTTTCAGTTATTATGATCATGTGGATTGGGTTTAAGCATTCATATACGTTCACTTTCATATTAAAATATTGCCAATTAAAAGCTACCGCAGTCTAACCAGTGTCAGCCTTATTTGAGCCTCATGAACCCCATGTTACACTTGTTAAGTACGAGATGTACTTATGCTTGTTTATTTTCTTTCTACTTGGATAAAAATCCCGGATGGGTAACAGATTGCTATGGTAATGATGACTTCCTCGAAGAGTTCTAGTCTTGCTGTCAACCAGTCATCTTCCCTGTGATGGAGCTACCGCGAGAGTGCTTTATTTATCCGCTGCTTTGTAAAGACTTTGAATAATATTCGTTATGTAATAAACATATGTGATGGTACTTCCTGAATTTGTGGCTTATGTGTGTGATTGATCTCTGGGCACACATGAGTTATTGCATTCAATTTTGTTCTTAAAATTGGGTGTGACACCGATGTCGCGCCTATTGCTTAGGGATGGACGGCAAATCTCATGATCTGCAGAGGCATTGTCAGTTTACCCCTATCAGTTTTTTTCCTATTCAGCAAACACAAGAACACGAACGAAAAAGAATCAGCAAGAGACCGATTGAGACAGTAGGTGAGATTCGTACACTTGAGAGTATAATGTTGACATGTGGACAAGCCCCGACAAAATAAACACTTTGTGAAGGCGGTAAATTACGTATCTACTTTTCTGAGCTGTTTTTACCTCATTGTGAAACAAATTTGTCAGCGAGAAAAGTAAAATAGGTTGCAACATGGTACTAAAGGTTGAGTTCTATTTTAAAATATATATATGGTATAAAGAAAAATGAATGAATTTCAAGCCTTCAGCAAATTACAGCATTGTTCAGCTCTTCAAATAATTATTAATGTTTATAAGGGATCCATAGTGTTCAAAATCCTAATTAAATTATTTAATCGGTATGACTGAAATATATATCAAAAAAAATATAAATCAAAAGCCTGCACACCTCCCAGTTTCCCACCACTCCAAATAGAAATTTATATAGCCCTTCTTAGTTGTCTTAAATTTCTTACCTTCACAAGAGCACCGATCACACCCAGGCTGATAAGGCTCAAGAACTCATATTCTCTTGTGCAGGCTTATATATACTAGTAATTTTTGCGCGCCTATGCGCGCAAGTCATGGCCATGGTTCTATCTGAGAAGTAAAATAATATTGATAAATAATGAAAATCAGGCCAACAATATGAGTATAGCAGCAAGCTGGATTTGTAAAACAGCTGCAAAATATTCAAATAAACGCTACATATACATCATGTAAGATATAGAGGGTGTCCAAATAGTAACACTAGATGTCCAGATAGTACATAATTTTACACGAGACAAACATAACATCATGTCTAGAAGAAAGATTTTTTTAAAACTATTATGTAAGTCTCTTTATTTTATTGTCCACAAGGCTGACTGAAATATAAAATTGTAGATCAAATTAGTGTACTCAAAACAATTCAACGTACTGAAGAGAAACCTGTTTTTTTTCTTCTCGAAGTTGGTGAACCAAAGTCATCAGCTCTTTCTATCAGTTCAGCTAGCTTGGAATTTTCACTTTTTCAGTAGCAGAATTTTTTAACCCTTTGTCACCCCTGAAGAAACGAATATAATGGCATCAAATCAAATTCTCTGTAGATATTAGGAAAAGGAATTTCAAATACAACAACATGAATATGGGTATCATTTTTCAGCTGGCATAAGAATGTAAGAACAAATGATCCAAGTATATTGAAACGAACATACCCCAAAAGTGTTCGGTTGCGACCTTGATATGCCCATTTCCGAGCTGATCAGATCCATCCACTTGGCAATCGCAGCAGCAACGCCACATCTGTAACACCCGGTTTTAAAGAACAAAACCAGGTACGCTATATGTGTGCCCAGGAAGTCCACACATACAACCACAGAGAGAAAAGATATCAAAAACAGTGTTCTAGATATTGAAAACAATACTTACATCAAAGTTAAGCGGAACAGAAACTAAACTTCTCTTCAGACTCCATTCTTCACGGGGACAGTTGACTGGGGTAACATACGCCTAGCACTTCTGTCAGTCTTCAGAAAACTCCTCGACGTCTTCACCACGCTTCCGCTGCGCGACTCTGATGGATACTGAGGTGCGGGGGAAATAGCAAGGGTGAGCACATGTCGTACTCAGCAAATACAACATGGGGTCATGAAGCTCAAAAGGCTTGACACTGGTTTACTGCGGTTAGCACTTTTAGCTGAGTCAATATTTTAGCATTAGATAGTCATCAAGTTATGCTTACATCCCATTCAAACCACATGAATAATATTATGAGCAACCACATCAAAGATTAACAAGTTGACAGTAATAATATGATCATAAAGTATATTTCGTTTAAGTTATTAGCCTGCAAGTTTTCCGAGCCGCTCGTGACCGTGAGCACGGCTGATATATCAGTTTATTACTCTGCAGAGTTTGTACAACTTTACCCGTGAGCCGTGATCCCCATGAGCCAGGGGTTGCAAATCCCATATCACCTCTACCAAGGAAGTGCGGCAGGGTACACTATGAAGTCTTTCGAAGTTCCCCTAACAAGATAGTGGCCACTAGGTTTCCAATCGGCAAGCAGATATAGGAACCCCCTTTCCGATGGCACATTCCTTCCCGGCTATACACATGAGACCAGGCGGCCGTCCTATACCCATCTCGGCAAGCCCCTTTTGTGCCCTTTCGGGTAACCACCATCAAGCGACGAGAGGTCCTCGAACCAACTAAAACCAGAGCCATGTAGCCCTCACGGTTGTACTGTATGTCCCAGCTTTTGCCCGCAGAAGATCATTTAAGGGGGTCAGATGTTCACATTACATGGAAACAAGTTATCAGTATGTGTTGCACATATTATTAGTCATCTCGTTTGTTCATATAGTTTGGAGTTAAGCACTAGCAGATCTACCCATATGCATATATCCCGTGGTAGCAAGGTATAAAGTTGAATCATCTAGATAAACCTATGGCTTGCAAATTTGACACATGCACATGAATAGTGAATTATAAATGAGTAGGCAACAAGGATGGTCCCATGTTATACTTCCCTGATACACTTGACCAATTCTCACATCTTCAGCTCTGGGTCATCAACTTCTGATCTTTAGCGCACACAACCGATCGACGTCTACTCATAGCAAGCATCACACATAGGCAACATACAAGCAAACAACAGAGAACTAAGAACAACATAACACGAGACAAAACAACGTACTAAAAGAGAGCTCGCACTACGGTCGCGGGATCGCACGGAACGACTGAAAGACACTTCTACCGGGAATTTTATATTATAAAAAGAAAAACTACCGGCTTGCTTTATTTTAAGTAAATAAGCTCATGACAAAATATTAATTCAGATTAGAGAACAACATATTTTAATTTTAAAGCCGGATTAGACTAATCATATTTTATTCATAAACAATTTTATAATATTAATTAAACCATTTAAACATTTGTAATTTTAGAAAACATAGATTATATAAGAGCAACTAATCGAATCATGATATATGTTTCGTGTTTAAACTAATCAAATTATAAATTAAAAACATATTTACACTAGTGATTAATCACATTAACATTTATGTTTAAATTATCGAAATATAAAACCTACATTGATTTTAATTATAAATCTATTGTAGGTTTATTAATCAATTTAATATTTAACTTTATATGGAAAAACATGTGACATGAAAGGCGTTAACACTACTGCGTAGAACACGTCGACACGAAACTAACGTGACTAGAACAGATTAAAACAGAGATTAAATGATTAAACGGTGGAGATTAATGCTGAGTGGTAAAACCATGAATACCTTGTCAACTACCTCTCTCCATCTTCGTTGAAGTATCCTACAGGCCAGACTGTTGCTGCGCTGTCGAGGGACCTGGCCAAGCAGCGATGGCACGCCGTGCGGTGCCGGACGCACGCGAGGGCTGGGGACAGCAAGTCCAGGCCGGCCAACCGTGGCACACGGTCGCGCAGGGGCGCTGGACCCGTGGTGGCCAAGGGCCCGGACCAGGGGGTCACGGCCTCCCTGCACTGACCATGCCGGAGCTGAGGTCGCCGGTGACCTACTGCTTGCGCGAGCAGTGCACACGCCAGGGCAACGAGGCGTTCGGTCAGGCGCGAGGCCGCAACGGCTGGAGCTTGGGCACACCGGGGTGGAGAGGGAACGATCGACCCGCTATGCAAGCAAGAAACAGAGAGCTTTTTAATGGCGAGTTGACCGGAAAAGAGAACAGATGTTAGGAAACAGTCAATTCGTACAAAGGAGGAAACCATGGTGTAGAGGACGAAGAGACGAACCTCTTGGTGAAGACGACGATGACAACGACGAGTAGATCTGAGCGAGAAAATTTTAATTTGGCACCTTAGGTATTCCCAAACTAGGGGCTCCCCTTACGGTGAATTTGATGTACTTTGTGGATATATATAGGGAGGAAAACTCTCCACCTCTAAATCAACTAGCAATGTGGTACTAATTGATGTTGCAACTTCCACCTTTACTAATGGACCTAAATAAATATAAAAGCCCATTAGTAAATAAGTACATGGACCTTTAGGATTTAATTGAATTATTGCAGATGGGCTTCGTGGGATGGTTGGAAAAAAAATACAGATTTGATTATTTTCGGAATTGATTAATTTCAGAAATAAAATAAATCTAGAAAAGTCTAGAATTGATATTTATGCCACGAAAAATACTCCGATGGCTCCGAAAATTCTAGGAAAATTCTCAGAGATACTTTGAAATATAATGAACCCAAATAAAGTATTTGGAGCTCATGAAAAGATATTTTAGAGCATCTAAAAATTAGATTATGCTCGCTGAAATATTGGAAACTCTTCCAGATAAATCCAGAAAAATTCCCAATAAGTTTATAGCGATATTATGATGGATGATGAACTTAAAGAAGTGATTTGAGATATAAGAAAAAGAATCTTAGAAAGGTCCAACAAGAGGATAGAGATGGAAACGATAAATTTGATTTCGAAAGAAGACAGAAACGGACTGGATATAGAAAGACGACCTACCAAACGTGTTTTGAAAACTTTACCGACTCACAACACAAGGTCAAACAGCAACCAACCATCACATCAAACATAACCCATCAAATTAGTTTAGGAAAATTTTGAAAATTCTTGTTTTACTACGACTAAAGTGGCGCTAGCTCGGACTAAACTTGTCAAATTTTATTCAAATATTAAAATTATTTATTTTATTTAATGTTTTCTACTCACAACCCAAAATCAAAAATTTTGGGGTGTGACAACATCGCCCTCTTAATCTAATTCACAACTATTCTGCAAACCATAAATATGTTATCGAGAGAACTAACAGATCTATCACTGCAAAAATTTGGACATCATGCATCACCCATGTTAACATAGAGGGCAGCACAAACGCGGTGGTCAACTTGAAAGCAAATCGTAGATTCACGTTAAAAAGGTCAACCATAGCAACACACAAACAGGATACCTGTAACCATTGTAGACTAATCCTCCTCCGCCGCAAAAAAAATACACACATGCACAAAGTGCAGCATCTAAGCTTCAGGAGCAAAGGAAAAATGGATCTTTTGGCAAGGAGATCAGTCCTGGCATGTAAAAAAAACTGCTCTGGCTCCGATTCATTAGCCACCCACCGCTGGAGGCTGCCAGCGCCGGGTGGCACCCTCGCCTCGCACCCACCGTTGGGCCCACTCGGGCCGGTGCATGTCCACGTCGGTTGCCACCCTCGCTCCATGCCCGCAGCCACAGCCAGGGCAGCAGAGGCGCCAGGGGTGCCCTCGCCCTGGCCGCTTGTGCAAGGCCGTCGGGGCCCAACCATAGAGGCATCGGTGCGTCGCCGCACCGGGGGCACCCTCGCCGCCCGCGCAAGACCGCCGGGGGCAGAGCACGTATGGCTGTGGAGGACGAGCGCGGAGACGCTAGGGTTCGAGGACCCCGGCCCCAGCGCTGGCGGCGCTAGGGTTTGAGGACAACGGCGGAGGACGACGCGGTGACAATGGTGGGGCTGGTTCGTGGGGAAGAAGAGTGGGGTTGGCTGCTGTTATATTTGGAAACACTTAACCGTGACAGGCATCTTAGGTTGCTTGTCACGGTTAATAGACCATTAACCGTGCGGGCGACCTAAGGCGCCCATCACGGTTAATAACATTAACCTGTTATTAACCGTGACATGCTAGTTAGGGCGCCCGTCGAGGTTAATAGACCATTAACCATGACGGGCCACTTAGGTCGCCCGCCACGGTTAACCTATTAATCGTGACAGGCGCCTGGGCGACTAGGTGGCCAGGCCGGCCACCCAATAACCGTGACGGCCGGGTCAAAGGCCCGTCACGGTTAATTATTGCGGGGTGTCACACAAAATAATTTCTGTAGTAGTGAGAGTAGCCTTATCCCAAATAACAACAACCACCTGAGCAGCCATGGACGACAACGCCCTGAAGGTGTGGGCATTACGCAACTTCCACAAGCACCAGCCAATGAGGAAGACAGGAGAGTCAAACCCCCTTCTTAGCACTTTGGGCACTAGCTTCCTAACCGACAACCACCAAGGCAATGGTGGACCTTGATCAACGACAAAGTTGCTATGAAGGCTCAATCTGCTTGGGCAACTAAGCCACACCTCCCAACTTAGAGGGCAACCGATAAGGTTATGATCCATAGTTTCTATACCTTGGTCCCACATGATGCATGTCACACCCCAATTTTAAGAATAAAACTAAGGCAACGAACTCATGTGTGCCCAGGCATCAGTCGCACACATAAGCTAGACAAAATATGAAAAAGGTACCATCACGGTGTTTATTACATAACGATAGAAGCAAAACAAAGACTTACATCAGCGGAAAAGGGTAAACTAGATATAGCTCTCACGGGCAACCACCACAGGGACTGTCGACTAGGGGATACACTAGCCTAGATTCTTCTGGGGAAAACTCCAACTCCAACTTCATCTGTTACCCATCCGGGATTTTTGTCCAAAAAGAAAGAGAAACAACAAGCGTAAGTACTCCTCGTACTTAGCAAGCTAACAAAGGGTTCATGAGGCTCAAAGAGGCTGACACTGTCTGACTGCAGTTAGCTTTTATGTTGGCAAAGTTTTAGCATTAGAGGAAACGAGTATTGTGCTTAACCCTTAAACCCCTGATCCATTAGTCCATCAATGATAAAATATTCAGCATAAGAGTACCATCAACGTAAAGTAACATTTAATTAAGTATCATAGCTCTACTAGTTTTCCGGGCCGCTCGTGGCCGTGAGCACGGCTGTTATAATAGTTTCACACTCTGCAGAGGTTGTGCATCTTTACCCACAAGCCATGTTGCCCAGATGCCCAGGGGAGCGACCCGCATAACACTTCCAAGGTGAGCGGGCAGGGTACACTATGAAGCCTTTCGCTGGTTCATCTAACAAGTTAGGGCCGCTAGGTTTCATAGGCAATCAGATGTTGCAAACCCCCGTTTCCTATGGCACAAGGCCGTCGCAGCTATACACATAAGAACAGGAGCAGCCCTACACCCGTAGTGGCAAGCCCCTACTGCGCCCTTTCGGGTAACCTCTAACAAGCTAGAAAAGGTCCAGTTTACTGAGCTAAAACCAGAGCCATATAGCACTCATGGTAGCACTGTCAGTCCCAGCTTTTGCTAACAGCAAGTTTCATTAACCATTTAACAACATATCAACATGAGAACATTCATCATTGGACTGGATCGGATATTAATCAGTTAGCACTAGCATTCTACCCATATGCATTTATCCCACGGGTGTCAAGAGTATCACAGATAACAAAAGCTAAGTAGATCTCTAAGGTTGTTCAGATTGACACATGCAATATGAAGTGCTTAGTAAAGTGAATAGGTAACAAGGATGGTCCCATGCTAACTTGTCTTGATTGTTGTACTACTGATCTTCAAAAGAAAGCTCTTGATCGAACCATGTTTGCTCACCGACTATACTCGATCACATGAAACATCATACACGCATTCCAAGTGCACACATGCATTGCAAACAAAGCTATCCATTAGAATAGTACACCAACAATGGTAAATAGAAACAAAACTTTGATAAAACAGAAGTACTCAATCCTACGATCACGATGATATTTGGATCACCGAAAACGGACTTACGACGCAAAAGCTACGTCCGAAACAGCGTTTCTATAGCCCTAAACAAGATTAACATAAACGCTGAAACTAAACTGAACTAAACCAACTAACAGAGACATAAACGGGTAGAGAACTAAATTACAAAACTAACGCAATTTGAACGGATCAAAACGGAGCTAAAACGTGGATTTTATAAGTGTTTTAGTGCAGTGGCAAAACTGTAAATAGACTGAAATCCATTTGAATTTAAATCAGAATTTGAATGAAATTTAAATCAAATTTGAATCTGATTTCACCCAGCAGGGGGACTGCGGGTTCATTATGTGAAAATGCAGGGTCTCTTTAGCAAATTTCCCCCGAAGGGGTACGGGATGTTCTGGACCGTCGGATGGGGTCCGAACGGCCGTGATTTAAGGGAGGGGGTGCGCACTAGGGCCGGCGGCGAGCTTGGCCGGCGGGAGAGCAGCGCACGGCGGCGGTATAGGCCAACCACGGCGGCGCCATGAGCGACGGCGAGGAATCTTGTCGGAGCTCACTGAACACGCCCTAGAGGCCACCAAAAATCTTGCAAAAAATATCAGGGAGAAAGAGGAGGAGACGGCGAGTCACACCCTAACGATGATGGAGGCCGGAGAGGAGCGGTGGTGGCGTGATTCGAGGATTGGCGGCCGGCGGACGCCCTGCTCAGAGAAAACGGCGATTAGGGTGACACCGCGACCAAAGAAGAGAGAGGAGGAGCATGGCAACCTCAGCAACACGATGTGGAGCTTGGCGACGCGTTGAATCGGTCGGAGGAGCGGCCAAGCGGAGCGGCGAGCTCGGCGGATGTCGGGTGAGCGGCTCTGGTGTCGCTGCGGCGCTTGCAGAGCGAGGCGGAGTGAACGACTCAGGAAAAGGAGAGCGGGGGGGGGGGCGTCCGCTTTATGACCGAGGAGAAGGCGAGGACGTGGGAGCGGGCACACGATGCATGGAGGAGCGGCAGGGCGAGCAGCGGTTGCTCGCTCGGGCGCTCGGAGGGCAGAGAGCGCACGGTTGGGGGAGGAGGGAGGCGCCAACAGGTGGGGTCGTGCAGTCAGCGAGAGGAGGAGAGGAGAAGGCAGGCGCGCGTGGACGGCAACTGGGCCGGCCAGTGGGCCGCGTGAGCAGGAGAGGAGAGGGAAGGGTGGCCCAGCGCACGGAAAGGGAGGAGGCCGGTGGGTTGGGCCTCCAGGCCGAATGGGCCAAAAAGCGCGGTGTGAGAGGGAAAGAAAGCCTTTTTCTTTTTATTTTCAGCACATTTCAAACTCTTTTCAAATGAAATTTAATTTCAAATCAAAATTTGACAAAAGCCACTCATCTCAAAATTCAAATTGCACCAGCATGAATGCCACAACATGTTGTGAACTAAATTTTAATTTTGTGAAAATTATTTAATCCTAGATTAAATGCACACCAAAAATTCAATAAAGAAACATTTTCACCTATTTTAAATTGGGCAAATTTTAGGGTGTCACAATGCAGATGTTTGAGGACTGCAGTCCATGACAGAACCTTCTGTTCGTGGTCCAACAACGTCCTTGCATGACGAGCTAGTAGAAGAAATGGACCCTCAGTTCACTACTAGATTCGACGAGGTTCCCTAGAGTTAATATTCCTAGGGAAACCCTGTAAAACCGTAGGGAGCCTGGTTCCCTAGAGTATTTCGTAGGAAAAGCCCCCTAGGGAGGAAATCGACGGGAAAGAAAGAGATCCCCTGCGGTTTTCGCCAAAACAGTAGGGAAACATTCGTTCCCTAGGGATCCCATCCCCTAAGGAAACTTTCTTAGATGGCACAGCCAGTACGTGGAAAGGCTGCCAGTTTCCTTAGGAATCTTTCCCTAGGAATCAGAACTCTAGGGAAGATTATATCATATATCACAACTTCATATTTGGATTCAAATACAGATTTAAATTCAAATTGAAATACAGATTCAAATTCAAATTCAAATATACACCCCCATCAAATTCAAATTCACACATGTACCATAATTAAGCACTCATTTAGAGTTATAATATTATCTCAAATTCACAAATCCGTACATTTATAGAGTGATAATATTATCACAAATCCACATAGGCAAACAAGCTGATCAACTACAAGTCTACAACTCATGGTTCGACGACAATTAAAAGAATGGATTTTGTTCTTCTTCCACAGGAGGAGAGTATGTGCCTCCACCACTTGTAGTTCCATTCACTCCACTTGTAGTCTCATTCACTCCACTTGGATAGCCACGAAATACTCCACAAGCGATCCTACTTATTGTTTCATCCGGAGTTTCCGCTCTAACAGATGAGCCAAAGGTACCGGCCTGTGAGATTAAGTAAAATGAGAGTATATCAAAGAAAAATACAACTACTATATGAACTCATTTGTACCATAACAGCCACAAAATCCAGCAGACCTGTTGTCAAAAAAACTACAATCTTATGACTAATGCTTCCATGAGCAGTTGTCTAGAAAAATTTATAGCATGCTAGGATGGATTATAGAACATGAAAGATAATAAGTTGCTCGAAATGGCCCTGCAGCTGCAGCCCATGTGCACTGTAAGAGTGCAAGCCCAACCCCACACTAACTATTGGGAAGAGTATTGCACAATGCAAGAAATCAATGTATTAGTTACATACATAGTGCAAGGAAAAGTATTTTTGGTCTGTTGCTATCCAGTGCTAATTTGCAACTTATTTAGAATCAGAAAATGTACATGTTGCAAACAGAATCAACATTTAGGGAATATTAGGGGAAAATGGTGTCTAATCATCAAACTTACATTGTCATGAGAGGGGTTTGAAATTGGCAAAACAGCATATATTGGAGGGTCAGGCGGGGGAGACATGGGAGCAGGAACTGTTGTGGTTGGCATACCAGTGTGGAAAGCAACAGTCTGCAGATTAACAATATATATTACACACAATTAGAAAGTTGCTAGATTGACACTTGAAAGAATACACAAGGATGCATATGACACATCTCACCTCCATAAACCTTTCTATACTTTGAATGCGAGCATGCACCCCTCTTCCCCATTCCATCATTTTTTGGGCGTATTCCTTAGCCAAACGACCGTCACTAGCTTCTTGCCTCATACGCTCCTCCTCTTCTTGACGTTGTCTGCTAGCAGCCATGGTTGAGGCATGGCTTCTTTTCAAGTCAGCTAGTGCTTCATTGTCATTGATGGCTCCATTAAATAAGGCCCACTTTCGATGTGGCCGACCACAACTGCATTGATAGAGAGCTCTGGTATATATTGGAGAGTGCAACCAATCAAAATCTGGTTCATTTAACTCGATAGCCTTTCCTTTGTATTTTTCCTGTGTCAACATATGCAGATAGCCAAATAACAACAAAGATATTAAAAATAAGTAACATCAAAGTTGTACAATATAACAAATAAGCATAATTAGTAATTACCAAACAAGTAGTGGCTTCTTCTGTGTTCAGTGAAGTAATATCTTCAGGATTTGAGCCTCTATGAGTATGGACCCATGCCTCCATATCATTCACTTCTCTTCCTAGTTTCTTAAACTACATTAAATAAAGCCAAATTAATTATGTACTTCCTACCAAAGAATATGGCAGCAGAAAACAACAATTGAACACTAACCAACTTCTGTCGTATCGTTGCAATAGAGTTGGATCCTCCTTTGTGGGGTTTAAATTTATCGCTGCAACGATTTGCACGATTTTTCTCAGACTTCTCCTTGAATTTAGGACTGCTCCAATCAGTGGCCAAAACTTCCCAGCCATCTCGTGGAAACCACGGAGGTTGCTGTGCAAGATACTCTTCTCGTGTCAAATAGAACTGTCTGGCCACCTTGTCACAAATTTTTCTCTTCTCCACCTTGCAAAAATGATCTATTGTAGCTGTAATTCTTAAATAATACATTATGCTTCCAAGGAGTTGTGAGCAGCACACACCAACATGTTCTCTTGAAACATCTTCTTTGGATGGATTGAATCTAAACCTTAACTGCAAGAGTATTTAACTGCCATAACTAGGGGTATCAGATTCTAACAAGTGGTATCAGAGCCAAGGTCGGATTGATTTGATTTTGTGAGAAGGTTGACAGGGCTAGGAAGCACAAAAATAAGACGATGTCAGGGATGTGGAATCAAGCAGAGAAATTTTATGGCAAAGGGAATTTCAGCGTGTGGCAATGCGTGGTACAAGATGTGCTTGTCCAACAAGGACTGATTGATGCTCTCGAGGGCACCAAGCCGGACAAGATAACTGATGAAGAATGGAAGGTGATGGAGCGAAAGGCTATCAGTACAATTCGACTATGTCTCTCTGATGAGGTAAAGTACTCGGTAATCAAGGAGAATTCACCGACGAAATTATGGAAGAGCCTAGAAGAGTTGTATATGGCAAAGTCGCTGACAAATCGGTGGGTACTGAAGCGTCAACTATTTAGGATCCGCATGGAAGAAGGTACACGATTCGTCGACCATCTAAATGTCTTCAACAAGCTTGTCACGCAGCTGATTAGTGTGGATGAGAAAATTGAGGATGAAGGTGACGTACTTATCGTCAGTCAACCAGGTACTATTCATGATTGGATATTAGATTCAGGAAGTTGTTTCCATATATGTTCGGTGAGGGAGATGTTTGACGAAGGATCTCTACACCCAGCGAATGGAATTGTTCACTTAGCGGATTGCCAGGAGTATGCAGTCACTGAGGTGGGAACAATTACATTGGAGATGCATAATGGAACACTTTGCACACTGACGGGAGTTCGGTATATCCCGGGATTGAAAAAGAATCTAATATCTGTGAGGTCGCTAGAACTCCAAGGTTGTAAATTATCACTTCAAGGTGGAGTCATGCGAGTTACTTGCAAAGGGCAGGTAATTATGAAAAGTATCTGGATTAATGGAGGATACCAAGTGATAGGAAATCTTATGGGTGGTGCAACCATGGGGAGATTTGGTAAAAATCCTGATCAGGAGAAGGAAGTCGTCTCATCAACGGCAGGTGCTCAAATCTCAATTGTGGTCAAGTGCAAGGCTACAAAGACGGTTGCAAAATCTAACAATCGTAGAGGCGAAGCTATGCGTTGTTGGAGGAAGGAAGACGTGGTCAGACCAACCACGCAGTACCAACGAGTAGGTGGAGCTCGAAGGCGGTACAAACCATTGGCATGGAGGGCCAAAGGAGAAGGTGGTGTGGTTAACAAAACTACACAACGATGGAGCTCTCAAATGGAAGGTTCCGGCAGTCCAGCCTGGAACTAACAAGCACATTGTGGTGATGTGCATGAGCCTCTGTGGTGGAGGCACTCTCGAGGTGGGAGTATAAAAAAAGAAGAAGCCGATTTGGAGCAAATTCTTGGAGGAGCACGATGACTTCAAAGGATTAGAGTCAAGGTGGAGATTGTTGTATGGTGACTCAAATCCTACTTAGAATAGGACTCAAAAAGGTGTGCTATTAGGACTTCTAGTTCTACTAGGTCTTGAGTGTAGAATCCTACTAGGAGTAGGACTCCTATTTGTATGTATGAGGGCCTTGGAGGGGACTATATAAATCAAGGGGTAGAGGCCATAGGCATCACAACAAGATCATAAGCCAACACAAGGGGTCTCATCCAAGGCTTGTACGGAGCAATTAGGAGCGCTCAAGAAGATTAGGCTAGACAGTTCTATTGCACTAGATTCTTGTATAGGGCAAGAATCGGTGGGTCCTGGAGGGTCAAGTAGGGTTGTGAGAGAGCGACAATCACTTGTACTCTTTTGGAGTTGTGCTAATAGAATTTGCGGTCGGCTTCGCCAAATCCTAATCTCTTGTCGTGGTTGCTTCATCGTCATCTACGGTTTTCTACGCGATTCGATTACATCGTTCTTGATACGGTGCTAGCTTGTGTCATACTCGCAACATCCTTTTAAAGATCCGAAGGCTGCTGCGCATAACTAGGGGTATCAGATTCTAACATAAGAGACAAATATTTGGGTGATATAGAGATGAGCTAGATGCATAGGTTTCAGTATAAACAGAGAGAATTACCAAAACCCTTTAGCAACAACATCAGCTTTGAATTTTACAGATGAATCCTTTGCTGCTTGGTAATGTTTCCATGTCAATGCCACCAAAGTCTTGTCTTTGTACTCAACCAAACCAGGATGATTCCGCTTTAGTAAGACTGTTAAAACACTCGAAGGAGTCCTTCCCTGCACATGAGTCCAGGACCTTGCAATATAATCGAAGATATCAATTAACAGTCATCACGAGTGTTGATTTGCATAAAATTAACAATGTGTGATTGACATATGTTCACAATACTCACGATTTTCCTTCTGGCTCAATCAATGGACGATTTTGTTCAATGGGAATAGTGGGGGGAAGATCTGCACCACCTCGCAAGTAGAAATCTTCTACTTGCTGATCTTCTGTCTCAATATCAGGCGCATTCTCACTCAGTCTCAATATCAGGAGCATTCTCACTCAAATTGTGTCTTGTCTAGCAGCATGGCTATTGGAAGGTTGACTACGTGTCCCTCTATGTGTGATTGGTATCGAAGTTTTCCAAAGTTGTCTGGCCCCAACTAGAATAGAAGAACCAAAGAACATGGTGCCATATGCTGAAGCTATTGTATAGTCTTGATCTGTCAACCGCCAACGGAATGTGTCCAGCTCAAGCCAGACACTACTGCACAAACGGCCTATAGCGCCGGTTGGGACAACCACCAAGGCAATGGTGGACCTTGATCAACGACAAAGTTGATATGAAGGCTCAATCTGCTTGGGCAACTAAGCCACACCTCCCAACTTAGAGGGCAACCGATAAGGTTATGATCCATAGTTTCCATACCTTGGTCCCACATGATGCAGATGTTTGAGGACTGCATTCCGTGACAGAACCTTCTGTTCTGTTCGTGGTCCAACATCGTCCTTGCATGACGAGCTAGTAGAAGAAACGGACCCTCGGTGGTATCGAAGTTTTCCAAAGTTGTCTGGCCCCAACTAGAATGGAAGAACAAAAGAACGTGGCGCCATATGTCGAAGCTATTGTATAGTCTTGATCTGTCAGCCGCCAATGGAATGTGTCCAGCTCAAGCCAGACACTACTGCACAAACGACCTATAGCCCCAGTTGGGAAGGGCCTTTAGCCCCGGTTGGCTTTAGTCCCGGGTGCTCCCAACCGGGGCTAAAGACTTGCACGAAGAAAAATCCGGGACTAAAGGTCCTTGCACGAAGGAAAAATAAATGTGTGTCTGTGAGATTCGAACTCAGCACCTCTCGCTCCCGCACAACTCACCTACCAACTGAGTTACACAACTCGCGTGATATAGTTCTGGACGTTTTCCTTTTGAATCCACTCGTGATTGACCTTTTGCCCCGGTTGGTGTTACCAACCAGGACTAAAGGTCCAGGAACTTTAGTCCAGATTGGTAATACCAACCGGCACTAAAGATTCACCTTTAGTCTCAGTTGGTGTTACCAACCGGGACTAAAGTCTTTAGTCTCGGCACAATTTTTTGTCGAGACTAAAGCTTAGTTGATAGATCGTCCAAAGGCCTGTTCTCTAGTAGTGAGAGCTGGACGTACTCTAGGCGATCACACAACGCGGCAAACTCCAAGAACGGCTGCGAGGAAACTGATCCTTGAAGATGGTCTTCATGTGAGCTATGAGCACAGTCATGATGGTTTTCTCAGGAAAACACAGGAGAGGTTGCCTTCTATACTAGCTTTTCCAAAACTTCTGAAGAGGATGTTGTCACTTGTCAGCAGTCATGCTAGCATAAGATCCCTAGTGGGTGCCATCTGACCCAAAACCCGCCTTAAGAGTAGGTAAATTTTGGCCCATAGACAAAAATCACGAAAGGCTGCATTTTTATGAGGAAAAAGTCTAGTTTCTCTCCCTCAACTTTTGAGCTCAACATCAAAACCGGACAAACAAACTCCCTCAACTTTTGAAGCCGTGCATTGTGACACCCTAAAATTTGCCCAATTTTAAAAATAGGTGAAAATGTTTCTTTATTAATTTTTGTTGTGCATTTAATCTAGGATTAAATAATTTTCACAAAATCAAAACCAAGTTAGAAATATAATGTTGCATTCATGCCTCTGCATTTTTAATTTTTGAGATGAGTGGATTTTGTCAAATTTTGATTTGAATTCAAATTTCATTTGAAAAGAGTTTGAAATGTGTTGAAAATAAAAGGAAAAGGATTTTACCTCTCTTTCTCTCCACTCTCTCCTTTTCGGCCCGCACAGCTGGGAGGCCCAGTTCGCCTAGCCTGCTCCCTCCCGCTCTCCTCTCTTCTTGCGCGTTGGGCCGGCGCCCCTCCTCCTCTTCTCCCACGTTGGGCCGAACTCCTCCCTCCCTTCTTTCCCTGCGCGGCCCAGCAGGACAGCCCAGGCGCGCCCACGCCTGCAAGCACCCGCGCCTCTCTCCCCTCGGTCGCTGACGATGCAGCCCCGCACGTCAGTGCCTTCCCCTTCCCCAACCGCGTGCGCGCTCTGCTCCTCCGAGCGCCGAGAGCGCAACTGCCGAGCCGTCCCCACGTCGTGGTGGCGCCCCGCTCCCACTCCTCCTCCTACGCCTTATAATCGAGCCTGCACCCCACTCCCGCACTCATTCTCCCTTTCCCCCCCATTTCTCCCCTGCCTCGCTCTCTCCCGCACACCAGAGCCGACCATCTCGCCATTGCCGCCGCCAGCGGTGCTCGCCTCGCCGCCCGAGCACGCCTCGGCCAAAACCACCCCGCTGCCGAGCTTCACAACGAGGTGAGGAAGCTCCTCAACCCCTTCCCTCTCGATCTTCGTCCTTGCGCCGCTCTAACCGCCGTCCTCTGTTGAGCAGAAAGCCGCCGGCCGCCATCCGCCGCAATTCGCCAGCACCGCTCCTCCCCGGCCTCCATCTTCGCCGTGGTGAGCTTCGCCTTCTCCTCCTCTCTCTCCCCGTCACTTTCCCGTGGAAAATGGTGGCCTGTAGGGCCGAAACCCTGTGCGCCGCCGAGCTCCCGCGCTCCATCCCTGGCGAGCCCGCGCACGACGCCGCGGTCAGAGCCGCGCGCGGCGCGCCGTCGGCCGCCCCCGCGTGCACACCCCCCCCCCCCCCCTTGCCCAAATCTGCACCGCCCGTGTCCGATCTGATGGCCCAGATTGGGCGATACCCTTTCGATGGACAATTTGCTAAAGAGCCCCCGACCTTTTCCTTATTCAACCCGCAGTCCTTCAGCTGATTGGAATCGGATTTAAAATGGATTTAATTTTCGCTTAAAATCAGTTTTGAGTTCAAATTGATTTCCAGTTATTTACAACTTTGCCACCAGTTTTCAAATGTTTATAAAATCTACGTTTTAGCTCCGTTTTGATCCGTTCAACTTGTGTTAGATTCGTTTCGAAAAGTTCTTTCAAACTAAATAACTTTCGGTACTATTTTTTGTAATTAAAATTTGAGCTAAATCTAATCTAGTAATTAGTGTCTTTAATCTTGTTTAGTTCATATCTTTTCCGTTATAGTTCTGTTTAGCGTGATCTTCGCGTCTGTGTGTTTGTAGTGAGACATAGATCAGTTTTCAAAACTCTTTTTATTGTTTTATTATGATTGATGTATTGTTCTAATCATAGGCTATGTTTGCTTTGCATGAATTGCTTTTGGATGCATGTGTGGTGTTCTGTGATCGTATGTCCAGTCGGTGAGTTATGCGTTGGTGATCAAGAAGAAGTTTGTGATCTAGAGATCATGATCAAGAGTCAACCTTTGGAAATCTACAAGTCAACAGAAGAAGGATCTTGAGTTAAGGCAAGTATAGTAATCGGGTTTTCCTTTTCGCAATCATGATCATGTTACTTAATTAATGTATGCATCGAATGATAAAAATGACTTATTAGCAACTTAAGAAATTATCTGTACAAGCATCTTCGGGTTTTACAGTGCAACTGATGGGGTTATATGGCTCTGGCTTTAGCTCAGTATGAGGACCTTTTCTAGCTTGTTAGAGGTTACCCTTGTGGCGCAAATGGGGGTTAGCAGACTAGGGATCCCTGCGGTTGGTTGAATCACCCAGACTGACTAATGAAACCTAGCGGCCCTAACTTGTTAGACGAACCTTTGAAAAGCTTCATCGTGAACCCTGCCGACTTTCCTTGGAAGTGAGGTAAGAGGCTGATCACCTCGGGCGAAAGGGCAATTCACGTCTCACAGGGAAAGTGTACACCTTTGCGCAAAGTTTATTAAACTGATATATCAGCCTTGCTCAAGGACACGAGCGGCCTTGAAGACCTCTACATTAAGATTATGACTTTTGTTGGTTAACATGTTCATTATTTACCACTTTATGCTATTCATTATTTATGTTACATTGGTCATGAAACTTGGGATCTATATCACTTGATGCTATACTTGTGGAGTTCAACATGGACTCACTCTTGTTTTTCCCCCACACCCGAGTCTCCATCAAAGTCGCGCAGCAGAAGCGTGGTGATGACACAGATGAGTTTCCTAAGCTTAGGCTTGTGGTCAACCAGTCAGTTGTTCCCTGTGAAGTTGGTGTCTCCATCTGAAGATCAGAGTGTCTTTCCGCTGTCTGCTCCTTAAGGTTATGTTCTTTGTGTTTATACGTTATATATGAGCATTGTCTATCGATATTACACTTTATTTGTGGCTATATGTGAGATTTGACTTCCTGAGCTCACATATGGTGTGGTTTTGTTCTTAAAACCGGGTGTGACAAAGTGGTATCAAAGCAATGTTGACTGTAGGACGCAAGCCTAGTTAGAAACTGGTCGTTTTAAGCTTTTGAAAATTGCTATAGAACCCTGGTTCTATCCATCTTGGTATTTTCTTCTTTACTGTATTTTCTACCCTTGTTATTTATCTCCTCCTTGAGGCTTAAATTTTAAATTTTGCTCTCACCTTCACTCCTTGCCTTGAATTGCTTTTGAAAACTTCCCTCCATCTAAGTAGATGTATCGTTGACCAAGCTATATCGTCTCTGACCGCAGTTGACAAACAGAAGCTGATCGCTATGCAAAGTCAAGACCTGGGAAGAATGACCCAACAACAAGACTCAACACAAGGACCAACCAACATGGAAGAAAGCCATAAGGAACAGTTACAAGGTGATAAAGTGGAGCAAGATTACATCCATGGAAGATTGAAGCATGTGGATATGACCACCATTCATGGAGCAAAGAAAGCTGTGTATGGCATGATCCCAGTCAATTCAGTACCTGCTATGGTTCTTTTTGACCCTAGTGCCTCGCACTCGTTCATCTCTGCCAAGTTTGTAGCTCGCCTGAAGATAAGGGAATGGACAACAAAGAAGCTCATAGTAGTCTGTACACTAACTGGAGAACTTGAGACAAACCATGAATGTCGAGATGTTAGAGTCCAGATAAAAGAGAGTGAATTCATAGTGAAACTGAATGTTTTGGAACTCTCAGGAATCGATGTTATCCTTGGACATGGATGGTTAAGGGGTCGTAAAAGTGAGGTCAATTATTCCCGATGTTCAGTGTTTTTAAGAACACCATCAGGTGAAAGGATTGAATATCGAGGTATGCCATTATCACCCAATGAATGTGAAGCAAGTCTGATGGAAGATAGCACTAGTAAGGTGCAAGAGGTTCAGGATCGATGTCTTTGTTGCAAGCATTATGGGAATTGTTGTCTTCAAGAGAAGTCAACCAAGGATGAGGTCAAAGCGAATCCAAGTGGTGAAGTCAAGGAAGATAAGAAGAGGAAAGCAAATTCATTCGAGCCACCATTGATACGTCACCAACAGTTGAGTTCTACTCCAGTACCACATCCAGTTTCAACCCTTGTTCAGACAAGCCTAGATCAGCAGCATTTAGAAGCTCCTCCAGTTAAGAACTTTCCACATGAGGTTTACATAGATGGATGGACAATCACCTACAAAGAATTCCAACCACCGAAGCGAGTTAAGAAGCAGAATAAACTGGTAAAAGTCAATCCTCCGAGTCAGCAAGATGGCAGCACATCAAACAACACTTCTATCGCAACAGATCCAACCAAAGGAAGATGTTATCATTGTCAACAGGAAGGACATTATATCAGATCCTGCCCCAAAAAGATCAACAGTCGACTCATGGAAGTGGCTCGAGCCCAGTCACTACAGAGTAGCCATCAACATGTGATGTCAGTGCCTGATGCAAAGGGACTGATGCAAAGGAAGTCCCTGATAACAGATGACAAATGAAGAGTGTACAAGAAAAGTTGTCCTTGATGTTCTTGCAGATGTATCGTGTTCTAATAGTTCTTGAGCCCTTATGTAATAAAACGTTAGTAGCGAAGTAAAGTCAAGTCTTTGGCCCATGTGTGGCCTGTGAATCTGTAATGTTTGTTGTTTGTCCTTGTGATAATGTTTGTTTTGCATCTTTAGTACAAAGTTTTTTGCTCTAGTTTTAGATCTATACTTTTTATATTTAAAATAAATTTATAACTAAATTATACATGATTCAATGAGTATAAATTTTTTACTACAGTTGAATCATATAATAATTAGCCCATCATAAAAATTTGACCACAATTGGACTATAGAAAATGTAGCTATGAATTATTCCAAAGAATTACAGAAAAACATATTATTATATGAAATTAATTGTAACCATTCATAGCTACAGTTTCTGTAGTCTAATTATGGTCAAGTTTTTATGGTGGACTAGATATTGTATGCTTCTACTGTATATTAAAAAATTTATATTTATTGGATCATGTGTAACTTAGTTATAAATTTATTTTAATTATAAAAAGTATAGATCCAAAATTACAGCAAAAAAACTATGTACTAAAGTATACCATATTACATGTCATTGTATAGATCTACTCATATGAAGTCCAACAAAATTGGATTTTTCTATTTTATGATTTTTCTATGATTTACTATGATTTTTTAAAGGATCAACGAAAATAAATAAAAAAGAAAAAGACAAAACCACGATTACTGTAGCAAAACCACCGTCCAAAACCGGCCAGGGAGGTAAAATACGCGGTTTCAAAAGTTGTAGGAGGTTGTTTGTCCGGTTTTGAAGTTGAGGGAGGAAAAGCGGATTTTTTCAAAAGTTGAGGGAGGGAAACTGGACTTTTTCCTTTTTAGGATGAAGTTCTTATTCTTTTTTTTTTTGCGAAATTTTACTAGGGCCCGCTGCCACAAGAAATACGTACGTATGCGCACACCATTGTACACCGCCAATATTAGTTCCCTCTTTGCCACTTTTCGCTTCGCTGGCTTTAATTCGTATAAAATAATTGTAAAATAGTATTTTTCTCATATAAAAAATAGTCATATAAATCAACAGAAGCCTCCTGTAGCACAAGCAAACAAAAATTTGTAGTATACAATGGTACTGCAAAGCATCATGTGAATGGACGAAATAAAATTATCAAATACGATAGTAGGATAACACTATCCGATTGTTTTCAGCTCTCGTTTTCAGTTCTCAGTTCCTCACATTGCTATTCTCATTATTACAACTAGAGAGCAGAGATGTAGGATTACATCTGGATATTTACGGGCTGGATGGGCTTGACCATTGGCTTTGCTACCTTTATTAGACTAGGCTACTCTTCTAAAAATGTAGATTCGGCAAGGTCAATGGCACGAGCAACACCTGGAGCCTTATTTAGGCACTCTTGGTGCTCATCATCCGGATTGCTATCAGCAACTATACCAGCTCCAGTCTGGAGGTGAGCGACCCACTCCTGTCGTGACTTTCTATCCGCGTAGGAGTACATAGTATCAAACCGAGATGCAGTAGAGAAGACCATAGTACGAAGTGCGAGTGCAATGTCCATGTCACCGCAAAAGGAAATCCCTCCAAAGCCACCACTATATGGCCCACGTCTATTCACTTCTAGCTGATCAATGAACTCCATTGCTCTCACCTGGTTGGGTTCACAAAATGACATGAGAAGTCAAACTCAAGACAACTTCAGAGGAAAATTAAAAAGAAGAAATATTTACCAACAACATCATTTGAGGAGAAGACACCACTTAGTCAAAGGTCATACATGACAATATGAATGATATATATTAAATTATTATAACTTTCTTAATGTTTACTAAAACTCATATAAATTTACAAAAAGTTTATCACCAACATAATCATATTAGGAAGCTTGACATTAATATATAATGGCAGTATGTCGACTAAGTAGCAATAGAGTAAATTACCTCTAGCAATGAATTATCTAACAATAGGTAAAATTCTATACCTACAAATAACATTTTGCAAGCGTCTTAAGTATGAATAACATTTTGCAAGCGTCTTAAGTATGATACTAATGATTATCCATATGTGTGAGTTGGTTTATCACTAGAATAGATATAATCCCTTGCATTTCAAGCACCAATGGATAAAGCAATATACATGTACCGGTATCGAGTATAATTTTATATCTAGACTCGCACCCGTGGATGAAATTTTGAACCCATATCCGCGGGAAGGAATACCATCTCTAGTTACATATATACTATGTTTCATCACATTAACAACTTTTGTATGTTACTCCTTTCGTTTCAAATTATAAGTCGCTTCAACTTTTTTTAGTACATCTATTTTGCTTGCATTTAGATATAATATATGTCTAGATACATATATAGCAAAATTGATGTACCAAAAAAAATCAAAGCAACTTATAATTTGGAATGGAAGGAGTATATAGTTTACATGGGTTTAGATAGTATTGGTGTATTTAATGGTTCTTTCTAGAGATTGTGTATGTTGGTATTATGTTTTTTCATCTTGTATTTTACTATATGTTGATATTATGGTTTTTCGTCCTCTATAGTGTCAGAACCCCTTTATGTTCTAATAGTTTGTGGTTCAACTAATGTATTTATAATGGTTCAATGTCAGAATAATATTGAGGGATACAATCATGTTTGTTCATTCCTGGGTTATGCATGCCTACTACTACAGGTTCAATAAGTTACCTTTGGAGCACCACAAACTGTTCCAACTGGCAATGCAGCTCGTAGTGCATCCCAACATGTAAGATCATCATGTAGCTCCCCAGTGACCTACATAAGTTTAGAAATAGACATGTCTCTTATAAATAATTATTGATAGCATGAAAAATGCTAACTTGTTCATACTATATGATCCATAGTTAATGTTATAATTGTATTATATGATAAAGATAATGATGGTTTAACTAATATATCCATGATAAAAATTGTGGTATTGTTTAATTTAGTTATTATCGTAAAAGAAGACTCACAGTTGAGCTGATATGCATGACATGAGAATACCGTTCTATATTCATCAATTTCTCCACCTTTACTGAACCTGGTTTAGACACCTGTATATGCGACAAATTCATTGTAAATGAAACAAGATAGACGTGCAATAACTATAATTACTAATAAACCACCAAAATAACTTTTTTGAAAACATATAGTACGACAAAACACATAAAAGTTTATCTTGTCAACATCATAAGCAAATCAAGTCCTTCTCATTGATATTGCATGCATTTCATTAGCAGTCACTAACAAAATGTACAAGTAATCATATGTTCGATGTAAAATGTATCTATTTTTATTGTTACAGAGAGTTGCTCAAATTTGTTTAAACATAAAACTAAAAATATAGTTGTACATAAAAGATAGATCAATGGCAAGTGGCAACCATATGAACATTCCAAATAAAATATCTCTAATCTAAGCATTTTTATATCTCATCCAGTTTATTAATATGTTTACCATGCTAAAAAATATTTTGTTTTAGAGTCAACTATATACTAACATAAAGCCATGACCACCCTTGTATCTTGTCATATAGAAGCTTCTCAAAATCACGGATATTAATTTCAATTGCTTATTAGAATATAATGAAGAAATATAAATGGTGCAATAGCACATATTCTCAATAACTTCAAAATAAAGTATGCTAACAAAAAATGGACAAGAAATGAAAAAAATGAACCTTCCCAACATCATTTCGGCCAAGATCTACTAGCATAATATGTTCAGCACCCTGCTTTTCATCACTAAAAAGCAATTGTTCTAAAACTTTGTTTTCTGCTTTTGTTTTGCCTCTTCTTATGGTTCCCGCAAGGGGTCGATTGACTACTGTTCTCTGAAAAAATATAATTATAAAAAAAGTTCATTATATCTTTTTTATACTATTTAATACAGTTCTATAAACATTAAGATTAATTTGCGATAACATAAACATTTGAAAAGGTAATATAATTTGAAATTGCATTGGTTCTAATAATATCACTAAATATCCAAATGGGAGTTTTGAATTCATGCCTAATTTTATCACATCACATCTCAACAATGTTTTCATTCACAATTTGAAAAATCACAAACTATGTTGCTATTTTACCCATGCTATAACATCGTTATAGATATAAAATAAGTTCTAAAAAGACAGAGGTAAAAGTATAACTTGGAGATATGTTTTATATTTAACTATAACTTTTGTACCCGAGTAAGAATTTCAGGACTTGATGCCACGAGAATACAACCTCGTGCCTAAGGGATGTCATAAAGAGATGAATTTGAAACACATGCATATCAGTCAATACATATTGGACAACATGTTATAAACAAAAAAATATTTTACATATATTATAGTCACCTGTAGATAGGCCATATATGGACTACGATTTACGATTCTCAATGCACGATAGATTTCAAAGGGGTCGACAAATGTCCGTCTCTCAAAACGTTGGCTTAGAACAACTTGGAAAATATCAGCGGACAAAATGTGTTCTTTAGCTTGAACAATAATATTTTTATATTCCTCTTTTGACATTGTCGATGTTTGCATTGCTGAGCCAATGTTACCAATATTATGTTTTATAGAACCAGAAGAAAGTGTTGGGCTACAAGAAGGATTAATAATTGATTAGTAAGATAAGTGCTAATGAAAAAACAATGCTTATGAAAAAACGACATGTTATCTAAGTCTTTTAACTTACACATTAAAGCAATGTAATCTTGATAACAAAGCTTCAAGTTGGCGTGTTCCATCTTCATATGGTTCATCAATAAAATGATAGCAATTTGTCCTCATCCAGTGAATGACATGTGTTTTCTATAGCAAATAAAGATTAGACTGATAAGCAACAAGATATTTACTATCATAATTTGCTAGATATGTGGTTGTTATTGGTATCAAACAAAAGTAAAACTGAGAAAACAAATACATTCTGAAAATACATTGTCCCTATATGGTATACTTTTACCTATTTATAATGTTAAGATTATAAAAAAATCACTAGAGTGGTTGTCGACAATTAAAAGAGTGATAATATATCAAAAGTCAATCACCATATGTGGTTATGGATAATTTATAAAAAGTGCAAAAAAAACATAATAAGGAATGGAGCCGTAAATATTTGATGGCATAATCCTAATCATGTTGAATACTATACCATATGAATACAATTTATACGAGAACACAAATAATTTTTAAGTTATTAGTTTATTGGAGAGAAATATGTTAAAAGATCAACCTTTCATGATAACAAAATACTAGTAAACACTAGGATGAAGAGCGTGCATTATTATGCCGCGTGTATTTTTATATTAGTTTGAGTAGCTTCTTAAGGAAGAAATCATATCTATAATTTGAGTATACTAATAGTGCATAAAATTACATACATCTATTGCAAATTATAGTTCAATTTGCTTGTTGTCATACTTTTTAAACTTTGGTCAAGTACACATAAAGATGCTTCAATATCTAGAACATCAAATTTGTTTTATTTGATCCTCTATGAAATTGATGTAGATATCGATAGTTTTTTTTTCTCAGAACTTGGTCAAACTTGAAGAATACTTAAGAAAAAACAAAGTGAACTATAATGTAGAACGGAGGGAGCAGAACATCATTTGATTATGAGCATGCACTCTTATAATAGTCTGAGTAGATTCATATTAAAGAAAGCAACATCTATAATCTGAGTATCCTGACCACTTATAAATTACAAATTATAGTATTATATAATCAACTAAAACGTATAAAGGGGTGGTGTATATGTACGTACCTTTTCAACATGATCAAACACAATAACATCATTATAGAGGCCTAAATGAATGTCAGGAAGGTTCCTATCATCATGCGTCGTGACCGCCTGCCCGCCAGTGCTCTTAAATCTTATTAGTCGTATTTGTTTTGTTTCCCTCCAACTTCTCAAATTCAGTAAGATAACGAGATGCACATAAGCTTGCAGTTTGCTAAAAACATCCCTATCTGTCTCACAACATATACATACTCCTAATATATGAATTTCAATTAGAGATGCCCCATATATAAATAGCCAAGGAAAGTTCCACGTCCTTTACATGAATTGGTAGTTAAACATGCATTAGAAATGTTGTGGGCATGCATCTTTCACATCACGGATGGCTGAGAGTGACAACATGATACTTTCCTCTAAACTATATATATCCCAAGTAATAGTTCAAGTAATCACACCATCCATGCCCATTGTTCATGCATATGAGCATGCATGCACCAACAACTCCTCGTGATTTGTTGCTCACTCACACTCGGTATCCCATTATTAGTACTTTAATTCCACCGCCGGGATGTTCCACCGCACGCCAAGACAGCCGCCACAGATGCCTCAAGCTGTCGCACCCGTCCACTCGCACACAATGTTCCATGTTGCTTGCGTATTACTTTTTTTCTCACCATGCATTTAAAATGCAGTACTTCCTTTTCACAATGTTACTATCATTTTTTTCTTGCACATGCTTGGGTGATCGTTCAATAGTGGTCAATCTCATCATCATGGGCCAAGCTAGAGCACGAGTGACCCGAGTGCACACTTAAAGGCTTATGTGTCGTCCTTCAAGACCTAAGCTCATACACACGTATCATCGTGTGCAGCAAGAATATCAGAGAGGAACCCAGGAGCATTTGTCGTATGCTTACATGGGGGAATAGATGGATGAAATAGAGATTTACTCCAACGGCAGCGATTCTAGTGAGGAAGCGTGCGACCCCGATTGACAATGGCCGGCCTCCAGCTTGAATGGTTTAGGACACCCGCAATGGTATAGGTCAGCTAGTGGCTCTATGTAACACCCTAAAAATTTTCTCCAAAACCAAATAGTTGAAAATGCTTTAATTATGATTTTTGTGAGCATTTAACATAGGGGTTAAATAATTTTTGTTGAATTAAACTAATAGTGGCAACATGTTTATGCATTCATGCTGGTGCATCATATTTATTTGAGTGTCTGGTTTTTGCCAAAATTTAGTTTGAATTCAAACTTCTTTTGAAATGGATTTGAAATGCTTTGAAATAAAAGAAAAAGGGAAAATTCCTCTCTCTCTCTCTCTCCCTTGCTTTCGGCCCAGGCGGCCTGGCGGCCCGTCCCGCCGGCGCGCCCTTCCTCCCTTCCCCCCTCTCTCCTTCTGCCGCGCGGCCCGCAGGCCGGCCCAGTTTGGCGCCCGCGTGCAACCGCTGCATCTCCCTCCCTCTCTCTCGCTGGCAGCCCGGGCCCGCGCGTCAGCTCCTCCTTTCCCCTCCGCGCGCGCTCGCCCAAGCGCAACCGCCGCCCCCCCGGGTCTCGCGCGCGTCGTGCGGCGCCCGCTCCCACGACCTCGGCCTCCTCCTCATCCAAATAGCGGATGCGGCCGCCCCGCTCTTCCCCTTTCCCGCATCTCTCTCTCTCTCGCTTTCGCAGCAGAGTCCAGAGCAACCGCGCCAGCGCCTCCGCGCCATTGCCGCCGCCGCCGTGCTCGCGCCGTCGTCTCGCTGCTACGTCGGTCGTTTCGACGCCGCGGGAGCCCCACGCCGCAGAGGAGGTGCCCCCTAACCCCTCCCCTCGCTTCCTTGAACTCGGAGTCGCCCTAACCGCCGTTTTTCTTGAGCAGTTTCTCGCCGACCGCCGGTCTCCGCCGTTCGTCGCGGTTCGCCGTCGTCCGAGCCTCCCCGTCCCGTCTTCCGGCGTGGTGGGAATCCCCTGGTGACCCGCTCCCTCTTCGTCCCCCTTGGTTTGGCTAGGTGTGCCCCTTCGCCCGAGTCCGCGAGCTCCGCCGTGCCATCCATGGCGCCTGCGCACACGACGTCGCGCGATGAGCCGCGACGCCGCGGCCAGAACCGCGCCCGGCGCGCCGTCGGCCCGCCCCGCGTGCGCTCGCCCCTGGTTCTAATCTGAGCCGCCCATGCGCGATCCAGCGGCCGTGAGTGGCCCATACCCCTTCGGGGTGAATTTTGCTTAAGAACCCCCGAAGAAGCTTTGAATCAACCCGCGCTCCACACAATACTATTCACTGAGTCTTTGAAAACTTCCGTCTAGGCCCCTGTGTTTCGGTGAAAATGAGGCGCAGTCCAGCCGACTGCGGGAGTTGATTTAAAATTCAAATTAAATTCTGATTTAATTTCAAAAGCATTTCAGTTTATTTACAGAAATGCCACTACATTGTTTTGCTTATAAAATCCACGTTTTAGCTCCGATTTGATCCGTTCAAATTGCGTTAGCTTCGTAATTTAGTGCTCTACCCGTTTATACCCCTGTTAGCCTGTTTTGGACAGTTTAGCTTTAGAGTCCAAGTTAATCTTGTTTAGGGCTTTATATATACCGTTTCGATCGTAACTTTCACGCCGTAACTCCGTTTTCGATGAACCAAAACTTGTTGTGATCGTAGAAGATGCGTACTTCAGTTTTATCAAAGTTTTATTTCAGTTTATTACTGTTTGGTGTATTGTTCTAATAATAGCCTTGTTTGCATCGTGTATGTTTGCACCTGGAATGCGTGGTGATGTTTGTGATCGAGTAGACGGTGAGTCGGTGTGGTGCGATCAGGACCCCTCGTTCAGTGACCAGCAGGAAGATCAACCTTTCGACAACCAAGGCAAGTTAGCATGGGACCTCCTTGTTTACCTATACACTTTACTTTAATCACTCATTTATGCATGTGTCCAATTGAGCAACCTTAGAAAACCCACTTAGCTTTGTGATCTGTGATGTTCTTGTTCCCGTGGGATATATGCATATGGGTAGCTTTGCTAGTGCTAACTGACTTATAATCGATCCAGTCCAATGATGAATATGTTTTCATGATGATATGTGTTAAACGGTTAATAAAACTTGCTGTTAGCAAAAGCTGGGATTGACAGTGCTACCATGAGTGCTATATGGCTCTGGTTTTAGCTCAGTACACTGGACCTTTTCTAACTTGTTAGCGGTGACCCGAAAGGGCGCATAAGGGGCTTGCCACTTTGGGTGTAGGGCTGCTCCTGTTCCTATGTGTATAGCTGCGATGGCCTTGTGCCATAGGAAAGGGGGTTACTACATCTGCCTGCAAAGGAAACCTAGCGGCCCTAACATGTTAGACGAACCAACGAAAGGCTTCATAGTGTGCCCCGCCGATCTACCTCGGAAGTGGATCAAGAGGTTGGCCGCCTCGGGCACAAGGGTAACACGGCTTGTGGGTAAAGATGCACAACCTCTGCAGAGTGTAAAACTGTTATAACAGCCGTGCTCACGGTCACGAGCGGCCCGGAAAACTAGCAGAACTTTGATACTTGAATAACTGTTTACTTTATATTGTTGGTACCTTATGATGTTATATTTATCTTTGATGGACAAATGGATCATGGGTTAAGGGTTAAGCACAATACTCGTTTACCTTAAAGTTAAAACTTTGCCAACTTAAAAGCTAACTGCAGTCAGACAGTGTCAGCCTTTTTAAGCCTCATGAACCCTATGTTAGGTTGCTAAGTACGTGGAGTACTTACGCTTGTTGTTTATCTTCTTTTTGGGCAAAATCCCGGATGGGTAACAGATGAAGGTGCAGTTGGTGACTTTCCTGAAGACTTCTAGGCTAGCTGTACCCCCAGTCGACGTTTCCCTGTGGTTTAGTTTGTGTACCAGTTCAGTGATCTGTGGTTCAGTATGTTGTAAGACTCTGTTTTAAATACTGTCGTGATGTAATAAACAATGTGATGATGCCACTCCTTGTAATTTGTCTACTTATGTGTGTGATTGTTTCCTGGGCACACATGAGTACGTTGTCTCAATTTTATCCTTAAAGTTGGGGTGTGACAAATTGGTATCAAAGCTTTGTTGACTGTAGGACGCAAGCCTAACTAGGAAATGGCCGTTCTAACACCTTTTTGTTACCTGTTCATGCTTACTTTATTATCTTGTTACTTTATTAAAATTGTATGCTTCTTATTCTTATTCTATTATGTAAAACTAATTGTTTCCGCTTATCTTGTCTTTAGCCATAACGTCAGGATGCCTCGCATGAACACCCGCGCGTATCGTGCCCTTTTCGCCGCCAGCGCCAGCCAACCTGTTCCCCCTGTGGTCCACATCCCCGACAGTGACGGTTCCTCTAGCTCCTCCAACACCGCCTTCATCGTGGAGGATGAAGAGTTGACCTCTACCCCGACTGTCTCTGAGGAGCTAGCAGCGCCACCACCGCCCCCTGCACCAGTTCCTGAGTCTCCAGCTCCGGAGGTCGCAGCACCAGTGGAGCCTGTGCCTGAGGCGCCAGCGCCTGAGGTCCCTGCACCAGAGGCACCCGCTCCTGTGGCGCCTGTCGCTCCACCAGTCGTGGAGGCCCCCGCCGCTCCAGCAGTCCCACGTGCCCCCGGCCAGCTCGACGACGGGGCGCATGCTGAAGAACGCTGTGGCACGTGACCACCATGGGCCTTCGCAGCGCCGGGAACGCCGCGACGAGGCCCACGGCCGCGGCGTCCGCGCTGAGCCGCTCCGTGAACCGCCCGCCCGGAACGACGAGGCCCACGGCCGTGGCGTCCGCGCTGAGCCGCTCCGTGAACCGCCCGCCCGGGAACCGGTGGCCCGTGAGCTCCGTGCAGAGCTGCGGACCGGACGGTCAGGATGGGAGGTCGGTTGCGGTTGCTGGCTAGGAGACAGGAGTAGGTTACGTGATGATGACGACGTACATTGAAGCCGAGGAGGTCATGGACGGCGGTGAGGCAGGAGCCGCCGGGGCGCTTGCCGAGCGCAGCGCAGTCGACAGTGACGCTGAGGGCGGAGAGCGCCATGGACCTACCTGATCGATCCTTGCTCGCTCTGGACCTGCAAAGCTAGCGTTCCAGTGATGAAGGCACTCTGGCACGACTGCTGGTTAATCGACCGCTCAAAAAAAATGGTCTAAACCCTCGTGCTAGGTGGTGACACAAGACGTGATGGTGAGATCTCTCTTGCCGAGTCGAGTCCCGACGGGAAACAAACCACGTGAAACTAACGTGTCTATACTCCCTCCGTCTAATAAAAAAGTATAATTATAGAAAGCGTAGCAGTCAAACCATTTTGGTACACCACTAATAGGCCATTAGATAAAACAAATGAATGGATCTAAGTTGACAACACAGACTATGATTTCCCTATTTAAAGATGGACAAATTAGATGGACTGACATTCATTCTACACCTATTTAAAGATTCAAAACAGGATGGTTAAAAAAATTCAGAGATTAAGAACTTACCAACTAGTACTTCACAATGTCTATGGTAGCATGATTTGAGGGTGGAAGGAAGATGGCAGAGCACTGGGACAGAATTAAGTTGACGAAGCAAGTTTAATCAAGCATCAGACTATGATTTCCCTTACACAACTGGTGTACACAACTGGTGTACACAACTGGCAGGCGACAAGCAAAAAAGTCTGCAACACAAGATTAAAAAATATATTGGTAACCAGCTTTCAAGCATCATACATGAGCCATGGAGCGGGTTTCTACCGTATATAGTAAATTAGTTAGCAAGGACTATATATACCTCCTTGCAGGTTTCGCTACAGTATGCGCCGATGCCACGCCTATTGCTTAGGGATGGACGGCAAATCTCATGATCTACAGAGGCATTGTCAGTTGACCCCTATCAGTTTTTTTTCCTATTCAGCAAACAC
This sequence comes from Coix lacryma-jobi var. lacryma-jobi, assembly GCA_009763385.1. NCBI lineage: Eukaryota > Viridiplantae > Streptophyta > Magnoliopsida > Poales > Poaceae > Coix > Coix lacryma-jobi. Next base: position 23,806,971 of record CM019831.1, read on the forward strand.
AAGAACACCAACGAAAAAGAATTAGCAAGAGACCGATTGAGACAGTTGGTGAGATTCGTACACTTGAGAGTATAATGTTGACATGTGGACAAGCCCTGACAAAATAAACACTTTGTGAAGGCGGTAAATTACGTATCTACTTTTCTGAGCTGTTTTTACCTCATTGTGAAATAAATTTGTCAGCTAGAAAAGTAAAATAGGTTGCAACATGGTACTAAAGGTTGAGTTCTATTTTAAAAAATATATATGGTATAAATAAAAATGAATGAATTTCAAGCCTTCAGCAAATTACAGCATTGTTCAGCTCTTCAAATAATTATTAATCTTTATAAGGGATCCATAGGATTCAAAATCCTAATTAAATTATTTAATCGGTAAGACTGAAATATATATCAAAAAATATAAATTAAAAGCCTGCACACCTCCCAGTTTCCCACCACTCCAAATAGAAATTTATATAGCCCTTCTTAGTTGTCTTGAATTTCTTACCTTCACAAGAGCACCGATCACACCCAAGGTGATAAGGCTCAAGAACTCATATTCTCTTGTGCAGGCTTATATATACTAGTAATTTTTGCGCGCCTATGTGCGCAAGTCATGGCCACGGTTCTATCTGAGAAGTAAAATAATATTGATAAATAATGAAAATCAGGCCAACAATGTGAGTATAGCAGCAAGCTGGATTTGTAAAACAGCTGCAAAATATTCAAATAAACGCTACATATACATCATGTAAGATATAGAGGGTGTCCAAATAGTAACACTAGATGTCCAGATAGTACATAATTTTACAGGAGACAAACATAACATCATGTCTAGAAGAAAGATTTTTTTAAAACTATTATGTAAGTCTCTTTATTTTATTGTCCACAAGGCTGACTGAAATATAAAATTGTAGATCAAATTAGTGTAAGCAATTCAACGTACTGAAGAGAAACCTGTTTTTTTTCTTCTCAAAGTTGGTGAACCAAAGTCATCAGCTCTTTCTATCAGTTCAGCTAGCTTGGAATTTTCACTTTTTCAGTAGCAGAATTTTTTAACCCTTTGTCACCCCTGAAGAAAAGAATATAATGGCATCAAATCAAATTCTCTGTAGATATTAGGAAAAGGAATTTCAAATACAACAACATGAATATGGGTATCATTTTTCAGCTGGCATAAGAATGTAAGAACAAATGATCCAAGTACATTGAAACGAACATACCCCAAAAGTGTTTGGTTGCGACCTTGATATGCCCATTTCCGAGCTGATCAGATCCATCCACTTGGCAATCGCAGCAGCAACGCCACATCGCCCTCTTAATCTAATTCACAACTATTCTGCAAACCATAAATATGTTATTGAGAGAACTAACAGATCTATCACTGCAAAAATTTGGACATCATGCATCACCCATGTTAACATAGAGGGCAGCACAAACGCGGTGGTCAACTTGAAAGCAAATCGTAGATTCACGTTAAAAAGGTCAACCATAGCAACATACAAACAGGATACCTGTAACCATTGCAGACTAATCCTCCTCTGCCGCAAAAAAAATACACACAGGCACAAAGTGCAGCATCTAAGCTTCAGGAGCAAAGGAAAAATGGATCTTTTGGCAAGGAGATCAGTCCTGGCATGTAAAAAAAACTGCTCTGGCTCCGATTCATCATCCACCCACCGCTGGAGGCTGCCAGCACCGGGTGGCGCCCTCGCCTCGCACCCACCGTTAGGCCCACTCGGGCCGGTGCACGTCCACGTCGGTTGCCACCCTCGCTCCATGCCCGCAGCCACAGCCGGGGCAGCAGAGGCGCCAGGGGTGCCCTCGCCCGGGCCGCTTCTGCAAGGCCGTCGGGGCCCAACCACAGAGGCATCGGTGTGCCGCCGCACCGGGGGCGCCCTCGCCGCCCGCGCAAGACCGTCGGGGGCCGAGCACTTCTGTGGAGGACGAACGCGGCGACGCTAGGGTTCGAGGACCCCGGCCCCAGCGCTGGCAGCGCTAAGGTTTGAGGACGACAGCGGAGGACGACGCGGTGACAATGGTGGGGCTGGTTCGTGGGGAAGAAGAGAGGGGTTGGCTGCTGTTATATTTGGAAACACTTAACCGTGACGGGCATCTTAGGTTGCCTTTCACGGTTAATAGACCATTAACCGTGACAGGCTAGTTAGGGCGCTCTTCGCGGTTAATAGACCATTAACCATGACAGGCCACTTAGGTCGCCCGCCACGGTTAACCTATTAACCGTGACGAGCGCCTGGGCGACTAGGTGGCCAGGCCGGCCACCCAATAACCGTGACGGCCGGGTCAAAGGCCCGTCACGGTTAATTATTGCGGGGTGTCACGCAAAATAATTTCTGTAGTAGTGAGAGTAGCCTTATCCCAAATAACAACAACCACCTGAGGAGCCATGGACGACAACGCCCTGAAGGTGTGGGCATTACGCTCCTTCCACAAGCACCAGCCAATGAGGAAGACAGGAGAGTCAAACCCCCTTCTTAGCACTTTGGGCACAAGCTTCCTAGCCGACAACCACCAAGGCAATGGTGGACCTTGATCAACGACAAAGTTGCTATGAAGGCTCAATCTGCTTGGGCAACTAAGCCACACCTCCCAACTTAGAGGGCAACCGATAAGGTTATGATCCATAGTTTCTATACCTTGGTCCCACATGATGCATGTCACACCCCAATTTTAAGAATAAAACTAAGGCAACGAACTCATGTGTGTCCAGGCATCAGTCGCACACATAAGCTAGATAAAATAAGAAAAAGGTACCATCACGGTGTTTATTACATAACGATAGAAGCAAAACAAAGACTTACATCAACGGAAAAGGGTAAACTAGATATAGCTCTCACGGGCAACCACCACAGGGACTGCCGACTAGGGGATACACTAGCCTAGAAACTTCTGGGGAAAACTCCAACTCCAACTTCATCTGTTACCCATCCGGGATTTTTGTCCGAAAAGAAAGAGAAACAACAAGCGTAAGTACTCCTCGTACTTAGCAAGCTAACATAGGGTTCATGAGGCTCAAAGAGGCTGACACTGTCTGACTGCAGTTAGCTTTTATATTGGCAAAGTTTTAGCATTAGAGGAAACGAGTATTGTGCTTAACCCTTAAACCCCTGATCCATTAGTCCATCAATGATAAAATATTCAGCATAAGAGTACCATCAACGTAAAGTAACATTTAATTAAGTATCATAGCTCTGCTAGTTTTCTGGGCCGCTTGTGACTGTGAGCACGGCTGTTATAACAGTTTCACACTCTGCAGAGGTTGTGCATCTTTACCCACAAGCCGTGTTGCCCAGATGCCCAGGGGAGCGACCCCCATAACACTTCCAACATGAGCGGGCAGGGTACACTATGAAGCCTTTCGCTGGTTCGTTTAACAAGTTAGGGCCGCTAGGTTTCCTTGGCAATCAGATGTAGCAAAACCCCGTCTCCTATGGCACAAGACCGTCGCAGCTATACACATAGGAACAGGAGCAGCCCTACACCCGTAGTGGCAAGCCCCTACTGCGCCCTTTCGGGTAACCTCTAACAAGCTAGAAAAGGTCCAGTTTACTGAGCTAAAACCTGAGCCATATAGCACTCATGGTAGCACTGTCAGTCCCAGCTTTTGCTAACAGCAAGTTTCATTAACCATTTAACAACATATCAACATGAGAACATTCATCATTGGACTGGATCGGATATTAATCAGTTAGCACTAGCATTCTACCCATATGCATTTTATCCCATGGGTGTCAAGAGTATCACAGATAACAAAAGCTAAGTAGATCACTAAGGTTGTTCAGAATGACACATGCAATATGAAGTGCTTAGTAAAGTGAATAGGTAACAAGGATGGTCCCATGCTAACTTACCTTGATTGTTGTACTGCTGATCCTCTTGCTGATCTTCAAACGAAAGCTCTTGATCGAACCACGTTTGCTCGCCGACTATACTCGATCACATGAAACATCATACACGCATTCCAAGTGCACACATGCATTGCAAACAAGGCTATCCATTAGAACAGTACACCAACTGTGGTAAACTGAAATAAAACTTTGATAAAACAGAAGTACTCAATCCTACGATCACGACGATATTTGGTTCACCGAAAATGGACTTACGACGCAAAAGCTACGTCCGAAACAGCGTTTCTATAGCCCTAAACAAGATTAACATAAACACTGAAACTAAACTGAACTAAACCAACTAACAGAGACATAAACGGGTAGAGAACTAAATTACAAAACTAACACAATTTGAACGGATCAAAACGGTGCTAAAACGTGGATTTTATAAGCGTTTTAGTGCAGTGGCAAAATTGTAAATAGACTGAAATCCATTTGAATTTAAATCAGATTTTGAATGAAATTTAAATCAAATTTGAATCTGATTTCACCCAGCAGGAGGACTGCGAGTTCATTATGTGAAAACGCAGGGTCTCTTTAGCAAATTTCCCCCGAAGGGGTACGGGATGTTCTGGACCGTCGGATGTGGTCCGAACGGCCCTGATTTAAGCGAGGGGGTGCGCACTAGGGCCGGCGGCGCGCTTGGCCGGCGGGAGAGCAACGCACGACAGTGGTATAGGCCGACCACGGCGGCGCCATGAGCGACGGCGAGGAATCCCGTCGGAGCTCACTGAACACGCCCTAGAGGCCACCAAAAATCTTGCAAAAAATATCAGGCAGAGAGAGGAGGAGACGGCGAGTCGCACCCCAACGAAGATGGAGGCCAGAGAGGAGCGGTGGTGGCATGATTCGAGGATTGGTGGCCGGCGGACGCCCTGCTCAGAGAAAACGGCGGTTAGGGTGACGCCGTGACCAAAGAAGAGAGAGGAGGAGCATCGCAGCCTCAGCAACACGATGTGGAGCTTGGCGACGCGTTGAATCGGCCGAAGGAGCGGCCAAGCGGAGCGGCGAGCTCGGCGGACGTCAGGGGAGCGGCTCTGGTGTCGCTGCGGCGCTTGCAGAGCGAGGCGGAGTGGACGACTGGGAAAAGGAGAGCGGGGGGGGCGTCCGCTTTATGACCGAGGAGAAGGCGAGTACGTGGGAGGGGGCACACGATGCGTGGAGGAGCGACAGGGCGAGCGGCTGTTGCTCGCTCGGGCGCTCAGAGGGCAGAGAGCGCACGGTTGGGGGAGGAGGGAGGCGCCGACAGGTGGGGCCGTGCTGTCAGCGAGAGGAGGAGAGGAGAAGGCAGCAGCGGTTCGGCAGGCGCGCGCTGACGGCAACTGGGCCGCCCAGTGGGCCGCGTGAGCAGGAGAGGAGAGGGAAGGGTGGCCCAGCGCAGGGAAAGGGAGGAGGTCGGTGGGTTGGGCCTCCAGGCCGAATGGGCCAAAAAGCGCGGTGTGAGAGGGAAAGAAAGCCTTTTTCTTTTTATTTTCAGCACATTTCAAACTCTTTTCAAATGAAATTTAATTTCAAATCAAAATTTGACAAAAGCCACTCATCTCAAAATTCAAATTGCACCGGCATGAATGCCACAACATGTTGTGAACTAAATTTTAATTTTGTGAAAATTATTTAATCCTAGATTAAATGCACACCAAAAATTCAATAAAGAAACATTTTCACCTATTTTAAATTGGACAAATTTTAGGGTGTCACAATACAGATGTTTGAGGACTGCAGTCCGTGACAGAACCTTCTGTTCATGGTCCAACAGCGTCCTTGCATGACGAGCTAGTAGAAGAAATGGACCCTCGGTTCACTACTAGATTCGACGAGTTTCCCTAGAGTTAATATTCCTAGGCAAACCCTGTAAAACCGTAGGGAGCCTGGTTCCCTAGAGTATTTCGTAGGAAAAGCCCCCTAGGGAGGAAATCGACGGGAAAGAAAGAGATCCCCTGCGGTTTTCGCCAAAACAGTAGGGAAACATTCGTTCTCTAGGGATCCCATCCCCTAAGAAAACTTTCTTAGATGGCACAACCAGTCCGACTATAGAAAATGTAGCTATGAATTATTCCAAAGAATTACAGAAAAACATATTATTATATGAAATTAATTGTAACCATTCATAGCTACAGTTTCTGTAGTCTAATTATGGTCAAGTTTTTACGGTGGACTAGATATTGTATGCTTCTACTGTATATTAAAAAATTTATATTTATTGGATCATGTGTAACTTAGTTATAAATTTATTTTAATTATAAAAAGTATAGATCTAAAATTACAGCAAAAAAACTATGTACTAAAGTATACCATATTACATGTCATTGTATAGATCTACTCATATGAAGTCCAACAAAATTGGATTTTTCAATTTTATGATTTTTCTATGATTTACTATGATTTTTTAAAGGATCAACGAAAATAAATAAAAAAGAAAAAGACAAAACCACGATTACTGTAGCAAAACCACCGTCCAAAACCGGCCAGGGAGGTAAAATACGCGGTTTTAAAAGTTGTAGGAGGTTGTTTGTCCGGTTTTGAAGTTGAGGGAGGAAAAGCGGATTTTTTCAAAAGTTGAGGGAGGGAAACTGGACTTTTTCCTTTTTAGGATGTGAAGTTCTTTTTTTTTTTGCGAAATTTTACTAGGGTCCGCTGCCACAAGAAATACGTAGGTATGCGCACACCATTGTACACCGGCAATATTAGTTCCCTCTTTGCCACTTTTCGCTTCGCTGGCTTTAATTCGTATAAAATAATTGTAAAATAGTATTTTTCTCTTATAAAAAATAGTCATATAAATCAACAGAAACCTCCTGTAGCACAAGCAAACAAAAATTTGTAGTATACAATGGTACTGCAAAGCATCATGTGAATGGACGAAATAAAATTATCAAATACGATAGTAGGATAACACTATCCGATTGTTTTCAGCTCTCGTTTTCAGTTCTCAGTTCCTCACATTGCTATTCTCATTATTGCAACTAGAGAGCAGAGATGTAGGATTACATCTGGATATTTACGGGCTGGATGGGCTTGACCATTGGCTTTGCTACCTTTATTAGACTAGGCTACTCTTCTAAAAATGTAGATTCGGCAAGGTCAATGGCACGAGCAACACCTGCAGCCTTATTTAGGCACTCTTGGTGCTCATCATCCGGATTGCTATCAGCAACTATACCAGCTCCAGTCTGGAGGTGAGCGACCCACTCCTGTCGTGACTTTCTATCCGCGTAGGAGTACATAGTATCAAACCGAGATGCAGTAGAGAAGACCATAGTACGAAGTGCGAGTGCAATGTCCATGTCACCGCAAAAGGAAATCCCTCCAAAGCCACCACTATATGGCCCACGTCTATTCACTTCTAGCTGATCAATAAACTCCATTGCTCTCACCTGGTTGGGTTCACAAAATGACATGAGAAGTCAAACTCAAGACAACTTCAGAGGAAAATTAAAAAGAAGAAATATTTACCAACAACATCATTTGAGGAGAAGACACCACTTAGTCAAAGGTCATACATGACAATATGAATGATATATATTAAATTATTATAACTTTCTTAATGTTTACTAAAACTCATATAAATTTACAAAAAGTTTATCACCAATATAATCATATTAGGAAGCTTGACATTAATATATAATGGTAGCATGTCGGCTAAGTAGCAATAGAGTAAATTACCTCTAGCAATGAATTATCTAACAATAGGTAAAATTCTATACCTACAAATAACATTTTGCAAGCGTCTTAAGTATGAATAACATTTTGCAAGCGTCTTAAGTATGATACTAATGATTATCCATATGTGTGAGTTGGTTTATCACTAGAATAGATATAATCCCTTGCATTTCAAGCACCAATGGATAAAGCAATATACATGTACCGGTATCGAGTATAATTTTATATCTAGACTCGCACCCGTGGATGAAATTTTGCACCCATATCCGCGGGAAGGAATACCATCTCTAGTTACATATATACTATGTTTCATCACATTAACAACTTTTGTATGTTACTCCTTTCGTTTCAAATTATAAGTCGCTTCAACTTTTTTTAGTACATCTATTTTGCTTGCATTTAGATATAATATATGTCTAGATACATATATAGCAAAATTGATGTACCAAAAAAAATCAAAGCAACTTATAATTTAGAATGGAAGGAGTATATAGTTTACATGGGTTTAGATAGTATTGGTGTATTTAATGGTTCTTTCTAGAGATTGTGTATGTTGGTATTATGTTTTTTCATCTTGTATTTTACTATATGTTGATATTATGGTTTTCTTGTCCTCTATAGTGTCAGAACCCCTTTATGTTCTAATAGTTTGTGGTTCAACTAATGTATTTATAATGGTTCAATGTCAGAATAATATTGAGGGATACAATCATGTTTGTTCATTCCTGGGTTATGCATGCCTACTACTACAGGTTCAATAAGTTACCTTTGGAGCACCACTAACTGTTCCAACTGGCAATGCAGCTCGTAGTGCATCCCAACATGTAAGATCATCATGTAGCTCCCCAGTGACCTACATAAGTTTAGAAATAGACATGTCTCTTATAAATAATTATTGATAGCATGAAAAATGCTAACTTGTTCATACTATATGATCCATAGTTAATGTTATAATTGTATTATATGATAAAGATAATGATGGTTTAACTAATATATCCATGATGAAAATTGTGGTATTGTTTAATTTAGTTATTATCGTAAAAGAAAACTCACAGTTGAGCTGATATGCATGACATGAGAATACCGTTCTATATTCATCAATTTCTCCACCTTTACTGAACCTGGTTTAGACACCTGTATATGCGACAAATTCATTGTAAATGAAACAAGATAGACGTGCAATAACTATAATAACTAATAAACCACCAAAATAACTTTTTTGAAAACATATAGTACGACAAAACACATAAAAGTTTATCTTGTCAACATCATAAGAAAATCAAGTCCTTCTCATTGATATTGCATGCATTTCATTAGCAGTCACTAACAAAATGTACAAGTAATCATATGTTCGATGTAAAATGTATCTATTTTTATTGTTATAGAGAGTTGCTCAAATTTGTTTAAACATAAAACTAAAAATATAGTTGTACATAAAAGATAGATTAATGGCAAGTGGCAACCATATGAACATTCCAAATAAAATATCTCTACTCTAAGCATTTTTTACATCCCATCCAATTTCCTAATATGTTTACCATGCCAAAACATATTTAGTTTTAGAGTCAACTATATACTAACAAAAAGTCATGACCACCCTTGTATCTTGTCATATAGAAGTTTCTCAAAATTACGAATATTAATTTCAATTGCTTATTAGAATATAATGAATAAATATAAATGGTGCAATGGCACATATTCTCAATAACTTCAAAATAAAGTATGCTAGCAAAAAATGGACAAGAAATGAAAAAAAAATTGAACCTTCCCAACATCATTTCGGCCAAGATCTACTAGCATAATATGTTCAGCACGCTGCTTTTCATCACTCAAAAGCAATTGTTCTAAAACTTTGTCTTCTGCTTTTGTTTTGCCTCTTCTTATAGTTCCCGCAAGTGGTCGATTGACTACTGTTCTCTGAAAAAAAATTATAAAAAAGAAAGTTCATTATATCTTTTTATACTATTTAAGACAGTTCTATAAACATTAAGATTAATTTGCGATAACATAAACATTTGAAAAGGTAATATAATACGAAATTGCATTGGTTCTAATAACATCACTAAATATCCAAATGGGAGTTTTGAATTCATGCCTAATTTTATTACATCACATCTCAACAATGTTTTCATTCACAATTTGAAAATCACAAACTATGTTGCTATTTTACCCATGCTACAACATCGTTATAGATATAAAATAATTTCTAAAAAGATAGAGGTAAAAGTATAACTTGGAGATATGTTTTATATTTAACTATACCTTTTGTACCCGAGTAAGAATTTCAGGACTTGATGCCACGAGAATACAACCTCGTGCCTAAGGGATGTCATAAGAGATGAATTAGAAACACTTGCATATCAATCAATACATATTGGACAACATGTTATAAACAAATAAATATTTTACATATATTATAGTCACCTGTAGATAGGCCATATATGGACTAGGATTTACGATTCGCAATGCACGATAGATTTCAAAGGGGTCAGCAAATGTTCGTCTCTCAAAACGTTGGCTTAGAACAACTTGGAAAATATCACCCGCCAAAATGTGTTCTTTAGCTTGGACAACAATATTTTTATATTCCTCTTTTGACATTGTCGATGTTTGCATTGCTGAGCCAATGTTACCAATATTAAGTTTTATAGAACCAGGAGAAAGCGTTGGGCTACAAGAAGGATTAATAATCGATTAGTAAAATAAGTGCTAGTGAAAAAACGATGCTTATGAAAAAATGACATGTTATCTAAGTCTTTTAACTCACACATTGAAGCAATGTAATCTTGATAACAAAGCTTCAAGTTGACGTGTTCCATCTTCATATGCTTCATCAATAGAATGATAGCAATCTGTCCTCACCCAGTGAATGACATGTGTTTTCTATAGCAAATAAAGATTAGACTGATAAGCAACAATATATTTACTATCATAATCCGCTAGATATGTGGTTGTTATTGGTATTAAACAGAAGTAAAACTGAGAAAATAAATACATTTTGAAAATACATTATTCCTATATGGTATACTTTTACCTATTTATAATGTTATTAAGATTATAAAAAATTCACCAAAGTGGTTGTCAAATTTTGACAATTAATAGAGTGATAATATATCAAAAGTCAATCACCATATGTGGTTATGGATAATTTATAAAAAGTGCAAAAAAGCATGACAAGGAATGGAGCGGTAAACATTTGATGACATAATCCTAATCATGTTGAATACTATACCGTATGAATACAATTTATACGAGAACACAAATAATTTTTAAGTTATTAGTTTATTAGAGAGAAATATGTTAAAAGATCAACCTTTCATGATAACAAAATACTAGTAAACACTATGATGAAGAGCGTGCATTATTATGCCGCGTGTACTTTTATATTAGTTTGAGTAGCTTCGTAAGGAAGAAATCATATTTATAATTTAAGTATACTAATAGTGCATGAAATTGCATACATCTATTGCAAATTATAGTTCAATTTGCTTTTTGTCATACTTTTTAAACTTTGGTCAAGTTCACATAAAGATGCTTCAATATCTAGAACATCAAATTAGTGTTATTTGATTCTCTATGAAATAGTTGTAGATATTAATTTTTTTCTTAGAACTTGGTCAAAGTTGAAGAATACTTAGGAAAAAAACAAAGTGAACTATAATGTACCAACGGAGGGAGCAGAACATCATTTGATTATGAGCATGCACTCTTAATAGTTCGAGTAGCTTCATATTGAAGAAAGCAACATCTATAATCTGAGTATCCTGACCACTTATAAATTACAAATTAGAATATTATATAATCAACCAAAACGTATAAAGGGGTGGTGTATATGGTACGTACCTTTTCAACATGATCAAACACAATAACATCATTATATAGTCCTAAATGAATGTCAGGAAGATTCCTATCATCATGCGGTGCTCTACTAAAAGGAAGCTTCTTTGTTTCAACATAACGCACTGTATCATATGAGAAAAATCCAACCCATCCTCCTACAAAATATATAAAAAATGGTGTGACCTTAATTGATACGTAACAAAAAAAAATTATCGTCATATCTTCCCTACAAAGCTTGACAAGAGCATTCTAGCTATTGATGAGAAGTAACATTAGTATATCACCAATCAACACTCTAGCTATTTAAGAGAAGTCAAAAGTTAAAACTTTGCCCAACACTTATTTTGTTTCAACATAACGCACTGTATCATATGAGAAAAATCCAACCCATCCTCCTACAAAATATATAAAAAATGTTGTGACCTTAATTGATACGTAACAAAAAAAAATTATCCCCATATATCTTCCCTACAAATCATGACAAGAGCATTCTAGCTATTGATGAGAAGTAACATTAGTATATCACCAATCAACATTCTAGCTATTTAAGAGAAGTCAAAAGTTAAAACTTTGCCCAACACTTATTCAAATTACATACAAGATTAGGACATGAAAATTGTGTCAGTAAACTTACATCCAAAGTGCCTCAGAGATTTGAGATTGATATTTATTTTGCAAATAACAACATGCAGTAAGAAAAGATAATGGCTAAAATCTATTTCTATTTTGTTAGACTTTTCCCTCGTTAAAATACCATCAACATGCGCATGCAGAATAGGATAAGTACAGAAGTGCTAATATATATAGAAAGTATATACACCCGTGAGTATGTACAAATGGCATTGTTTCAATCTCAGCCCAAGTACACGTAAAGCAAACAAGGTAACGGAGGATGTATTACGTTTCAGAGATCTATCATCTATGTCAAGTGATACGTACGTACTATGACAACAATTTAAGAGAGACACAAATCACAGCTAGCATTATTATTCTCATTCTAAATCCAGAGTAACAACAGAAAGGGGGGGAATAAAGTGTACCACAAAATGCATCAGGGAGGCCGTCAGTGATCTGCGGGTTCCACTGCTCCATGATGGTCCTGGGGATCTTCATGGGATCAGGCACAAAGTGCTCCCTCCTCGACTTCATCTCATGGTCCATCACCGTCACATGGTTAGCCTTGGCCACGATCTCCATGGCCGGCTGAGCCCCGACCACGCTGTACCTCCCCTGCAAATCGCATATATGCTCGATCGGTGAAATGCCGGCCAGCCGGGCGGCGTCACGGGTACGGCGATTGGCGAATCGATCGATCACTACTCACCACATTGGTGCCCTCGGAGCCCTGCTCGACGGACTCGAAGAGGAAGCTGGGCGCCTCGCGGTCGTCCTCCTTGACGAGGCAGCGGTACGCGAGCACCGGCGTGAGGTGGTCGGAGAAGATGCACCTCGTGAGCGGCAGCAGGTTCGAGCCCTCCGCCGCCGCCCTCCGGAACCTGGACTCCTCCTCCCTCACAGCTGATCGGAGCGCATGCGCCAACAAATTGAACAAAGAGACAAGAGACCACCTTAATCCGGCAAAAACTCGATCCATGAGACCATGACAGATTAATCCGGCAAAACGTACTGCACGCCCCCAACATAATCCGGCGAAACAGACATTATTCTCGGAGGCGGCGGCAGCAGCACTCACCGACGGCGTCGAGCTTGTGGAACGTGGCGGTGGTGGCGCGACAAGTGATGGCGCCACTGGTCCCCCGGCGGCAGAGGCTCGGCGGCCGCGACGACGACGACGACGGCGCGAGGCGCAGCGAGAGCGCAAGGCTGGCGGTGGCCATGGACTGCAACTGGATAACAGCAATGCAGGCGTGCCGATGGTTGTTGAGGGGACTGGGGACGGATCGGATGACGGGCGACAATGGATGATATAGATAGATAGCGGCGGGATGGGGCGGGCGGGGAACGAGAGCGAGGGAGAAGCGTGCGGGGCGATGGGTGGCGCCGGGCGGGGGCGATTGGAGTGGAGTGGGGGAGGGCGGGCGCGCGGGCGCGGCGGGACACGTCGCGGCAGCGCCTGGCTTTCAGGGGTGGGCTTCCCGCGTGCTCCGCCAAAGAATGGATTGTTGCATTGCATGGGCCCAGATCCACGAGGTTTTTCAGGTGTTGCTTGCATGCTTCTTGGATGGATGGACGGACATGCCGTGTTTTTCTCTCAAAACTGTTGTGTTCAGTGCACGGATTAGGATGTTTGTACGCACCATTTTTTATGAAAGGATATTCGTCTCTTTTTTTTTTGGAAAATTAGAATCTTCGTCGTCTTCTTCTTTGACGAGAAAAGAACTGAAAAAAGATGTGTTTCATTCTACGCGCACGCAATTTTAAGCACCCACAACTTTTTAAGTCCCTTTCTTGAAGGGGGTTTAGCAAATCATATGACGTCATGATGGGTGGTGGATAGATCTATATATACACTACCGGAAAACCTAACTTTACCTAGTGTCAAACTCTTTGCCGAGCGTTTTTTGGGCACTCGGTAAAGAAGCTCTTTACCGAGCGAGTGCCAAATAAAAACTACTCGGCAAAGAAATTCTTTATCGAGTGTCAAACAAACACTCGGCAAACAGTTTTTTGACAAAGAAGCTTTTTGAGTGTTTTTTCGGACACTTGGCAAAGAGCTCTTTTTTTTGACACTCGGCAAAACCTATTTTCAAATCACATTTCCAAGCAGTAAATTAATTTAAATGAAAAAAAATTAACTGCAAACTTGCTTAACTCATCAAGATGACCAAATTTTGTTTTGGTGTTTTATTCATTTGATAAACTAAAAATAAATTTGTTCACAAAACTTACGTATTTCTCTGTAGTTTATGAAACTACAAGAGTGATATATAAGATTTATGAATAATATTATAACCATAATGTTAGATATATAAATGGTCAAACAACCAAATAAAACTTTATAGATTTTAAGAAGTCATCAGTGTTTGTAGTTGACATTTTTTAATTTGAAGTTATCTAGTCATGCATAACTATGTCTGAATTTGAAAAAATTAAAATTCGTATTTTTAAAAGACCTCGGATGGAGAAATGATCAAAATAAAAGTTGTAGATCTCGAAAGTTATAAAACTTTGTAGTTCACAACCTTTAAATTTGAAATCATCTTATTTTGCAAAACTGTATTTGAATTTTAAAATTTTGAAATTTGAATTTTTAAAATACCTTAGATGGAGAAACAACCAAAATAAAAATTGTAGATCTTAAAAAGTTATGAAACTTTGTAGTTGACAACTTTTTGATTTGAAATCATCTTGTCAACAAAAACTACGTTTTAAATTCTAAAATTTGAAATTCAAATTTTTATAAACAACCTCGGAAAAACTACCAAAATAAAAGTTGTAGATCTCCAAGTTTTTTATTTGAATTTGTTTAGGACCTCAAATAAGTAAAATATACTTGGATTAATATAATATGTGGGGAACCAAAATAGAGTATGAATGTATGTAAGTGTGTAGTGCAATGGTATAGAGGCTCCGCGCGAGGGAGAGGTCGCAAGTTTGAATCCCCCCAGCTGCGTTAGTGGTGACTTACGACGGAGACAGGCATGGGGCCCTTTCCCGATTAAATTTTTTCTACTATTTTTTAGTTTTATTTTGCTGAGTGTTTTTCTCGGAGTGTAGTCTTGGCACTCGGCAAAGAACTTTTTGTCAAGTATTTATTTGTCGAGTGCTCTTTGTTGAATGTGGTACTTGGTCTTTGACGAGTGGATTTATGGTTTTGCCGAGTGCCAAGCCAAGAAATCCAGTAGTGATATCTGATCCGATTTGGATTGGACATTTCAGCTCTTTCGGATGTTTGAAAGTTTGTTTTTTTCCTCCAAAAACCTGATGAAACGTCGTGGGTGGCTGAAGAAGTATTTGCTTTTTATATGGAGTGATAGTGAAAATTGGGAGGCACACCGAAAACAATCTCAGCCTCTTGTTGATAAAATACATACTTCCTCCATCTCATAAATATATATTCTCTTGCGAAAAATCTGCACGTGTTCTAGTACGTCTACACGAAACCAACTCTTTCCCGTGCACGTGGCACGCCGCCCACTAACTCTTGTCCTCATTGCCGCTAAAATCTATACTATTTTCTTCATTGTCATAAAAAATTATAAATTATAGAATTCCCTCATTATCATCTATTTAGATTTTTTATTCCCTCATCGTCATTACTGTTTTATGGACCAATTATTTTCTTGATTGTCATCCATATAAATATTTTATTCCCTTAAATACATTGACTGAAATAAAATATTGTTACAACTACAAGACATCTGTGATTTTTTGACATTTTGTTTATGTCAAATGTATAGAAATATTGTCACAACTTAAGTTTTATGACATCCAGTTGATAAAATCTAAATGTTAAAAAGTCAGCGTCACAAATGATCATGTGACGTTTTGTATATATCAAAATGTATGGAATTATTGTCATTAAGTTGAAGTGGCTAATACATAATGTCATAATCCGGATAATATATGTCATAAATCATATAATATAATGACGTTATGACCTGTTGTTATACTAAAAACGTCAAAAAGTCACACATTTCTTGTTTGTTCATTACATAAGACTAATTCCATGAGCACGGTTAATAACCAAATTTAATCATGTTTTATATTATGTGCATGATCGATTTATTTCATCAAATTAACTAAATTTAAATTAAATTCATTAATATCTCTATGTAGAATTTTTCAATCTCTAAGATCTATTAAAAAGAAAAATTTGTGCACTTATTGTTCAAAGTCCAGAAAACAGCGCAACTGTAACACCATTAGAACTAGGCAACGTTTACTCGTGGTTTAAGGTTTAATAAAACTTTACAAATAATTAATTCATGATAACTAAACATTCATCTATTACTAACATAGCTAATTAACATTTTTATCACTTTCTTTTGTTATTATTATCATTTTTATAGATATTGGAGATAAAAAAAATCTTTTACAGACAATACTGAATTAACTTTAAATTTAATTAATCCGGCACAATAAACTGTTTAAGCATACTATCAAGCTCAGACTATAAAAAATGATCAAATTTGGTTTAGTCCTGTGTAACATAAACCTTGTAATGGTATTTTATTTCAGTCAATGACATTTAAGGGAACAAACTGTCTATATGGATGGCAATCCAGGAAATAATGTTGATCCATACAACGCTAATTTGCTGATAAACCTGCCTGCTGCTGCTGCCACGCCACCAGCTGGTATGTCAGGGGCCGCCTCTATGCCGACCAGGGTGGCACGCATCGCTGCGCTAACCACCCAGCCTCCCATCCCATCCGTTTCCGCGCACGTGGGCTGGCTTTTGCTTTAGCTGGGCCGGCTGATTTCTGTGCAATCGTGTGTGGCTCCCGCTCAAGCCCCTGGGCTAGCTTATTTTCGTGCAATTGTACGTGGGCCAGCTCCCACTCCTGCAAAACATGAAATAAAAATGGTTGCCAGCAAAACTATAAAATACAAAATATATTATATTATGAGAACCAAAAATAGAGAGAGTAGGAAGGTCAAACTTATTAAACATAGCATTCTGCTACCACTTAGCCGTTTAGACGTTTTGTGTTAGATGTAAAAAAATCTTTATTAAACGTTACAAAAATACAAATAAAAAATACTCAAGTAATTAATCTTTATTAAACATTCCACTGAACCAAAAAAAATCTTTATTAAACATTCCATGTCATAAGATGTAAAAAGTAAAAAAACTCAAGTAATTAAATAGAGTCAAATAAAAAAGAAAATATAAATAATAGCATGAATAAATCAAAAACATAGGAAAAAATAAATGAATAACTTAAGTAAGGAAAGAAAAAAAAATTGATGAAAATCACATGTATATCTCAGAACATCATATATATACTATTGGACATCACAAATACTTTGTAGAACATCACATTAACAATACACGGACATGACAAATTATAACATAGAACATTACAACTATACTATATGAACACCACAAAAAATATAAAATAACATAATAAAATTAGTAAAGTAATTAATTAGATTCAGATAAAAAAATGCTAGCGAACATTACAAAAATATATCCTAGAACATTAATAGATACTGAACATCACAAAAATAAATTGTAGAACATCATATTTCTACTCACAGACATAAAAAATACTCCCTTCGTTCTAAGATATAAGGCGCGATTTGACTTGGTGCCGTCTTCAAAAATATATTTAACATAATTTCTCTTATAATATATAATTTATAGAAATAAAAGTTTGATGATTAGAAAGTATTTCTAATACAAATATAATGCAATTACTTTTGTAGTATAAGCTTTTCATATAATTAGGCTATTTATTAGTCAAAGATAAGAAAGTTTGAATTTTAAAATATGTGTGTGTCTTATACGTTAGGATGAAGTGAGTATATCAAAGAACATAATTTATATACTACATGAATATCACTTATATCTGTAAATAAAAAAATAAAAAATTAATTATAAATAGAATTAAAAAGTAAAATAATAAAAACTACAAAAACTAAAAAGAAAGGGAAAATAGAAAAAAAATAGAAGAATAAAATGCGAAAAGAATGAAAAAAACAGTGAAGATTACAAAAGTAATAGAACACGGCAGAAAATAAAAAAGAAATAGTACAAAGAAAATAAAGAAACAGAAAAAACAAAATAGAAAATAAAAAAAACTAACATACCTGGCTGGACCACGGGGCCCCACCTGGGAAGCCACTAGTCGGTGCGTGCGGGGGTGGTTGGCGCGCTGACTGGTCGGCAGCGAAGATTAGCGGGTATGTCACCCAGATCAGAGACATGCCAAAAAAGCTGAGACTGATGTTGCCGTGTGTGCCAAGGAATACTATTTTGGGTAGGTATGTATGTATGTACTGTATGTATGTATGTGCATGGGTAGCTAGTAGGTTGGTGGATAGTCGCTGGCCGTCCGTTTGACAAGCGGTGGCCATCTGTTGTGCCCTCCTCTGCGCGCGCGGTGAGTGAGTTCCCACTTGCAACTTGGCATATACTCACGCTCAAAAATTCATTGGATCCGTCTAAAGATGGCAACGGGTACCTGATACCCGATATCCGATAGATATTTGATCCATTAGGGGACGGAGATGAGACGTTATTTATACTCACAGAGATTTAAATGGGCAAGAACTCATCCTCAACGGGGATGGCGGGGACGGGGACGTTCCCTGTATACCCATCCCCGTTACCCGTTGGGGAACCTGCTATTGCTATTATAGTGTGTATATATATAATATAAAATAGGATTAGATGGTCCTAGCCCAATTAGAATCATATAAAAAGGACGCTAACCATAATCTATGATCATAATATATGATTTATCTATATATTTATCTTATCCATTGTATTATTGTGGCATGTAATATATAATTATATATGGGTGTATACTCGGGTACGGGTACCCGACGGGTATGAAATCCCCGATCGGGGAGGGACGGAGAAAATTTTGTCCCCGCGAGCGAAAACGGAGATGAGGACGGGATGGATTTTAGTTTGTGGGGATGGGGACGGGATACCGATAAGGATGTACCGTTGCCATCTCTAGATCCGTCACGTAATAATCTGACCCCAAACGCTCCGGATGTCTCCTGCACATCAGCCTGATGGCTGACGTGTGCCGTCCAGATGATTCAAGCAGTTCGTCCATTCACAGCGCGCTCTAGCGCGCACTTCATTCCAGGATTACAAGTATTTATTCAATTCAACCGTCAACCAAATTAAACGTGGAGTTCTATACAGCTCGGGCTGGGCCTACACTGAATTTATTAATAATCACACTGAGGCATCCAGAGATGATCGATGCATGCGACAGTTTGTGTCGTTCTGTCGTCGTCAGATACAAGGTTAGTTTTGGCAAAAGAAAAGAAAAAATAACATAGCTAGAACTCACAACCAACGACAACGCTTTGAGTGATTATTGTGCGAAAAAGTTGCATGAACAGCAGCTTAATAGTTGTCATCCCAGCAGGTAACAACTCACATAGAACGTGTACATATGTGGGTTAAAGTGTTGTTCGTCTGGTCGTTTTTTTTTTGTTAAAGTGTTATTCATCTAGTCGTTTTTGTGGTCGTTTTTATAGTTGAATTTAGTTGTTTCAATCAGATTCTGTAAAAGAGAATAAACTAAAGTGCGACTGATAAAATGTCGTAGATTGCTTTTCTTTCTCACTCACATAATAACATTATAAAAGTATACTGGTATTCAATTATCTGCACGTAATTTTTTGTCTATTTATATACTGTAGAAACTAATAAATATTTGAAATAGTATTAACTAATCAACTGTCAATGTTTAGAAGTTTTGGTTCACTTATCGTATCAAAGTGTCAACATGTTCACGATGGAAAATAGGAGGAGGGCAACATGGAGACTCGGAGCTAAAGGCATTTACCTTCGGAAAGGAGTGGCTCATTTGGTGGGCAAAGTACAAGTTCTAATAAGCTACTCTCTCTGTTGCTGAAAGAATCAATTCTGAGTAACTTTAGGACAAATTAGAATAGCAAAGAAAAGACCATCCTATCCTTAGTTAAACTGAGTTCTACTATTACTGTTGCACAGGAAAAAAAACCATGACTATTTGTTCGGTATCCACACTCATCATCTGGTAACAGGAGAGGGAGAGGAAGGGAGGATGCGTGGGGAGAAGGATGGTGGAGAGAAGGATGCGGTTAATGCAGGAGAGAGAAAGAGGAGGATGTGTGGTTTCTTGAATGACATGCAAATTCCAATGTCGACCGGTTTAGATATCCACGTTCGGAATCTATTTATTTGTGGATAAATTTTTGTTTTAGAATTTGAATCTTTCAGGAACAGAGAGAGTATTTTATTAGCAATTTCCTGGGCCGTGCTGGGCTAGGAATATAGTTAGGCAATCTACCATTGTAACCTAGTAATACAATCCAGGTGACCGAATATACACACACATACAGAAGTAGTAGTAGTAGTGATGTTGTACAGTATATACATTAATATTCCGGTGTTATCTAGAGAAACTTATCTTAGCTAATCCAGATAATCTATCCTACTAATGCATCATCTACCCTACTAATGCATCGTCTCTTTTCTTTGCTTGGTGTACCAAATAAAACCTCCCTCGCTGACTGTTGGGGGAAGGGACCCTCGGCAGTGACGTCACGCGGGCTGACACGGAGAACGACCCTCGCGCGTCCTGCACACCTTCGGAAAACTTTCGTCGCTTGTCGAGTCCCTCAGGCCTTTGCTCTAACCTTCGGAAGTTATTAGCTCGACCCTCGGGATATTTTTGGGTTCTCGCAGGCAAGAGGCGTGAAGCTCAACGGACGGCAAGCGAACGCGGGCCTCGCGACTGCAGTGATGGTTCCACAAGCCCAAGGTTAGCCCTCGTGTTCCCGCGAAGGGGTGCGCGATCCAGGTGGCGGCGGACGTACGGAAGGCGAATTAGGGTTTTCACACTGTCTGTGTTTGTACAATTCTGCCCTTCCGTTGTACGGCTTTAGGGAATCTTTCTTGTACCCTTTTATAATTTGACCAGTGTCCCTTGGTATGCCCTATAAATACCAGGGGATGAACAGTGTAAAGATGATGATTTTTGGGTAAGGGAGAAGAAACATTGTTGTTCAATTATTCCGCACCCTCGCCGTTTGTTTCGATAGTTGGCCACCCTCGTCACACCCCTGCACAAGTGCGGTAGGGCAGGTGTGACCCCAACAATTTGGCATCGTCCGTGGGGATCTTACAGGTTTTTACACCTTCGCGTAATGGCTGGAACCAGGAGGACGGTCTCAGGCAGAGACCATCGCACCACGAATGAAGTCGCCGCGACGGTCCAGGTGTGCAAGAAAACGAAGCGCCATTGGGAGCGGAAGAAGTTGTCCCGAAAACTAAGATCCTGGGCCCACATACTCGACCGGCATCACAGCAACACCCGCACACCTCTGGAGAAGGTGGGGGAGGAGATGAAGAGGAGTTGGGTCTCGAGGCCTTAGAGAGGCTCCACGCTGAGCTCCAAGAAAAGAAAAGACGCCTAGTCCAACTTGAGAGGCATAACTGGCTGCGGGTCATCAGGCAAAAGGCGGACAAAGCGAGGGAACAGCTTCGCCGGATGGAGGAGTCCCTCGCGGCAGCTGAGGCCGAAGCCGAGGGTTGGATTGACAGGGAAGTGCCACCACCCCAGGAGGGGAACGACGAGCAGCATCAGGGCAACGCACGTCAGCCACCACCACCCCTGCCACCACCAAACTACCTAAACAACCCATACCCTGAGAGACCACCAAATTTTTGCCAACTTTACCCAGATGAGAGAGAGTCAAACCTTCGCAACCAACGGAGGGCCCAACAACACCAGATACCTTACAACCCAAGATCACCACTCTCCCAAATACTGCAAACCCAACCCTGGCCACCATGCTACAATCCACAAAATTTGCCCCGTTATGACGGACTCTCAGACCCTCGCCAATTCATAATGAGTTATGAAGCAGTAGTTGCTGCAGCAGGGGGACATGAATCAACAATGGCGAAGTCCTTCGTAATCATCCTTCGTGATATCGCGCAGACGTGGTACAGCAACCTCCGCCCCGGAACCGTGGATTCCTGGGCCAACCTCAGAGACAGGCTCTGCACAAACTTTAAAGGTATCACAACAGCCCCGTCAAAACCCTATCGAGTTGTTCAACTGTAAACAAGAAGAGCGCGAACCACTGCAAGATTACTGGCGAAGGTTCATCCAAATCAGAGCAAGAACTCCGGGTATATCTAACGAAGTGGTAATCCTCGCAGCAGTAAGCGGTCTGCGCCCAGGCCCCTGCTCCTCGAAGTTTGCTAGAAAGCCGACAAACACAATCGAAGAACTACATGAGACAATGGAAAGATACTGTAGAGCGGACATGGACTTCAGGGCGAAGTCCGATGCTTGAAGGGCACAGCAAAAATCGCAATCGAGACCCCAAACGAGAGAAAACAACCCTCGTCAAGATCAAAGTAGCATTGGCGCAATCGACAAGGCAGGCCCACTCGAAGACCAAAGAAGAGGCACTCAAACTTCGGGCAACCAAAATCCGCAAGGATTCCCACCCCCGCCTGATCAAAGAAACCAACAGAAGGATCCCGCAAAAATGTATTGCCATTTTTGTAGTCCAGGGAAAGGTCACACCACCAAACAATGCGAGTGTTTCGCCAAGGGAAAAGAATACCAGGAATCTAAAAGAGCCGCATCGGCAGAAAACCGAACCATCAACCACACCAGAAAGCCAAATTTCAACCCAACCCACCCTCCATACCAGTACACCCCAATAAACTATGGCCTACCTTCGCACCAACCTTTCTACGCACATCACTCCCACTACAATCACACCCCATATCAACCACCCATCATTCCTCAACGCCAAAACATACCATACACCGTTTCATACCCAGCAACCCCTCAAACCCAGACTAACCAACAAACAAGCAACGCTCTACCACCACCGCCCCCAATACCAGCACTGCCAGCTCCCCAGCCAGTCAAAGCCGAATCCCAAACCCAAACAACTATCAACAACCCAACATCAACCTTCAGTGTAATCCTTGCCATCACCGGGGGCTCTAACAAAGATCATGGCAACAAAAGGCAAAGGAAAGAACAGGCCAGAAGAGTGCACCATGTAGTTGTCGAAGGACCACACAAATTTGGGCGATGGTCCCATATCCCAATAACCTTCGATTCTAGTGACATGAAGTTAAGAGATTACCCGCACACCGACGCCATGGTAATCGAAACTAATCTTGCAGGATGGACAATCACCAAAATCCTGGTTGACACAGGAAGCTCCGCGGACATTTTGTTCGCCACAACCTTCGACAACATGAAGCTTGACAGAAGCCTCTTGCAACCTGCTGGCAATCCCCTATACGGTTTCGGCGGACAGCAAGTAAGAGCAATCGGGAAAATCTCTTTGCCAGTAACCTTCGGAGACCAAGTGAACTGCAGAACAGAACACATAACCTTCGATGTGGTTGACATGTTTTATCCTTACAATGCAATTTTTGGTCGAGGGGTTACCAATGTTTTCAATGCGGTCATCCACCTTGCATACCTTTGCATGAAGCTTCCTGCTCCGAAGGGGGTCGTTGCAGTGTACGGAGATCAAGACGTTGCAAGAGCCGCTGAGGGAACAGTAGCACCTGGGCAACACAATGTCCACAAATTAACAAAGCCTCAAACAACAAACCTCTGCAGTGAAGGTGAAGCACACTGTGACCAAAGAAGAGCATCACCCAAAGAAGAAACCAAACAAGTCCAACTCTTCGAGGGTAACTCTGAAAGAAAAGTAATCATCTTAGCCCACTTAGACCCCCAGTCAGAAAACAACCTCGTCCGTTTTCATTCTCAAAGAAAACTCTGACACCTTCGCTTGGTGTGCAGAGGACCTCAAGGAAGTGAACAGATCTTTGATTGAGCACAGCCTAAACATAAAACAAGGGTATCGTCCAGTCAAGCAAAATGTCAGAAGAAAGAAAAGAGGCGGCGAGGGCAGAAGTAAACAGACTCCTGGATGCAGGGGTCATCCGTCCTGTCAAATATCCATCATGGCTCTCAAATGTGGTCCTAGTCCAGAAAAAGAACAAAAAATGGAGAATGTGCGTGGATTTCACTTGCTTAAACAAGGCTTGCCCGAAGGATGATTTTCCCCTACGAAACATAATCACCTTGGTGGACAGAGCAGCCGGATGTCAGATGCTTTCTCTCCTCGACTATTTCTCAGGGTACCATCAAATCTGGATGAATGAAGACGACGAAGAAAAAACAAGCTTTATCACCCCCTCGGGCACCTTTTGCTTTCGAAGAATGGCAGAAGGCTTGAGAAACGCAGGGTCTACCTTCGCTCGCATGACGTCCAAGGTTTTCAAAGATGAACATGCCATCTCTGCCTACGTCGATGACTTGATCGTTCAAAGCGAACAAAGAGAAAATCACATATCATACTTGGCAAGAGTGTTCAATAACCTTCGGTCAGCCGAATTGAAACTAAACCCCGAAAAATGTGTCTTCGGAGTCAGCGAATGAAAACTGCTAGGTTGTATCATCTCAGCAAGGGGGATCGAAGCCAACCCTGAAAAAATTGATGCCATCATCAATATGGAACCACCAACGACCAAAAAAGCAGCTCAGCGGCTGTCAGGGCGCTTAGCAGCACTCAGCAGATTCATCTCAAGATCAGCTGAGCGAGGTTTGTCTTTCTTCGAAACCTTGAGAAGTACAGCTCCATTTAACTGGGGACCTTGGCAGCAGAAAGCTTTTGAGGATTTAAAAAACTATCTCACCAACATGACCGTCTTGACCAGCCCTAGCAAAGGGGACTTGCTACTATTGTACGTCGCAGCTTCGCCTCATGCCGCCAGCGCAGTGTTGATCAAAGAACTGCACCAAAACAACAAAACCAGGTAGGCCTCCATCTACTATGTGTTAGAAACCCTTGAGGGTCCCAAGCGAAACTATTCAGAGCTCGAGAAAATAGCGTATGTCGTGGTCATGGCGTCAAGGAAGCTTAAACACTATTTCCAGGCACACGAGATCCAAATACCCTCAGCATGCCCCCTCGAAAACATTTTCAAGAACAATGAAGCAATCGGCAGAATAGCAAAATGGGCAGTTGAGTTGAATAGTTACACCATAACCTTCGTGGGTAGATCAGCGATCAAATCGCAGGCTTTAGCAGATTTCATAGCCGAATGGACTCCCGACCCCCGCAAAGAAGGAGTCGAAGCAGATCCGTCTTGGTCAGTGTATGTCGACGGAGCTTGGGGAGCAGCTGGAGCAGGAGCTTCGGCCATCCTAGTGTTGCCATCTGGGTCGAAGCTACGATACGCACAAAGACTCGACTTCAAGTGCACAAATAATTCTGCAGAGTATGAAGCTGTAATACTGGCACTTTCAAGGCTTCGAGCATTATCAGTTCGAAGGGCGGTCATCAACACAGACTCTCAAGTCATTGCGGGTCATATTGAGAAAAATTACAGAGCAAAAGATTTAGAGCTACAAAAGTACTTATAGTATGTCCGAAGGTTAGAATCTTTCTTCCTCGGCATAACAGTGTTAGCAATACCGAGGTCCAAGAACAGTGAGGCAGACAATCTGGCTAAAGCAGCAGCGCAACAATTACAGTTATCCCCAGACGTCTTTTATGAAGTAGCAACACAATCGGCCATCGAAGCCTCTAAAAAAACAGCGAAGCATATCAATGCAATACAGAGCGAAGTTTGGAGAGCCCCAATCATGGCCTACATTAACGGTTTGCATGAGCCCGACTCTAAAGAGGAGGAAAACAGACTCAGCCAAAGAGCTCGAGGATATAAAATAGTGGACAACACTTTGTTCAAAGCCTCGGTGACCTCCCCATGGCTAAAATGTGTGTCACAGAATCAAGGAAAGGACATACTCAAACTCATTCACGAAGGTATCTGCGGCTCTCATAATGGCCCAAGGGCGCTGGTCGGAAAAGCTTTCCGTCAGGGTTTCTTTTGGCCAACAGTATTACAAGACGCAAAAGAGATTGTCAAGCATTGCGAGGGATGCCAACTAACAGCAAAAACACAAAATGCCCCAGGTGCCCCCAACAACTTTGATATGCCCAACATGGCCCTTACAAAGATGGGCAATGGACCTCGTCGGTCCACTACCAACAGCTCCAGGAAACCTTCGCTACGCAGTGGTAGCTGTGGAATACTTCACGAAGTGGATTGAAACAAGACCATTGGCTTCCATCACTTCTCTAGCCGTGAAGAAGTTTTTCTGGCAGCAAATAGTTTGTCGATTCGGAGTTCCCAAACACCTAACCGTCGACAACGGCACTCAGTTTGACAGCGAGGTTTTTAAGGAATTCTGTGCACAAATTGGTACAGCCTTGTGTTTTGCCTCAGTCCGGCATCCTCAATCGAACGGCCTCGTCGAAAGAGCTAATGCCACCATTTTTCAAGCGATATCCAAAAAACTCCAAGGCAGGCCCAAGGGAAAGTGGGCAGAAGAGCTAACACCGGTCACCTGGTCCCATAACACTTCGGAATGCAGAACAACCAAGTTCACGCCTTTTAGGCTCCTCTTTGGAGAAGAAGTTGTGTTACCAGAAGAATTGAAATATGGCTCTCCAAGAACAACCCTCGAATCAGACGAACAAAACCAGCTGCTAAACAAAGATTTGCTCGAGGAAACAAGATGCAGCGCAGTGCACAACTTTCGCAAGTATCAAGAGGAAACCAAAAAGTGGAGAGACAAAAAAGTGAGAATCAAAGACTTAAAGAAGGGTGACCTCGTCCTCATTTGGAAACAAAGTGCCAATATGGCGGGAAAATTTCAGCCAAAATAGACGGGACCATACTTGATAACAGAATGCAATCGCCCTGGGTCCTATCACCTCTCTGATAGCGAAGGAAACCGCCTGCCACATACCTGGAATGTTGACGACCTTCGCAAATACTATCCATAGCGGAGCCTTAGCGAGCTCTCGCATCATGTAATTTGCATTTTTTTCTTTTGTCTTTTTTCAGTACCATGCTTTGTAACAAAAACAAAGGAGCTGCACTCTTTTTCCTTACGAAGGGGCGTAAGGTTTTTTAACGAGGCAGCATCCAAATCCTTAATACAAGCAACAACCCCCCAAAAAAGAAAATTCTATTTTTTTCTTTTTTTCCACAAACATCGAAAAAAGCAACTCTTCATCAAGAGTGCTTATAATCGATGAAAACCCCCGAAGATTGCTTCGAAACACAAATATTCCGAAACAAACTTGTAAAGCAAACTTCACCTCCGTCTAAGACAAGGGGAGGCACGAAGTCACAAAAAATCAAGTACCCTCGCAAAAACGCCAGAGGCTTGCAAAGCAAACTTCACCTCCACCTTAGACAAGGGGAGGCGCGAAGTCACGAAAAATCAAGTACCCTCGCAAAAACGCCAGGGGCTTGTAAAGCAAACTTCACCTCCACCTTAGACAAGGGGAGGCGCGAAGTCACGAAAAATCAAGTACCCTCGCAAAAATGTCAGGGGCTTGCAAAGCAAACTTCACCTCCACCTTAGACAAGGGGAGGCGCGAAGTCACGAAAAATCAAGTACCCTCGCAAAAACGTCAGGGGCTTCCAAAGCAAACTTCACCTCCACCTTAGACAAGGGGAGGCGCGAAGTCACAAATAATAAAGTACCCTCGCAAAAATGTCAGGAGCTTGCAAGACAAATGTCACCTCCACCTTACACAAGGGAAGGAGTGTGATCGTGTGCTTGTTATCCAATCTTTTCACATAAACTTTAAAAGCGAGCCTCGTTAAAAAAGAAAGAGGGTGTCGCTGTTTTCCTAAACAGCTCACATAAGCTTTAAAAGCGAGCCTCGCTAAAAAAGAAAGGGGGCGTCGCTGTTTTTCTAAACAGCTCACATAAGCTTTACAAGCGAGCCTCGCTAAAAAAGAAAGGGGGCGTCGCTGTTTTTCCTAAACAGCTCATATAAGCTTTAAAAGCGAGCCTCGCTAAAAAAGAAAGGGGCGTCGCTGTTTTCCTAAACAGCTCACATAAGCGTTAAAAGCGAGCCTCGCTAAAAAAGAAAGGGGGCGTCGTTGTTTTCCTAAAGAGCTCACATAAGCGTTAAAAGCGAACCTCGCTAAAAAAGAAAGGGGCGTCGCTGTTTTTCTAAACAGCTAACATAAGCGTTAAAAGCAAGCCTCGCTAAAAAAAGAAAGGAGGCGTCGCTGTTTTTCTAAACAGCTCACATAAGCGTTAAAAGTGAACCTCGCTAAAAAATAAAGGGGGCGTCGCTGTTTTCCTAAACAGCCTACATAAACGTTAAAAGCGAGCCTCACTAAAAAAGAAAGGAGGCGTCGCTGTTTTCCTAAACAGCTCACATAAGCGTTAAAAACGAGCCTCGCTAAAAAAGAAAGGGGTCGTCGTTGTTTTCCTAAACACCTTGCATAAACGTTTAAGCCGAGCCTCACCAAAAAACACAGCGAGGGTCAAATCTCAATTATCGCCAAATCTCAAAAACGAGCCACAATGAGGCAAAAACGATCTTACAATTTTTATTTTTGCACAAGTACAAACGCACCACAACGCGGCACAACACTTATAAAAATACCAAGTTACAAGGCATCATCACCGTTTTCAATTAACATTACATCATCACAACCCTCGTAATTCACTTCAAATCCCGTTTCCATTGGAACAATAGGCCCCCACACTAAAGGAGCCGCAGGCACAATTGGCAGTTCCCCGGGCAACACCCTTGCCCTATACATATACCTACGATCTATGTCACTAATATCTGAAGGCTCCTCCTTCGGAATTACAAGAGAACCGTCTAGACCCAGATCAAGGTTGCTACGCCCGAACAAAAAATCCAGAGCCGTTTTCTCGTCGATGTCATCATCAATAGCAGGCTGCGAAGAAGAACCAAACAAAAAACGCGTAACTTGCCAATCCGTGTAATCCGCGTTACGCCAAAAACAGCTCGAACGGCTATTTTTTAAATCATACCTTCGCACCTTTGACCACCAAAAACGTTCGAAAGACAGCGAAGGATGTTTAAGCTTCGCACGAGCCCAGGTTTCACCAAAAATAAAAATATCCTGATAGTTTAACATAACTGGTGTCACATCAAACACCTCAAGCACGGTTCCATCAGGAACCTACATTGTCAAACAAACAAACAAAGACTCTTAGTCCTTAACAACCCTCATCTACACACGAAATTATACAAAGAACACCACTATTCTCTTCCTCCCCTCACACCTGTTCAGGAGCTTCGGACATCTCAGCTTCAGCTTGACCAGTCGCCGAAGTCTCCGTCGTAGAAGGGTCCACGACAGGCGCTTCAACCGCGGCCGGTTCGTTTATAGCAGCATTTTCAGTCGTAGGAGCGGTCTCAACTATTGAAGCCTCCTCGACCGGCACAACCTCTGTAGAGCTCCGTACAGGTGCAGACTTGGAACAACCAGCAGAATCATCGTGTGCAGAGGGCGAGGGCAGCGCGTCCTTTCGAGCCTACAACAAGGGCACAGCAAATAAAACTATATTATAAAACATAGAAAACACATAAACATACATAAATAAACGAGACAAAAATAATAACACATCCTATGCCATCATCACCTGACGAGTAGCTTCGGCCGCCTCTTCGAAGGCAAGAGCACGACCTCCACCAGTGATCCAAAACCTTCGGATTAAGCGCATCGCGCAGTTGCGAACCTCCGCATCATTAATATTCATAGTTCGCACCTCGTCAACTGTTGGAAATACATGGCTCGGCCTCTTAACTTTGCGAAGGTGGTCACAATCAGCTTGGCGAAGAGTACCGGCCATGGCCAAGGCTCCGGCGTAGCCCCCAAAGTCAGCCGCGTTACCAACCAATGAGCTGAAAATATCAAGCTCATGAGAGAGCCAATCTCCGAAGGCCTCCGCGTTAGCAGTAGCTAGCGGCTCCCTAGTAGAGCCGCCGGCTTCAGTCAAGCAAGTATCAACTTTGTCCTTAATCTTTTCCATACTCTTCTGCCACGCCCCAGAATGAGAAGCCAACTCAGAGGTCAGTTGAGTTATGCGACTATTCGCAGAGGCCAAATCCTTGTCTTTTTCGCGGCAAGCAGATACCAACTCAACATTTCGATTTACAACCTCCTGCACCTCCTCTCGGGTTTTCTTAACTTTTTCCACTACACCTTTAAGCTCAATCTCTTTGTTTACCAAACTTCGCCGGAGCTCTTTATTCTCTTTTTCAACCTCGGCCAATCGATCACTCAGATAATTGTGATTGTAACCTGCCCTTCGGCGCGCAGAGCGATTAAGAAGCATCAGCTCAACCAACTTAACATCAATATCATCATGAAGGTCGCCCAAAGGTTGGTTGGTCAGTCAAAGCTCGGCCTCTGGCACACAAACCTGACCAAACACTCGACCAAGAAAACACCTTTCCTCCTGAGCACATTGCAAGTGGCACTCTCGAAGGTCCGGACTCGTAAAAAGCTCTGTTGCCGGATCCGAAACCCCAATCTTTTTGGCAAAGTAAGGAAGACTGGACCGGCTAGCTTCGCCATATGGACTTTTACCAGGGTTTCATTCCGATTTAAGGTCACCGGTCGCCTCAAAACCGCCAACCCAGATATGCGACCCTGCGAACTCGGGCACTGACCCTCGCTCGGGACTCTCAAGTTCAAGGTCTCGGAGTATCTCATCAACACTACCTGTAGCTACAGCATCAGCGCTCGATAAAACAACCGCTTTCCCCCGGTCATCACCAATGGATATCTCATCCTCTGAGTCGCCCTCGTCACTGGAGGTGTCGCTAACCTCATCAGATGAATCATCCTCAGAGCCGGCCTCTTTCTCAGCCTCTTTCTCATCGTCCTTTTCATCATCATCGGAGGCACCTTCGTCGTCTGAAATCTGAATCAGAGCTCCAATCCCACCAACGCGAGGTACACGCCCTCCAACCTTAGCAACACCTCGGCCACCCGTCGCCGATACAATGGCCGAAGAAGAGGAAGCGCCGGCAACGCCCGACGCCACAACAAACTTTGTCGCCAGTGTTTTCACTCGGCTGCCGCCAGACCTTCCGCGGCCTCGACCACGACCCCTTTTTGGCACTACGGCAACCTCTTTCTCCTCCGCGGAAGCGCGCTTCCTCTTTTTCGGCGCATCCTCGCTCGAAGGTGCTGGCCAATCAGGGTACGGGATCCCGAACATGTCGAAGAGCCTGTTGACTCGACCACCGCTTCCGACGGCACTATGAATGGCCTTAATCTCCAGGGTCGAAAGCTTTCCGACAAGTTTTTCAACCGTTTGCTGAACCTGTCTCAGAACAGCTTCGACGCCACCTTTCTGACTAGGAAATTTCCTGAGAGTACTCTCCCAGATCTTGTTCAAATCCAGCTTTGGTTTCTTCAAACCCCTCGCCTCATAGGCAGAGTCGTCCTCAACCTCGAACCAGGTTTGCCTCCGACTGAGGAGCCAAACCTTAGCGCAACAATACTCCTCTACCAGATCACGAGCACACTATGAGCGAGCTATAACCCTCAAGGAGTCAACAGCCGCGTGCGCTTCTCCAGACATCAAAGCTTCGGCGGTCACATCACCGAGGGGTGGAAGCTCGCCGCACACCTCACCAGCTCCGCCTAGCTTGTAGTCAAACCAATGCTCCTGCCACCCACTCGTCCACTTATTTTTCTGAGCTTGCACTGGAAGCTCTGAGCCAGCCCGATGGCAGAAGGTGTACACTGCAAACTGACCAAAACTAATGTTACCCTCGCTGTCAGTAATCTTCCTTGGCTGCATGTGGACACGGTGAGTTCGCACGAAACCTTCGACATGCGGAACCACACCCAAAGAGCGACAAGCCCACACGAAAATGGACAACTTCGTAAAGCACGAAGGCGTCAGCTGATGGAACTTCAGGTTAAAACGCTGAAGCACCGAAGTCACAAACGAAGTCATCGGAAAGCACAGTCCAGCTTCAAAGAACTCTTCAAAAACTATAACCTCATCAGCCTCCGGCTTGAGAATAGTCTCTCCAGCGCTGGCCCTCACCTTCCCATCCTTGATCCAGCCTCGCCTGACGTAGGACGTCAGATCCGAGTTACAAACGCGACTAAGACCAAACTCAATATGATGTCCTGGTTTGTAAGCATCGTACGTGACAACTTGCTCGAAACTTTCTCAAATTTTTTTCACGGCATATGCATATGATGTAACAACATCTCGCCAAGTTTCACGATTTTCGGAATTCATTTGCATTTTTTATGATTAAAAAACCGTTCGCACGTAATTTGGAGGCGTTGCCCCGTGAGCACGTTGATCGAAACCTCGGGTCAGTTTTTGGATTTGGCCTCAACATACGGTTAAGAACGAGAATAACATTTTTTAAATCATCAAAATCCATTATTCGATGTACCCGCAGTTCAAACTTGCGTCTTTCGGGAAAATTCAAGAAAATGAAATAAAGTCAGAAAATATAACAAAAAGTTTTAAAAAAGTGTCCAATTTGAACATGTTGACAGTGGTAGTGTGGAAGTGCCTCAAAAATAATTTGGTGGCAAAAACCAAAAAAAAACTTCGCTGAGTGTCAGATCCGGCACTCGGCAAAGAGGCTCTTTGCTGAGTGCCGTGTCAGCTGGCACTCGGTGAAGGACCGAGAATGCAACTAGAAAGCGACCAGAGGGGGGGTGAATGCCCCTCGAGGGTTATGTGACCTCGAGGCTCGAGGGTAGGCCTCGGCTCGCTCGAGGGAAGCTGTTCGAGACAGGCCTCGACGTCCTCGAGGGTTATGTGACCTCGAGGCTCGAGGGTAGGCCTCGGCTTGCTCGAGGGAAGCTGTCACGGAAAGGTCTCGACGTCCTCGAGGGACGTGGGCCGGACAGTCCGCGCCTGGGTGTCCAGAGAAGGCGATTTTGATCGCCCTTCTCTCAATTCCCTCTGAAACCGATCCAAATCAAAATCCAAGTTCCCCAAACTAGGAGAAGATGATCATGGGGTAGTTAGGAGACTATCCCCATGAAATCATCTGCTCAAATCGACTAAATCAATGGGAAATCAAAAGGGAAGGTGAAAGAACGAAAAAGTGATCCGAAAACGAAATCAACCCGATCTACTTGTTCGTAGGAAGATAGATGAATTCCTTTGGTGGAAATGTTCTCCTTTCAAATACGAACAAGTTGATTCAAGCGGATTTCGCAAAGATGCACCGGAGAGGGAGATCGAGTGACGGGAAAATCGTGGCAAAAAGCAATCCGCGAAGAACAGTGATGAACTTGAATCAAAACGTGAATTGACACACGATCTTGCAGCCGAAGCGCAACCACACGCTACGACAAGGAGGTTACGGCCTCCTTTCCTCAAAATCAACAGAACACAGAGTCAAGTCTCCCTGTGGATCTCAGCTTTCTACAGAAGGGGTGTGAGGGAGCAGGAAGACCTAGAAGGCCAAAAGCAAGTGGCTGAAAATGACTAACTGAGATGGGGGAGGAGGGTGTCTCCCCTGACTACTTATCCTATTCTAGACTAAGTCTATTTCCTACTCTACCCCTCTCTATTCTAATTACAGAGCGAACCAGCTAAACCCTGGGGTTATTCTGGACCAACTCAAGTGGTAGGTAGATCCGACGGCCATGCCCGCACAAGTCATCCGCGTTGCCTCCACGCAACCTTCCGATTGCCGCCACGTGCCGCCCTCGCTCTGCACCCCCGGTTTTGTGGCCCAAACCGGGAAACCAGCCTTTTCCAGCAACCCCCGGTTTTGAGGCCCAAACCGGGAAACCAGCCCACCAGCTTCTGAGTTTTGAGGCCAAACTCAGCAAACCCTCAGTGCCCAGGTTTTGAGGCCCAAACCTGGAAACCGTCCATCCGATGGTTTTTCCTGGCTCTACCACCAAACCGACGTCGTAGAGGGGATGCACCTCCGTGCACCCCATCCACCGACACGTGTCCCCGAGTGCACGACTCAGGCAACACATGACCGCACTTCTTCACTTGTCGTCGTCGCAGGCTGCCAGCTACCACAGCAGATCCTCAGGCCTCTGGTCCCTCAGTCCAAGCCCCACGTCCGCCCTTCACCGCTCAGTACCTCGGCATGGCACGTCCGTCGCACGGCACGCCCATCCTTCACCGCACCCGGTCCGTCGGCGCAGCACGTCTCAACTTGACCTTCACCTGCCTTCGATCACTGCATCCGTGCTCGACACCTGCACAACACAAGCCAAAGAACATGCGCATCATCCCAGTTGACAATCACTCATCACTCAGAAACCCGGCATACACCCATGTATCCGCACTCGGCAAAGTTTCCCTCTTTGCCGAGTGCCAGACGGCTGGCACTCGACAAAGATAATGGCCATGGATGTCGTTTGCCCCGGCGAGATTTGCCGAGTGCCCATCTTTGCCGAGTTCCTGACTCTAGGCAAAGAGGCCCCTTTACCGAGTGCCCATCTTTGCCGAGTGTCTTGCCGAGTGTCATATGGCCAGGCACTCGGCAAAGAGGCTCTTTGCCGAGTGCCCGATATTTGGCACTCGGCAAACCTCCAGGCACTCGGCGAAGCACCAGTTTCCTGTAGTGCCTCTTGGAAGTTTGCTTTCCCTATCAGTTGTTGCTAACTTGTATTTTCTTTAATTGTAGACTACATTTTAAAATTGATTGCTTCTTTGTGTGACCATATGCGAGTGATTATTTTTTGTCTATGCCATTTTGTATTTCAGGCTATCATCTCATTGTTATGACAGTTCAAACAAGGATGATTATAAAATCGGAGGTATGAAGAAAGGACAAGGACACTGAAGCTCGCCTGGACAATGCTTGTCTTTGGACCTGCAAAGTCTTGCTGGCAGCCAATTACATGACCTGGTACCGGTACTTCTTGACCTTATAATACTAATTGTTTTCAACAATACACATATCACATAGTATTTGGCAGTTAATTTTTCATATTTGGTAGCCAATTGTTTGATGTCACATAGAAATAAAGGGATTTCGGTCAATGCAGATCAACCTAAAAAATATAATCCAATTTTTACAATCTAACCATTTTATTCAGTGTTATTTTATTTGGTATGGTCATGTAATTGTAAGCACTTTAAGCATTAGTGTACATATAGAGAGCCATATAAAACACCTTCATGAAGACTTGAGCCATTTTACATAAGATTTAAAGCATGGTATTAACATATCAAAGCAGTTTTGGCATATCAGTTAGATCTTTGTCAAACTGATTATACATTTTTTTTCTCTCTCAATTGCAGAAGGGAAGATACCTCCAAATAATTAAACTTTTGCTCCTTCCTCTGGTTCCGGTGGTTAGCATGGATTAAAAAAAAAGGAGGCATGGCTCACCATAGCAAACCTTTGATATATTTTACACAGTGGGGGCAAGACCTTCCTGAAGTCTCCAAGGCCGACGGCACCGACTACCGCGGCGAGAACTGTGTATCAGTGCATGCCCCTTTGTGGAAACTGTGTCATTGTGTGTGGACAATATGTGGCCAATTTACTTGCAGGCAACAAGGAGCTGGGACAATATGGGATCCCAGCTGATTTGTGCTTTATGCTAGGTTGTAGGTAGTGTTTCATTCTCTAAGATTTCTTTATGCTAGGTTGTAGGTAGTTTTTCATTCTCTAAGATTCATACACAGTTTGCGAAAAAAAATGCAGAAACTCTAAGTTTTGAGGATGGATCTATTGATGCTCATATCTGCATAGGGGAGAGAAAAAGCTTGAATTGCTAGAAATCTGCATCATTTATTCTATATTTTTTCTTTCAATTTATCTCACTGCTTTGTGCTGAATTATGGAAAGGAAAGGAAAGGAAAGAATGACAGGAGGGTTGCAGA
Source organism: Coix lacryma-jobi var. lacryma-jobi (assembly GCA_009763385.1). Classification (NCBI taxonomy): domain Eukaryota; kingdom Viridiplantae; phylum Streptophyta; class Magnoliopsida; order Poales; family Poaceae; genus Coix; species Coix lacryma-jobi. Next base: position 23,842,710 of record CM019831.1, read on the forward strand.
TCAAAGCAATCAGTGACAAAGTGCAATTTGTAAGCCAAATTTCTTTTCTATTTCTTCACTGCTTGCAACATGCTACTGGGTAAGCCAAATTGATAAACATGGTGTTAACAACCTATTTATTAGCATCATCCATTATTATCGGATAAGAATAGGTTCCTTTGCTTCTCTACCGTCATTCTTACAATTATTGGTATTTCTTTCTTATAATTATCTCCTTGCTCTTCCAATTTTTTTCAAGCAAGCCAAGTTAGTAAAGGCTGCAACAAATTATTTTTTTACTTATGGATCCACAAGTAATTATTTTTCATTTTTTAAGAGCATCGAATGAATCCTGCAAATTATTTTTTACTTGTGGATTAGTAAATTAAGTAGCAAGTAGCCTATCTTGCTTTCATAAATAGGAAACAGAAGAACTACCTCCAGGGACTAAATGGAATCATATATGTGAAATTATAAAATGTTTTGGCTCTCCTCTACATCCTATTGGAATCACAAGCTTCAAGGTAGTATAGTTAAAGAGAAGATGTCTGAACCCAGTAAACAGGGACATCTTAATTGAGCTCCTTTTAATGTATTCTCTTTTTAGTGATAAAAAGCTACACTAAGGGGGTGTTTAGTTAGAAGAATTTTGGGTGTAAAGTTCCTGTAGCACTTTCGTTGGTATTTGACAAAGTTTGTCCAAATATGAACCAACTAGACTCAAAAGATTCGTCTCGACATTTACAAACAAACTGTGCAATTAGTTATTTTTTACCTACATTTAATACTCCATGCATGCGTCTAAAGATTCGATGTGATAGGGAATCTTGTAAATATTTGGGATCTAAACAGGCCCTAAATGAACTAAGTTTGTTCAAATAACCACATTGTACTGTAGCTGAGTGTTAAAAGCTAGGAATTATATATGTGAAATTATGTTTGTTTATGGCAAAATAGTCATTTTTATCCCTAAACTATTGCCTAAGGCTCAGTTTGGTCCCTGAACTTTCAAATTGTCCATCTTAGTCCTTAAACAATGGATTTCCAACTCAATCTCGTCCATCTCCCTTATTATCTCGCCATGTGGTGAACACTACATGTGAAATGTCGCTCCTACCCCTTGCTCTTTTCTTTACTCGTTGGTTCAGCTCACGGTATTTTCCTCTCCTTTTAGTCGTTAAAATGGATTTGTGATGTGCCAACATATAACATGTTCTATAGCACTAAAGTTCATCCTAAGTCCTAAAACGTACTGAAAGGAAGGTTGCAAAGATATTTTTCTTTTCTTTTTCTTTTTTCTAGGCTAATTAATTAATTTTTAAAAAATAAAAATCAACGTCTCAAATTTACTTGAGATATTACCTTGTAGTAAATAAAAGGGTATATAGCATTGTCTGATGCAACTTAAAACATTGTTTTACCAGCGTGGGAGAGGAAGAGGAAAACGTGTAAGCCTAGATAGCAGGTAAATGAGGGAGCGAGGGGTAGGAGCGACATTTCACATACAAGGTTGCCCAAGTGGATGAGATTGAGCTGCAAATATATTGTTTAAGGAATAAAGTGGATAATTTGAAAGTTCAGGGAACAAACTGAGCCTTGGACGATAGTTTAGGGACGAAAATGGCTATTTTCCTTTTGTTTATCTAAAAAGTTTCCATATATGAAAATTATCACATGAGTCCGATCGTATTTTGGTTTTTAACGTAGCGCTACCACGTGCATACTACTAGAAGAGCAAGAGAAGATTCAATAACAAAAGGGCAAGTGAAGATTTTAGGCTAATTATTTGTAGGTTATAAGCACCCACTTTTGTCCGGACAAGGAAAGTTGTGTGAACACTATTAGCACTCATATATTGAGATCTCTGTGTTGTCAATTTCTTGCAGTGTTTGGACATTAGATTAATTATTGAGATCTCTGTGTTGTCAATTTCTTGCAGTGTTTGGACATTAGATTAATTAGTGTCACAACGAAGATGAGGTTGATGATTTGCATGTTCTGTGACACACTTGCAGGTTGGCGAGTCCGTTGAGGAGATTCACCATTGTGTCTCTCCAGTTGTATGTTTTTTAGGTGCAGATATAAGACAAGATTTTTGTGTTTGGGTTCATGATTCAGTTCTAAAGAATTTTGCCTCAGGGAAGAGCACCAAAAATATTGTGTATGTGCACTATTATTAGCATGCTTATTACATACATGCACTCTGTTAAATCAATTAAACTGATATTTTATTTTTTTCACTATCTTGATCTTCTATAGTATGTTATTGCTGGTATCCTCAGGACAATATGTCACGACTATCACTACAGTAGATTGGTTCTTTGCCGAGTACTGGCAGCACTCGGCAAAGAGTCTTTTGCACTCGGCGAAGGCTTCGCCGAGTGCCGCACTCGGTAAAGAGCACCCGGCAAAGAAAAATGTCGGCAAAGGGCTCTTTGCCGAGTGCCAAATATCGGGCACTCGGCGAAGGCTTTGCCGAGTGCTGATGTGGCACTCGGCAAAGAAAAAACGAAAAAAATCCAAAAAAATAGAGAAAAACTTTTATTAAATTGGGGGAGGGGCCCACTAGGCAGCGCCCCCACATATCTCCCTCAAAATTGCAAGTTCTGGTATTTTTCACGCAATCTTCTCTCACGCAATCTTCTCTCACGCAGTCAGCAGGATTCGAACTCACAGCCTCTCGTTCGCGCAGAGCCTCCTCTACCACTGCACTACACACATATACGTTTCATCTCCGTTTCGGTTATCCATATATTATACTAAACCGAGTGTAACTTGCTTATTTGAGGCCTTAAACGAATTCAAATAAAAAAGTTGTCAACTACAAGGTTTTCTAACTTTTTGAGATCTACAACTTTTATTTTGGTAGTTTTTCCATCTGAGGTCGTTTATAAAAATTTGAATTTCAAATTTGACAATTTGAAACGTAGTTTTCGTTGACAAGATTATTTCAAATCAAAAAGTTGTCAGCACCAAAGTTTCATAACTTTTTGAGATCTACAACTTTCATTTTGGTCATTTCTCCATCCAAGGTATTTTAAAAAATTCGAATTTTAAATTTTTCAAATTCGAATGCAGTTTTGCATAACTAGATGACTTCAAATTAAAAAGTTATCAACTACAAAATTTCATAACTTGTCAAGATCTACAAAGTTTATTTTGGTTGTTTGACCATTTGTGCATCCGACATTGTGGTTCTAATATTATTCACAAACATTATATATCACTCTTGTAGTTTTATAAACTACCGGAGAGATATATATGATTTGTGAACGAATTTATTTTAAGTTTGTCAAATAAAGACATCACCAAAACAAAAATTGTTCATCTTGATAAGTTAACCAACTTTGTTGTTAAAAACTTTTTTATTTGGATTAATTTACTGCTTCAAAATGTAATTTAAAAACTAGCTTTGCCGAGTGTCAAAAAAACACTAGGCAAAGAGCTCTTTGCCGAGTGCCAGCCTGGTGGCACTCGGCAAAGACCAGACCACGTGACACAGTTCGGGGCCACATTCTTTGTCGAGTGCCACGTGGCTGGCACTCGGCAAAGAGAGGATCTTTGCCGAGTGCCGACATCTGGCACTCGACAAAGCATCTTTTGCCTTGTGTTTGCGCTTTGCCAAGTGCCACGTGGCCGACACTAGGCAAAGAGGCTCTTTGCCCAGTGCCCGAAATTTGGCACTCGGCAAAGCCTCAGGCACTCGGCAAAGCGTAGGTTTCCTGTAGTGTATGATAACAGCATTTGAAATGTTTGTATGATCATGAGTTTTTTTTTTTTTTGCAACAGCTAGGTTGATGATGTTATATAAATGTAGCATGTATTTCTAAAAAGAAATACATTTTGTTAATAGTTATAGAAAAGTCAAACCAGACTTGAGAGTATTGATATCACATATTTTCTTTTCATAGTTATAATTTGTAAGTACGTTAAAAAGTTGATGAGATCCGTAGCGTTAGCACGGGCAATATACTAGTAATAATATAGAGAACTTGGGTAGTACTCCAGATTAGAGTGATGCATGCATGGCACTTGGGACCTGCATCTGCTGCCATGCACTACGGGGCCCCGACGGCGACGGGCGACCGGGGTGGTGTTAGTTGTCAGGTTGGAGATGAGCCGGTGGCCGGCCACCGCGCGCAGCACCATCATCCGTTCGTGTTCATTCTTCGTTTGACCAACGTTAGCAACAGGTAACTGCCCTCCATCTCATTCTCATGGGTATGGGTATGGGTATGGGTACGAGAGGGCGCACGCACGTACGTACCTACAGAGCTGAGAGCTGTAGCTGTATATACTACTGTACGTACGGTAGAATCTAGCACGCACCGGTATATGTAGCTGGCAGCTTGCCTGTACGTGCCCACCTGATGAATTGCATGGGTGGCTGCATCTATCGATCATCAGCAACAGGCAACTGCTCTGCTGACTGCTGTAATAATGGAAAGAAAACGTATTATTATTGGCTGCCATACCAACTAGAGAAGTGCACGTATATATACTACAGTATACTGTAATTCAATGAGACGAGAGTTCGTCAATCCGTTGGTGGGGGTGTGGCGGATCCAGAATCGGTCCACGAGGGGGACTAAATACATAGAGAACCGATTTTGAATCGAAATTCTCCTTGCATTTTTTGTTCACGATTTTTTTTTGATAGATTTTAAGATGATTTGACTGAATTTTTCATTATTTTTCTAACCCGTAGAAGATTTTAGACTATTTTTTAAAAAATAGACTAATTTTAGCTAACATCATGTGTATATTTTTGGGTCAAGGGGGGCTGCAGCCCCCAGCCCCTTGGATCCGCCAATGTGGGGGTGGGGTGCAGGGTTCGTTGGTTGGTGCACCGCAAGAAATTGAAGCATGCGGCAGATCCATGGCCATGGACCGTGACCGCGTACAGGCAGGCCGGCAGTCAGCGGCCTGAGAGACCGTACCGGTGGTGGCCCGTGGCATTCGTTCGTCGGGTCGGGTGTGCCTGGCCTCTCTGCTACCTGCGCGATTCGTGCCTGCGTGCCGCCACGGATTAGGGCATGATTGGTAGGCTGCATCCGCTCTGGCCTGGCTACTCTGATACACTTTTCTCGTGTTTGCTTTCCTGCATGTTGCTTTGGGCCTGTCTCAATAGATGCAAAAACTTTCTCCCGGCCTGGCTCGCCAGAAACGCAGCGGGGATTCGTTTCTGCTCAGCCTGGCTGGCGCCGTGCGTCGAGCGCATTTGCCTCCGCAAGGAAAAAGGGCGTGTTTGCTTTGCCGACTGAGAAAGTTGCCTGGGCCAGGCATCGACGTCAGGCGTTCGATTTTGAACGCCTGCGGTCGGGGATGCACCTGCCTGGGTGCAGCTCCCCAGGCGAGGGCGCAAAGCAAACAGGCCCCTAGTTTCCTTGTCGAGCGCGGCAAGCAGGCAGGCAGAAGCCGTGGCCCGTGCACTGATCGACGATCATGCACTCATGCCTTATGAGGGCAACCTGCGGAAGAGGCCAGCAGAAGAGGACCACGCGCCTGCACCCTGCAGCAGCCTGCTGGTCCCTCCTCTCCCTTCGTCGACCTGCCGCTGACCGGGTCTCCGTCCGGTTGGTGCTACACGCCTCGCGTGCGTACTGCTGCTGCCCGCATGTGTCTTGCGGACTCTGCTGGGCCCTGGGCGAAACACTGGATCGCTGGGACTGGGATCACACGCCCACGCATGTGTCTTGCGCGTGCATGCTGCACCGGCGCCGGAGCGACGCGGGCACGCGGCTACAGTACGTACACATTTTCTCTCGCTCGTGGTCGTGGGCCGCGACGACGCGGGGCCCAGGCGGCCTGTCAAGGACTGTTTGGAACGCAGGAATTCAGTTCAATTTCACAGAAAAAATACAAGAACGGAAAAAAAATTCTCGCGTTCTCTAATTAATTTCGTCGCGCGCTGCCCAGACGTACTGTACAGTACGTCCACAGACTAGCTAGCTAGCTAGCCGCCTCGCCTGTTGTATAGAGCGAGCGAAAGCTGAGGCCGCGCAGTGCAGAGCCAGAGCATTGGAAGCCCAACTGCATGCCGCCAGCCGCTCGATCGAGTAATTAATGAGCTGCAGCAGCTGGTGCTGGTTGTTGGTTGGGGAGCGGATCAGCGGAGGGAGGGATGCCCAGGCCCCGGCCGGCCAGGCGGTGTACGCAACGCAACTGGTTGAATTCGGTCCATCATCATCCAACGATGCATGTGTGCTTGAGGGCCGCGAGATCCAGCAAAGCAAACAGGCAGGCATGCAGGTCTCGATTGTGATTCGTGGACCATGCGTACTACGTGTCTGTTTCCAGTTCCAGATCACCTGTCGCTGGCTTCATGCATGCGTGGATGGTGCCACCTCGTCCTCGTCCACACCCAACCAAGACCTGCTCATCTCGGTTCGCTTAAGCTATAGTATAATCCATACTACAAATCACTAGTAGAATAATGACATGAGCACTGGCAGGTCCGGTGGCTACCGGGCTCGGGCCGGACCGGCCCGAGAGATAGGGCCGTGTGCTTGGACCGCTCCGCTCTCTAGGCACGGTGGACGGCACGGTATGCCCCTTTAAACTGTCTCCATCCGGTAAAGAAGGGTCGCTGATAGCAAAGGTCACCCCACAAGCCCGGGGCCTGCACCATCCAACTGAACGTTTTCGTTCGTACCTAAACGTCTGGGCTGCCGCGGGCTGGGCCGTTCTTGGTCAGGCTCAGGCATTCCTATCGCCGCGTTGCGTGCCACACGCAACGCTGGGGGCATGGGGGCTGGGGGCTGGGGGCTGGGGGCGGCCGTTTCGTGCGCGGCTGGGTCAGTAGTCAGTCATGAGTCATGTAGCAGGCGAGGATGGATGAGCGGCCGCCCGGAAAAAAAAAATGGACGTACGCATGCATGCACACGCCTGACACTGCGGCCCTGCGGGCACGTTGGACCCGGCTGATCGACGCCGCGCCGTGTTTGGCTTCGGCTGCTTCCGTCTCACTTGCTTCGGCCTTCGGGCATCGGGCGGGCGCGCGGTTTCCTCCGCACGACGCGTCGGCGGCGGCCGGCGGCCGCCGGGCCAGCGCAGCAGAGCGCGTACGTGGGCGACGGCGCGACACCATCAGACATCAGAGCTGTGCTGCATGCCTCGTCGATCGTTTGCAAGAGCAAGACCATCAGGCCTAAGCACACCTACGAATACTAGGCCTAATCGGTATCCAGTGCACCCATAAAATAAAGCTACATTTCATCAGCCTTTTCCGGCTTTTTCTTCTTCCTCTATTTATGGTGGATGATGATGCGACACAGAGCCAACGCGCGAGTTTCGTCAAACAAGTCAACACCCTCATCAGCTTTCGTACCGGCCGTGTCCGATCCGCCCGCTTTGGCCATGCGCTCACTCCAAAGTACTAGTAGTACTGTACTATCGTGCTTTGCATTTTTTTGAAGCCTAAAAAATAATGTGGGCCGAAGTGTCAACTCATCTGTGCCTGTACTCACTTCAAATAGGAAATAGAAGTCGTTTAGAGCAACTCCAGCAGGCCCCCTACTTAAGCCCTCATAGCTAAATATGAGAGTGTTGACACTCAAAAGTGTCATAGCTAAAGATGAATTTAGAAGAGGCATTCGACCTGAAATATTAGAATCGAATTTGTCTTCTTTACTTAATGTTTAACGGATCGGATGGACCTAGTCGTTTTGGGTTTCCGATCACTTATGATATGTCCGACCAGATGGCCCTGGTCGGAAGCTTTATGAAAATTAGGTCCGGTGTTAATTTGTGAATCCTTCTCTTGTAAGGACGATTTGGGGCTGATAAAGCCCATTAAGCCGATCTGTTCGATCCGAAGATTGACAAGATCAGGGTTACTTTGTTGTGACCGGGTCGGATTCTATATTTTGATAGAGTCCGGATAGAAACTTGGAGATTGAATCTAGAGATGTTTCCTATTGGGATAAGACCAACCTCCTCTATATATGAGAGGATCATGGCCGATTGTGACATCCAACACCAATCGATCAAAACCAATCTACTATCCCCTTTACCCCTTTTTCTCATCTACCTTGCTGTTCGGCGCATCTCCCGGCGAGATTCGACGGCGTTCTAGGCGGTCTGGCTGGTCCTAGAACAACCTCTACGTGCTTCTCCCTGACGGGTCTTCCTAGAGGAGTTCTAGAGTTATCAACACAGGAATCCAAAACCCTAGATCGATCAAAACCGGTCTTTAGATCGATTTTCGTCGGTTTAGCCAGGGTCCCTGCTGTCTCAGGTTGAACCGCAACCTCTCCGGGTGTTCTAGCTCTGCTGGTGTGTGATTCGGATAACTTCCGACGTCAACAGAGAGCTTAGGGAAAAAAAACGAGCTCCAGCAGGGTACCTACTAGGGTCCTGAAATTTGAGTGAGCTCTCAGATTGTTCCCTCAGCCCTCATTCCTGTTGGGCCAATAGCTCGGTTCTCATCCGTGATTTTGTGCTCTCACCCCTCTCTCACCTCCCCGCGACGGTCGACTTTGCGTGGAAACCCCTACTTAACTTTCTATGTCCGAGTTAGTCTATGACAACCAGACTCCCACATGTCATTGACAGTTTAAACAATTTTGACTTCTCTATTTGAGGGTTATTGCTGGAGTGCAACCCAAAAAAACAGGACCCTCAAAAGTAGGGAAAGCACTCAAATAAAAAGTAGGGACCCTGTTTTAAGGGCTACTGCTGGAGTTACTCTTAGGACCGCGATACAGTCTCCAAAACATAGTTTTGACCACTTATTTTTTGAAAACATTTATTATAAAGTGATATATGTATATTTTTATAAAAATACTTTTTAAGACAAATTTATTTACATGATTTTTACATCTCTAAACTCAACAATTTAAAAATTATTCATGATTTATATTCTCAATGTTTGACCTAAATTTTGTCCAAAATAATTTCTATTTTTTATATGGAGGGAGCGTGCACTCTACGTACAAGCCTGCATATCAATGATTCAACAGATCAGATTATTGCTACGAACGAAGGATTTGATCAGAGAAGCTCATCCACTCCGACAGTAGTCCCACCACTGGCGTATCAAAAGAGCATTTATTAGTATTTGGTAATTAAGCTACTACAAACAGGGTAACGAGATCCAGCCCATTTAATTAATAAGCCGTGATGAAAGGGTTAAGCTAAAAACTCAAACTGAAACTGAAGCAGATCGAGAGGGATCGATCGATTGAAATGGGGTGTTGTACTACAGCAGTAGTACACAGCTCATATAGACGGCTAACACACGCTTGTCTACAGGATGAAAACAGCGCAGCAAGAATAGAATATAGCAAAAACAAAGAGATACGTATAAGACACTAATAATTTTTGTTATCTGTTTAAATGGGCTACTACATATACATCATTGAAGGGACCCAAAGATATCCAGCGCTCTATCTGTTAACGGTGCAGATAACGCTTGTCTAATAGAGCTGCTCACTGTTCATTTGAAGGGACTCATCATTAACAGAGACCTGATCGACCGTCGTCCTGTGACGAATGAAGGCCTTCTTGGCACGATTTTTACAAGTATGGGAGGAGGCGTGCGCATACTACAGAGCAGGGTCATAGGCCGATTATCAAAATCGCCTTTAGTCTCGGCGTTTTTGCCGCCCGGGACTAATAGACCCTTTAGTCCCGGTCGGTAACACGAACCGGGACTAAAGGGCCTGCCCCAACGGCTACTGCGCAGAGCTGCCGGGGCAGGGACCCTTTAGTCCCGGTCCGTGTTACCAGCCGGGACTAAAGAGTGCTCTTTAGTCCCGGTTGGTGCCACGGACCGGGACTAAAGATTTAGCCACGGTTTGTGGCTTGCCCCGGGATAAATGATCACCTTTTAGCCCCAGCTTTTAATACGAACCGGGACTAGAGCTCCTGGTTTTATAACCAGCCAACTTCTTCCTCCCCCGAGCCAGAGACATTCAAATTTCAGTGAGCTTCTTGCTTGTTCTTGCTGTTGCTATTGCTTGTTCTTCGTCTCCGGTGTCAATTGGTGATCTTCTTCGACTCCGTCATCGTCTCTTTGCGTTTAGACGTAACTATTTTCATCTCCTACCATGTCTTTTGAATATGAGAGGAATTTAATTAAAATATATACTTTGCAAGAACAAGCATAGAGAGTTGAGTAGTTTAAATTGGTTCATCACAATCACTTGATAGTTTTCTACTGCTAGGTAGTATCCATTCTATATTTCATACTTATGCAAGACGAGTAATATTGAATTTTAGTGTCTTTTTAGTATATTTTCTTTAGAAAATGTGGAATTTATAATAGTTTGCAACAATAAATATAGAGAGTAGATAATGTGGAAATTGGTATTGTTATATCATATTTTTCGATTATCTAAACAAATAGAAAAATTTAGAGTCTTTTTTATTTATAATTGTTTAGAAAATTAGGAATTTGCATGTAATAGTTTAAAAATGAGCATGGATATAGTAGATGGCAACCGTGACCGGGTCCTCAGCCTCTCATCATCGGGATCCGAAGCGTTTGCGGCCGGATCTTCCTCTCATTGCTTGCGGCGAGTGTAAGCAGAAGATTGTGAAGGAGTACCGAGTGAAAAAAGAGGGAATCAACAAGGGTCGTATATTCTACAAGTGTCCGGACCATGAGGTGGGTTATTATTTACCCGCATTTGATTAATATGGTTCATTCGTATCGGTTTTGCTTGATGATGTTGTTTAAATTTCTTATTCTTTGTTCTAATTGCAGTGGGAGGGCACCGGCGGATGTAAAGGTTGGTACTGGGAGGAAGAGTACGTTCAGCACGTACGAAATTCTGTTGCACAGGAGGTTGCTGCTGAAGAAGTCCATGTGGAAGAAGAAGTCCATATTCTGGGAGCTACCCTACTGGCATGTCCTAGAGGTCCGCCATGCGATCGACGTGATGCACCTGACAAAGAACCTTTGTGTGAACCTGCTTGGATTCATGGGTGTCTACGGAAAGCCTAAGGATTCACTTGAAGCACGACAGGACTTGCAGCGCATGAAAGAACGAGACAACTTGCATCCAGAGAAGACAGATGACGGGCGCCAGTACTTAAGCCCTGCTAGCTACACTCTTAGCAGAGAAGAAAAGGAAAGCATGTTTGAATGCCTTAACAGCATCAAGGTCCCATCTAGATTCTCCTCCAATATAAAGAGAATAATTAATGTGCCAGAGAAGAAGTTCCAAAACTTGAAGTCCCATGACTGCCATGTGCTTATGACCCAATTGCTTCCTATTGCTCTAAGAGGAATTCTACCTCCACATGTACGTCTAGCCACCGTGAAGCTATGTGCATTCCTCAATTCAATTTCACAAAAGGCAATCAATCCAGAGGAACTTTCTACTTTGCAGAATGATGTCGTTCAATGTCTCGTCAGCTTTGAGTTGGTGTTCCATCCATCCTTCTTTGATATCATGACACACCTCCTAGTTCACCTGGTCAAGGAGATCATTATTCTCGGTCCTGTGTTCCTACACACCATGTTCCCATTCGAGAGGTTCATGAGTGTCCTGAAAAATATGTTAATAACCGTTCTCGGCCTGAAGGAAGCATCGCCCAGGGCTACGGAACAGAGGAGGTCATAGAGTTTTGTGTGGACTTTATTCCAGACCTTGACCCGATTGGCGTTCCTGAATCGCGACACGAGGGCAGACTCAGTGGCAAGGGAACACTAGGGAAGAAAACATATATCGGTACAAGAGACGATTACTTTGATAAAGCACACTACACAGTTCTACAGAACTCCTCATTGGTAGATCCATATATCGAGGTACATAAGGATTTCCTTCGATCCAAGTGGCTCGGGAAGAGTGAATCTTGGATTACACGTCAGCACATGCAAACCTTCGGCGATTGGTTGCGAAAACAATGTCAGGGTGATGACAACATAGATGAGCAGCTTTATTTGTTGGCCAGACAACCATCGTGGCATATCAGCACGTACAAAGGGTACGAGATCAATGGGAATACATTTTACATAGTAGCCCAAGACGCAAGGAGCACCAACCAAAACAGTGGTGTACGCGTGGATGCCACGAATCCAAATGGGAACAAACAAACATATTATGGCCGCATACATGACATATGGGAACTAGACTACGCACCTAATTTTAAAGTCACTTTGTTCCGGTGTAAATGGGTCAAGATGACCGGTACCGGAGGTGGGGTAACAGTCGACAAGGAGTATGGGATGACATCAGTGGACCTCAACAATATTGGGTACAAAGACGAACCATTTGTCCTTGCCGCAGATGTGAGTCAAGTGTTCTATGTGAAAGACATGTCTACAAAACCAAAAAGAGGAAAAAATGATAACAACTCGATCGTCAACGAGCCAAAGCGCCATATAGTTCTTTCAGGGAAAAGAAACATTGTCGGAATTGAGGACAAGTCAGACATGTCAGGTGATTATGAAAGAGATGATCGAATTCCGCCATTCAAAGTGAACAAAGACCCAAGCATTTTGTTAAACAATGAGGAAACTCTATGGTTAAGGAATGATCATAACCAAGGGACATATGTCAAGAGGAGGTTCACAGTTGTGCCCGCTTAATAGTGGGTTGTAAATATATTATGTAATAATTAATTAATTAAGACTTCATTTATTTGATAATGGATTTATATATATATTTAGTAGTAGTGATCATTGATTTATGTGCTTCTCTAGATGTGAATCTCATACTAATTTTTAAAAGAAAGTATATCAAATATTAAATTTTCTGTTCAATTAGAAAGATTTAAGATATATTTAAAAAAACTAAATTTAAAAATCTAAAACTACTGCATCTGTCGCGTATAACAAAATTAGGCAATGATTGTTTAGGTTTTAAACAAAAGATTAACGTCCAAATGATATGAAAATAAATTTTCTATTGAAAGCCAACAATTTTTTAAATTTAAATTGAACATTACATTTTTGCATTAACCAAATATGAATGGTTATTTATATTTATATTTGTTATTATAAAAAAAGAAAAGAATTTATGCTACAAAATTTTCTACTATACAATAAGGTTAAAGGATATACAACTGTTATTTTTAAGTAATTTTATGCCTACTGTTCAATTTACTATGCAATTAACAAGAATAACAACATATTTATATAGTGGAAACTTAATACAAAACCCAAAATACTGAAAACCCAAAACTGTGGCGGGAAAGAACCCTTTAGTCCCGGGCCGTATTACGCACCGGGACTAAAGACCCCTTTAGTCCCGGTGCGTAAGCCCGCCCGGGACTAAAGGTCCAACCCTTTAGTCCCGGGGCGTATTACGCACCGGGACTAATTAGTCCCGGTGCGTAATACGCCCCGGGACTAAAGGCCCTCCTGGGTATATAGGGCACAGGGCACAGTGCCCTCAAATCTTCCCGGCCAGATCGACGTTTGCCCCGCGCCGCCGCCCTCACCTCGCCGATGAGCCTCTGTCCGCGTCGCCGTCCTCCTCGCCGTCGAGCTCCGCGCCGCCGTCCTCCTCGTCGTTGAGCTCCGCGCCGCCGTCCTCCTCGGCCTCACTGCCCTCCGCCGCCGTCCTCCTCGGCCTCGCCGCCGTCCTCCGCGCCGCTGCCGTACGGCCTGTGCGTGTGCAGTGTGCGTGGTGTGCGTGTGTAGCAGTGTCCAGCAGTGGGTGTGTGAGAGTGTAAAAAAAGAAATAAAAAAGAAATATATATCTAGAAACTAAATATAGAAAGTGATATATAAATAGATATATATAAAAACTAAATATATATGTATTTGGAAATAGAAAGTGATATATATATAAAATAAATATAAATAGATATATATATTTATAGATTATTTTCTATTTAACTTTTTCATTTCTTCTTTTCTAGAAATAGATATATACAAATAATGAATATGAATAGATATATTTATAGAAAAAGGAAAATCATATATATGTTTTTTAACCTAACAAATATGTGTTCGACCTGTAGTCCTGGTGACCGCTGCACCGACCTCGCCGCCGTCCACTGTCATCCGCACCGTCGTCATCCTCGCTGTTGTCCGCTGTCGTCGTTCTCGTCCACGGTGTGTAAATCACGTGACAAGGATATGTTTAAACATGTATTTATTACTCTTAGAAATATGTGTTCATAGAAAATCATGTGTCATGTCGGAACATGTATTTATTACTCTTTACGAATATATGTTATTGTCATGTTATTTTTATGAATTGTCATGTTATTTTTATGAATTGTCATGTTATTTTTATGAATTGCCTAAAACTCGAAACCCTAAAACCTGAAACCCTAACCCTAAACCCTCGAACCTAAACCACTAAACCCTCAAACCCCGAAACCCCGAAACCCTAAACCCCGAAACCCTAAAACCCGAAACCCCGAACCCCTAACTGTAAACCCTCAAACCCCTAAACCCCGAAACCCTAAACCCTCAAATCCCTAAACCCCGAAACCCCGAACCCCTAAACCCCGAAACCCTAAAACCCGAAACCCCGAACTCCTAACTCTAAACCCTCAACCCCCTAAACCCCGAAACCCTAAACCCTCAAACCCCTAAACCCCGAAACCCTGAACCCCGAAACCCTGAACCCCGAACCCCGAAACCCTGAACCCCGAAACCCCGAACCCCGAAACCCCGAACCCCTAAACCCCGCAACCCCAAACCCCTAAACCCCGAAACCCTAAACCCCGAAACCCCGTACCCCTAAACCCCGAAACCGTAAAACCTGAAACCATAACCCTAAACCCTCAAACCATAAACCCCGAAACCCTAAACCTCGAAACCTTAAACCCTAAACCCCGAGACCCCAAACCCTAAACCCTTAACCCCTAATTAAACCCCTGGTTTTCGGTTTTTGTTTCACATACATGTATAAAGCTCCTTTAAGTGTTCGATCATATTGTATATATATTTTAATATTCACAGAAATGGCCGACCCAAATGAGAATGTGATGGAGGAGGAAATGATGAATATCATAGCCGGCGACGATGACGGGAGTCAATACTTATTGAATTACGAAGACATGACCATGCATGATGAAAATCTCCCTGAACAACAAGTTGAGATGGAAGAAGGCAATACAGGTGAGGTATATATACAATGTGTCATGTTAGGGTTTACATTTACTTTATTACTTGATTAGGTTTTATGTCAACTTGTATTAGGGTTTCATCTTCATGTCTTTACCTATATGTAGCCCTCTGGATCGACGTCTGCGACAGGGCAGAGCAGACCAAAACGAGGGCTGAAGAGGCCGTTGAAGGGCCGTCATGTAATCTCCGAATTCGATATGGCTACAGGCCAACCACTAGGACCCAATGCAAAGAAATATGTCTTTCACTATGGGTTCCTTGTGAGAGATCGGATTCCGATAAGTGCCCGTGAATGGAAAGAGAGGCGAAGTGCTCCCGAGATCAGTTATGTCTCCAATCTTGACAAGCAGCTAGTCTGGGATGACGTCCAAGCTCATTTCTCGTTTGACACGGATGATGAGGAGCTGCTGAGGCAAATTCGGGAGTGGACAATGAAGAAGATGGCCACACTTTTTCAGGACTGGAAGAAGAAAGTGTACCACACCTTTGTGCTGAAGAACGAGACGCCAGATTTCAACTCTAAGGCGTATGTCAAGATAAGGGCCGATTGGGATGAATTTGTACAGTACAAAAGATCACAAGAGAGCGAGGCCCGGGTCAGAGTAAACAAACTGAATGCAGCTCAGAAGAAATACCACCATCATTTAGGATCAGGTGGCTATAAGACTGTCCTTCCAAAGTGGGAGAGACAAGAACACGAGATGCTTGCCAGGGGGTAGTCCCAGAGACAATAAGAAGAAATTGGAGTGAACGGTCCAGAAATTGGTTCTACGCTCATGGGGGAACCATAAACCCTAATGATGGGGAGCTTGATTGGGACCCGCAAATTTCAAGAGCAACACATAGGCTAGTTCAAGCACGCAATGCGGTGTTGGCTGGCGAGTTCAAGCCCAACAGAGAGAAGGATGAACTCACATACGCGCTGGAGAATCCTGAGCACGGTGGGCGTACGAGAGGCTTTGGGGCCGTTTCGTGGCTACATTCCTTCGAAGCGGATCGAGAAAGTTATAGAAGCTGCCAAAGAAAGAAGGACGAGGAGGCAGAGCGACTCTTCAAGTTGGAGGAGTATGTTCTTCAAACACAAGAGCGTGAGAAATCTCGTGAAGAATGGATGCAGGAGGAAATCAAAAGGCAAGTGCAAGCGGCACTTAGTCAAATGACGAGTGGGCAAGGTACATCATCACAGCATCCTCAAGCGAACATTAGCCCCCCAGGTCAGATGAAAAGCAGCTGCGCCTCCACGGAAGTACCAACCATTCAAGATGACTCCAAGCTACGCTTTCCCGTGGATGACGTTAAAGAACCTTTTACTACTTGTGAGCTGCACATTCCAGATGGAAATGCCACGAAAAATGTGGCTGTCGGTGTTGTAAACCCTATCGACCGCATAAGAACACCAATAATCCATGGTCAACCAGTGCCAGCCGGATACGCTAGCGTTTCGGTGGATAGGGTTGAGACAGGTTGTGGCAGCGTGGCACTGGAAATCGAAGGGGGAGATGGGGAGAAGACTTTAGGTGAAGCAGAGAAGACATTTATTTGCTGGCGCAAGCGCTTCATTATTATTCCTGGAGTGTCACCGCCGCAACCTCCTCCTACTGATCAAGATCCTCACCATAGGTAGTGTGCGCGTGAATGAGAAACAATTTTTATTACACTAACTTCCTATATGTATATATTAGTTGGATGCTCACATCATTCGTTGTTTTGCGTAGCAGGAACTATAGTCCAGTTCGTCATTATTCCCCAGCGCATCAGAGTGCTGCGGGCGGTGACGATGTGTTGGAGGACACGGCTTCAACCCTATCTCCTGCACAAAGATCTCCACCGCGGGCTCCAACACCGCCACCAGCCCCACCATCTCCTCCACCGCGGGCTCCAACGCCACAACCTCCACCGCGGGCTCCAACACCGCCATCGGGTCCACCATCTCCTCCACCGCGGGCTCCAACACCGCTGCCTCCACCGTGCGGCCCTAAGAAGCGGTCCGCCGCCACAGAACCAAAGGCCCCACCTCCAAAGAAGAATGCTCCTGCATCAGGAAAAAAAGCCCAAGAGAAATTAGCTTATGAAAAGACTGATGAGGAGTTAGAAATTTCAGTGAAAAAAGATGTGCAGAATTTTTTAGAGGAATGTGACGCCGCTGCTAAAGCGAAGAGGAACCCGGAGAAGCCTTACCTCTTGTTAAACCTGCAGGAGTTAAGGAAAAGGGTGGACCAACATGGTATCAAGATGCGTGAAGCCCGAAAGGCTCCGCGAAAATCAGATTACGAACGCTCTCTTATGAAGTCCGCAAAAGAACAACAATCCAGCAAGAAGAAAGTGGGAAAGGGTGTTCCACAGCTCGGGGAAACATCAAGACCTTTGTCCCCGTTAGTTGTGCAAAATTAGTATGGTTCAAACATGGGCAGAGTACAGAGGAAATCTGGAGAGACCACTTTGTCTGAGATGGACTCAATGGACAATTTTTTTATTAACAGCGGTCTCTCGTACGACACCATTAAAAATATTGCTACTGGGCTGGAGTTTCCACGAGCGGAAGTAGTTGATGAATGGAGGAGAAATTTTGCACCGGGCAGGAGTCTAATGAACCTCAATCACTTACATGTACTTGGTACGCAGATGTTTGCAATCAACAAATGGTGCATGAAGGCTTCTAAAGACGGTGATGTCAATTGGATTTCTGTCCGAATTCAGAACCATCACTACTTCCGTGGCGATGACCTAATCTTAGTCCAGATGGAGGAATTACACCAGCTATGTCATATGGACGCACTGGACAAATCGCTCCTTAGCTGCTACTGTTTGTAAGTGTTTCTTTTATAGTTTTCATTGAACTCTCTAGTATGTGTATATAGTAGTATTCTTACACACATACTTGTGGATCGACTCGATATTTTGCAGGTATCAGATGACTCAGCTCAGAGATAAACACGACAATTCTATTGGGTTTGTTGATCCATATGTTGTTTTCAAGGCTCCAAACCCTTCAGCGACTTGGAGCGATGAGTCGTGTACGAATCTTATGAGGTTCTTCGTGAACCAAAAAGATAGAGAAAGAATTCTCTTCCCATACAACTTTAAGTGTGTGAGACATATATAGTTCATAATAAGTATGTGCACATTTTATTTTACTTAACCCTAATAATATATATATATATGAATCATGTGTATGAACAGCTATCACTGGATATTGATGGTCATCGATCTCAAACAAAGCAATGTGTTAATCTATGACTCGTTGAGCAAACCACAAGCAGATTACCAAGATATGATAGACATCCTCCAAAGGTAATTTTTCGATCCCTACCTTGCATGCTTATAGTATAGACTAAGCTTGTATATGTATACTAATTAAATAATGATCAAACTATTAATGTTTCATTGGCTGGATTAGGGTTTGGGAAAAATTCATTGCTCGGGAACATATGAGTCAGTGTAAGGCCTCACTTACAATAAAGTCACGACTAACAGTAAGTTTACACCTTCGTCAATGTACGTGTATCTTTATTATATCATGTCATATATCATATCTTTATTACGAGTTGAATCTTTTCATTCTACAGTGGATTTTGAGACAAGAACAGGGCAACAACTTATGCGGATTCTATGTTTGCGAGTATATGATGATAGAATCAAATAGAATTCCTGAAGAAATCATCAAAGTACGTAACCTGTTTCTTTTCATTTTTTATAGACTTAATATCGATAATATAGATATAACTAATATCTTCTTTAATTCCAATTGAAGACTGACTGGTTGAAGCAAAAAGTGATGCTACAAGGCCAATTGAAAGCAATACAAGAGACAATAGCAGGATTTCTTCGGGAACAAGTCGTAAATCCAAAGGGCGAGTTCTACTATAATACCAACGAGAAGTTGATTCCAAACAATAATGATCATTTGTATGCCCTGTAGATCTTTAGATGGAGTACAACTTGTAATAGGTTTACAGTACTAACTTTGGAGTACAACTTGTGTAGATATATATTTGGACAACTTCTATATGTATATTGCTTGTAATTTTATGTACATATATTTATATATATATATGCATGCAATAAGCTTATTGTGTTATGTTGCTAATATATTAGCAGCAAAGAATATATATTGGAAAACCTATTAAATAAATAAACAAAACTGAAAACAGAACTGAAATAAAAATAAAAAGGAAAAAACCAGGGAACCCTTTAGTCCCGGCTGGTAATGGGTGCTGCTGCGGTGCACCGCTGGCAGCACCCTTTAGTCCCGGTTGGTATTACCAGCCGGGACTAAAGGGTGGGCTTTAGCCCCGGTGGCCGGAGCCGGGACTAAGGGGGGCATTTAGTTCCGGAAGCGTAGTCCCGGCTCGGCAACCGGGGCTAAATGCCCTTGCCGACTGGAGTTAAAGGCATGTTTCTGTAGTAGTGTGCCTATCGTCCGCGTATGCATGGCTTCCTATTTTGCAAGCCATCAGTCGTCGATCTGCAGCCGGCGGGCATCGCAAAAACGTCGCGACCTGACAAGCGCCGTTTGCTTCTGGAGATGCACGAGTGAGCGAAGTTGCCAAGCACTCAGCAGGCATCAGTACGTCACCAATCTCGACGACGCCACGCCGGCGCCGTACTACGTGTGGATGTGTCCTCTGTTCAACGGTGGCACGTACGGTACGTTCCGCCGTGGCTTCAAATCCCGCGTTAGTTTGATTGGCGGCGACCACACACACAGTAGAAGAATAGCACATTTGAGCAAGTACTCCTTCTCCTTCCGTATAGGAAAAAGAAGTTGTTTTGGACAACGACACAATTTTCAAAGTGTAACTTTGACTCTTAGTTTATAAAATATTTATTAGAAAATAATATATATATATATATTATGAAAATATTTGAAAATATAAATCTATTCATATAGCTTTTACATTTTAAAACTCAATAACTTAAAAGTTATTCATACTTTATATTCTCAATGTTTGACCAAAACTTTGTCTATGCATGTACATGCAGCATTTGCATGAGAGCAAGTACACACAAGCTGGGTAAAATATTGAGACGGAAGAGAGAGGAGAGGAAAGAGAGGAAGCAGCCAGTAAGGTTACAAGAGCTCTTTTACGGTGGTTGTCGGTGCCTCTTGGTGCCTACGCAAAATATTATATTTAGGGCATGTTTAGATCCTAAATATTTAGGAGATTCCCCATCACATCGAATCTTTAGACGTATGTATGAAGTATTAAATGTAGGTAAAAAAAATAACTAATTGCATAGTTTGTTTGTAAATGTCGAAACGAATCTTTTGAGTCTAGTTGGTCCATATTTGGACAAAGTTTGTCAAATAACAACGAAAGTGCTACAGGAACTTTACACTCAAAATTCTTCTAACTAAACACACCCTTAGTTAATTTTATTCATTTAAGGATAATTTGGTAATTGGACAGCCCCCAACGCAGGTCGCCGGCTTCACAGGTAAAGACGACAATGCAAGCTCGCGGGCTGCCTGTCGGCGCGCGCGGACGTCGTGGTCATCCCCGCCGGCGTGCGCTTCAAGGCCGGCATGACCTGGGACTGGGACGACCTGTTTTCAGCATCAATGCGGGCATCGTGAGAAACCTGGTGAACTCCACGAGTCCACAGTGCTGACACGGTTCTGAATATGAAGTGTGCAGAATAGAAAGACAGGCAACTCGATCTGTTCTCACTTCTCTCACCTGGGGAATGCTAGGAACGAGCCATCAATACATCACGATTGACAGCAGCACATCAAGCTAACGTGAACCTGAATAAGTAAGAAAAAAAAATTTAGTAGTACATCTTGATGTTGAATTCTCTCTTGATGATATTCCTAGGGCTGGAAGAACTGAATGAAGGGAAGAGGGGCACGGACGACTACTCAAACTTTCTTGACGAGGGAGAGCCGGCGGAAATAAATTGGGTGCACCCCGGGTGCACCTTAGGCCCGTGCACTCCATGCTGGATGGTTGCCCATGCACCCCCAGTTGTACCCAGATCAAAAAAAAAAAAAAAAGAAAAGACGCAACGTGGCCGTGTTAGGCATCGGCACGGGCACACGACGACGGCCCCAGTACGTACGTCCAGCGCGCGCACTGCACGTTGGCGCCGTAGATAGGCCGTACCACGGCCGTACCAGCGCATGGCTTGGCAGGCAGGTCCGCATGCCACGCGCAATCCCCTGAACGGAACCGCCAACCAGTCAACCGGCAGCCGCACCACGCACCACGCACCACGCCGGCGGCGGAACCGGGAGCCAACCGCGCGCGGCCACAGCCACGCCACGGCGCGCGTCATCCAGGCGGCATTGGGCCATAGCCACCGCGGCGCGCGGCCGGGCAACTCGTAGCCGACCTGCCGCTATCTATTCAGGCACAAGCAGAGAGCAGGGGCGCGTATGCGTATGCATTTACTCCAGCCGATGGAACGGAACCCGACTGTGGGTGGGCTGGCCGGCCGTCTCCCAACCCCCCGCTCTCCCTTCGCCACCACACCGTCTTAATGGTCGCTCCGGTGGTTGCACCCACCCGGCCACCTCCACCCCACGCTACCCAAGCTCTCCTCTCTCTCTCTCTCTCTCTTCCGGTCTTCGGTCTTCCCCATCCATCCCATCCTCCCCGGCGACTCCTATATATACGCGGCCAACCTCTCCACCACAGCTTCCAAGCTCGCACTCGCTCCGGCTCCGGCCCCGAAGCTAGCTCCTCTCTCTCTCTCCGGCCACAGCGGCCTAGCAAGGAGCCTTGCCGACGACGCGCCACCGTACCACGCCAGCAGCTAGCTAGCTAGCCAGCCATGAGCAGCCACCCGCAGCAGCCAGAAACCACGGCTCCCGCCGCCGCCGCCGTCGGCGGCGGCGGCGGCGGCGTCGCCAGCAGCACGATCAAGAACGCGCGGCACCAGACAAGCACCCTGAAGCAGTGCTACCACCTAGCGGTCTCGAACGCGCTGTACCTCCTCCTAGCCGCAGCCATCGCCTACGCGGCGCGCCGCGTGTTCCGCCACAGCGCGTCGTCGGACTCGGACTCGGACCTCGCCCTCGCGGCGGCGGCGGCGTCGGCCCGGTCCGCGCTCGCCGCGAACCCTCTCCTCGCGGCGTCGCTGCTGGTGCTATCCGCGGCGCTGGCGACGGCGTACCTGCTGCGGCGGCCGCGCGCCGTGTACCTGCTGGACTTCGCGTGCTACAAGCCGGGTGTGGAGCACGTGGTGACGCGGGAGACGTTCATGCGGCAGTCGGAGGCGGCGGGGGTGTTCACGGGCGACAACCTGGCGTTCCAGCAGAAGATCCTGGAGCGGTCCGGGCTCGGGCAGGGGACCTACTTCCCCAGGGCCGTGCTCAACTCGCCGCCCAACCCGTGCATGGCGGAGGCGCGCGCCGAGGCCGAGGCCGTCATGTTCGGCGCCATCGACCAGGTGCTGGCAAAGACGGGCGTCCGCGCCGCGGACATCGGCGTCGTCGTGGTCAACTGCAGCCTCTTCAACCCGACGCCCTCGCTCTCCGCCATGGTCGTCAACCACTACAAGCTCCGCGGGAACGTCGCCAGCTACAACCTCGGCGGCATGGGCTGCAGCGCCGGCCTCATCTCCATCGACCTCGCAAAGCAGCTGCTCCAGGTATGTATGTATGGCACCGATCGATGAGGCCTGAGGGGAGTGTGACGATGACGACTAGCCATGGCGAGCTGAGCGTTCGGGGTGGTTCAGCCACCGCAGCGGCTGGGTTGCGCGTGGCGGTTGCCGCCGGCCGGTGGTGTGTGAATGGACGGCCGAGATCGAGCGGTTTGACGAAGTAGGGGGGAGTTTGACTTTGGTTTGACTCTGCATGCCTATAGTACGACGGCGCACGTGTAGGTGTAGTAGTCTCGCTGGTGCAGTGCTTGGAAGCAGGTTTTGGTAGTACGGAAACTTTTGGTCCCTGGGAGTTTCAGATGAGCTTTACTGATGAGGTCACAAATTAATGAGGTGTTTGGTTCATGGAATCAAGTCATGCTTCATGAGGTGATGCATCATGAGTTCATCCCATGAATTTTGGTGGAACCAACTCATTCCTCATTCATATACTAATTATTGGCTTATGAGGAATGAGGTAGTGATGCATCAACTCATTCCATTCCACCAACCAAATAGAAAAAGTGAGGAGTGAGAAGATGATGGATCACCTCCTTCCTCAAACCAAACACACTATAATTGATCATACGGAGTACTACATAGATAAAAATGGATTAGGTGGCAATTAGTGAACCCATCGGCAATTGAACTAATCATTAGTCAATTGAGTATTAATTTATGATTGCACGACCTATTTGAGCTACTGGTTGACAGTTGCGATGAGAATGAAACTCAGTAGTGTAGTTTTGCTAATGTATAATTTTGAGAAGTACTCGATCGTTATGTTTTGCAAATTAATATCGTTATGGACTAGAGAGTTTATGCATGTAAAAGTGTTATTCTCACTTTTCTAAAAAAAAGAGTCAAAACAACTTATAATTTAAAACAGATGGAGTATCCATTATGACGTACTTCCTCCGTATCGCTTTTAGATGACGTTTTGGATAAGGTTTGAATCAAACATAGGGAATATAAATCATAAATAACTTTTAAATTATTGAGTTTAGAGATATAAATAAATTTGTCTGAAAAAGTACTTTCATAAAAGTATACATATACTATTTTATAACAAATATTTTTAAAAATACAAGTGATCAAAGTTGCACTTTGGAAACCGTGTCGCTGTCCTAAACGTCATCTAGATGCGATACGGAGCGAGTACAATTTCTAACTTTTGAGGAGCCAACGATTTCTAACTTTTGATTTACTTATCGGCACCATAAGAATGTTATTAATGTCGTATTATAAGGTCAGCCTCAGTGGAATTTCATGCGCATTAAATAGGGTGTCACATTAGTTTTTTTTATGAAACTAGGAGAAGAGAGAAGGGAAACGTTTCACCCAACGAAACCTGCGTTGTTTCCAAACTGATGAAATCTTAGTGAAACCTCTATGGAGAGAAATACAACACGTGCGGCTCGAGAGAGGAAAAGAAGAGAGAAAAGGAGAAAATAGGACCATGGAGCATTTGAAACTGTAGAGATCTATTTTATCTATGATTTTATTTATCTTAAAAACCGAGAGATGAAACTGTACATTGAGACTGACCTAATGAGTTTTAGATCAACTAGGATATGTGGTAACGAACCATTTCCAAGACAAGGAAAGGAAGCCCTGTCTTTTCGTGGCAAAAATCTGCCGGTTTCGGAGATTGCCAAATTGAACAGGTCCATATCGCCCTGTAATTGCCAACCATCGCAAGAGCTATCTGTTGGCCCTGCTCATCATTCACTTGTACATTTATTTCAGCGAGTAGTTTACACTGTCGTTCCAAGCGTCAAGTTGCACCAATCACTCGAAGAAATTGGCCACGTACGTACGTCATGCAATGCAGGAGCGTTTGGTTTGGCAAGCGTCCATCAGATGGATTCCATCCCATCTAGAACACTGCTGGCGTCTGCGATCCGACCAGCAGCGAGCCTGATGGATCACCAGTTACACCAACCAACACCAACTGGCAACTGCTGCTGCTTCGTCTTCCTCGCGTCCCGTCCATTCCTGACCTCTCCTTTTCTCTCTCTCGTAACGTTAATGGCGGCCGGCCGGTCGGTCGGCCGTCCACATCATTGCAGTTCGGTCTGAACTAGCTTGCCGCACGTATCGGCATGGCCTGCAGGCTGGGTGGTTGGCCTGGTGGTGCTGGGCATCAGGGCATGGGCAGCGCTAGCGCTGTGCATGCAGTTGAGTCCCTGCAGGTAGCCTTCGCCATTGATGACGACAGCTAGCTGACAGAAAGCTCGCGGAGTAAATGCCAGTCGTCACAGATTAAATGCTTCCATCGATCGAGTAGTTGGGAGATGCATTGCATGGCATGGGTATGTATGCCGTCGCGAAACTTCGCTCGCCAATAATGCCAATGCGCACGGGTCACTCATGGCCGACGACGGACGACGACGACTGGCGAACCTTGTGGTCAGAATCAGATGAGAGAGCAGTAGAGCAGCTCTTTTTCCCCCTGACATCAGCAGCTGAACTGAACCTGAACGACGATGCATGCATGCATGGCTTTGGAGCCACTGACTGGCTGCTTTGCAGGTGCACCGGAGCACGTACGCGCTGGTGGTGAGCATGGAGAACATCACGCTCAACTGGTACTGGGGCAACAAGCGCTCGATGCTCATGTCCAACTGCATCTTCCGGATGGGCGGCGCGGCGGTGCTGCTCACCAACCGTGCCGCCGACCGCCGCCGCGCCAAGTACCAGCTGGTGCACACGGTGCGGACGCACCACGGCGCCGACGACCGCGCGTACGGGTGCGTGTTCCAGGAGGAGGACGACGAGGCGGCGGCGGCGGCGGGGCGGCGCGTCGTCGGCGTGGCGCTGTCCAAGGACATCATGCCGGTGGCCGGGGAGGCGCTGCGCACCAACATCACGACGCTGGGCCCGCTGGCGCTGCCCATGTCGGAGCAGATCCTCTTCCTGGCGTCGCTCGTGGCGCGCCGCGTGTTCGGCGTCCGGATCAGGCCCTACATCCCGGACTTCAAGACGGCGTTCGACCACTTCTGCATCCACGCCGGTGGGAGGGCCGTGCTCGACACCATCGAGAAGAACCTCGAGCTCAGCCCCTGGCACATGGAGCCGTCCCGGATGACGCTCTACCGCTGGGGGAACACCTCCAGCAGCTCGCTCTGGTACGAGCTCGCCTACACGGAGGCGCAGGGCCGCGTGCGCCGGGGACACCGCGCCTGGCAGATCGCCTTCGGCTCCGGGTTCAAGTGCAACAGCGCCGTGTGGCGCGCGCTGCGCACCATCGATCCGGACAAGGAGAGCGCCCTAGGGAACCCCTGGGTGGAGGAGATCCACAGGTTCCCCGTCGAGGTGCCCAAGGTCGAGAGCGTCGTCGTGTCCTGACGACACTGATGAGCACTGAGGACGACGACGACTCTGCTTCTCTGATGGTCTGTAACTGTTGCTGCTGCTGCTGCTGCTGCACTAGTTCTCTTGTTTCTCCAGTTCTTCTTCTTCTTCTTCTTCGTTGTGAAAATTCTTTAAATGTATAAGTAGGATGTCCACAAAAGTGCGTGATTTGATACAGGGAAGCTCTGTAACTGTAAGCATATACGTACCGTACAAAAGTGTGATGATTGGATGAGATGTTATGTAAGTACTGTGCTGTAGCTGACATGGTTTGGAGGTTCGAATGGGAGCAGAAAACTGATGTACGTGGAATTCTTTGGGCTTGGCACTGGAATAATAGAGGACTGAAACCTGTACAAACTTGAAACCAGCCCAATCCGGTGACTGAGAAACTCAGTTCCAAACTTGAAAACTGTACCAGAAAAAAAAAAACATGTACTAGCTGCAATAGATTCAGTCGGCCCAGCTATGGGAGTAGTGGGCCGATTATTTGTTCCCCTCTCTTTTTCTTTAGCACCAAAACTGGGCTCAATGAATACGTTGGGCTCCAAACCCGCTTTGTTTAAAACTGTGCTCATTTGATACGTTGGGCTCCAAACCCGCAACCACCAAGGTTAATCGGGTTCATCAATAACTGATGCGATCACTTGTTAATGTTCGTCAGAAAACCCAAAACACAAAAAACCATGTGACTCTTAATAGTCAAATTCAGGATCTCCTTCTCAACACTACCACATCTTTACCGCTACACCACACACTCTTCCATATTTATCTATAGTATGCTATCTTTTTATATCAATGTTTCAAAATCTTATATTGGATAGTTTGTATACTAAATAAACTCAAATGAAAAAAAAAATATCTTTTAAATCTTGTCAAGTACTACAACTTTGGTATAGGACGTATTTTCATCATAGATAGCTTAAAAAATTCAAAAAATTGAGTTTTAAAATATTTAAATTTAAAACACATATTTGAGACTCTAGATGACTTTAAATTAAAAATTTATCAATATCAAACATGTAGCTCAGGTCTGCTACTACAACTTTGGTATTAACTATATGAACATTTAGGATCGTTATGGATTCTAAATTTTAAATTTAAAAATATATAATCTTCAAAAGTATATTTGGAACTGTAAACTTCTTCAAATTCAAAAAATACAAAGTTGTAGATTCTATTGAAAACTATAAATTTTGTATTGACCGTGTCAATATTTAAGATCATTTAATAATTTTAAATTTAAAATTTCAAAATTTTTACACTTACAACAATATTTTGGGACCCAAAATTGTTTTAATTCAAAAAAAAACTCTACTGCAAAGTTGTAGATCTCGTCAAGAGCTACAGTTTTGATATAAAGTTTGTCTCCATCCAAGTTCATATTAAAAAGTTATGAATTATTTTTTTATAACCATTAACAGAGGCGGACATCTTAAAACACCCACCTCGGTTAATCAATTTACCAAGGCGATTGTAATCGATTAACTAAGACGGTTGCCTTAGCTTAACCGCCTCCATTAATGCATTAACCGAGACGGTTCTGTTACAGTGTCCGTCTCGGTTAAGGTTTAACCAAGACGGTTTTGTTACATTGGTTAAGGTTTAACCAAGGCGGTTTTGTAACATTGCTCGTCTCAGTTAAACATTAACTAAGGCGGTTGCTGGGCTGGCTGTCCGGTCACGAATACCTAAGGTGGGCAACTGGCCCAACCGTCTCAGAGGCTATTTTTTGAAACATCTTGTAAAAGAATTTTTTAGCAGTGAAAGTTAATGTTTGGGAAAGGTGAACTTTTAAAATAGAGCACTGAATTAAATTAGAGCAAAACTGAAATAATTTTAGGCCAAAAAATCAGAACAAAACACCAACAAATTCTACCAAATGGCAAACATTTGACAACCACCAATTTGTATGTCAAATAATTGTAACCGCAATAAAATCATCACGCACAGGAACATGGAGGGTCAACATCTGGTGGAAAGCTCGTGCGGCTGGGGAAGTATGATGGGGATGGTGCTCCAATAGTAAAATTAATGGGTGTCCGCGGTTCTTCTCTAGTTCAATTTAAAGAAAATAGCATGTAGTTCATTTTGCGAGGAGGGAGAAAAATAGTTCTTCTGATCAGTGTTAGCTGCTATAGTAGCTGTTTTGGGAGGAGCTAGAGAACCCTACTGAATAGGCCATATGTTAGACAATAGTTTGACACCGTGTCACTATCCTTTATTTTTCAAAAAAAAATGGTGTCATTTGCAGAAAATAGATGGAAGTGCACAACTACGGCAACATCATTTTGTATGTTAGAAATCGGTACATAGCCTCTCTTCTTTTATTTCTTTTTTTGGCAAAAAAAAACTATATGACATTTTATATCTAAAGTTTTTTTGTGAGGTTATTATACCTAAAATATGGCCCCGTTTGGATCTTTGGAATTGAATTCATTCTGATAAATTATAATTAGCACATATTATTCAGCTAATATAGTTGTATACTTGAAAGAGCATCTGACTCTTTAATGAGTTTTGGTTGATTGTATGACAACATGATTAAAGAACTAATGTGTTTACTAAGTGTGAAGCAGGTGACAACTTATCTCACATACACTTGCCTGCTCAATGTTAAGCCAAAAGTGTTGCATTGTTGAGAGACTTAACCTAGGTCAAACATGAGAAACAACAATGCAAATGGAATTCTTGACATGGCTTATCTCTTTGTATGTGGGACTTCTATGATGCTATGAGCTCATTGGTTATCACATTTAAAGGTAGCTCAAGCACAAAGAACAATAATGCATATGGAGCTCATTGCATGACTCATTTGTTATATGTGTGGGATTCTTATGTTGTCATGGATGGACATATTGATGATCACATGGACTATCTCTCTAATGTCATATTCTTGTGTTATGATGGATATACTGGTTATCACGTCTGGTATCTCTCTAATGGCATACTCTTGTGATGAGATGGACATATTGGTTATCACATGGAATATCTCTCTATATGTTGAACTCTTATGATGGACATAACCGATTATCACATGGACTATAGTTACACATATGTGGAATGCCTATAGTGTGATAGATGTTATTGGTTATCACATGGACTCCAGTTGATGATTCAAAGCAAGACTTGATAAGAGTGGTTTGAGAAAGTGAAGATAGCAAGGAAAGACTTTGAGGTACTAAGCAAAGGTGAAGCAAAGGCTTGGCGGCCGAAGAACCTAGCTAGAGTGAAGAAGAAAGTACATACATTTAGTCGAAGAACGAATCAAGCCACAAAGGTCAAGTTGATGTGAAGGATCAAATCTTTGTTGATCAACCAAAGGAGAGTGACTTGGTATACTTGGCGGTTTTCACATCTATGATGGAAGAAATCAAGTCACAAGCTCAAGAAGGTTTTGCTCAAATAGAAGTTGTTCAAAGATGACATGTTGACACCCTCATTTGATAAAGATTGGAAATTGTGGCAATGATTGGAAGATTTCAACTCAATAGGTTTATGATCGTATCTTTCTATTCTTGAGTTAGTAGGTATGTCGTACTATTAAGAGGGATGCAACATGTTATAGACATTGTTTCTCTAGTGCTCAAGTCAACCCATGTGAGTTTGAGAGAGAAGAGAATATAGCAGGAGCCTTTTGGTTGGGTCTCGCACAACCCGGACATGTCCGGGTGTCCTACCGGACATGCCTAGTAGGTGCGGACAAGTCGGTCGGTAGTACCGGCTCAGTACCCGGTAGTACCGGCCTCTTAAGGTCAGTTTGCAGGGCTCTCTGTGTAAGGCATATTTTGACCTACCGGTAGTACCGCTATTAATACGGTAGTACCGGTGGTCTACTGGGTTTGGCTCTACCGGACATGTCTGGTAGGTGCTCAGCCCAGCCATCTTTTCTTTTCTCTGCTTCCTCTCTCTCTCAAAGGTTGTCAATCCCATTCTTTCTCTTAGATATGTCATGCTTTATCCCCTGAGTAGAATGGGTGTTGAGCCGTTTGAATTTATAGGAGTTGGTCCTACCGGACATGTCTGGTAGGTGCCCAACGGCTAGTTAACGGCTAGTTAAATACCCCCAAGCCTCCATTTTTGGAGGCTACTGATTCTGCTGGTTCCCTAGAGCACTTGTGAGCTTTGTGAACACTCCCAAGCCCTCTCTTAGTGAGTGGAGCTTCAAATCCCAAAATCCATCTTGTGGGTTGAGTGAAATTTGAATTAGAGAGCAATCCATTCTTGAGCATTCTTGTCAATCTCGTGTGTTGCATTCATTACTCTTGGACTCCGCGGTCCTAGACGGTTAGGCATCGCCGGAGAGCACCCAAGAGCTTTGTGGTGTGCCTCGGAAAGTTTGTAAATGTTCGATCTCTCCTCAAAAGAGATCAAGTAGTGGAAGAAGCATAGCGGGTGAAATAGACCGCGACTAGAGTGACCTGTTGAAAGGTCCAAATTGGCTAGAGGGGGTGAATAGCCTAATTAAAAATCTACAAAATCACTTAGGCAAACACTATTAGTATGACAAATGGCGAAGCTTTTTGCGCTAGCTTAATAGTGTGTTGCAAGCCACCTATCCAACAATTCTACCTAATATAACTATGGCACACAAGCAATTAGAGCTAGAAACTAATGCGGAATAAACTAGCTCTAGCACAACTATGATCAAGATGGTCTAAGATAAACAAGTGTGTGCAAAGGATGAACTATGTAAACTAATCACAACTTAGTAACACAAGGTATATGACAAAGTAAAAGTATCTACACAAAAGAAATAGCTCAAGGTAAATACACAAAGTAAATAAGCTAGATAGAGGTGGTTTCACCGAGCCTTTGGGATCGCCTAGTAGAGAGCCAATCACCGGTGAAATCCACTCGTGAAGCCAATCACCAAGATGAATGCACAATCACAATAAGCACACGGGACTCCAAGATTTATCCCGAGGTTCACGTGCTTGCCGGCACGCTACTCCCCGTTGTGTTGACCAACACTAGGTGACCCGGTGGCTAATTGACACAAAGCCAAGCTCACAAAGAGCGCCACAAGAATCTACCGCTAGTGAGGTAGCTCAATGACACGAGCAATCCACTAAGGATGCCTCTTGCCGCTCCGGCGAGGTGAGGCTCCAAAACCTCTCACAATCATGATCGGTGGTGGCCAAGAACAATCTCCTTCTCTTGCCAACAACACCACAGCGCCTCCAAGCCGTCTAGGCACCGGCAAATGCCAAGAGTAACAAGAAACTCAAAGCCGATGCGAAGAACTAGTGCCACTAGATTGAACTCTTTCAAATCACGCTCTAGATCACTCAATCTCACTTGGTTTGATCAAATCAACTTGGGAGATGAGTTGGAATGCTTGCCAAAGCTCACTAGAATGCTTAGGAATCAAAATATGCAAGAGAGAAACCAAGTGAGCCGGCCAAGCCCCTTAAATAGACCACACAAGATGGCCTAGCCGTTGGGCCTGAAACAGAGGCATCAGACGCGCCGGTGTCGGGGCCATCGGACGCTACCCCAGCGTCCGATGCTCCGATGAGCACCACGTGTCCCCCTGGTATGAAATCGAGCCACCAGATCCCAACGGTCATATCCCTTTGCGCCACGGTTAATGTGACGTTGGATGCGCCGATGCCAGGCATCGGACGCTCGGATGCCACTGCTCAATTTAGCTCTTTTCTGTGCTACAACGGACGCTCCGACACCATCACATTGGACGCTCAACCCCTGCGTCCGATGACCATGCAGAGAGATTCCAGAAAGGGTCAAAACACATCGGACGCGTCCGATGGAGTGACATCGGACGCAGGCGAGCGTCCGATGCTTCCTGGAAGACAAACTCGCGCCACGTCACCTGCATCGAACTCTGCAACAGTGTTTCCTCAGCGTCCGTTGCCAGCGTCCGATGCTCCTTCAACTTCTGACAGAGACTAGGGTTAACCATCGAACGCTCAGCCAGCGTCCGATGCTTCTCGGACCAGCGTCCGATGCTCCCGGAGCACAACACTTCACTTCCGAAATCCGTTGAATCCTGCCTCGCAAGCTCGGCTGGAGGGAGAAGGACTATACACTAGTTTCTCCCACTTCTCCACAACTCCTTAACACCCCCTTAACCCAAAAGTGCCAACACCACCAAGTGTACATCATTATATGCAAGTGTGTTAGCATTTTGCAAAGCATTTTCCAAGGGGTTTTGTTAGTCACTCACTAGGTCAATAGCATCAATAAGTTAGAGAACTCCTAGTGGCACTTGAACATCTCATAAGCCGTGAATTAACTCCTCTTAATAGTACGGCTATCTATCCTAAATGTGATCACACTCGCTAAGTGTCTTGATCACCAAAACAAAGAGCCCTATAGGTTATACCTTTGCCTTCGGGCCTCTTTGCTCCATCTCTTCTCTTCTTCGTTTCACCAATGGTAGAGCACTTGATCTCTTGAGTGCTTGTGGCCATCACCATCCTCCATGGTTGCCACCTTGGAGCTCCACCACTTGGCTTGGTCACAATCCTTTCTTATAAGCTACACACATGCTTAGCAATAGGATTAGACCAAATAGGTTTCATCAATTAACCAAAACCAAACTAGGGCTTTCACCTGTGGTGTCCTCTAGAGCCCACCTTTGTGGTAGCTCGCAGCGGGCTCAATGGAGAATAGGACCCGAGGGGGTGCCGAACTTCGGTAATCATTGTCTATTACATTCTATATTTGTTGTCTACTGTGCTTCTTGTATCACCTGTGCAGGTCACCTAGGTGGTGGATTTCAAAAGAGTCAGCTGGGAGCTCGATCTACTACAGTCGAGCAACCCGGACATGTCTGGATGACCTACCGGACATGTCCGGTAGAGCTGTCTGCTATAGATTGAACTCTACTCAGTTCTAACCTTTGTGGTTGCAGGTGTTAGGCTCGTAGGGGTTACTTCATATTGTTATATACTCCGATTATTCATTCCTTTGTGGTTAAGATTATTTGTGTGGAGTTTTCATTTGAAAACTCCGAATCCAAATCGTTTCCGCTTAAGAGTTTTATAATTGCCTATTCACCCCCCTCTAGGTGACCACTTAGGTCCTTTCAATACTATTGGTAGCTATGAAGGGATGCTTATATGTTATATTTCCACTATATAGGAAACGAGTTGAGGACGTGTTATAAGTTGATAAGTAGAAATAGAGCACGATGATCTGCAGAATTGATTGTCATCTCATGCCCTATGAATTTGAGGCAGACTTATATGTAAACTTTAAAAAGTTATAGAATCTTAAATTTCTAAGCTAAATAGCTTAACTCAATAAGTATATTGTTACTCCAAAATAAAGGGATCTAAATACCAGGCCCATTAGGATGCCACGATTGGTTTACCGTGTAGCCAAACAGTGAAACTGGATGGGGATGGTGCTCTAATGGGTATTTGTGGTTCTCCACCAGTTTAATTTAAAGAACTAACTAGACAATTTCTTTCCTTATTTTTGCATATCTAGTTCTTTTAGTTGAACTAGGGGAGTGCTCCACCTCCATTCTTAAGTGAAAGGTCAACGGATCGGAGCGCACCTTTGCTTACTGTGGAGGTTGAGATCGTAAACCCGATGTATCTTCTTCTAGCTATTCCGCCATTAATCAAACACAGCGAACGTGCCAATAGAGCTTTCTTGTTATACCTGCTCTATATGATATATACTAATATTATAAGTACATTACTATAATAATATACCGCTACTACTGAAATTGTCATATGAATGTCGATCTGTCTTGTTTTTTCAACGACGCTGCCTTGACCATCGTCGCTGCCTGTGAGGTAGGTACATTAAGCACGCGACGCGATCGCGATGCAGGTTCCGAGGTGGGAAGCCTCGTTGATTTCGACCTGGCTGCAGCTGGCCGCTGATTTTGCGTGTGGAAGAGCAAAGTTGAAGTTGCATATATCACTGCATTGCATGCACCCTTTGACCTTGAGTGCTTCTGAGGTCGATTATAGGTTTTCATCAAAGGAACGTGTATCGGGTCCAACGACTACGAGCATGAAAAAAAATAGGATAGGGACATCCCTATATGAATCTTGTGCAGACTGTGTGACTGTAGCGTGGGTCTATTTTAATTATTTCTCCTCCCATGTTTGGTTACGACCCACTTGCCATACACTCAATCCCCACAGTGCTTCGTGCGGATGGTCCTCACCAGATTTGTTTCCACGAGCATGCATGGGCTGGGTTTTCCCCCTATTTATATGTGCGAGTCTGTTTTGTTTAGCCCTAAGTCAAATTTCTCTCACCCTAACCAAGTGTAAAGAAAATTATAAGTTCTCCTGCATTTTTTTATCCCTACCTGATTTTCATTTCAATGATTCCGGCGATGCCAGTGGGTGAAGGGGCCGTGGGGAGGCCCGCCATACAATGTTCTAAAAACAAATCAAGAGAGGAGAGGTGCGTTCTACATGTACGTGCATATTTGGTTAGCTACCACATGTTAACACAATTCTTGCTACAATTTATCTAGGCCTGTTTGGATCTCATCGTTCTCGTATTGATGATTATTGTCTTTGTACAGTGAAAGTCTCTAAAAAGTAGGTTTGAGGTACAAGAAATGGTGCTTTACATGACGTTTATTGGTGATGTTCTAGTAAATCATCATAAAAGTTTATTGTTCATGATAATTCATTGCAAGGATGATAAATCTATGACAACTAGTTTAGTTTTTGTCAATTCATGACGAAAGACTTGATTTGGTCACGAATAAAGCATTCAACATCACTATGTTGTCGAGTGTCAATTGATTTGCAGAGTGTTTTTTCAAAAGAAGCTCTTTCTTGAGTGTCAAAAAACAATTTGACAAACTGAAAATAAATTTGTTCATAAATCTTATGTATCTTTGGTAGTTTGAAACTACAAGAGTGATATATACGTTTTGTGAATAATGCTAGAACCGCAATGTCAAATGTACAAATGGTCAAACAACTAAAATAAACTTTGTAGATCTTGAGAAGTTATGAAAGTTTGTAGTTGATTTGAAGTTTCAATTGAAGTCATCTTGTCATGCAAAACTGTGTCCGAATTTTAAAAATTTAAATTCTGAATTTTTTAAAAGACCTCAGATGGAGAAATCACCAAAATGAAAGTTGGAGAGCTCAAAAAGTTATGAAACTTTGTAGTTAATAACTTTTAAATTTGAAATCATATTGTCATGCAAAATTACATTTAAAATTAAAAAATTTTGAAATTCAAAATTTTCAAAATACCTCAGATGGAAATACAACCAAAATAAAAGTTATGAAACTTTGTAGTTGATAAATTTTTAATTTGAAACCATCTTGTCAATGAAAACTACATTTAAAATTTCTCAAATTTGAAATTCAAATTTTGTAAATAACCTCAAATGGAGAAATTCCTAAACAAAAAGTGTAGAACTCGAAAAGTTATGAAACTTTATAGTTGACAACTTTTTGATTTGAATTCGTTTATGCGGATACATGGGTGTATGCCGAAGGCTCTGAGTGATGAGTGATTGTCAACGGGTATGATGCGCATGTTCTTTGGCTTGTGTTGTGCAGGTGTCGAGCACGGAGACAGTGATCGAGGGTAGGTGAAGGTCAAGTTGAGACGTGCTGTGCTGACGGACCGGGTACGGTGAAGGATGGGCGTGCCGTGCGGCGGACGTGCCATGACAATGTACCGAGCAGTGAAGGGCAGACGTGAGGCTTGGACTGAGGGACCGGAGTACCTGAGGATCAGCTGTGGAGGCGGGCAGCCTGTGACGACGACAAGCAAAGAAGTGCGGTCATGTGTTGCTCAGGTCGAGGACCTGGGAACACGTGCCGGTGGATGGGGTGCACGGGAGGTGCATCCCCTCTACGACGCCGGTTTGGTGGTTCAGCCAGGGAAAAACCACCGGTGGACGGTTTCCAGGTTTGGGCCTCAAAACCTGGGTGCTGAGGGTTTCCGAGTTTGGCCACAAAACTCGGGCTGAGGACGGTTTGCTGAGTTTGGGCCTCAAAACTCAGATACTGGAAGGCTGGTTTCCCGGTTTGGGCCTCAAAACCGGGGGTACAGAGCAAAGGCGGCACGTGGCGGCAATCGGAAGGTTGCGCGGAGGCAACGTGGACGAGTTGTGCGGGCGTGGCCGTCGGATACACCTATCACTGAGTTGGTCCAGTATAGCCTTAGGGTTTAGCTGGCTTGCTCTGTAAATAGCTTAGAGAGGGGCAGAGTAGGAAATAGACTTAGGATAGTTGTAGTATAAATAGGAGACACCCTCCTCCTTTCTTATCTCAGTTAGTTGCTTTTGTTCTTAGGGTTTCCTGCTCTCCCATTCCCTGCTGTAGCTAGTTGAGATCCACAGAAAAACTTGTTCTGTGTTCTGTTGGTTCACGGAAGTGAGGCCGTATCCTCATCCTTCCAGAGCAGATCCGTGTTGTGCACTGTGTCGGCTGAGTCTTGCGATTGGTAGTGTAGTGCACTGTGTTCGTTGCGTTTTGGCTCTGCTCGTTTTTTCCCGTCGATCGATCTCTCTCTCCAGTGTGTCTTTGCGAAATCCGTTTGAATCAGTTTGTTTGTATCATTGAGGAGGTCATTTCGACCAAAGGAATTCATCTAACTCCTCATGATCGAATAGATCGGGACAATTTCGTTTTCGTGGCACTTTTTCGTTCATCCACTTTCCCTTTTGATTTCCCTGTGTTCTTGGTTGTTCTGAGAAGATGATTTCTTAGGGATAGTATCCTAACTACCCTGTGATCTTCTTCTCCAAGTTTGGAAACTTGGGATTGTGTCTTGATCGAGTTTTGGAGGGATTTGCTTTTCGGGAGAACGCGTCCAGATCCGAGCTTCTGCGGGAGCAGTTCGCAGCAGGCTCGAGTGTCGGAACGTGCCGAGGCTATCTTTGTACGGTGACTCTCGAGTAAGCCGAGACCACCCTCGGGCGAGGCGGAACTTTTCCCGAGGCCTCTTGAGCCTCGGACGAATCATAACTTTTTCCGAGGTCCCCTCAGCCTCGGGCGAGTCGGAGTTTCACTCTGAGGCCTCTCTCGAGCCTCAAGCCTCGGGCGAGTCGGAGTTTCACTCGGAGGCCTCTCTCGAGCCACAAGCGTCGGGCGAGTCGGATTTTTGCTCCTAGGCCTCTCTCTCTCGAGCCCCGACCCTCGGGCGAGACGGAGTTTTCCTCCGAGACCTCCCTCAGCCTCGGGCGAGTCGGTGTTTTCTCCTGAAGCCTTTCTCGAGCCTCGGGCGAATCGGAGTTTTGCCCCGAGGCCTCGTTGGCTCAGTTCTCCGTAGGTTTTCTTCGTATTCTCTGGTCAATGGTGCCTCGCTGTGATCTTAGAGATCATCCACCCTCTTCCAAGGGTCGTAGGCATCGCTTCTGAGAACAAAGCTTTTGGGGGTTGATTTTATTGGGACTGAGGCCGTAGTTTCCGTGAAGAAATTTTTAAGGCTCCCATTCACCCCCCCTCTGGTCGCCTTGTTTTGACACTTTCGGTCCTTCAATTGGTATCGGAGCGGGTTAAGGATCTTCCACCTTAGCCGGTTCCAGATCCACAGAAGGCGACATGGATCGCGGCGTGGGCAAACCGCCGTTCTTTGATGGGACGAACTATGCGTATTGGAAGATACGCATGTCGGCCTATCTCCAGAGCATGGGCTCTTCTGTTTGGGAGATTTGCAACAACGCTGATTACGTGGTCTTGGCTGCTCGTGTCACTCAACAGCAAATTGATGAGCACGATGCCAATAGCCGAGCCCGTAATGCTCTCTTTTCATGTTTGAGCATGGGAGAGTTTGACCGCGTTTCTCACCTCTCTACGGCTCGGGAGATCTGGGACACCCTCATGCGTTTTCATGAGGGTACCTCTCAAGTCAAAACCCGACTCTACGAGTCGTTTAAGAGAGAGTATGAGAACTTCCGACATCAGCCTGGCGAGAGCATAGAGAGTTTATTCGCTCGCTTTCAGGTGATTGTCAACAGGATGAGGGCTAACAGGGAGCAGTTGCCTTTTGACGATCATGAGCGTGCTTTGAAGCTTCTGCACACTCTTGACCGGTCGGTGTGGGACTCAAAAGTCCAGGCGATCATCGAATCGCCTAACTATGAGACCCTCACCTGCGACGAGCTCTTCAGTAAGCTCAAGTCCAGTGAGATCGACGCCATGTCGAGGGCTTCTTATGCGAACCCTTCCGGCCCGACGATGGCTTTGGTTTCTGGTTCTTCCGCTAACCTCTCTGCTGGCTGTGCACTCTCGTCTCTTTTTTCTGTCACAGAGGACCAGCTTGAGACGCTAGGGGATGATGAGTTGGCTTTGCTTGCCAACCGGTTCACGCGGTTTCACAACAACCGCATGAACCGTCGCCGCGGAGGAGGACGCTCGGGATGCTATGAGTGTGGCGACCCCGACCACTTCATCGCCAACTGCCCCAAGAAGAACAAGCATCAGGGGAAGGGCGATCATGAGCACAAGTACGTCTCCGGCAAGCACAAGGAGAAGTACGTCCCTCCGAGGCACAAGAAGAGGGGTGGCTTCAACAAGGGGTACATCAAGAAGAAGTACTTGGAGAAGGCCCAGGCTGAGCAGCGCGCGTTCTTCGCCACGCTCAGCGATGTCGACGGCTCGGATGATGACTCCGCTTCTTCGAGCGATGACGAGTCCGAAAAGAAGAAGAGGATCGAGGACCAGCTGAACGGCCTCTGCTTCTTCGCCGACGACGACGGCCTCTGCACCATGGCGCTCGGCGATGAGGCCGGAGGCGGGCTGGAGCACACGCCTCGGAACGACGATGACGACGACACCTCCCAGGTATCTCTCACCTACGACGAACTTTCTTCCGAGGTTGAGAAGCTTACTGCTGCCCTCCTTAGCCAAGACAAACTGCTCAGGCGTGCTGCTAGAGAGCGCAAGGAGTTTAGGCAGAAGTGGGAGGACACGGTGAAGGAGCTTGAGTTCGCTCGGTCCACCGTAGTCGTGTCGGAGGAGGCTGAGTGTGAGTCGTGCACAGCGCACATGACTGACCTTCTCACTTTGAGAGGTAAGTATGCTGCGTTGGTTGGAGAGGTGGATGAGCTCCGTGCTAGGCCTCAGCTGTTGGGTGCATGCAAGACTTGTCCTGTCTTGCAATCTGAGTTGGCAGAGAAGAATGCCAAGATTGTGTCTCTTGAAGAGGCCAACTCGGATAGCACTTGTGTCGTGAGGCGCGCCTTGTGCGAGGGTCTGGAGATGGAGATTGCAAATGTCAAGCATGACAAGATGCAAACCGAGGAAGAAAACACATACCTTCGGACCATCTTGTCATGGGTCTCCTGTAGTGAGCCGCAACTCGGGATGATGATTTCCCAATTCAAGCGAGCTGCTGGGGGTCCTGGTGTAGGTTTTGCTCCGGGTGTTGACCTTTCTGCTTTTGGGAAGATTGGAGAGTCGAGTGGTCTAAATCCTAGTGAGAAGCCCAACTCCACCACCACTCCCAAGTTGACCAAGCTGCCACCCAGTGAGCCTGACAAGCCTATCACCAAGGACGGGGTATTTGAGGAACCCCCGAGAGCTCCACCCAAAAACCAAGTGTGGGCACCCAAGCCGAGCCACCTCAAGAACAAGCTCGACACAATGCCATCCATCCAGGGGGAGTGCTTGCCACAGAAGGGCAAAGTGAGCCACACCCACAACCCTGCGTACCAACAACCCCCTTTGCGTGTGGTGAGGTACCAGTGTGATTTTTGTGGGAGAGATGGTCACTTGAGTGAGTTCTGTTTTAGGCACAGGAGAGAAGCGCGCCGTGCCAGGGAGAGGGCACCAAGGCCTGCTGTTAGGACCTGGGGCTCACAGCCTCGAGCCCCGAGGCCTCAGCCTCAGCCTCGAGCCCCGAGGCCTCAGCCTCAGCCTCGTGCTCCCAGGCCTCAGCCTCAAGCACCCAGGCCTCAGCAGCGGAGGGCTCCGAGGAGAGACGCTAGGCGCAGAAGTGAAGAGCCTAGGCCTCAGCCTCGAAGAGAGCGTGCCCGACGGGGTCCTGTTTTTGCAGGCTACGGACCCCATGACGGAGGCTTTATTGAGCGTTTTCCCCCACTTCAGTTTGAGCATTGCAGTGAGCGCTCCTTCCCTAGCGGACCATGTTTTCCTCAGCATGGTGATCGCTCCTCTCGTAGACAGTATAGGAATGGTTTTTATCCTGACCGTTCTTTTGAGCAGCTGGCCCAACACTGGTATCCCCCTTATTTCACTAACCCCAGTGTTGGACCGTATGCTCAACCTATGTCTTTTTATTGATGTAGGTAAATCGATTGGAGGACATTTGGTTGGTGGATTCCGGTTGCTCGAGGCACATGACCGGAAACGCCAAGTGGTTCTCCAGCCTTAGTCCTGTTGCCGGAAAGGAGTACATAACCTTCGGCGACAACAGCAAGGGTAAGGTAGTGTCCCGCGGATCAGTGCGGGTTAATGAGCACTTTGTGTTGCGCGATGTTGCTCTTGTTTCTAACTTGCATTTTAACTTGCTTTCTGTTTCGCAACTTTTTGACGATGACTATGAGATTTGTTTTAAACCGAATCTCAGTCGTATTTTGGACCCTCAGGGCAATCTTGTATGTTTGATTTCGCCCTTTGGGAAAGTCTTTCGTGCGAATTTCTCGGAGTCTTTTGGCACTTCCCGCTGTCTTTTGGCTAGTCCTTCCTCCTCTGATCTTAGGAAGTGGCATAGGAGGCTCGGTCATTTAAGCTTCGACTTGCTTGCAAGGCTTAGCTCACTTGGCCTAATCCGAGGATTGTCCAAGCTTTCGATGGAGAAGGATCTAGTCTGTCACTCTTGTAGACACGGGAAGATGGTTGCTGCTCCCCACCATCCAGTGACTAAGGTCATGACCTCGCACCCTGGAGAGCTTTTACACATGGACCTTGTTGGTCCGGCTCGGGT
Source organism: Coix lacryma-jobi var. lacryma-jobi (assembly GCA_009763385.1). Classification (NCBI taxonomy): domain Eukaryota; kingdom Viridiplantae; phylum Streptophyta; class Magnoliopsida; order Poales; family Poaceae; genus Coix; species Coix lacryma-jobi. Next base: position 23,883,535 of record CM019831.1, read on the forward strand.
GAGCTCGGTTGGTGGCAAGTGGTATGTTTTGGTCGTTGTCGATGACTTTTCGAGATATTCGTGGGTTTTCTTTTTAGCTGAGAAGACCGAGACTTTTTCCTTTGCTCGCAATCTATTTTTACGTCTTCAGAACGAGTTCCCTTTGAACTCGATGCGAGCTATTAGAAGTGATAATGGCTCCGAATTTAAAAATTTGGATTTTGAGAAGTTCTGTAATTCTCTGGGTTTGGAGCACCAGTTTTCTTCCTCCTACACACCACCACAGAATGGTGTTGTAGAGAGGAAAAATCGGACCCTTATTGAGATGGCCAGGACGATGCTCGACGAGCATAGGACTCCCAGGCGCTACTGGGCCGAGGCTATGAACATTGCGTGCTATATATCCAATCGCATTTTTCTGAGAGCGTTCTTGAAAAAGACTTCTTATGAGTTGCGTTTTGGTCGCCAACCCAAAGTGAGTTATTTTAGAGTCTTCGGTTGCCATTGTTTTATATTAAAGAAAGGCAACCTGGACAAGTTTGAGTCTCGTTCTTCTGACGGTGTGTTTTTGGGTTATGGCACTCACACTCGAGCTTATCTGGTACTTAACCTTGACACTAACCGAGTCTTGGAGACATCAGAGGTCACCTTCGACGAGACTCTTGTATGTCCTTCTTCTCGTTTTGAGCGTGCAGGTGATCATGAGGTTGGCGAGCCTCTTTTCGATGACGAGGAAGAGGGTGCCGAGGGTCTGGACGGCCCAGCACCTCCTCCACCTGCCGAGCCGCATAGAGCGGCCTCGACGACGATCCACGGCCCCGAGACTTCTTCTTCCTGGGGGCCGTGGGATCCGCCACCCCGCGCGGTACCTTTTGTACCCGGGGAGGCACCAGCTGCTGCTGAGGCTGAAGCCGAGGCCACCTCGGCCAGGGAGGCTCCGCAGCACATCCAGCGCCGGCACCCGCCTCAGCAGATGATCGGCAACCTCGACGACCGAGTCACTCGGTCCAGGTCTCAGCAAATCTCGCACTTTGCTCACTCTGCTTTTGTCGCTAATTTTGAGCCCCGAGATGTTGGACACGCTTTGACGGATCCAGATTGGGTCAATGCCATGCATGATGAGTTAGAAAATTTTGAGCGAAATCGGGTTTGGGTTCTAGTTCCACCTCCACCAGACTGTAAACCTATTGGGACAAAATGGGTTTTTAAAAACAAGCAAGGAGAGGATGGCCACGTTGTGAGAAACAAGGCCAGGCTTGTAGCAAAGGGTTATAGTCAGAAGGAGGGGATAGACTATGAGGAGACTTTTGCTCCTGTAGCTCGTTTGGAGGCTATTAGGATACTCTTGGCTTTTGCTGCATCCAAAGGTTTTAAATTGTTTCAAATGGATGTCAAGAGTGCCTTCTTAAACGGCTACATAGAAGAGGAAGTGTATGTTGAGCAGCCCCCGGTTTTGAAAATCCCAAGTTTCCGAACCATGTTTTTCAACTTTACAAAGCTTTATATGGTCTGAAACAAGCCCCTAGAGCCTGGTATGATAGGTTAAAAACCTTCCTGCTTGCTAAGGGTTTTAAAATGGGATGTGTAGATAAAACGCTCTTTCTTCTCAGAGGCAAAGACACTCTCTTGGTCCAGATTTACGTGGATGATATCATTTTCGGTGGTTCTTCTCACGCTTTGGTTGCCAAGTTTGCAGATACTATGAGCAGGGAGTTCGAGATGAGCATGATGGGAGAGCTGACATTCTTTCTCGGGTTGCAAATTAAGCAATCCCGAGAGGGGACATTTGTGCACCAGGGCAAGTACACCAAGGACTTGCTGAAGCGGTTCGACATGGGTGAGGCCAAGCCTCTTCCAACGCCCATGTCGACGACGACTGCCCTGGATGCGGATGTGGATGGCGAAGCAGTGGACCAGAAGGAGTACCGCAGCATGATTGGATCGCTCCTCTACTTGACGGCGACACGCCCAGACATCCAGTTTGCGGTGTGTCTGTGCGCGCGCTTCCAGGCCTCACCGCGTATTTCTCACCGTCAGGCGGTGAAGAGGGTCTTCAGGTACCTTCGGTTCACACCCGAGCTCGGGATCTGGTATTCGGCCTCATCCACTCTCTCCCTCTGCGGTTATTCTGATGCCGATTTTGCTGGGTATCGTATTGATCGCAAGTCCACCTCTGGGACTTGCCAGTTTATCGGTTCTTCTCTTGTTTCGTGGTCTTCTCGCAAGCAGTCTAGTGTCGCCCAGTCTACCACGGAGGCTGAGTATGTTGCTGCGGCTAGCTGCTGTTCCCAGTTACTCTGGATGATGGCTACTTTGCGTGATTTTGGTCTGAGCTTTTCTCGTGTTCCTTTGCTTTGTGATAGCACGAGTGCTATTAGCGTTGCTAAGAACCCTGTGCTTCACTCGAAGACCAAACATATTGATGTGCGCTTTCATTTTTTTGCGAGACCACCAGGAGAAGGGTGATATCGACCTTCGCCATGTCGATACTCATCATCAACTGGCCGATATTTTTACCAAGCCTTTAGACGAATCAACCTTTAATCGGTTGAGGGGTGAGCTTGGTGTGTGTTTCCCCTTTTAGATGGGGGAAATATTTTGTGCTGTGTACAGATTGACTTTTTAATTTGTCTTTCTCTTCTTTTGCATTTCAACATACATTCTGAGCCTCAGTTTTTTTAATCACTAGAATGTATTTACATTCTGTTCAGTCTGATCCGAGGCTTATGATGGAGGCCTGTAGCTTATGCTCTTACTGATCACTAGTACATGTTGTGGGCTGAGCTATTTTAAATTGTGAAATTTTTAAATAAATTAAATTCTAAAAATATTCACCATTAAGATATGCAACTAGCATGTGTAGGTTGTGTTGAGTTTACTCGCGCTTTTCATATATACTAGGTTGCTATGTCTCTAGTTCTGAGTCATTCACTTGCTTGGTTTGTTCATATAATGTTTAAAATTTGAACCAAGCTTTAGTAAAATGAAAAGATCGAGATGGGATTGCTTGTCAACACCTCACGGTATCAAGACTGTTTCTCATTGTTTTTGAGTTAAACTTGAGCCGTGTAGTGTATGACCGAAACCATAGCTTTAAGCTCCTGATTGCTTCGGCATAGGCTTCGCTCGGTTGAAAAGTAAGGCAAAGACAAGCTTTCAACCTCTCGCATTCACATGCAAATAATTAAACTCGTGTAATTTCACCGCTGCAACTCCGATATAAAACTGAAATCACAAGTATATGCTTCACTCCTATGCACGATGATTGAACTGTGCTAGGGGTAGTTCACCTTGTATACATGTTTAGCACTTGTCCAGACTCCTGTCTACGCTTTGTTAGTGCTATTTTGATGGTGAATACCTTTTTGACTCAAAACTGCTCACTATTCCTCATATGGCTCATTTTTCGAATCCAGTGATCAGTCTGAGCCTTCGCCGAGCCTGTATGCATCTGTTGAGTCCCTCGGGCTATACTGTTTAGAGCTTTTTGCATTCTTTTGACTCTAAGTCTGAAGCTCCTGACTTGCATCTCTGACTTCTTTGCATAATGGAAGGGGGGAGAATTTTTGTCTCTTGATAAGTGCATTTTCAACTAAGGGGGAGAATTTTGCAAATCATATGTTCTCTGTTCCCTGGATGTTCATCCGAGGGGGAGTTATTATCTGCACTAGTCAAGGGGGAGCGAAGGGAGTCTCGGCCTCGAGCTATGCTGTTGCTTTCCAATAGCCTCAGTCACAGCCTCGAGCTTTATTGTTCGAGGGGGAGCTCGTCTGTTTTTGCTTGAGCCTCGAGCCTCTGCCTCGAGCCTGGGGAGCTCGTCTGTTTTTGCTTGAGCCTCGAGCCCCGGCCTCGAGCCTCGGTCTGTTTTTCCTCGAGCCCCGGCCTCGAGCCTCTGCCTCGAGCCTCGGCCTCTGCCTCGAGTCTTGCTGCTTTCTCGCATGCTGATAGGTTTTGGTGTCGAGTTTTCTGTGCTAGTTGTGTTGAGCCGTTGCCTCTATCTTGAGGGACTAGCATTTTGCCTCGTTTTCCACCATTGCTTCAGTTGTTGTCGAGCTCTTTTCTCTGGAAGCTTCTATTGATATTTGCTAGCGGTGTTGAGCCTGTTCTACCTCTTCTTGAGGGCTAGCTTTGCTTTGCTTGGTTGCGTCGAGCCGTTGCCCATGCCTTTGGGGACCAAGTTGTTCTGCTCTTTTCACTTGACCTTTTCCGGCTTTGCTATGCTTTTGGGTCATTTGGTTGAGTTTTTCTCCTCTCCTTCCTCCTTTCCTCTTTCTTTCTCTTTTATTATGATTTGTGTGGGTAGTTGACAATGCACTCATCAAGGGGGAGATTGCGGATACATGGGTGTATGCCGAAGGCTCTGAGTGATGAGTGATTGTCAACGGGTATGATGCGCATGTTCTTTGGCTTGTGTTGTGCAGGTGTCGAGCACGGAGACAGTGATCGAGGGTAGGTGAAGGTCAAGTTGAGACGTGCTGTGCTGATGGACCGGGTACGGTGAAGGATGGGCGTGCCGTGCGGCGGACGTGCCATGGCAATGTACCGAGCGGTGAAGGGCAGACGTGAGGCTTGGACTGAGGGACCGGAGTACCTGAGGATCAGCTGTGGAGGCTGGCAGCCTGTGACGACGACAAGCAAAGAAGTGCGGTCATGTGTTGCTCAGGTCGAGGACCTGGGAACACGTGTCGGTGGATGGGGTGCACGGGAGGTGCATCGCCTCTACGACGCCGGTTTGGTGGTTCAGCCAGGGAAAAACCACCGGTGGACGGTTTCCAGGTTTGGGCCTCAAAACCTGGGTGCTGAGGGTTTCCGAGTTTGGCCACAAAACTCGGGCTGAGGACGGTTTGCTGAGTTTGGGCCTCAAAACTCAGATACTGGAAGGCTGGTTTCCCGGTTTGGGCCTCAAAACTGGGGGTACAGAGCAAAGGCGGCACGTGGTGGCAATCGGAAGGTTGCGCGGAGGCAACGTGGACGAGTTGTGCGGGCGTGGCCGTCGGATACACCTATCACTGAGTTGGTCCAGTATAGCCTTAGGGTTTAGCTGGCTTGCTCTGTAAATAGCTTAGAGAGGGGCAGAGTAGGAAATAGACTTAGGATAGTTGTAGTATAAATAGAGGGAGACACCCTCCTCCTTTCTTATCTCAGTTAGTTGCTTTTGTTCTTAGGGTTTCCTGCTCTCCCATTCCCTGCTGTAGCTAGTTGAGATCCACAGAAAAACTTGTTCTGTGTTCTGTTGGTTCACGGAAGTGAGGCCGTATCCTCATCCTTCCAAAGCAGATCCGTGTTGTGCACTGTGTCGGCTGAGTCTTGCGATTGGTAGTGTAGTGCACTGTGTTCGTTGCGTTTTGGCTCTGCTCGTTTTTTCCCGTCGATCGATCTCTCTCTCCAGTGTGTCTTTGCGAAATCCGTTTGAATCAGTTTGTTCGTATCATTGAGGAGGTCATTTCAACCAAAGGAATTCATCTAACTCCTCATGATCGAATAGATCAGGACGATTTCGTTTTTGTGGCACTTTTTCGTGCATCCACTTTCCCTTTTGATTTCCCTGTGTTCTTGGTTGTTCTGAGAAGATGATTTCTTAGGGATAGTATCCTAACTACCCCGTGATCTTCTTCTCCAAGTTTGGAAACTTGGGATTGTGTCTTGATCGAGTTTTGGAGGGATTTGCTTTTCGGGAGAACGCGTCCAGATCCGAGCTTCTGCGGGAGCAGTTCGCAGCAGGCTCGAGTGTCGGAACGTGCCGAGGCTATCTTTGTACGGTGACTCTCGAGTAAGCCGAGACCACCCTCGGGCGAGGCGGAACTTTTCCCGAGGCCTCTTGAGCCTCGGACAAATCGGAACTTTTTCCGAGGTCCCCTCAGCCTCGGGCGAGTCGGAGTTTCACTCTGAGGCCTCTCTCGAGCCTCAAGCCTCGGGCGAGTCGGAGTTTCACTCGGAGGCCTCTCTCGAGCCTCAAGCCTCGGGCTAGTCGGAGTTTTGCTCCTAGGCCTCTCTCTCTCGAGCCCTGACCCTCGGGCGAGACGGAGTTTTCCTCCGAGACCTGCCTCAGCCTCGGGCGAGTCGGTGTTTTCTCCTGAAGCCTTTCTCGAGCCTCTGGCGAATCGGAGTTTTGCCCCGAGGCCTCGTTGGCTCAGTTCTTCGTAGGTTTTCTTCGTATTCTCTAGTCAATGGTGCCTCGCTGTGATCTTAGAGATCATCCACCCTCTTCCAAGGGTCATAGGCATCGCTTCTGAGAACAAAGCTTTTGGGGGTTGATTTTATTGGGACTGAGGCCGTAGTTTCCGTGAAGAAATTTTTAAGGCTCCCATTCACCCCCCTCTGGTCGCCTTGTTTTGACACTTTCGGTCCTTCAGTTTAGAGCATCAAACAAGCAATTTACACATGGCTTGGTATAATACGAGGGGAATTGAAATGGAATATAGACATAAATGACAAAGGGGTGGAGTGGTAGTGGAGGTTACATGCGCATGTGCGAGAGGTCGCCGGTTTGAATCTTAGTTGATGCAAAGTGCAAAAAAATCACAAAAAATACTATGCGAGTAGATGGGTGGTGTAGCTAGCTGGTGGGGCCCCTCCTCTGATTTAAAAAATTTTCCCCTATTTTTTTTATTTTTGTCGTTCAAACTTTGTCGATTATTCTATGACGAAATGAAATGACAATCGGTGACGGCTCCAGTTGGTCCAGCAAATGTATGACGTGAGATACATGACGGATTTTCCGATCGTCATGGCAAGTTAACTGTGATGTGTTTTTGACTGTTTATGACCAAAGTGATCATCATGTAAAGCACTATTTCGTGTAGAGGATCTCATTTCAGAATCCAAATATTGGCATCTGATTCTTTTTTTTTCCACCTCGTTCTCATTTTTCTTAATAGGTCCACGCAGGGTCAAGTTGTGGTGAACAAGAATATATATATAGTTTGCTCTCCACAGCTTAGGTAGGGTATAGTCTCGCAAGAATGCATATATAAATATGATAGGGGAGGTAAATGATTGAAACATCATGCATGCATGGCACGGCGAATTTTGAAGCTAATCCAAATCGTTGGCTATAAAAAGATTCTACGTACATTTTAGAACAGTGGAAGTATGATCTATAAACTCCTGATGCTTTGACTCCATCTTGAGTGAGATATGGAAAGTCCATGGGCCACGTGACGTGAAGCTTATTGCTATTTGTTTTTTTTTTCTGGTGGGGTGCACTTACACGCATGCGTCTTGCTTGGAGTCAGATCGAGTTTTCCGTTGGATCCTAGCTAGTTAGGCTTAATTAAGCAAAGCATACAGTGACCCCTAGCTTAGCTAGGTCAAGCTCGCTCGATCAAGCACATCTGCACACAGCACACTACTCCGTACATCGATTTTTCAGTAAAATAAGCCAAGTGTTGACTGCTTCGATCATCGTGGTACTTTGCTTATCTGTGCATATGCCCTGCAGCTGCCCCAGGCCGTTGGCCAGGTCAACTGCTCCAAGATGCAGTCCCAAATCCCAGCAACACGCCGCATTGCGTGCATTGATTTCTCCACTTTTCCCTATCATTTTATTTCTTCAGTTTTACTACTACTACGACCACCATGTTTTGTTGTTATGCCTTTTCCAACAAGCACAGTGTACAGACTACATACAGACTCAGGCCTGGTTTAGTTCTGGTTCTAAAAACTTTTTATCCATCACATCGAACGTTTGACATATGCGTGAAGTATTGAATGCAGACTAAAAAATAACTAATTACACAGATTACGATAAATTTATGAGACAGATTTTAATCTTAATTAGTCCATAATTTGACAATGTTATGCTACATTAAAACTATGCTAATAACATCTTAATAAATTTGTCTCACGGTTTCTAGACAGAATATGTAATTTGTTTTCTTATTAGTCTATTTTTAATAGATTAAACTAGTGTTAGTATCGAAACGTTCGATGTCACAGCTAAAAACTTTTTGCACACGAACTGAACAAGACATCAAGGGTACGTTCACCTGTTTCAGTACAAGCACATCAGCTGCCTAACTCAAAGTGAAGTACTTTCTCGTTCAAAAATCAAAAGTGGCCCACAGAAAAGAAAAGATCACTGACATGCAAAATATCCCATGCAAAAAACCAACTAGTTTCACTCAAAGGCATTTAATTTTAACTAAGACTTTCACTAGAGAGGATCATTCTAGTACTAGTACTTTCAAAATCAACGTTGATGCTGCTTTCAACCAACTGACGGGACAGGTTGCGTTGAGTGCGGTGATTAGAGATTGGGAATGCTCCCTGAAACTAAACTGCTTGGCGTATTATATTATAAAAATATTCCACTGCAGCGATGCAGAGGAAGCAGAAGGCGGCCTGGATACTACTACTCTGATGATCCTGGACTCTGATTGTCATTCGGTACGGTGGTCTGTGATCTGGCAAATCATAATAGAGGAGGCGCGTGATGTTGGTGTCCAGTTGAGAAGGCTAGATGCTGTCAAGATTATATTAGTAGAGTCCTGAATAATGTGGCGCATGAATTAATTAACATAGTTTGTGATTAGGTCTAGGAAGTGCCAAACCTTTTTTATCCTTTTGCTTGCTTGTAAAGATGTTACTTAAGTTTTAATAAATTTCCCTTCGGCAAAAAAAATATACTGATACACATATGTAGTATATGGGGAAAAAAGGCACTTTTTGATAATATTATTGCTGATATAAAAATTATACATGTAAAATAGCACCACTGACGACGGCACGACGACGCTCAGTCCGGATCATGTGCACGATGAATATTGAATGGAAAAGAGAGAAAAAAATAGTGGATTAATCAAACCTGTATATGTGTGGACATCGTCGTGCAAAATGTACAAACCATTCATGTGGCAAGGTTGGTACGAGAACAAAGTTCTTGCATTGTAGAAGAACTGGCGCGTGGACGGTACACTGATGATTCGTACGTGCTTCTTGATCGCGACGATGGCCTCCCCAAACCAAACTCTAGCGATAAATTCAGGCCGGCTGAAAATGGCACTCACAATTGTAGACTTGGTGATGATGGTACATGACCAAAATCACACGCTCTCAGTGGTGTATAAGCAAATGTGGACTGAACAATGTAGTAGGATATTTTAGTTGTCACAATTTATCATGCGGTAGCCATGGAAAGTGTAGCAAACAAATCAAGTCCACGATTACAGCAAATTAGTTTGAGAATATATAGGAAAATAAATCAAGTCCACGATTACAAAGTGCCTCCTACAAAACTTCTCATGATGACACTCACTCTCCTTCGTTTTTATGGGCGCGCCTAACGCATGCACCGCCGTGTGTTCGGCTAGCCACTCCGCACACGCTTTCTTGTCTTCCTCCCGTAGTCCATTGTTTATCTTCTTCATTCCTGCGGTCCTATCGTCCCGTCATCGTGACCGCAGAGCTCCAGCGAAATCCTAGTTCACCGACGGCGCTACCTTCTTCCCCTTCTTTTGTCACTGCCACTATGGCTGGAGCTCCCCCGCCCTAACCTGATCTGCTACCTCCACCATTGCTAAGGCTGCTAAACCGACTGTTGGCCACCACACCGCTTGTATGCCCACTATCCCCAAACCCCATTTCCTTTCTAAGCATCCCGAAGTTAGGCAAGATAAAGGGAGAGCTCGTTGAAACCATAAGTCAGAGATTGAGGAGGAGGAGGAGGAGGCCTACGTTGTCGTTGAAACCATAAACCGCACTGTCGCGCTCGTTCTGTAATTTATCGTGTTGTAGCCATGGAAAATGTAGCAAACAAATTAAGTCCACGATTACATCAAATTAGTTTGGGAATATATAGGGAAATAAATCAAGTCCACGATTACAAAGTGCCTCCTACAAAACTTCTCATGATGACACTCACTCTCCTTTGTTTTTCATGGACGCGCGTAACGCATCGCATGTGCCACCGTGTGTTCGGCCAGCCGCTCCGCACACGCACATGATTTCTTGTCTTCCTCCCGCAGCCCACTTTTTATCTTCTTCTTTCCTGCGGTCCCACCGTCCCGATGTTGGCCACAGAGCTCTAACAAAATTTTAGTTCTGCCGATGACGCCACCTTCTTGTCCTTCCTCTGTCACCGCCACTATGGCCGAAGCTCCCCCACCCTGACCTGGTTATCAACTGAGCTTTTAGTCTCTGCAAAAAATTGGTATCGGAGCCTCGAGCTCTCGATTTAGGCTTAACCGCCTAGAGTTAAGATGTCCGGAGGTGATGGACCACCTCCCATGTTTGAGGGAGACGACTTCCCATATTGGAAAATCCGTATGGAGTCGTACCTAGAAGCGGTTGATGTTAAATGCCGCGAAGCCGCCATAACCGGGTTCCCCAAACCCAAGGAGGGCACTAGCCTCACGCCACATGAGGAAGAGAATGAAAAGTGGAATGCAAAAGCCAAAAACATTCTATTTAGAGGCATTTGCAAGGATGTGTTTAACCGCGTTCGAAACCATAAGAATGCCCATGATCTATGGGATAACATTTGTGCTCTCCATGAGGGAATCAAGAGTGAGCGTGAGGAGCGCTATCATTTAGTTATGCAAAAGCTTCATTCTTTTGATATGCATGCTAATGAAAATGCAAATGAAATGTACTCATGCTTGAATGTGCTTGTAGAAGAACTTAATGGACTTGGCATCACACAAATGCAACCATCCGATGTTGTGAGGAAGATTCTTTGTGTCCTCCCAATTGATAAATATGGACACATTGTGACGGTGCTACATCAAAGCGATCTTTCCACCGCTACACCAACTCAAATCTTGGGAAAGATCAATGCGCATGAGATGTACATGCACATCACACCAAGTGGTGGCTCCTCCATCGACAAGAAGAAAGACTTGGCCTTCAAAGCAAGTCATGACAAGAAGGGCAAGTCCAAGTCAATTGAGGTACACCGTGAGAGCTCAAGTGATGAGGAAGATGATACAAACATTGCTCTCATGGTGAGAAGGACCACAAAGATGTTGAAGAAGCTTCACAAGAATGGAGTCAACTTTGACTCAAGAAAGAAGAAATTCTTCACAAGTAGCAAGAGAAGGCCAATCTCCGAAATGGATTGCTACAATTGTGGTGAACTTGGCCATCTTGCTCACCAATGCACCAAGCCCAAGAAAGACAACTACAAGAACAAGAATAAGGGAAAGAAATATGACTCATCAAGCGAAGATGAGAAGAAGAGTGAGAAGCCCTACAAGAAGGATGGCAAGAAGAAGAAGCAATACCACAAGAAAGGTGGCAAAGCTTACATTGTTGGTGATTGGCTCACCGATATTGACTCCTCCGGTGGATCATCAAATGAAGATAGTGATGATGAGAAGGAGAAGGTGGCCGCTCTAGTGATTGGGACCTCTACACCACCACCACCACCATCGCCATCATCCTCTACACACATATGCCTTATGGCAAAGGGTGATCAGAAGGTACAAAGTGATGATGACTCTAGTGATAGTGATAGTGATGGTGAATTTGAGGCACCCTCTTATGATGAACTTTTTGCTTTGCTTAACAACTATTCTAAAATCATAAGAAAGACTAGAGCCAAGAATGATAGGCTTGTTAGTGACAATGGAGCTCTTAATGAAAAATATAACAATGCTACACATGCTAGTGATGAGCTAAAAGATGAACTTGCTACTATGTCATCTTCTATCAAGGAGCTCAAGTCCTCTAACAAAGAGCTCAAAGCTAAAAATGAAAAACTTGATAAGATGCATAGTGATCTTACCACTAGTTATACTCTGCTCAAAGAAAAATATACTCAAGTCTAAGTAGATCATGATACACTTAGTGTTGCGTATGATATGCTTTCTCATGAGACACATGATGCTCCTAACCTCGTTGTTAAGTGTGATATAGCAACATCTTGTGAGGACTTGGTTAGTGAGCATGATGAGCAAAGAGCTAGTGGCAAGGGCAAGAAATTGGTTGTGGCCGATCACTATGATGACTTCATCAAGATCAAGAATGAGAATGCAAAGCTCAAGAGTGATCTAGAGAACCTTGCAACCACAAAGCAAGTCATTGTTGAGACTCATGATGATGATTATAGTATGTCACTTGAGCTAGATATGCTAAAAGAAGAAAACAAGATTGAAGATGGAGAGGGATTACAAAATGACACCATCCCAATTGGAACTCCAACAAGAGAATGACAAGCTCAAGAAGGAGAAAGAGCATCTCACCACCGGATTGAAGAAATTCACCAAGGGTCAATGTCTTCAAAGTGAGCTACTCATGAACACCGTAATGAAGACCAATAGAAATGGTATTGACTTTCTTGAAGAGAAGATGAAGCAACGCAAGAGCATCACAAAGCCAAAGAAGAAGAAGATTGGGAGATGCTATGAGTGTGGAAAGGAAGGACACTTTGCTCATGATTGTGAAGAGCCTAAACCCACACCCTTGCCCAAGCATGCTAGGCCCTTTGCTTTCAATGCTCACTACATGCTTAGACAAGACTCTAGTGGCAAGATGAAAGTCATGTTCATGGGGCCTCTGTCGATGAAATATGGTCGGCAGTCTACCGAGGGGTATGCCCGAGGTAGTAGATTGAGCGGTGGAGGCGTGCGAGACGTCTGCAAAGCGTGGACACAGGGACGTGAGGCGGCGATTTAGACAGGTTCGGGCCGACAAATCATCGTAATACCCTACGTCCTGTGTTCTGGTGGCTGGTTTGTATTGTTGATTGATGAGGGGGATCTGAGTTGTCTTGAGAGGGGGTCCCTGCTCGCCTTATATAGCCGGGAGCAGGGTTACAACTTGTCGAATCCAATCGGTTCCTTTTGGCAAGGAATCTGGGTCTCCTATCTGGATTTTCCTTGTCGAGCAAGTCATCAAGAGAGTCCTTGGTGGCTGCGACAGTCTGGTCGTGGGCCGCAAGGCCTTCTGGTTGGGCCGTATCTGCAGAGCAGCCCAAGTCGTGCCATGGGGGTATACGGGTGTAATATCCCCACAGCTAGTCCCCGAGCACTTTGCATCCGCTGAGCGGGGCGTCACGAAGTCCTCCGAGCAGGTTGGGTCTGGTAGCATGTCGACGATGGCGTCTTCCGACCAGGTCGCCTGGTCGCGAATGCACTTGTGGTAGACTTCCGACCAGGTTCAACTGGTCGCGAACATGACAGCCGGAGCTGTAGCCGAAGTGCAGCCGTGTGGAGTATTCTGAGTCATCCTGCAAAAAGGATGCAAGGTGCTACAAGAAAAAAATTTGAAGATCTTTCGTATGGTGAAGTGTATCCACGTAGGACGTAGCTGGACATCGAGAGCTGAAGATGCTTCGGCAGAAATCCGAGCTAGTCCACACCGAACTGCAAAGGAAGAAAGAAACAATACATTCACCGCAAGGTGAAGTGTATCCACTTAGTCCCCGAGCTTGGGAGTAGGTGTTGTAGGCACGTGGTGCCAAGCTTGTAAGATTTCTGCAACAAAACAGAGTCATTTTACGAAAGAAAAATGATGTGTGTACACGTAGTCCTCGGGCCTGCTGTAAGAAGCAACATGGTTCTTGTAGCAGGGCCAAAGAAAGAATATGTGAGTGTAAATACGAGGGGAAAGTCCCCAAGGGTGAAGTTGAAGATCTGAAGTCCCTGGGGGTGACTGTAGCGCTGACCGGTAACTACGTAGTTTACTGTTCCCCTGAAATGCGTATCAGAACTAGTAGGTGTGGTCAGTCCTCGTGCATTAGTATCACATTTACTGGCTTAAAGTGATCAAAATTGAAGAAATAACGAAAATGAACGGTCGGGCCGTTTTTACGAACCGTTGGCCCAACAGCCCATTAAGATAGACGCGTTGTGAGTGCGTGCGTGCGGCTGCCGCAGGCGACGTGGCGATTGTGGGGTTAACGGGCACGGGCTCCCAGGAACCCTAGAGCCAAAGGGTCGGGCCGCACCATATAAAAAGGAAAATGAGCGGCGGCGGTTTCTCACTTGCTCAGTTGTGCTTGCCTCGTGGCCCTCGTACGCTTTACTTCCTTCTTGCGCACGAGCGATCCAAAGCGCGAAATCACTGTAGCCCCAAATCTAGATCCAAATCCTCACCTCGTCGTTGTCGATGGCGGGGGAAAGCGCACTCGCGGAGCGGCGGCTAGGGCGAAGAAGGCGGCGAAGACGAAGTCCGACGACCGCGTCGAGATGCCGGTCTGGGCGCGCGGGTGGACGTAGAGTGTTCTCCGCCGGGAGAATCTGGAGGAGCTCGTCTTCACCGGCCTGCTCCTGGACAGCGTCACCGGCGGTCGGAGAGACGCCTATCTAGAGGACTTCCCGACGCCGAATACCGCCGAGCTCGTCGTCTTTGAGGCGTTCTTCAGGTGCGGCTTCGGCATCCCGGTCCACCCCTTTCTCCACGGTCTGCTGGAGTACTACCAGGTCGCGCTGTGCAACCTGACGCCAAACACAATGTTGCACATCGCGGTCTTCATCCACTACTACGAGGCGTATCTGGGCATCGAACCCCACTTCGACCTCTTCCACCACTTCTTCTGGCTGAAGATCAACGGTACTGGTTTGTCGAACATCGTCGGGTCGGTGTACCTCCAGCTGTGGGATGGGATGGCGGACAAGTACATCGCGATGCCGCTGCCTTCAAAGGCGATGGAGTACAAGCCGAAGTGGTTCTACATCCATCAGGAGGCGCCGAGGCCACCGTGCGACCCGGCCTTCGAGCCGAAGGTGCTGCCGTCATGGTCGGAGCATCCCGGCGCAGCGGCGATGGAGAAAGTGGAGGAGCTTCTGAAGCTGGTCGACAGGTGATGCGTCGACGGGGTGGCAGTGGCTACGAACTTCATCAAGCGGCGCTGCCAGCCCTGCAAGGAAAGAGCACACCCGGCATACAAGTACGCCGGGGACAAGGATGACGGGACACGGGAGGCGCCGGAGCCCCTGCAACCGCAGGAAGTGTTCCTGCGGGTCGAGGCGCTGTTCGACCTGTAGAAGAGGAAGAAACTGGAGTACCTTCGGAGGTCATACTCTCTGGACTACCCTCTGCCGAAGGTTAGTGTGTTTGCCCTGCGTGTGTTCGGTAAAATGCATGAGTGAATGTTGATTATCATAAGATTGTGACGCAGGGTCATGAAGCGTTCGTGTCGCAAGCCCCGTTGAAGGTATGACCAAAAGGCGTTGATCCATCACGGGAGGACATGAGCGACGGCGGTCGCGGCGCGGCGGAGGTCGACGAGGAGGAGATCGAGACCAGCGGGGAAGAGGGGAGCCGAGTCCCCGAGCCCCGGTCGAGCAGGCGGCGTGCGCGTGAAGACCCGAAAGGGAAGCGCCAGGCCGCCCCTGCGAAGAAGAAGAAGAAGAAGGTGTCACTGGAGATCGGCGACGCCTTCAGTATTGATGAGGAGGCGACGAAGCGTCGTCGTGTGGTCTTCGACTGGTCGAACGACGAGTCTGACAGTGAAGACGAAGTCCCGCTGAGTGCCCGCTTTGGGCAAGGGTCCTCGGCGGGGCGCGGAGGCGGAGTGGCGAAGGCGAAGGCGAAGCCAAAGCCGAAGGTGGCGCAGACGCCAGGGCGGGCACCGGGGGCCTAGGAGTCGTCTGGTGGGGCGGCTGGTGCGCCCAGGCCGCAGGAGGAGTCCGCGGGAGGGGGCGCGCGTCCGCGCTCTCGTCGTTTCTCTTAGGAGAGGAAGGTGTCGGGCCTGTAAGTATCCCCTGCTCATCTTATAATTCTTACTCTGGTCGGATTTGGGCGTTGATGACATGTTCGTGCCCTTTGCAGGTCGGTGGATGTCGAAGTGGTGCCGGACACCGAGGGCGGTGGTCGGAGGGAGGCGAGCCCTCCGGTAGAAGCTGACGTCGGGGGATCGGCGGGGTCGGCGATGTCGATGGCGGCAGAGGACGTCGAGGCGTCCACAATCCCCGAGCCTCGGGAGGCGGAGCGGCCGGAGGCGACCGAAGTCCCCGAGCCTCAAGAAGCGGGGCGGCGGGCGTCCCCAACGCCTGGGGCCAGTTCTGGGGGAGGCGAAGCGTCGGGAGGTGCCGCGGTGCCGGCGGCTGGGTCCTTGGGCCGTCGGGCCAGTGGGACGAAGAGGAAGGCGGCGGCACCTACCTCGCCGGAGATCGAGGAGGTCGAGCGTCCTGAGGCGGACCCGAGCCGGCGTCCTGTCCGTCATTTTCGTGTTGAGGGTGACGTAGTCGTCGAGGTTGACGACGAGGCGGCAAGCGCGGCAACGGACGCAGTCATTGGTGATGCGTCGAACTTGCTGGAGAGGATCCAGGTGAGTACGTTCACCTCTTCATGTTTACTTCTAGATGACTCTTGTTCATGCTGGTCGTCGTTTCCCTGCAGCACCTGTTGAAGGTCGGGGAGGAGCGTAAGCTCGCCATTGACCGGATGGCGCCGATGGCTGAGGAGAACGAGCGGCTTCGGGCGGAGGTAAGGCGCGTCGAGGGCCAGTTTGCTGGTCTGGAAGCATGGCTGGAGGAGGCCCATGCGCGTTCTCGGGAGCTTGAGGAGGTCATCCAGTAGCAGGGGCAGGAGAACTTCCAACTTCTGCGTCGAGTGGAGAAGGCCGACGAGTTTGCCGCGTGTGAGTTGTCGATGTCGTACTCCTTTTGTTCAGCGCGCCATCTAGTCGGAGGCTTGAATCATGTAGGCGTTTTTGCAGAGGCGATGCAGGCGAGCGAGGAGAAGAATCTCCTGGCCGAAGAGAAGGCAAAGTCCGACGAGGAGGTGCGGAAGTGGCAGGCCATGCACGCCGATAAGTCTTCTCGGTGAAGCGTGGTCGGAGGTGGTCATCGTCTTACCCCTTGCTTTGGCGTTTACAGTTTACCGGGAAAACGTAAAAATGCAATTTGCATATTTGCAGCAACGTATCGAGGGTTACCATGACCGCTTCTGGTCGCTGGCGGAGGAGGTGGCCCCGTTGCTTAGGTGTAGTGCATCGATGAGGAGCCTTTCTTCCCGACAGAGAAGGAGCGGCGGATCGGCGACCATGTCGTCCAGAAGGCGCGTGGCCTGTGGGGGCGCTTCCATGCGTACACCAAGGCGGCGGCACAGAGTGTGGTGGCTCATGGCCTCGCCATTCTTTGTTCACATTATCCGCGGATGGAGATGTCGAGGCTGGGCGCTGGCTTTGCGGCGAACACGCCGAAAGCCGAGATGGAGCGCCTAGAGGAAGAAGCCGAGCCTGCCGCCGAAGCCCTCGTTGGAGGTGTAGATTTATTTGGTGCTGGGCACCAGTAGTTTGTATATTACGAGATAATCTATAAATAGACTCTTGGGCAAACGGAATCAAAACTTGAAGCTAGTCAGCGTGTTTTGTTCGTTCCCTGAATGCCGCAGACCCGATTGTCGTGAGCCGTAGCAATGAACTGTTCGGCCTTGGGTTATCCCAGGATCCATAGCGTAGAGCGTGGAGCTCGTTTGTGCGTAGGAGTCGAGAGCATCGCCCAAGGAACCTCTGCTGGCATCCCATAGCGTAGAGGGCAGGCGCTCGTGCACGCGTAGGGAGGTACCACGGTCAGGGTCTTTTTTGAGAGGCTCGATCGTGGCATGACATGGGCGAATGGAGACCGTTGTCGAGCGCGTGGGTAGCGCAAATGCGAGGCACTGAGCATATAGCCTCAGAATTCTCAGTCCAAGTTAGCCTTTCCTTCGTAGCGCAGAGGGCGGACGCTCATGCACGCGTAGAGAGGTCGGGACGTCCCTTGGGAGAGCTGTTGGCCATCGTAGCGCATAGGGCGGGCGCTCATGCACGCGTCCGATGGTGACAACAACCCCGACTCTGAGTTTTCATCAGTGTCAGTCAGGCTGCTTGGAGACCGAATGGAGAACGTGCGCATAACCGATGCGTACAGGCACTGGAACGTAAAGCCTCCGGAGGTCTCAGCCCAAGCTTAGTCTTTCCTTCGTAGCGCAGAGGGCGGACGCTCATGCACGCATAGAGAGGTCGGGACGTCACTTGGGCGGACTACTGGCCACCATAGCGCAGAGGGCGGGCGCTCATGCACGCGTCCGGCAGTGACAGTAGCCCCTGCTCTAAGACTCCTTTAGCATCAGCCAAGCTATTTTGGAGAAATTGGCGAGTCGTCCGGAGACGAGTTGGAGATATTGGCGAGCCGTCCGGAGATGGATTGGAGAGGTCGGCGAGCCGTCCGGTGATGGATTGGAGAGGTCGGCGAGCCATCCGGAGACGGTTTGGAGCAGTCGGCGAGCCGTTCGGAGACAGATTGGGGAGGTCGGCGAGCCGTCCGGAGATGGTTTGGAGCAGTCGGCTAGCCGTCCGGAGAGGGGCTGGAGAGGTGGAAATGTTGCTTAATCCTCATGCATCATCATAGGTGGGTGGTACGGGCCGCTCAAGCATAGAACTTTCTGAGGTGCTCGATGCTCCAAGAGTTAGGCACGTCGATGCCTTCGAGGTTGGTGAGATGATATGCGCCTGGTCAGGTGACCTCCTTCACCATGTAGGGGCCGTCCCAGTGTGAAGATAGTTTGTGCAGGCTGTCGGTCTTGAGTTTCCGCTTGAGGACGAGGTCACCGACAATGAAGGATCGATCTTTTACGTTGCGGTTGTAGTAGCGGCGAACTCCTTCGAGGTAGTTGGCGGTGCGGAGGCAAGATGCCAGCCGTTCTTCTTCAAGGCGGTCGAGGTCATCGCAGCGAGCCTGGTCAGCGACTTCTTCATCATAGTTCTCAACGTGCGGGGAACAGAAGACGACATCTGCGGGGATGACGGCTTCGGAGCCGAAGACCATGAAGTATGGCGAAACGTTGGTGTTGCGGCGGGGTTGAGTCCGGAGACCCCAAAGTACGGAGGGGAGCTCGCGCATCCAGCGACCAGGGTGCTTTTCATCCTTCTGGTAAAGGCGCTTCTTCAGAGCGTCGAGGATCATGGTGTTAGCGCGCTCGGCCTGGCAGTTGGCTCGAGGATGGGCGATAGAGACATACTTGACGAGGACGCCATGCCCTTCGCAGAAATCCCAAAAGACGTTGCCGGTGAAGTTGGAGCCGAGGTCGGTGATGATGGAGTTCGGGAGACCGAAGCGATGAATTATTTCATCGATGAAGGAGACAACGTTCTCGGCGGTCACCTTGGTGATTGGCTTTGCTTCGATCCACTTGGAGAATTTGTCGACGGTGACGTAGATCCACTTGAAGCTGCCCGGAGCTGGTCGGAAAGGGCCGATCATGTCGAGTCCCCAGCAGGCGAAGGGCCACGAGGCCGGTATTGCTTGAAGCTCCTGCGCGGGAACGTGGGTTTGTTTGGCGAAGAATTGGCACCCTTCGCAGGTGCGGACGAGCTGTTCGGCATCGGCGACCGCTGATGGCCAGTAGAATCCTGCACGGAAGGCCTGTTAACACCAGATTTTTGCACGCACAAGCTTATGATAGGTGGGCCCAATCGACAATGAAAAAGGATTCGACGAGCAGCCAAGTGGATGGTTAGCCTTCAGAGTCTTCAGCAAACGTCTATGCGGTCGGCTATTTTACGAGGCGATGACTCCATTCGGAAATATGGATATGGTAGGTAAAAGCCGGCCTGCACGGAAGACACGTGGCGATGAAGGACGCCGAAGAAAATAGAAATAGGATTTGTATCTTTCGAAATTTCATTGTATAAGTTGTAATCGTCTTGGACTCGTATTTCGTCAAGGGTATAAAAATAAGCCCTCGACTATTGTAAAATCATTCACAACCATATCAATACAAACCGGCCCCGTGCCATCTTCGAGTCCTTAGTCGTGTCGTTGAGTTCTTCGAGAGGAATCATCGATCTGTCGACCTCCATAAGTACCAGCAACCTTGTTATCATGTCTAGTATCATGCGGTGGATTTAGATATGATGCAAGTAGTCTCGTTTGTTAAGCTTAGTTTCATGCGGTGGATTTAAGCTTATGACGGGAGGTTTTTACTTGTGCCTTGTATCGTGCGGCGGATTAAGTCATGAGTAAAAATAGTTATCGGCTCTATTAGATTTGGCAGATCTAATAGATTCATTAAGTTATCATGTATTACATGTTTTATTATTTAATTCTTGTAACACTCTTTTGCCCAATCTAGATTGATCTTTGTTCGGCCCTGTTTTACAAGCTTGCTTGTGTTTTCGTTAATCATAAGATCATGATGGCCGAATCAACTTCCAATCTAGATTGTTACATGGCGGGTTCATGCATGTTAGTTACGATTAGACTTTGATAAGACTAGGTATCGTGCGGCAGATGCAGGTTTTTAGATTGGTCTGATCGTGCTTGCATGTTTGTTCCTTCTTCATGGACCCCAACTCGGCTAGTTTGCCGATCTTGGTTAAGCTTTCGCGAGTAATGAGTTTTTATAGATCTGTTCAAATACATGCATGCTTTTAGCTTGTTATAATTAGATTGTATCATGCGGTGGATTAATCTAATTATAAAATGTGGTTTAGACTTATGACAAGTGGTATCATGCGGTGGATTAGCTTTGCTTGAGTTTATGCTTGACGGGTTTATGAAGGCTAGACGTGTGGCAGACTAGTTGGATTAACCTATGCATGTGTTATTTGAATAGATTTATATTTGCAAGTTACCGTTTACAATGTTTTAATGATACCTTTCATCTGTTCAAGCATGTCTCTCTTTACATGTGCATTCGGCAGCTAATTTGCTTTACATGCCCTGTTCTCAAATTAGTCGAATGACTTTATAAACATGCTCTGACAGACAGCTTCTATAGCTGTGTGCCATCGTGATTGGCTTTCAAAGCCGTACATATGGAACTGTCTAGTCTCACCCGGCATGTTCCATTGGTATTCTCACAGTTTTATCCCTTGTTGGTTTTCAGGTCAAACCGACTGGCACGTCTCCGGATTCAACATACTCCAGGCACCCGATTGAAGCCAGCTTTTTCGGCTTGTTGTGAGGCGCGGCGCGTCACGTTTTGTGCCAACAAAGCCTTGCGTACCAACGTCTTTGCAGCTGCGTGGTTCCCACATTCTCCAGCATGGATGTCGAAGAGGATCTCGAGGCCGTCTTCCCGGGAGACGCATTTTTGGAGCACTTCGTTTCTGGAGTTCTTGCGCATGAGCGTACCGTCGACCAGGATGTAATTGTTGACACGGCGAACGAGGCGCTCAGCTTCTGTCTTGTCAGCGGGGACAAGGTTCTCGGAGAGATATTGGATGAAGTCCTCGCGCCAGTCGGATGGCGTTGTGGGTATGGCGGCAACCAGTTGTTCTGTCGGCGGGGATGGAGTCGTGGCGTCCGTCGATGAGGCGGAGCTTGGGTGGTCGGCGATGGATGGCTCGAGCAGGTCATGTACAAATATGCCGACGGGGACCGAAGATCTTGATGACGCCAGCTTAGATAGCTCGCCGGCCGCCTGGCTCCGGTCGCGCGGTAGATGATGGTATTCGACGCCAAAGAACTTGTCTTCAAGTTTCCGGATGGTAGTGCAGTAGGCGTTCATCTTGTCGTGGGAGCAGTTCCAGTCCTTGTTGAGCTGGTTGATGACAAGAGCGGAGTCGCTGTACACCATGAGGCGCTTGACGCCTAGTTCACTGGCGATGCGGAGACCGTGGAGGGCGGCTTCATATTCGGCGGCGTTGTTGGATGCTGGGAAGAGCAGCCATAGAGCGTAGCGGAGCTTTTCGCCAGAGGGAGACGTGAGGAGGAGACCAGCGCCGGTGCCATGCAAGGTGAGGGAGCCATCGAAGAAGAGGGTCCAGTGTTCTGGCGCTTCCGGCGGTACTGGAGTTTGGAGGTCCGTCCATTCAGCGACGAAGTCGGTGAGTGCTTGAGACTTGATGGTCTGGCGACCCTGGAAAACGATGTCGTAGGAGCTGAGCTCGATGGCCCATTTGATGATGCGTCCTGTAGCGTCCTTGTTGCGAAGGATATCCCCGAGGAGGAATTCTGTGACGACAGTGACCCTTTCGGAGCTTTGGAAGTAGTGGCGTAGCTTGCGTGCGGTAATAAGGACCGCATAGAGGAGCTTCTGTACTTGGGCGTACCGGGTTTTGGAGTCGTTCAATACCTCGCTGACGAAGTAGTAAAGGGTGCTGGACGGGGTAGGAGTGGCCGACTTCCTCGCATTCGACGACGATAACGGAGCTGACGACTCGATTTGTGGCGGCGATGTAGAGCAGCAAGGGCTCCTTCTCCTTAGGTGCGGCGAGCACAGGAGGCTGGGTGAGATACTTCTTCAGGTCAGAGAAAGCGCGATCGGCTTCAGCGTCCCAGACGAATTTTTCGCGAGCCTTGAGGAGCTTGAAGAAGGGAAGCCCCTTTTCGCCGATCCTGGAGATGAAGCGACTAAGGGACGCCATGTACCCGGTGAGCTTCTGGATGTCCTTCATGTTGGAGGGAGCTCGCATGCGGAGGACGACCGAAGTCTTGTCAGGGTTTGGGCGAATGCCGTCGCGGCTGACAATGTTGCCGAGGAGGTTTCCAGACGACACGCCGAAGATGCACTTGTTAAGGTTAAGCTTCCACTTGAATCTGTTGAGGGCCTTAAAGGTTGCCTCGAGGTCAAAGACGAGCGAGTTGACGGTGCGAGTCTTGATGACGATGTCATCCATGTAAGCTTCGACCTTCTCCGGGATGAGGTCCTTCAAGCAATCCTGGATTGCACGCTAGTACGTGGCTCCGGCGTTCTTCAGCCCGAACGACATGGTCATGTAGCAGTAGGCGTCGAAAGGTGTGATGAACACCGTCTTGATTTGGTCTTCCACCTTCAAGGCAATTTGATGGTAACTGGAATAGCAATCGAGAAAGGAGAGAAGTTCGCACCCGGCGGTGGAGTCGACGACCTTGTGGATGCGAGGGAGGAGGAAGGGGTCTTTAGGGCAATGCTTATTGAGGTCGGTGTAGTTGAAGGACCGAAAATGCTAAAGCAAGGCGACCAGAGGGGGGTGAATGGGAGCCTAAAAAATTCTTCCAAAATTCTGGCCTCTGTCCTAACAGAATCAACCCCAAGAGCAAAGCCGACACACGTGATGTCCACGACCCAAGAGAATGGGTGGATGTTCCCTAGGAACACAGCGGGACACCACAAAAGCTCCCTCCCCCAAATTCACGCGAGTCAACTAGTGACATGATGGACTTTGGGTAACCCAACCTCCCCCGAGCAACGCGAGGGGGATTCAGGCTTTTTCGCAAAGCGTGAAGCCTGATTTTTGTAGAGCACAAAGTCGGGAATCCAACGCAAAAAGCGGATCTCAAATCGGAGCTCGAACGCAAAAGACACGGACAAAAACGCGCGCTGTCTGCACTGACCGGACTCTGAGGTGCGTCTGGTCAGTATCGATCGGACGCGTCCGGTCACAAAAATCCCGTTTCAGGAGCTCTCTGTGTTGGACCAGACTCTGCGAGAAGGTGCGTCCGGTCAACACAAAAGCCAGCGTCCGGTCGCTACTACTCGATGAACAGTAGTAGCAGCGCGTCCGGTCCAAGCAAACAGACGCGTCCGATCACTAAAAAAGTTCTCTGGAACTGACCGAACTCTAGACCAAGTGCGTCCGGTCGATTCCCAGTCAGCGTCCGATCACCACGCGCGAACTGGACAGCGCTGGTGTTCAACGACCGGACTCTGGCTCGGTGCGTCCGGTCGCTATGAAGCAGCGTCCGGTCACCCCGAGCAGCCCACTGTTCGTCCACCAAATCGACCCGATCTCCCTCAAATCAAAAGCACTAGGGCTCAAATTTCATGTGAGGGATCACAAGGATGTTAGTGAGCTACTCCTAAGAGATCATGGCTCGAACCTAACCCCAAATCGGTGAATCGAAGAAAACGGTGAAGAACGAGCAAGAACTCGATCCCAAAACTAAATCTGCCTGATCTGTGAGTTCGTGAGGTATTAGAGAAATTCCTTCGGTAGAAAGAAGGCTCTCATGAAGCTACACAAGATGGTTCAAACGGATTTGCGAATCTTCCCTCGAAACAAGAATTCTCGTGAAGATTGAAAGAGGGGAAAACCTACAAACTCGAAGAACAAAATCGCACGACAAATTAAAGCACGAATTTGATCTTTGGATTCAGCGAGATGGATGATTGATTAAACACTCGGTGTCGGGCTACAAGCCACTCCTAGCAACACAAAGCTTGGATGGCAAAAAGCTCAAGAACAAGAGTCGGTCTCTCCTCTAGCCCTAGCCTCCTCTCACCTAAACAAAATGAGAGTGACACCTCCCCAAGGATGGGCTGCCCTAACCAGCCCCCTTCATATATATAGGCGCACGTCCGAAGACCAAAACGCCCTCACATGAAGTACTAACCCAAATACCCCCTAGGGGTAAAACCGTCCAACTCTGGCAGTTTCCATCCGACGGCCACGCGCCTTCTCATCCTTCGCTTCGCCTCAACGCAAGCTCCAGGATGCTGCCACGTGCCATCACCATCGACCGCCGCACCTTCTCACCGATAGCTTCGCCACAACGCAAGCCTCTCGGTGCCGCCACGCGTCGACCATCCTTTTGGACCTTCCCCCGGTTTTGAGGCCCAAACCGAGAAACCTGCCAGCCCAGGTTTTGAGGCCCAAACCTGGAAACTGTCCACCCCGAGTTTTGAGGCCCAAACTCGGAAACCCGCGAGCCCAGGTTTTGAGGCCCAAACCTGGAAACCGTCCAACCCGAGTTTTGAGGCCCAAACTTGGAAATCGTCGAGGTAGCTTTTTGAGGCTCAGCTACCGAACCCGCGCCGTAGACGAGATGTAGTTCGCACACCCTGACCACCGACACCGATGCCGATGCATGTCCAGCCTCCACGCCGGGCACAACGCCTTAGCCTTCCTTCTTGACTCGGCCGACGGCACTTGCGCCGCACGCAAGCCCGTGTCCGACCTCCCACCAAGTGCCACGACGCCATCATCTTCGTCCCGACTCGGCCGATGCATCACACATCCCCATGTGCTCTCGCTCGCAGATGCCACGTGCCAGCTACCACAACTGGGCCTCTGGCCTCTCGGTCCGTCGGTCCAAGCCTCACGTCCGCCCTTCACCGCTCTGGGTACATCGGCATGGCACGTCCGCCGCACGGCACGCCCATCCTTCACCGCTCTCGGTCCGTCGGCATGACACGTCTCTACTTGACCTTCACCTCACCATCGACCACTGTATCCGAGCTCAACACCTGCACATCAACACAACCAAGAGACACATGTCGCACACGCACACCAAAACAAGTAACACACCACAACTCAACGCCACTGGTTAGTCATAAACATTAAGCACATAGCGAAATATGGACTCAACCGGGTAAAAGCCTCAAACCTTCCTCATCAAAGTCAATCATTCATCATATATGTTCTCAGTAGTCAATGCACATACGTCATTCTTTATTCTTTTTAAGTACAAGGATCGGATTGGCCAGCCAATCCGGGTGATACACCTCTTTGATGAAACCGGAAGCTAGGAGCCGGGTGAGCTCTACCCTAATTGCCTCCTTCCTGTCTGGCGCGAAGCGACGGAGCTTTTGACGAACCGGCCTGGCGGTTGAGGAGACATTCAGAGAGTGCTCGATGAACTTCCATGGAACTCCAGGCATGTCCGCTGGTTTCCAGGCGAACACATCGACGTTGCTTCGTAGGAAGCTGACGAGCGCATCTTCCTATTTAGGGTCGAGGTTGGTGCCGATGACGACAGTCTTCTCCGGAGCTCCATCCACCTGGTCCACCTGCTTCGTGTCCTTTGACTTCTTGCTGGAGCGCTGATCGGAGGTCTCCGGGATCTCGAGATCGTCGGGGCAGAGTTTGGCGGCGTTGGCGATGCAGTCTTGAACGCCCTGGATCTGTTGGCGTGTTTCGGTGGAGTTGATTGTTTCCTGCTCGCACTCGTATGCCACCTGGAGATTTGCCCGGAGGCTGAGGACGCCTTTCTTCGTTGGGATTTTGAGCACGAGGTAGGCGTAATGTGGAACAGCCATGAGCTTGGAGAGCGTCGGGGGACCGAGGATGGCGTGGTAGGCGGTGTCGAAGTTGGCGATGATGAAGGTGATGTACTCCTCGCGGAAGTGGTCGGGGGTGCCGAACTGCACTGGGAGGGTGATTTGCCCGACGGGCATGGAGGGTTTCCCTGGCTGAAGGACCGAGAAGCAACCAGAAAGCGACCAGAGGGGGGGGTGATGGGAGCTTCAAAATTTCCTTTCAGAAACTAGTAGCCACTGTCCCGTGAATCACCCCAAAAGGCAAACCCTAGAGCTTGCTAATGTCCACGACCCTAGATGAAAGGTGGATGCTTCCAAGAAGCATAGCGGGACACTACACAACTCTAGAAAGCCAACGCAAAAGACGGAAATCGAATCCGTCAACGAACGAGCGAACCACGAACGAAACAACGCAAGACTGCACTGACCGGACTCAGCAGAGCGTCCGGTCACCAGGCACCAGACGCGTCGGTCACAGAAAAAACAGTTCTGGAACCTCTCTGTTCCTGATCGGACTCACTGAAGGGAGCGTCGGTCTTGTACAGAGCGTCCGGTCGAACAGCAAAAACGCACGTGAACAGTAGCTCCGTCGAGTCCGGTCAGACAGGGAATGGAGCGTCCGGTCAAGACCAAAAGGGACACAACGAGTGTTCAACCACCGGACGCACAACCTGAGCGTCCGGTCGACACGATCAAGCGTCCGGTCACCCCGTGAATCCACGGTTCGTTCACCGATTCGACTCAATCCCACCCAAACGAAACCTCTAGGGTTCAAACTTGGTGAGTAGAGTCACAAGGAGGATAGTGAGCTATCTCTAAGAGATCATGGCTCGAACCTATCTCCAAATCGATGAATCGAAGAATTCGGGGGAGGGGAGGGAGAAAACTTGATCCGAAACGGAAACGATCGATCTCCTAGACCGTGAGGTTAGAGGAGAATTCCTTCGGTGGAAAGAAATGCCTCACGATCTAGAACAACTTGGTTCAAACGGTTTTGCAAAAGATGAACCGAGCAAAGAGATCAAGCGAAGAGAAAATAATGGAGAAAAAGGATTCCGCGAAGAACACAAACAAAACGCGAATCACAACCACGAATTGCAACCGTGTGGCTACCACACGCTACAACAATGAGGATACGGCCTCACTTTCTCAGAATCAACAGTACACAGAGGCAAGTCTCTCTGCGGATCTCAGCTAGCTACAGCAGGGGATGGGAGAGCAGGAAACCCTAAGTGCGAAAGAGCAAATGACTGA
This sequence comes from Coix lacryma-jobi var. lacryma-jobi, assembly GCA_009763385.1. NCBI lineage: Eukaryota > Viridiplantae > Streptophyta > Magnoliopsida > Poales > Poaceae > Coix > Coix lacryma-jobi. Next base: position 23,910,598 of record CM019831.1, read on the forward strand.
AATATCTGGGAGGAGGGTGTCTCCCGACTACTTATCCTACCACTAGCCTAAGTCTATTTCCTACTCTACCCCTCTCTAATCTATTACAGAGCGAACCAGCTAAACCCTAGGGTTATTCTGGACCAATCGGTGGTAGGTGTATCCGATGGCCACGCCCGCACAAACGAAGTGTTGCCTCGATGCAACCTCCGGATCGCCGCCACGTGCCGCCCTCGCTCTGCACCCCGGTTTTGTGGCCCAAACCGGGAAACCAGCCTTTCCAGCAACCCCGGTTTTGAGGACCCAAACCGGGAAAACCAACCCACCAGCTTCTGAGTTTTGAGGCCAAACTCAGCAAAACCCTCAGCGCCCAGGTTTTGAGGCCCAAACCTGGAAAACCGTCCTCAGCCCGAGTTTTGTGCCCAAACTCGGAAACCCTCAGCCAGAGTTTTGTGGCCAAACTCGGAAACCCTCAGCCCGAGTTTTGTGGCCAAACTCGGAAACCGTCCACGCCCAGGTTTGAGGCCCAAACCTGGAAACCGTCCATCCGATGGTTTTCCCTGGCTCTACCACCAAACCGACGTCGTAGAGGGGATGCATAGCCGTGCACCCCGTCCACCGACACGTGTCCCTGAGTCCACGACTCAGGCAACACATGACCGCACTTCTTCACTTGTCATCGTCACAGGCTGCCAGCCACCACAGCTGATCCTCGGGCCTCTGGTCCCTCAGTCCAAGCCTCACGTCCGCCCTTCACCGCTCAGTACCTCGGCATGGCACGTCCGTCACACGGCACACCCATCCTTCACCGCACCCGGTCCATCGGCACGGCACGTCTCAACTTGAACTTCACCTCGCCGTCGATCACTGTATTCGTGCTCGACACCTGCACAACACAAGCCAAAGAACATGCGCATCATCCAGTTGACAATCACTCAACACTCAGAGACCCGGCATACACCCATGTATCCGCAATCTCCCTCTTGATGAGTGCATTGTCAACTACTCACACAAATCATAATGAAAAGAAGAATAAGGAAGAAGGAGGAAGGAGAAGAGAAACTCAACCAAATGACCCAAAAGCATAGCAAAGCCGAAGAAGGTCAAGTGGGAAGAGCGAAAGAACTTGGTCCCCAAAGACATGGGCAACGGCTCGACGCAACCAAGCAAAGCAAAGCTAGCCCTCAAGAAGAGGTTTAGAACAGGCTCAACACCGCTAGCAAATACCAATTGGAAAATCGAAGCAAAATGCTAGTCCCTCAAGATAGAGGCACAGAGGCTCAACACAACTAGCAAAGAAAGCTCGATACCAATGCCTTCGGCCAGCAAGAGACAGCAAAAACTCCTCCTTAGATGAACACCCAGGAGACATGCAAACTCTCCTCCTGGGACCTCCCCCTCAAATGGACACTCGGGAAGCACAAATGATTTGCAAATTCTCCCCCTTAGTTGAAAATGCACTAATCAAGTAAAGGACTCCCCACAGAAAAGGCACAACAAAAAGGGCGAACATGGAGATTTTCCCCCTTCCAACATGCATATGAGTCAAAATGCATGTTAGCAGCTTCAGGCATATATTCAGGAGAATGCAAAGATGCTCTAAACAGTATAACTCCAAAGACTCAACAACAACATACAAGCTCAGCAAAGGCTCAAACTGATCACCAGATATGAAATATGAATATGAGCAGAAATGAGCAGTTTTGAGTCAAAAAGGTATTCACCATCAAAATAGCACTAGCAATGTATAAACAGGAGTCTGAGCAAGTGCTAAACATGTATACAAGGTGAACTACCCCTGGCAAAGTTCAATCATCATGCTTAAGAATGAAACACCACTTGTGAATTCAACTTTAGATCGGAGTTGCAGCGGTGAAATTACACAATGTCAATTATTAGCATGTGATTGCAAGAGGTTGAAAGCTTGTCATTGCCTAACTTTTCAACCGAGCGAAGCCTATGCCGAAGCAATCAGAAGCTTAAAGCTACAGTTTCGGTCATACACTACACAGCTCAAGTTTAACTCAAAGTGCAATGAGAAACAGTCTCGATACCGTGATGTGTTGACAAGCAATCCCATCTCAATCTTTTCAATTCACTAAAACTGGTTCAAATTTTATACATGATATGAACAGACCAAGCAAGTGAATGACTCAGAACTAGAGACATAGCAACCTAGCATATATGAAAGCACGAGTGAACTCAACATATCCTACACATGCTAGTTACATATCTCAATGGTGAACATTTTCAGATTGTAAGTTATTAAGTAAATTTACCATTTCAAAATAGCTCAGCTCATAGCATGTACTAGTGATCAAAAGGAGCATAAGCTACAAGCATCAAAATAAGCATCAGAGCATACTACATAGAGCATAGTTACATTCTAGTGATTATAAACATGAAGCTTAGAATGTAAATGCGTATGCTGAAATGCAAAAGAAAAGAAGGACAAAAGAGTTAGTCAAATATACAAGATCCAAATGTTTCCCCCATCTAAAAAGGGAAACACACACCAAGCTCACCCCTCAACCGGTTTAAAGGTTGATTCGTCTAAAGGGCTTGTGAAATATCAGCCAGTTGATGATGAGTATCGACATGGCGAAGGTCGATATCACCCTTCTCCTGGTGGTTCTCGCAAGAAATGAAAGCGCACATCAATGTGTTTGGTCTTCGAGTGAAGCACGGGGTTCTTAGCAACGCTAATGGCACTCGTGCTGTCATAAAGCAAAGGCACGCGAGAAAAGTTCAGACCAAAATCACGCAAAGTGGCCATCATCCAGAGCAACTGGGAATAGCAGCTAGCCGCAGCAACATACTCCCTCGTAGTAGACTGGGCGACACTAGGACTGCTTGCGAGAAGACCACGAACAAGAGAAGAACCAAAACTGGCAAGTCCCAGAAGTGGACTTGCGCTCAATACGGCAACCAGCAAAATCGGCATCCGAATAACCGCAAAGGGAGAGGGTGGAGGAAGCAGAATACCAAATCCCGAACTCAGCGCGTGAAAACGAAGGTACCTGAAAATCGCTTCAACCGCCTGACGGTGAGAGGTGCGCGGCGACGCCTGAAGCGCGCACACAGACACACGCGAACTGGATGTCCGGGCGTGTCGCCGTCAGGTAGAGGAGCGACCCGATCATGCTGCGGTACTCCCTTCTGGTCCACTGCTTCTCATCCACATCCGCATCCAAGGCAGTCGTCGTCGACATGGGAGTTGGAAGAGGCTTGGCCTCTCCCATATCGAATCGCTTCAACAAGTCCTTGGTGTAACTTGCCCTGGTGCACAAACGTGCCCTCTCGGGATTGCTTAATTTGCAACCCGAGAAAGAATGTCAGCTCGCCCATCATGCTCATCTCGAACTTCCTGCTCATAGATCTGCAAACTTGGCAACCAAAGCATGAGAAGAACCACCGAAAATGATATCATCCACGTAAATCTGGACCAAGAGAGTGTCTTTGCCTGCTTGAGGAGAAAGAGCGTTTTATCTACACATCCCCTTTTAAAACCCTTAACAAGCAAAAAGGTTTTCAACCTATCATACCAGGCTCTAGGGCTTGTTTCAAACCATATAAAGCTTGTGGAGTTTAAAAACATGGTTTGGAAACTTGGGATTTTCAAACCGGGGGGTTGCTCAACATTACACTTCCTCTTCTAATGTAGCCGTTTAAGAAGGCACTCTTGACATCCATTGAAAGAGTTTTTTAAAACCTTTGGATGCAGCAAAGTGCCAAGAGTATCCTAATAGCCTCCAAACGAGCTACAGGAGCAAAGTTCTCCTCAAAGTCTATCCCCTCCTTCTGACTATAACCCTTGGCCACAAGACGCGCTTTGTTCCCCACAATGTGGCCATCCTCTCCTTGTTTGTTTTGAAAACCCATTTTGTCCCAATAGGATTACAGTTAGGAGGAGGAGGAACTAGAACCCAAACCTGATTTCTCTCAAAATTTTCTAGCTCCTCATGCATGGCATTGACCCAGTCCGGATCCGTCAAAGCGTGTCCAACATCTCGGGGCTCAAATTTAGCAACAAAAGCAGAATGAGCGAAGTGAGAGATGTGCTGTGACCTGGACCGAGTAACCCATTCGTCGATGCTGCCGATCATCTGCTGAGGCGGGTGCTGGCGCTGGATGTGTCGTGGCGCCTCACGAGCTGAAGTAGCCTCCCCTCAACAGCAGCTGGTGCCTCCCCGGTACAAAAGGTACCGCTCGGGGTGGCGGATCCCACGGCCCCCAGGAAGAAGAGGTGTCAGGGCCGTGAGTCGTCGTAGAAGCCGCTCTTTGCGGCACTGCAGGTGAAGGTGGTGTTGGGTCATCTTCAGCATCCTCGTCCTCATCATCGAAAATAGGCTCACCAACCTCATGATCACCTGCACGCTCAAAACGAGAAGAAGGACAAACCATGGTCTCGTCGAAGGTGACATCTGATGTCTCCATGACTCGGTTAGTGTCAAGGTTAAGTACAAGATAGGCTCGAGTGTGAGTACCATAACCCAAAAACACACCGTCAGAAGAACGAGACTCGAATTTGTCCAGGTTGCCTTTCTTCAATATAAAATAATGGCAACCGAAGACTCTAAAATAACTCACCTTGGGCTGTCTACCAAACGCAACTCATAAGAAGTCTTTTTCAAGAACACTCTCAGAAAAATGCGATTGGAAATATAGCACGCAGTGTTCATAGCTTCGGCCCAATAACGCCTAGGAGTCCTATGCTCATCGAGCATCGTCCTGGCCATCTCAACAAGGGTCCGATTCTTTCTCACTACAACACCATTCTGAGGGGTGTGTAGGGGGAAGAAAACTGATGCTCTAAACCCAAAGAGTTACAAAACTTCTCAAAATCTGAATTCTTGAATTCGGAACCATTATCACTCCGAATACTCGCATCGAGTTCAAAGGGAACTCGTTCTGAAGACGCAAAATCAGATTACGAGCAAAGGAAAAGTCTCGGTCTTCTCAGCCAAAAGAAGAACCACGAATATCTCGAAAAGTCATCAACAACACAAGCACATACCACTTCCCCCAACCGAGCTCACCCGAGCCGGACCAACAAGGTCCATGTGTAAAAGCTCTCCAGGGCACTTGGTCATGACCAGAGTCACTGGATGGTGGGGAGCGGCAACCATCTTCCCGTGTCTACAAGAGTGGCAAACAAGATCCTTCTCCATATGCAACTTGGGCAATCCTCGGATTAGGCCAAGTGAACTAAGCCTTGCAAGCAAGTCGAAGCTCAAATGTCCAAGTCTCCTATGCCACTTCCAAAGATCAGAGGAGGAAGGTCCAGCCACAAGACAACGAGAAGTGCCAAAAGACTCCGAGAAATTCGCACGAAAGACTTTTCCAAAGGGCGAAATCAAACACACAAGATTGCCCTGAGGATCCAAAATACGACTGAGATTCGGTTTAAAACGAATCTCATAGTCGTCGTCAAAGAGTTGCGAAACAGAAAGAAGGTTAAAATGCAAGTTAGAAACAAGAGCAACATCGCGCAACACAAAGTGCTCATTAACTCGCACCGACCCGCGAGACAATACCTTACCTTTGCTATTGTCGCCAAAGGTTATGTACTCCTTTCCGGCAACAGGGCTAAGGCTGGAGAACCACTTGGCATTTCCGGTCATGTGCCTCGAGCAACCGGAATCCACCAACCAAATGTCCTCCAACCGTTTTACCGACATCAATAAAAAGACATAGGGTGAGCATACGGTCCAACACTGGGGTTAGTGAAGTAGGAAGAATACCAGTGTTGGGCGGCTGCTCAAAAGAACGGTTAGCAGAAAAACCATTCCTAGCACGTCTACGAGAGGAGCGATCACCACGTAGAGGAAAACGTGGTCCGCTAAGGGAGGAGCGTCCATCGCGATACTCAAAACGCGGTGGGGGAAAACGCTCAACTACAAAGCCTCCGCCACGGGGTCCATAGCCTACAACTGCAGGCTCCCGTCGGCACGCTCTCTACAGGCCTAGCCAAGGGACTTGAGGCTCAACACCTCTAGGCCTAGCGACTCTCCTAGGAGTTCTCTGCTGCCTAGGCCTAGGAACTTGAGGTTCTGGACCTCTGGGCCTAGCTGCTCTCCTCGGAGCACTCCTATGAACATTCGGCACATGTACATCATGAAAAGGATGGTACATGTCCGTGTTGTTCATCTCCCTAGCACGGCGCGCCTCTCTCTTGCGCCTAAAGCAGAACTCGCTCAAGTGTCCATCTCTCCCACAGAAATCACAATGATACCTCACCGCATGCAAAGGAGGTTGTTGGTACTCATGGCTGTGGGTGTGGATCACTTTGCCCTTCTGTGGCAACTCCTCCTAGATAGGTGGCATTGTATCCAGCTTGTTCTTTAGGTGGTTGGGTTTGGGATGCCACACTTGGTTCTTGGGTGGAGCTCTCGGAGATTCCTCAATCACCCCATCCTTGGTGATAGGCTTGACCGGCTCTTTGGATGGAAGCTTGGTCAGTTTGGGAGTAGTGGTGGAGTTGGGCTTCTCACTAGGATTCAGACCACTCGACTCTCCAATCTTCCCAAAAGCAGAAAGATCAACACCCCTGAGCAAGACCTACACCAGAACCTCCAGCAGCTCGCTTAAATTGGGAGATCATCATCCCGAGCTGCGGCTCACTACAAGAGACCCATGACAAGATGGTCCGAAGGTATGTGTTTTCCTCCTCGGTTTGCATCTTGCCATGCTTGACATTCGCAATCTCCATCTCCAAACTCTCACACAAAGCACACTTAGCCACACAAGTGCTACCTGAGTTGGCCTCCTCAAGAGACACAATCTTGGCATTCTTCTCTGCCAACTCAGATTGCAAGACAGGACAAGTCTTGCACGCACCCAACAGAGAAGGTCTAGCCTTCAGCTCATCCACCTCTCCTACCAACGCAGCATACTTACCTCTCAAAGTGAGAAGGTCAGTCATGTGCGTGGTGCACATCTCACACTCAACCTTCTCCGACACGACCACGGTGGACTTGGCAAACTCAAGCTCCCTCACCGTGTCCTCCCACTTCTGCCTAAACTCCTTGCGCTCTCTAGCGGCACGCCTAAGCAACTTGTCCTGACTAAGGAGCGCGCTAGTAAGCTTCTCGACCTCAGCAGAAAGCTCATCGTGGGTGAGAGATACCTGGGAGATGTCGTCGTTGTCGTCGTCGTTCCGAGGGGTGTGCTCCAGCTTGCTGTCGACCTCATCACCAAGCACCATGGTGCAGAAGCCGTCGTCGGCGGCGAAGAAGCAGAGACCGTTTAGCTTGTCCTCGATCCTCTTCTTCTTCTCGGACTCGTCATCGCTTGAGCAAGCGGAGTCGTCATCCGAGCCGTCGACGTCGCTGAGCATGGCGAAGAACGCACGCTGCTCAGCCTGGGCCTTCTCCAAGTACTTCTTCTTGATGTACTCCTTGTCGAAGCCGCCCGTCCGCTTGTGCCTCGGGGGAACGTACTTCTCCTTGCGCTTGTCGGAGTCATACTTATGCCCATGATTGCCCTTCCCGAATGCTTGTTCTTCTTGGGCAGTTGGCGATGAGTGGTCGGGGTCGCCGCACCATAGCATCCTGAGCGTCCTCCTCCGCGGCGACGGTTCATGCGGTGTTGTGAAACCGCGAGAACCGGTTGGCGAGCATTGCTAGCTCGTCATCCCCCAATGACTCAAGCTGGTCCTCTTGACAGAAAAGAGAGATGAAAGAGCAAAACTGTGGCGGAACCGTCCTGATTATAAGAGCTCAAGTATTATCTTAGCCAAATCCGTCTGACTTCGACTGATACTTGAACCCATACAACCCCGGTAGTCCGGAAATCTCGAAGGATTTCTAACACCATACATCATACAGGATCGCATCGTTCAAGGATTACATTCGTAAAGATACATCATAACGAAAACAAAACCGAATTTAAAATATCAGAGTGCGAATTTAAAACAGAGTTATTACAATACCGAGTTTAAAAGTGCGGAAGCTGAAATAGTTTAAAGCACGACCACTACACATGTGGTCCAAATAAAACATTGTTTGATAAACCAACTCACACAACTCACTCTTCCTTTTTAGATAATGTGCCACTAGAAGTCTCAGACCAGCAAAAGAAAAGGGAAGCTTCTGGACGACCCTGCCCTGGGCCTACTCCTCATCACCTTCCACGGGTAGAGGCAGTGCTTACAATAGCCAAAGTAGACCTGGCCATCTGCAACAACGGGATAAACCCTGAGTACGGGAATGTACTCAGCTAGACTTACCCGTCCAACTGAAAATAAAGACTCCAAGGGTATGCAAGGCTTTTGAGGTAGAGCTGGGATCTTTCAGTTGCGAAAAGCTTAATTTTAGATAAGAGGTAATTAATGATAATGATGAGCTGTCATTTTTTAGACCTATTCCTTAATTCTAGGTTTTTCACCTGTACTAGAGCACTCACTTGAATCTACAATCAATAATATAACCATATCCAATTGACTTATCCACATTTTAGTTGAACCTTAAAACATCACATGGAGTTGTATCGTGGTGAAGCTCGCCATAGTTTCCCACTAACCGGGGGAGACGGCGACTCGAATCGAATTCCAAATCAGCTGATGAAAGACCTTTAATACCAGCCCACACTTTCCCCGTCGGGTCCATGCATTGGGCAACCGCTCGATGCTTGTTCGTGGTGGTAATCGTCGCGGTTCAAGCACGGACCGCCCAATTGGAACCTGGCGATGGCCTCACGCGGCAGATCGCAATTTCCATACTAGAGGGCACGACACGGGTTGAGACCGGCCCGAACAGCTTCTAACCGGCTTTGGGGTCGATGATTACGGCACCGACATATCCCTAAGTAAAAGGGCGCGTTCAAAAATGAACGAGGGCCAACATCGATACAAACCTACACGATCCAACGGACGGACTGCCCCCAGTTCCAACTTGGTGCCTTGCCTTCCAGTTACCGTATTTCATTACTACTCAGGTTCTTTTCCACGATAGCAAATATAGCCAACCGTGATCCGGTAACTACCCATCAGGGTATTACGGGAACATCCTTAACTACTACTTTTATTAAGCAGGCTAAGCAATTCTACATTGTATTTAAATAACAGGATAACAAGGTAGATATTTAATCAATAACCAAGGAATGGTAATGCAGCAAGTAGGATTCATTCCAACTCCTAAACCTAATGCATCACAATATAAAGGACTCAAGTAATTTAATTGTAAATAATAGGAGGCTTGGAATGCTCCGGGGCTTGCCTTGGGTGAAGACCGAGGCCTCGTGGGAGGGGCACTCGGGCAAGTTAGTGTCGCTGCGGGGTCGACTTCCTCGGCTTGCTGGAGCTCCGGATCTGCTGCTCGGCGTTTGCTTCTGGCTCCTGCTCGGGCTCCGGAGTGTCGATCCTATTGCATGCGACGAATAATAAATAATTACAATGCGGGTGCAAGATGTGAGGTATGAGAAGAGAGCTTTCTTGCAAACCAACAAAACCAACTTGTTGAACCATTGAGGTAAATACTTATTTAATTCATAAAACAAAATCCATTTATTCACCTTTTTCTTATTTAATAATCAAAAGAAACTTAGGTTTGAACTGCAAGTGCACTTTTCTGGACTCAGAAAATCCACGAAAATTCCAAAAGGCAAACACAGTTGCTGGACTCCACTGAACAAATTTCAGCCAAAATAAAATACCGAACTGCAGATACAAAAATGACAAGCAAACAGCCCAAAAAGGTACTTTGAACTACAACCCTACTGTAAAAGGGTGCACAACTCTATTTCATATTTTTCCCAGATTCTACTTCACATTTTATGCTTATCAAGAAAGTTCCATGAACAGAAACATTATTATTTCTTACATGAATTTCCAAAGAAAACACAGAAAAGCACCTTTGTAAAGCAACTTCATATTTCTTCACATAACAGATCATGCTTACATTTTTCTTAGCTTGGACATCATAAACAGAGACTATAAAATTTTCCCATATTTTATTTCAGCATATAAAACACCTTAACATTTATTCTAAGAAATCAGCCAAAAAGACTTTAAACCATAACAGAAACTTTTTCCACATAAACAGTGCATCATATATTTTTCACAGGTGTAAAACATGATAATAAACTTACACAAAATTTCCAGGAATTAACTCAACCAGAAAACATACATAACCATTTATCTTAGCAAGAGCATATAAACTGGAATAAATGAAAACAGTAAAATAAACTTCTGCCAAAATACTTTCATATTTTTCCATGATAGATCTACTCACAAACAAGCTAACAAAACTGAAAGCACTCCATTTGGACTAACAAACAGGATTACAAAATAAACAAGCATTTACTGGAAATAGAAAAATTTTGGAAAACGTTTTCTGGAAACACTCGGCGCACGGAATAGGTGTGCGTTCGCTCGAGGCCCGGCTCGAACGTGACAGCGCCCGAGGGTTCGCTCGAGGCCTAGCTCGAGCGAGATGACGGAAACAAACGTCTGTCCGAGGCATGGCTCGGAGGCTCGGGCGAGACGGAAACAATCGTCCGTCCGAGGCCTGGCTCGAGGGCTCGGGCGAGACGGAAACAATCGCCCGTCCGAGGCCTGGCTCGAGGGCTCGGGCGAGACGGAAAGCAATCGCCCGTCCGAGGCCTGGCTCGAGGGCTCGGACGAGACGGCTCGGGCGAGACGGAAAACAATCGCCCGTCCGAGGCCTGGCTCGGGGCTCGGGCGAGACGGAAAACAGGGGAGAGGTTTGACCGTCGATTCCTCGCCGACGGTGAGGTCGCCGGCGGGGAAGCTAGGCTTGTGAACTCGACTCGACGAGGCGCATCGAGTGGTGTAGGTGGTTTGGCTAGCGCACGGCCGGAGCATGCCGGCGGCGAGCGGCGGCGCACGGTGATGGCGGCAACGCGCGGCTACGCCGTTTCCGGCGGCGGCCGGAGAAATTGGGGGAAAAAGCTCGAGTGAACCCTAAGGAGCAAAGCTACGGGGTTGGTTGGCCCGGGTGGCTCCAGAGGAGCTTGGCCACGAGCGAGGTCCGCGGCGGCGCCCATGGCGCTCGGCCGGAGAGAAACGGGTGGTAGAAGACGGTAGCGTTGAGACTGGGTGGTGTTCTCACCTTGCCTTGGCTCGGTGAAGCTCGAGGATGAAGAAGAGGAGTCGGTGGAGCTCGGGTCGGGAAGAACGGCGTTGCGGCTCGGCGGTGGCGACTGACGGACCGAAAGAGGCGCTTCGTCCTCCGGCGGCGTCGGGGCTCGGTCGGGATGGCGACGTGCGCACGGCGTGTGCACGGCGTAGGCGGAGAGGCTGGCGAGAGGGATTGGATGGTGGTGGTCGGGTTGGCCGGAACGGTGGAGGGAGTGATGGTGGTGAACGGTCGGCGAGAGTGGCGGATGCTTGCGCGTTCGTGGGAGCTGAGAGGGAGAGCGGGAGTGAGAGCGGGCGCTGAATGGCAGTGGGGAGAGGGTGCGGTGCGCTCGAGGTTTTGATCGGCTTGACCGGCCGGTGGTCGTGGCGGCCACGGCGGCGCGGTCGGCGAGGCAGCGCGGGCGATGCCGTGCACGGCGAGCGGGCGCGGCAGGCGAGGCGAGCGGAGAGTGGCCGGGGAAGATAGCTTGCGTGCTCGGATGAGAGGGATCGAGCGAGGAGGGCCGGCGAGGATCCTCGGCAGGATACAGCGGCCACGTGGCAGTTGCGGCCGGCGTACGGCACGGGCGTCATGCGGGCGGCGTGCGCGGCGACGCGCGGCGCGGCGGGCGATGCGGGAGCGAGCTGGCGCGCGGGCGCGGGCTAGCTGGGCCGAAAGGCCAGATGGGCCGAAAGGGTTGGCGCCGGGAAAAAAAATCGTTTTCCTTTTTCTTTTTCCAAATTCTTTTCAAACTTTGACCATTCAAAACAGTTTCAAAAACTCCAAACTAGGTTTTGACCCAAATATGAAAGTTGCTCAAAATAATTTTCTCTACAACTTTCATATAAGACACTTTTTCTGAAAACCATTTTTACAACCTCCTCAAAAATAAAGCCAGTTTTGCAACATAAACCATTTTCTTTGCCTTATTTTTTTATCTGATAAACTATTTTGAACTAGGTCAAAACTCCAACTCTATTTTATAAAACTCTTTGCCCAGCAGAGATCCACTTAAATCATCGAGTCAAATAGAAATCCAAATCCAAATAATAAACAAAGACAAAAGCACTCTCATGCACATGAAATGATGCAATGCATTGCTTATGCTTCTTAGTAGCTAATTGCAATTCCTAATGCAGTGCTTGACACTAGGGTGTCACAGCCCTTCCCCCCTTAAAGAAATCTCGTCCCGAGATTTGAGTTACGTACCAATCTTTATAAAAAGCGGGGTAGTTTACGCGTAAGTACTCCTCTGTTTCCCAAGTTGCATCATTGGGTCCGTGATTGCTCCAAAGATCTTGTGAGTCTTCACTGTTCGGTGACGCGTCTCTCGGGTCTTGGTATCCAAAATCTCCTTGGGCTGCTCGTAGTACTCCAGATCCGATCTGATGGTGACGTCTGGAATCCGAACTTCTTCTTGTTCTGGAACTCGAAGACACTTCTTCAACTGTGATACGTGGAACACTGGGAAAACTGTGCTCATCTCTGGGGGTAACTGTACTTCGTATGCCACTTCTCCTTTCTTTGCTATGATCTGGTAAGGTCCCACATATCGAGGTGCTAGCTTCTTCTTATTCCAAAACGTTGGACTTTTCTCATGGGTGAGACCTTAAGATACACATAGTCTCCTACTTGAAATTCCAAGGGTCTTCTTCGTGTGTCGGCATAACTCTTTTGTCTGGATTGTGCTACCTTAATGTGTTGCTGTACTGTTTGCACAATCTCTTCCGCATCCTTTACGTAATCCGACCCATAGAATCCTCGATCTCCTGATTCTACCCAATTTACTGGGGTTCTGCATCTTCGTCCGTATAATACTTCAAAAGGTGCCATCTTTATACTTTCCTGATAACTGTTGTTATATGAGAACTCGGCAAGGGTAACCATTTTTCCCATGATTCTCCTGACGATAGAACACAAGCTCTTAGGATATCTTCCAGAATCTGATTTACTCTCTCCGTCTGTCCTGCAGTTTGGGGGTGATAGGCGGAACTCCTTACCAACTTAGTTCCTAGTTCCTTGTGCAACTGTTCCCAAAAACGTGCTATGAACTGGGGTCCTCTATCAGAGACAATCCTTTTTGGAACTCCATGCAATCTCAAGATATTCTGAATATACAGGTCTGCATACTGATGAGGGCGGTGCGTAGTCTTAACTGGTATGAAGTGAGCCACTTTAGATAACCGATCTACGATAACCCAGATAGAATCATTTCCTTTTTGAGTAGTGGGAAGACCTGTGATGAAATCCATACTAACTTCTTCCCATTTCCACTCTGGGATTGATAACGGTTGTAACAATCCGGCAGGTCTCAAGTGTATAGCTTTTATCCTGCAGCAAGTATCACATCTGGCGACATAGGCTGCTACTTCTTTCTTCATCTTTGACCACCAATACCTTGTTTTCAAATCCTGGTACATCTTACTGCTTCCTGGATGGATAGATAACTTTGAATTGTGAGCTTCATTCAGAATTCTTTCTTTCAGCTCGGTGTCTTTAGGAACAACCAACCTCTGATTATACCAGAATTCCTTGTTCATCTTTCTGAAGTTCAAAGAACTACTGGTTTCCAACCTCTTCTTAATCTGACAGATCTCTTCATCGGTCTTTTGTCTCTCGATGATGTCACTTTCCAAGGTACACTGAAGAGTGATGTTGTTCACCATAACGGGGTGCATAAGGTTAAATCTATCTTCCAAAAGTGGTTGTAGGGAGTTGCAATGAGTCTTGCGACTCAAGGCATCGGCTACAACGTTTGCTTTTCCGGGGTGGTAATGCACTTCAAGGTTATAATCCTTAATTAGCTCCAACCATCTTCTCTGCCTCATGTTCAACTCTGGCTGGGTGAAGATATATTTCAGACTTTTATGATCCGTGTACACATGACATAGATTTCCCATAAGATAATGCCTCCAAATCTTGAGTGCATGCACGACGGCTGCTAATTCCAAATCATGAGTGGGGTAATTCTCTTCGTGCGGTCTCAACTGACGAGAAGCATAGGCGATAACTTTTCCATTTTGCATGAGTACACATCCGAGTCCAATTTTGGATGCGTCACAAAACACATCAAAAGGTTCCTCCAAGTTTGGCTGAGCCAAAACAGGTGCGGATGTCAACAACGTTCGCAGAGTGCGAAAAGCTGTTTCACACTCTGTGGGTCCATTCGAACTTCTTGTTTTTCTGCGTTAAACGGGTCATAGGCTTGGCTATTCTTGAAAAATCCGGAATAAACCGACGGTAGTATCCGCCAAACCCAAAAGCTGCGAACCTCAAAAACACTCGTGGGTGCTTCCCATCCATAACCTCTTGTACTTTAGAAGGGTCTACAGAGATCCTTCCTCTGAAAGGACGTGACCAAGAAAGGTACCTTCTTCAACCAAAACTCACACTTGCTGAACTTAGCATACAACTTGTGCTCTCTAAGCCGGGTTAGAACGACTCGTAGATGCTCAGCATGATCCTTCTCATTTTCAGAGTATATCAAGATGTCATCGATGAACACTACAACAAACTTATCCAACTCTGGCATGAAGACCGAATTCATCAGGTACATGAAATGTGCCGGTGCATTGGTCAATCCAAAAGACATAACTAGATACTCATAGAGTCCGTATCTGGTGGAGAAAGCTGTTTTCGGTATATCTTCTCTCCTGATCTTAATCTGATGGTATCCTGACCTCAGGTCGATCTTAGAGAATACTTTTGCCTTTGACAACTGATCAAACAAGACATCGATTCGGGTAAGGGATATTTGTTCTTTATAGTTATGGCATTCAACGGTCTGTAATCCACGCACATCCTTAAAGTTTTATCCTTCTTCTTCACAAAGATAGCGGGACATCCCCAAGGTGACGAACTAGGGCGTATCAAACCCTTATCCAAAGTTCTTGCAACTGAACCTTAAGCTCTGCTAACTCTTTAGCGTGCATTCTATACGGTCTCGGATATGGGTGTTGTTCCAGGGATTAACTCTATAGCAAACTCCACATCCCTATCTGGCGGTAGTCCAGGCAACTCATCGGGGAAACATCCGGAAACTCACATACTATCGGAATCTCGCTATCTGCTTTGCCGTGATATTGAACAACACTCCGATCTCATGGGGTTTCAGGTAACTTGAACCGAAAAGAAGATCCATTCCTGGGACTAACATGGACACTACTCTTTCTGCGGTGTCTAGATTGACCTTCCAGAGTTTCATCCCAACCCATACCCAAATTACATCCAGACCTAGACCAGGAATGACTATGGGTCCACTATGGCCTGTTTATCCCCAAAGGTCATTTCCACTCCTTTAACCATTTTACGCGCGGAGAGAACAGCTCCGGCGGAACTTATCTGATATCCCCGGTCTAACTCTATCAACTCAAGATTACTTCTCAAACAAAGTTCTCACTTATGAAAGAATGCGATGCTCCAGAATCAAACAACACAACTGCGGGGCATTGATTAACAAGAAACGTACCCGCGGTGACAGGCTCTCCTTCTGGCACTTCTTCCACGGTGGTGTGATGCACATGACCCGTACGAGGTGGGGGCTGAGTGTACTGCTTCTTTGGGCGAGGGCACTGACGTGACAGATGTCCAGTCTGACCACAATTATAGCATGGACCAATCACGTACGGGGTCTTGGGACCTCCTGCACTTCCTGCTTTGTTCTTATTCTGCATCATGGGGCGGTGTAGGGCTTCTGATAACTAGGACGGGGACGGTTGGTGGTGATCTTCCTCTGTGGGGGTCGGTATCTTGCTCCTGTGACAGGCGGGCGATATGGGGCGCGTGCTCCGAAAGGGGTCCTCTGCTGGGATAACCTCCTTCATTTGCACGACGGCGCGTCTCTGTCGCTAGCCGGCTGTCATTGGCCTCTTGATTTAGGCAGTCGCCGAAGTCACTGAAGGTGGTGCGGTGACTGTTGCCATCTTGGAAAGCATGGCGGCACTCATGCCACGTTTTGAAGCTTGCGATCTTCTTGGCCTCAGTATCAATAAAGTCTGGGCGTAGCGAGCTAGGTTGTTGAAACTGTGGAGGTACTCGGACATAGACCTAGTTCCCTGGGATAACCTCATGAACTCTGCGACCTTCATTTCCATCAGACCACTAGGGATGTAATGTTGCGCATGGCGGTGGAGAACTGGTGATCCCAAGTGACACGTGCATTTGCTGGCAAGGATGCACGGTACTGGGCCCACCACAAACCTGCGGGTCCTTCCAACATGTGGGCGGCGTACTCCGCCTTGAGCTCTTCTGTCAGACGAAGCAGACGGAACTTCTGAGTGATGGAGTTGAGCCACTCATCAGCTTCAAGCGGTTCGGTGGCTTCCTTGAACACAAGAGGACGAGTGTCCAAGAAGTCACGGTAGGAGCTGTACTGGTTGGCTCCTGGCCTTGACGTTGATGATGCTGCTGTGCAGTGTTGTTAGCGATATTGCGGAGGGTGGCCTCCATGTGCCTCTGCATTTCCTCCATATTCCTTTGGCTACCCAAGAACTGCCAAAAGAACGCTTCCGGCGTCATCGGCGGCGGTGGGGGGGAGGTGGCAGATTCTCCTCCTGTCCTGCTCCCTGCCCACGTTGGCTGCGAGTGTGTGCCGGCATCTGCATATCCCATTGATAAGCAATCATTAGGTGATGTTACATCGATCATGAATAAATACTGCGTTGTACATAATTCGAAATTTAGCACACGACCAAGTATAATTACTCATTCCATACAACATCACAAAACAATCGCTCGAAATTAGACATGCAAACGACGGATTTCCATAAAAGGTGCCGGATCGAAGTCCGGACTTTGTCCAAAAGCTTACATGCCATCAACATTTTAAACATAAAACTAGCACATGTGTAGGGTGTTACATCACTTAGCGAGCAAGCTCAAGCTATACAAAGAAAACGATCTCTAACAAGCTAGCGCTCAGGGGTCTCCAGCGGCGGGTGCAGCGTCCTCTGGTGGGCGTCGGGACCAAGGACCTCTCCGTCCTGGGATCCGGGACCTCAGCTGCTGGGGCGGCGGCCTCCTGCGCGGCGTGATGCATCTGATGGACGGCCTCGTGGAGCTGGTCGATGTAGGCTGCTGTCCATGGATCTGCTGTATCAGGAGGTGGGCTCCCTCTCTGAGCTGGTCGAGCGCGGTGCGGGCCTCACCTCTGAAGAGCGGTAGTCAGGTACATTGCTCTGCAACTGCTGGCAGTGGCAGTGGACTGTGCTGCTGCTGTGGTGCGGGCGTCGTCGCTCCAGAGTGAGCTGCTGAATCCTCTCCTGAGACGAGCAACCTCAGCGTCGAAGTCCTCCTGTAGCTTCCTCTTGCTCTGGTAGGTGGCGGTGAGGGTGAAGGACACGCTCTCAAGAGTGCGCTCCAAACTCTCACATACACCTAGCAAAGCTCCAGTGGCGCTCATCGCAGGTGTCTCACAGTAGAACCTCTCCTCTGGGCTCCCTGTCAAGACTGACTCCGAAGTCTGCTTCCAGCGCAATGGGAAGTGATCCACGGGGAAACACTCCTGCCATCGCACTTGCCAGGTCGGCGGGGAAGCGGGCGATGATATCCTTCAGCACTAGGTATGCTGCCCTGTTGGCTCCATCCTTGGCACAAGTGCCTCTGGTGATCTCTGTCCACCCTGTCCAGTGAGGCTTGGCAGGCAAAGCTTTGACCTTGATCTCCACCATGACCAAGGAATCCTGCCCGTAGATCTCCTTCTGCCATGAGTACCTGGGCTCCATCCTTCCTCATAGCCCACGGCCTGCAGAATCCTCCAAAGGATAGTCGGCAACCCGAAGTAGGACAAGAACGCCTCGGGTCAGCTTGGTGGCCAAGCGGTGACGCGGAACTCCTCTGCCTCCGGTGGCCTTGCGAGCAGTCAGCTTAGACCGGGCCATCTGTAGAACAAAAGGGTTCGAACTCTCGTGAGACGGATATTAAGTTGGCAAATTTATAGAAAAGAGACAACTTTTAATTTAAGGGGAGGTAATGTAAATGCATGAATTTAAACATGATGCATGATCGTACTTACGTTCTCACCACTAATATGACTCGTAAGTCCTAACGTTCTAGGCGGTGGCAAAGAACGATCTCTCATGCGTTATCTACAGTTCTACTCGTTCGATAGTTAGTGTACCCGCAGAAGATTCATTTCAGCCCAAGAAATTCCCATGATAAAACAATTGAGTATTGGCCAATTGCGCAAAATACATAGAAGCCAACACTAAACACCATGCACCAACATAGAAAACACCCTTGAAAACATTGATACCCTCGTATGTGTCCGCGTGGAGCTCGCACATACTTGGTATAAGAACTCTCACCTAGACCGACGGTGGAGGTCATGCTCTCATATCTCACAAAATCATTTTATGCATGTTTTCGCGATCGACGCATTCTCTTTTCCCGAGAAGAATGACCAGCAAATAAAGATCAGCATGAAGCAAAACCCTGAACCCTGTTAGCAGTTAACACCTGAATCCTTAGTATAGGGCTTAAGGACGAGACTGGGCACACTTAGTAATTGAAAATAGTTTTGAAAATAGTTTTGAAATACCCATTTAGTTCAAAAATAGCTCTTCTACGGAGGTAATCACTTGAACCATGCTCCGATACCAAGCTGTGGCGGAACCGTCCTGATTATAAGAGCTCAAGTATTATCTTAGCCAAATCCGTCTGACTTCGACTGATACTTGAACCCATACAACCCCGGTAGTCCGGAAATCTCGAAGGATTTCTAACACCATACATCATACAGGATCGCATCGTTCAAGGATTACATTCGTAAAGATACATCATAACGAAAACGAAACCGAATTTAAAATATCAGAGTGCGAATTTAAAACAGAGTTATTACAATACCGAGTTTAAAAGTGCGGAAGCTGAAATAGTTTAAAGCACGACCACTACACATGTGGTCCAAATAAACATTGTTTGATAAACCAACTCACACAACTCACTCTTCCCTTTTTAGATAATGTGCCACTAGAAGTCTCAGACCAGCAAAAGAAAAAGGGAAGCTTCTGGACGACCCTGCCCTGGGCCTACTCCTCATCACCTTCCACGGGGTAGAGGCAGTGCTTACAATAGCCAAAGTAGACCTGGCCATCTGCAACAAACGGGATAAACCCTGAGTACGGGAATGTACTCAGCTAGACTTACCCGTCCAACTGAAAATAAAGACTCCAAGGGTATGCAAGGCTTTTGAGGTAGAGCTGGGATCTTTCAGTTGCGAAAAGCTTAATTTTAGATAAGAGGTAATTAATGATAATGATGAGCTGTCATTTTTAGACCTATTCCTTAATTCTAGGTTTTCACCTGTACTAGAGCACTCACTTGAATCTACCAATCAATAATATAACCATATCCAATTGACTTATCCACATTTTAGTTGAACCTTTAAAACATCACATGGAGTTGTATCGTGGTGAAGCTCGCCATAGTTTCCCACTAACCGGGGGAGACGGCGACTCGAATCGAATTCCAAATCAGCTGATGATGAAAGACCTTAATACCAGCCCACACTTTCCCCGTCGGGTCCATGCATTGGGCAACCGCTCGATGCTTGTTCGTGGTGGTAATCGTCGCGGTTCAAGCACGGACCGCCCAATTGGAACCTGGCGATGGCCTCACGCGGCAGATCGCAATTTCCATACTAGAGGGCACGACACGGGTTGAGACCGGCCCGAACAGCTTCTAACGGCTTTGGGGTCGATGATTACGGCACCGACATATCCCTAAGTAAAAGGGCGCGTTCAAAAATGAACGAGGGCCAACATCGATACAAACCTACACGATCCAACGGACGGACTGCCCCAAGTTCCAACTTGGTGCCTTGCCTTCCAGTTGACCGTATTTCATTACTACTCAGGTTCTTTTCCACGATAGCAAATATAGCCAACCGTGATCCGGTAACTACCCATCAGGGTATTACGGGAACATCCTTAACTACTACTTTTATTAAGCAGGCTAAGCAATTCTACATTGTATTAAATAACAGGATAACAAGGTAGATATTTAATCAATAACCAAGGAATGGTAATGCAACAAGTAGGATTCATTCCAACTCCTAAACCTAATGCATCACAATATAAAAGGACTCAAGTAATTTAATTGTAAATAATAGGAGGCTTAGAATGCTCCGGGGCTTGCCTTGGGTGAAGACCGAGGCCTCGTGGGAGGGGCACTCGGGCAAGTTAGTGTCGCAGGGGGGGTCGGCTTCCTCGGCTTGCTGGAGCTCCGGGATCTGCTGCTCGGCGTTTGCTTCTGGCTCCTGCTCGGGCTCCGGGAGTGTCGATCCTATTGCATGCGACGAATAATAAATAATTACAATGCGGGTGCAAGATGTGAAGGTATGAGAAAGAGCATTTCTTGCAAACCAACAAAACCAACTTGTTGAACCATTGAGGTAAATACTTATTTATTCATAAAACAAAATCCATTTATTCACCTTTTTCTTATTTAATAAATCAAAAGAAACTTAGGTTTGAACTGCAAGTGCACTTTTCTGGACTCAGAAAAATCCACGAAAATTCCAGAAGGCAAACAACAGTTGCTGGACTCCACTGAACAAATTTCAGCCAAAAATAAAATACCGAACTGCAGATACAAAAATGACAAGCAAACAGCCCAAAAAGGTACTTTGAACTACAACCCTACTGTAAAAGGGTGCACAACTCTATTCATATTTTCCCAGATTTACTTCACATTTTATGCTTATCAAGAAAGTTCCATGAACAGAAACATTATATTATTTCTTACATGAATTTCCAAAGGAAAAACACAGAAAAGCACCTTTGTAAAGCAACTTCATATTTCTTCACATAACAGATCATGCTTACATTTTTCTTAGCTTGGACATCATAAACAGAGACTATACAAATTTTCCCATATTTTATTTCAGCATACAAAACACCTAAACATTATTCTAAGAAATCAGCCAAAAAGGACTTTAAACCATAACAGAAACTTTTCCACATAAACAGTGCATCATATTTTCACAGGTGTAAAACATGATAATAAACTTACACAAAATTTTCCAGGAATTAACTCAACCAGAAAACATACATAACCATTTATCTTAGCAAGAGCATATAAATGGAATAAATGAAAACAGTAAAATAAACTTCTGCCAAAAATACTTTCATATTTTCCATGACAGATCTACTCACAAACAAGCTAACAAAACTGAAAGCACTCCATTGGACTAACAAAACAGGATCTACAAAATAAACAAGCATTTACTGGAAATAGAAAAACATTTTGGAAAACGTTTTTGGAAAAAACTCGGCGCACGGAATAGGTGTGCGTTCGCTCGAGGCCCGGCTCGAACGTGACAGCGCCCGAGGGTTCGCTCGAGGCCTAGCTCGAGCGAGATGACGGAAACAAACGTCTGTCCGAGGCATGGCTCGGAGGCTCGGGCGAGACGGAAACAATCGTCCGTCCGAGGCCTGGCTCGAGGGCTCGGGCGAGACGGAAAACAATCGCCCGTCCGAGGCCTGGCTCGAGGGCTCGGGCGAGACGGAAAGCAATCGCCCGTCCGAGGCCTGGCTCGAGGCTCGGGCGAGACGGCTCGGGCGAGACGGGAAAACAATCGCCCGTCCGAGGCCTGGCTCGAGGGCTCGGGCGAGACGGAAAACAGCGGAGAGGTTTGACCGTCGATTCCTCGCCGACGGTGAGGTCGCCGGTGGGGAAGCTAGGCTTGTGAACTCGACTCGACGAGGCGCATCGAGTGGTGTGTAGGTGGTTTGGCTAGCGCACGGCCGGAGCATGCCGGCGGCGAGCGGCGGCGCACGGTGATGGCGGCAACGCGCGGCTACTCCGTTTCCGGCGGCGGCCGGAGAAATTGGGGGAGGCAAAAGCTCGAGTGAACCCTAAGGAGCAAAGCTACGGGGTTGGTTTGGCCCGGGTGGCTCCAGAGGAGCTTGGCCACGAGCGAGGTCCGCGGCGGCGCCCATGGCGCTCGGCCGGAGAGAAACGGGTGGTAGAAGACGGTAGCGTTGAGACTGGGTGGTGTTCTCACCTTGCCTTGGCTCGGTGAAGCTCGAGGATGAAGAAGAGGAGTCGGTGGAGCTCGGGTTGGGGAAGAACGGCGTTGCGGCTCGGCGGTGGCGACTGACGACGGACCGAAAGAGGCGCTTCGTCCTCCGGCGGCGTCGGGGCTCGGTCGGGGATGGCGACGTGCGCACGGCGTGTGCACGGCGTAGGCGGAGAGGCTGGCGAGAGGGATTGGATGGTGGTGGTCGGGTGTGGCCGGAACGAGGGGAGTGGAGGGGAGTGATGGTGGTGAACGGTCGGCGAGAGTGGCGGATGCTTGCGCGTTCGTGGGAGCTGAGAGGGAGAGCGGGAGTGAGAGGGCGAGCTGGAATGGCAGTGGGGAGAGGGGAGTGCGGTGCGCTCGGGGTTTTGATCGGCTTGACCGGCCGGTGGTCGTGTGGGGGGGCCACGGCGGCGCGCGGTCGGCGAGGCAGCGCGGGCGATGCCGTGCACGGCGAGCGGGCGCGGCAGGCGAGGCGAGCGGAGAGTGGCCAGGGAAGATAGCTTGCGTGCTCGGATGAGAGGGGATCGAGCGAGGAGTGGCCGGCGAGGATCCTCGGCAGGATACGGCGGCCACGTGGCGGTTGCGGCCGGCGTACGGCACGGGCGTCAGGCGGGCGGCGGTGCGGCGGCGAGCGCGGCGGCACGCGGGCGAGTGCGGGAGCGGGCTGGGCGCGGGCGCGGGCTAGCTGGGCCGAAAGGCCGAAAGGCCAGATGGGCCGAAAGGGTTGGCGCCGGGAAAAAAAATCGTTTTCCTTTTTCTTTTCCAAATTTTTTTCAAACTTTGACCATTCAAAACAGTTTAAAAAACTCCAAACTAGGTTTTGACTCAAATATGAAAGTTGCTCAAAATAATTTTCTCTACAACTTTCATATAAGACACTTTTTCTGAAAACCATTTTTACAACTCCTCAAAAATAAAGCCAGTTTTGCAACATAAACCATTTTCTTTGCCTCATTTTTTTTATCTGATAAACTATTTTGAACTAGGTCAAAAACTCCAACTCTATTTTATAAAACTCTTTGCCCAAGCAGAGATCCACTTAAATCATCGAGTCAAATAGAAATCCAAATCCAAATAAATAAACAAAAGACAAAAGCACTCTCATGCACATGAAATGATGCAATGCATTGCTTATGCTTCTTAGTAGCTAATTGCAATTCCTAATGCAGTGCTTGACACTAGGGTGTCACAAAAACCTCCAGAGGGGTTAGAAGAGCTAGAAACCAAAGCCATAGTCGGGCTAGAAGGATTCTCATAAGAAGCCCTCGACATGGCGTCAATCTCACTAGACTTGAGCTTACTAAAGAGCTCGTCGCAGGTGAGGGTCTCATAGTTAGATGATTCGATGATCGCCTGGACCTTTGAGTCCCACACTGACCGATCAAGAGTGTGCAAAAGCTTCAAAGCCCTCTCATGATCGTCAAAAGGCAACAGCTCCTTGTTCGCTCTCATCTTGTTGACAATAACCTGAAAGCGAGCGAATAAACTCTCTATGCTCTCGCCAGGCATATGTCGAAAGTTCGCATACTCCCGTTTGTGTGACTCATAGAGGCGGGATTTGACCTGAGTGGTTCCCTCATGGAAGCACATGAGGGTCGCCCAAATCTCGCGAGCCGTGGGGAGATGAGAAACGCGATCAAACTCAGACATGCTCAAACAGGAGAACAAGGCGTTACGTGTCCGGCTATTGGCCTCGTGCTCATCGATCTGGAGCTGAGTGACACGAGCAGCCAAGACAACGTAATCATCCTTGATGCAAATCTCCCAAACAGAAGAGCCCATGCTCTGGAGATAGGTCGACATGCGTGTCTTCCAATACGCATAGTTCGTCCCATCAAAGAACGGCGGTTTGCCCACGCCGCGATCCATGTCGCCTTCCGTGGATCTGGAATCGGCTAAGGTGGAAGATCCTTAACCCGCTCTGATACCAATTGAAGGACCGAGAAGCAACCAGAAAGCGACCAGAGGGGGGGTGAATGGGAGCTTCAAAATTTCCTTTCGGAAACTAGTAGCCACTGTCCCGAGAATCACCCCAAAAGACAAACCCTAGAGCTTGCTAATGTCCACGACCCTAGATGAAGGGTGGATGCTTCCAAGAAGCACAGCGGGACACTACACAACTCTAGAAAGCCAACGCAAAAGACGGAAATCGAATCCGTCAACGAACGAGCGAACCACGAACGAAACAACGCAAGACTGCACTGACCGGACTCAGCAGAGCGTCCGGTCACCAGGCACCGGACGCGTCCGGTTAACAGAAAAACAGTTCTGGAACCTCTCTGTTCCTGATCGGACTCACTGAAGGGAGCGTCCGGTCGTTTGTACAGAGCGTCCGGTCGAACAGCAAAAACGTACGTGAACAGTAGCTCCGTCGAGTCCGGTCACACAGGGAATGGAGCGTCCGGTCAAGACCAAAAGGGACACAGCGAGTGTTCAACCACCGGACGCACAGCCTGAGCGTCCGGTCGACACGATCAAGCGTCCGGTCACCCCGTGAATCCACAGTTCGTCCACCGATTCAACTCAATCCACCCAAAACGAAACCTCTAGGGTTCAAACTTGGTGAGTAGAGTCACAAGGAGGATAGTGAGCTATCTCTAAGAGATCATGGCTCGATCCTATCTCCAAATCGATGAATCGAAGAATTTCGGGGGAGGGGGAGAAAACTTGATCCGAAACGGAAATCGATCGATCTCCTAGACCGTGAGGTTAGAGGAGAATTCCTTCGGTTGAAAGAAATGCCTCACGATCTAGAACAACTTGGTTCAAAACGGTTTTGCAAAAGATGAACTGAGCAAAGAGATCAAGCGAAGAGAAAATCGTGGAGAAAAAGGATTCCACAAAGAACACAAACAAAACGCGAATCACAACCACGAATTGCAACTGTGTGGCTACCACACGCTACAACAATGAGGATACGGCCTCACTTCCTCGGAATCAACAGTACACAGAGGCAAGTCTCTCTGCGGATCTCAGCTAGCTACAGCAGGGGATGGGAGAGCAGGAACCCTAAGTGCGAAAGAGCAAATGACTGAAATATCTGGGAGGAGGGTGTCTCCCGACTACTTATCCTACCACTAGCCTAAGTCTATTTCCTACTCTACCCCTCTCTAATCTAATTACAGAGCGAACCAGCTAAAACCCTAGGGTTATTCTGGACCAACTCGGTGGTAGGTGTATCCGACGGCCACGCCCGCACAAACCGAAGTGTTGCCTCGATGCAACCTCCGGATCGCCGCCACGTGCCGCCCTCGCTCTGCACCCCCGGTTTTGTGGCCCAAACCGGGGAAACCAGCCTTTTCCAGCCAACCCCCGGTTTTGAGGCCCAAACCGGGAAACCAACCCACCAGCTTCTGAGTTTTGAGGCCAAACTCAGCAAACCCTCAGCGCCCAGGTTTTGAGGCCCAAACCTGGGAAAACCGTCCTCAGCCCGAGTTTTGTGGCCAAACTCGGAAACCCTCAGCCAGAGTTTGTGGCCAAACTCGGAAAACCCTCAGCCCGAGTTTTGTGGCCAAACTCGGAAACCGTCCACGCCCAGGTTTTGAGGCCCAAACCTGGAAACCGTCCATCCGATGGTTTTCCCTAGCTCTACCACCAAACCGACGTCGTAGAGGGGATGCATAGCCCGTGCACCCGGTCCACCGACACGTGTCCCTGAGTCCATGACTCAGGCAACACATGACCGCACTTCTTCACTTGTCGTCGTCACAGGCTGTCAGCCACCACAGCTGATCCTCGGGCCTCTGGTCCCTCAGTCCAAGCCTCACGTCCGCCCTTCACCGCTCAGTACCTCGGCATGGCACGTCCATCGCACGGCACGCCCATCCTTCACCGCACCCGGTCCATCAGCACGGCACGTCTCAACTTGACCTTCACCTCGTCGTCGATCACTGTATCCGTGCTCGACACCTGCACAACACTAGCCAAAGAACATGCGCATCATCCTAGTTGACAATCACTAACAACTCAGAGACCCGGCATACACCCATGTATCCGCACTGGCACGATGCCCCAGAAAGGGAAGTTCGCCGGGAACAGATCCCGCTTGGAGTAGTTGAGCTCACGGAAAGCCGAAGAGAAGATGATGTTGAGGGCACTCCCACCGTCGACGAGGACCTTGCGGTAGCGGCAGCTGGAGATCACCGGGTCGATGACGAGAGGAAAACGCCCTGGGTACTTATCGTCCAACCACTGGTCCTCCCTGGAGAAGGTGATGGGGCGCTCCGACCAGTCGAGGTAGCGAACGTTGGCGGGGTCCTCGGTGATGGCCACCACGGAGGCGATGTCGCGTAGTACTTGGCGCCGCTTCTGCTCGGTCTCGATGACGACGTTGCTGCCGAAGATGGAGAGTGTCCTCGCTGGTGCATGGAAGGCAGGCTCATGGGCATCGGCGTCCTTGTCCTTATTGTTGTTGGTTCGCGATCGCTTGTCGTCGCTCCCGCGAACGTTACGGGCGATGGTGTCGCACTCGCACATGGAGTGTCTGGCGCCTTTGTGGAGAAGACAGGGGCCGTTGAGGATCTTCTCGTAGTCATTGTCGTAGGTGCGCTTCAGACGAGTATTGGTGTTGGCGATGTAGCGACGGTCACGCCGACGGTGATCCGTCGTCTGGCGGGAAGACTCTGGCCGATCATGCCGACGATCTCGATCGTCGCGGTGGTCGCATTGCCTGGAGCGGTGGTCGCATCATTCATTGCGCCGTTCATTGCGGCGATCATCATCACGACGACGCTCCTGGGATCGTGATCGGCGACGCGGGCGTTCGTGGTGGCGATGGGCATCGTCGGCGTCGGCGTAGAAGTTGGCGATCGTCATCAGTTCGGTGACCGTGGCTACCTTCTTTCGGATGATCTTGTCACGGAGCTCCTTGTGGCGCAAGCCGTTGGAGAACGTGGAGATGGCTTCCACGTCGGCGATCTCTGGAATCATGAGGCGCATGTTGGAGAATCTTCGAATGTAGCTTCGGAGGCTTTCATCACGCTCCTGGTGGACGTTTTGGAGATCGTAGCGCATTCCTGGTTGGACGCAGATAGCGCTGTACGTCTTGACGAAGACTTCCTTCAACTGCTCCCAGGTGTCGACGGTGTTCTCGGCGAGCTTGTGGAGACAGCTGTTGGCTGAAGATGATAGCATGATGGGGAGATACTTGGCCATCACGTCATATCCTCCTCTGGCTGCTTGAATGGCGATTTCGTACGTGGGGAGCCACTGCTCCGGGTTGGCCTTCCCATCGTACTTGTCCACCGGTGGTGACCTTGAAGCCCTGAGGCCATCGGGACGGCAGAGCCGGGCGGGCGTGAAAGGGCGTGGCCCTGTCGAGGCGTCGGGAGCCGGAGCTTGGTCACGGGCGCGATTGCCTTGAGAGACTTCCTGGTCGCGACGTGGCGACGATTGCCTTTGGCACGAGGGATGCGGGCTTGGTGGCGTCCCGCTGTACGACGATCCGGAGGGTGAGGGATAGCGCCCTTTCTCGTTGCACTGCACGGCAGCAGCCTTGACGTGGGCAACAACCTTCTGTAGCTCTGGGGTTACCGGAAGCTTGGAGAGCTCGTTGACGACGACGATGAGGTTGGCGCTTGGGGTCGGGTAAACGGGCTGATCATCGACCCTGTTGAATTCGTAGATGAGCTCGCGGCCTCCAGCATTGTCGCGATCCCAGCGTCGTTCGTTGTCGCGATGCTCCCGGTCACGGCGCTCCTGGTCGCATCGCTCGTCGTCACGTCGGCGCTGCCGGACGATGTTGCGTTGCTCCCGATTGGCGCGTTCGCCTTCCGTTTCGTTTGGAGGTGGCGGACTGTCGGCGGATACGTTGAAGATGATGCCACCGCGGTATGGTGGGAAGTCAGCCCCAGAGTCGGTGGAGATGACGGTCTTAGACCGCCTGGAAGTGGAGCCGTTTGTCGTGGTAGATCCAGATGCTGAAGTCGCCAACATAGTGTCGCTGGAGATCTCATGGAGAGCCACCATGCCGACGAGTGGAGCTGGAGTCGTTTGGTCGCGCGTGCTGGTCGGAGCCATCTGGTCAGAGCCAAAAGACTGGAGCTGGTCGGAGAGTCGTCGCTGCGCTTGGTGTTGGTACGTAGAAGCCGCGCCACGGAGACCGTATGGCATGGAGATTGTTGACGAAGTGTGACGTCGAGATGGAAGCAGATCCGATCTGAGGCGGCGGGCGGGTTGAGCGATGGAGACTCCCGATGGTGTAACTGAAAATTGTTTGAGACAAGGGCGGCCAGAGAGTTGCATGAGAGCTACATCGATGGCGTCGATGCATTCCGCGAGCCCTTGGTTGCCGGTCGATGGCTTCGATCAGGTCATCGCAGGGGACGATCCTTGGCGGGGCGACGTGCCGGATTGGTGACGAGATGGGTGGAAGGCGGGGCGCCAGGCGCAGGAAGCTGCGCAGAATCCATGATTTCCATAGCAGGAACATGGTCGCCCACGGTCCAGATCATATATCTGATCTGAAAAGTGGTGCCAGCCTCCGGAAGAACCATGGAGCGAGGGAAAGTGACCGATTGGCAGATCATGGTGTCGTAGCACACACCCCCTACCTGGCGCGCCAACTGTCGACGAAATATGGTCGGCAGTCTACCAAGGGGTATGCCCAAGGTAGTAGATTGAGCGGTGGAGGCGTGCGAGACGTCTGCAAAGTGTGGACACAGGGACGTGAGATGGCGATTTAGACAGGTTCGGGCCGGCAAGTCGTCGTAGTACCCTACGTCCTGTGTTCTGGTGGCTGGTTTGTATTGTTGATTGGATGATCCGATGGGATCTGAGTTGTCTCGAGAGGGGGTCCCTGCTTGCCTTATATAGCTGGGGAGCAGGGTTACAACTTGCCGAATCCTAACAGATTACAATCGGTTCCTTTTGGCAAGGAATCTGGGTCTATCTATCTGGATTTTCCTTGTCGAGCAAGTCATCAAGAGAGTCCATGGCGGTTGTGACGGTCTGGTCGCGAGCCGCAAGGCCTTCTGGTTGGGCCGTATCTGCAGAGCAGCCCAAGTCGTGTCATGGGGGTATACGGGTGTAATATCCCCATAGCCTCCAACTACAGAATAGGCCAAAGCAAATATGGGTAGCAAAGTCACTAGTGATTGTTGGGCCAACAACATATGCTAGCTTGGGTGGAAATCTCTATTGCCTAGTAATTGTTGATGACTATTCTAGATACACTTGGTATTCTTTCTTCATGACAAATCCGAAGCAACCCCTTCATTCAAGAAGTTTGCCAAGAGAGCCCAAAATGAGTTTGACTTGAAGATCAAGAAAATAAGAAGTGATAATGGAAAGAGTTTGACAACACCAATATTGAGGAATATGTGATGAAGTTGGGATCAAGCATGAAGTCTCCGCAACCTACACACCACAACAAAATGGGGTAGTTGAGAGGAAGAACCGGACTCTAATCACCCTAGCAAGGACAATGTTAGATGAGTACTCTACACCATACGGAAAGATTTTGGGCGGAAGCAATCAACACCGCTTGCTATGCATCAAACCGGTTGTTCCCCCATTGTCTCCTTGGCAAGACCCCCTATGAGCTACTCAACAACAAGAAGTCGGATGCATCTTTCTTTAGAGTGTTTGGGTGCAAATGCTACATTTACAAGAAGCGCCAACACCTAGGGAAGTTCCAATGCCGATGTGATATTAGTTTTCTTGTTGGTTACTCATTGAAGTTCAAAGCATATCGAGTATTCAACCATGCCACTGGGATGGTAGAAGAAACATATGATGTGGAATTCGATGAATCTAATGGCTCTCAAGGAGAGCATGAGAATCTTGATGATGTAGGTGTTGAACCATTGAGGGAAGCAATGAAGAACATGCCGATTGGAGCCATCAAGCCCAAAGATGATGATGATAATGTGCAAGTCATTGACAAGCCATCCTCATCAAATGTACCACAAGATGATGATAAAAATGGGAGAGAGCCATTTGAAGATACTCATGTCTCCCATGATCAAATGGCGGTACAAGCTCAAGATGTTGATGCTCCTCAAGCGGCCTCTCAAGTGGTTGATCAAAGGACTACTCCTCTACTACAAGCTCATCCTCAAGATCTCATCATAGGGAGTCCAACAAGGGGTGTAATGACTCGATCTCAAAAACTTGCTCTTTTTATTGAACATCACTCCTTTGTTTCTCTTGTTGAGCCTACCATTGTAGATGAAGCTCTAGGTGATCCGGATTGGGTGAATGTCATGCATGAAGAACTAAACAACTTCACCCGCAATCTAGTTTGGACACTTGAAGAGCGACCAAAAGGCGCAAGAGTCATTCGAACAAAATGGGTGTTTAGGAACAAGCAAGATGATCAAGGCAAGGTTGTTAGAAACAAGGCAAGGCTAGTGGCAAAGGGGTTCTCTCAAGTAGAAGGCTTGGATTTTGGAAAGACCTTTGCACCGGTTGCAAGACTAGAAGCCATCCGTATCCTCCTTGCATATGAATCACATCATGACATTAAGTTATATCAAATGGATGTGAAAAGTGCATTTTTAAATGGCTTCATAAATGAACTAGTTGTTGGGTATTTTAAACGCACACAGAAGAATCCGCAAGCGCACAAATACCGATGTAGCTTTCACCCGAGAGTATTCCAGGGTATCGATTTCCACGGGGAACGTGAAGTGTTCTAGAAGAATCAAGAACGTCCAAGAAAAGAATGATAATATGGGTATAGAGAGAGATTTAGGGTTTTCTAAGCAGGTCTATCTAATTAAAGGCTTACTAAACTTTACTTACTTCGGGACATCAGAACACTAGCCACAGAAAGGGATGAGAAAGGGGCTAGGAAGCTCTGACTACGGTCCTACAAACACCCACCCGAACGTGGTGGACTACGTCGACCGTCAGGGCTGTCACCACCTGGGGCTACCACAACTATCTGTGGGGCTGGGTGCAAACTCAGGTAAACCCTAGTCTAGACACCACGTCTACACTAACGCTTACTACTCTAATTACCTCAAATAAATAGAGCACTCGATACGAGCGGAGATCCAGTAAATGAAATAAAGCAAGAACTGTAATTAAATATAATACTCAGAAATAGTAAATGAAGAACCTGGAGATTACTTGATGACGAACCAGATGCTGCACCAATACAATGTCGAGGAAGATCCAACAGATCCGGCTCCTCCTCAGCTCTCTCCTTCTCCTCTCTCTAATCCGATCTCTAATTACAATTAGATGAACTAGACAACTAGAACTAGACAACTAGAACTAGACAACTAGAAGAACTAGAACTAGATCTAATTCTAGACGAACTAGAAGAGATTCATCTAGAGGGACCTCTACTTCTAATTGAAACCCTAGTTTCTGATGTGGAGATGAATAATGAAGATGGAGATGCCTGGAGAGGGGGGTCTAGGGCTGCTTATATAGCCCTGAGGGATCAACCGCGGTCGTTGGATCCAACCGACTTAAGGTACGGCTAAGATGCATCCTAGAGGTCGGTGGAGGAAGCTTGCAGAAGACGGAGACCAGCGGGCCTAGGGGGGACCGACCGGTCCCACCTAGAGGTGGACCGCGGTGCCCTTTCTCGTGGTGTCTCTATGTGTTCTCTGGAGTCTTCTAGAAGTATCCCAACGTGGCGGTTGCGTTATCTCCCGACGGTTTCCTTCTGTGGGAAGCTATCGGTGTCGATTTCCTGGTTTAGTCCCTGCAGAATCATAACTCACCAAAACTCGTGGAATATTGTCAGTTGAAACTCTAAACCTTTGTTGGTGATCAAATTCTTGCCCTTTTCATATTTATTTATCCTTTAATTTTGATAGATAACCAGCGTCAACACTAGTCTATGTTGGTCAACCTCCCGGGTTTGAAGACCCTAGATATCCTAATCATGTTTATAGATTGTCCAAGGCGCTATATGGGCTCGAGCAAGCCCCAAGAGCATGGTACGAGCGCCTCCTGGACTTCCTCATTGAGAAGGGCTTCACCATTAGGAAGGTCGACACCACACTATTCACCAAGAAGCTTGATGGAGAGATCTTCATTTGTCAAGTCTACGTTGATGATATCATCTTCGGGTCAACAAATGAAGCCTATTGCAAGGAATTTGGTGACTTGATGTTGAAGGAGTTCGAAATGTCCATGATTGGCGCTCACATTCTTCCTAGGCTTCCAAGTCAAGCAATTGAAGGAGGGGACTTTTATATCTCAAGAGAAGTACACAAAAGACCTCCTCAAGCGCTTCAACATGGATGATTGCAAGCCTATCAAGACTCTAATGCCAACAAATGGACATCTCGACCTAGATGTGGGAGGTAACCCGGTTGATCATGAGAACATATATGATGAATGATTGACATTGATGAGGAAGGTTTGAGGCTTTTCCCGATTGAGTCATTATCTCGCTATGTGCATAATGCTTATGACTAACCGGTGGCGTTGAGTTGTGGTGTGTTTACCGTGTTGGTGTGCGTGTGCGACATGTGTCTCTTGGTTGTGTTGATGTGCAGGTGTGGAGCTCGGATACAGTGGTTAATGGTGAGGTGAAGGTCAAGCAGAGACGTGTCATGCCGACGGACCGGGAGCGGTGAAGGATGGGCGTGTCGTGCGGCGGACGTGCCATGCCGATGTAGCCAGAGCGGTGAAGGGCGGACGTGAGGCATGGACTGACGGACCAGAGTGCCAGAGGACCAGCTATGGTAGCTGGCACATGGCATCGGCGAGCAGGAGCACATGGGGATGTGCGATGCATCGGCCGAGTCGGGAGGAAGACGATGGCGTCGTGGCACTTGGCGGGAGGTCGGACACGGGCTTGCTTGCGGTGCAAGTGTCGTCGGCCGAGTCAAGAAGGAAGGTGAAGGCGTTGTGCCCGGCGTGGAGGCTGGACATGCATCGGCATCAGTGCCGGTGGTCGGGGTGTGCGAACCACATCCCGTCTACGGTGTGGGCTTGGTAGCTGAGCCTCAAAAAGCTACCATCGACGGTTTCCAGGTTTGGGCCTCAAAACCTGGGGTGGCGGGTTTCCGAGTTTGGGCCTCAAAACTCGGGGTGGACGGTTTGCCAGGTTTGGGCCTCAAAACCTGGACTGGCGGGTTTCTCGGTTTGGGCCTCAAAACCGAGGGAGGTCCAAAAGGACGGTCGACGCGTGGCGGCGTGGAGTGGTGCGGCGGCGAAGCTATCCACGAGGAAGGCGCGGTGGTCGATGTGACAGCACGTGGCGACATCCTGGAGCTTGCGTCGAGGCGAAGCGAAGGATGAGAAGGCGCGTGGCCATCGGATGAAAACTGCTAGGGTTGGACAGTTTTACCCCTAGGGGTATTTGGGTTGAGTGCTTCATGTGAGGGCGTTTTGGTCTTCGAACGTGCGCCTATATATATGAAGGGGGCTGGTTAGGGCAGCCCATCCTTGGACTGTGCCACTCTCATTTTGTTCCTGTGAGAGAAGGCTAGGGTTAGAGGAGAGAGGGCTCTTGTTCTTGAGCTTTTTGCCATCCGAGCTTTGTGTTGCTAGGAGTGGCTTGTAACCCAACAAAACCGAGCGCTAATACAATTCATCTTGCTAAATCCAAGGATCAAATTCATGCTTTATTTGTCTTTCGATTTTGTTCTTCGCGTTGCACGTTTTCCCCTCTTTGATCTTCACGAGATTTCTTGTTTCGAGGGAAGATTCACAAATCCGTTTGACCATCTTGTGTAGCTTCGTTAGAGTCTTCTTTCTACCGAAGGAATTTCTCTAATACCTCACGAACTCACAGATCGGGCGGATTTAGTTTTGGATCGAGTTCTTGCCCCGTTCTTCACCGTTTTCTTCTTCGATTCACAGATTTGGAGTTAGGTTCGAGCCATGATCTCTTAGGAGTAGCTCACTAACATCCTTGTGACCCCTCACACGAAATTTGAGCCTTAGTGCTTTTGATTTGAGGGAGATCGGGTCGATTTGGTGGGACGAACAGAGGGCTGCTCGGGGTGACCGGACGCTGCCTCATAGCGACCGGACGCACCGAGTGAGAGTCCGGTAGTTGAACACACGCGCAGTTCAGTTCATGCGTGGTGACCGGACGCTGGCCTGGACACGACCGGACGCACCCCGTGCTGAGTCGAGTCAGGTCCAGAGACTGTTTTGCGTGACCGGACGCTCGAGAATCACTTGACCGGACGCACTGCTACTACTGTTCATTGAGTAGCAGTGACCGAACACTCGCTAGGGAATTGATCGGACGCTCTCTCACTCAGAGTCTGGTCAGTTCCAGAGAGCTCCCGAAATGGTTTTTCTCTGACCGGACGCGTCCGATCGATACTGACCGGACGCTCACCAGAGTCCGGTCAGTGCAGATAGCGCACGTTTTTGTCCGTGTCTTTTGCGTTCAAGCTCCGATTGGCGATCCGCTTTTTGCGTTGGATTCCTGACTTCGTGCTCTACAGAAATCGGGCTTCCCGCTTTGCGAAAAAGCCTGAATCCGCCTCGCGTTGCTCAGAGGAGGTTGAGGTTACCCAAAGTCCATTTTGTCACTAGTTGACTTGCGTGGATTTGGGCGAGGGAGCTTTTGTGGTGTCCCGCGTGTTTCCTAGGGAACATCCACTCATTCTCTTGGGTCGTGGACATCACGTGTGTCGGATTTGCTCTTGGGTTTGATTTTGTTGGGACAGAGGCCGGAATTTCGGAAGAAATTTTTAGGCTCCCATTCACCCCCCCCCCCCCCTCTGGTCGCCTTGCTTTAGCATTTTCGGTCCTTCAGATCAAACCCTCTACCATTCTATGATTGGTAGCTTGTTATATTTGACCGCATCTAGGCCCG
Source organism: Coix lacryma-jobi var. lacryma-jobi (assembly GCA_009763385.1). NCBI lineage: Eukaryota > Viridiplantae > Streptophyta > Magnoliopsida > Poales > Poaceae > Coix > Coix lacryma-jobi. Next base: position 23,945,426 of record CM019831.1, read on the forward strand.
ATATCATGTTTAGTGTGTGCATGTGTGCTCATTTTCAAGCCGATCCTAGGGAATCACATCTCATAGCCGTGAAGAGAATCCTTAGGTACCTAAAGCACACCCCAAGCATTGGCATTTGGTATCCCAAAGGAGCTAACTTCCAACTCGTTGGGTATTCCAATTTGGATTGCGCGGGTTGCAAAGTAGATAGAAAAAGCATATCCAGAGGGTGCCATTTGCTTGGGAGATCACTAGTTTCATGGAGTTCGAAAAAGCAAAATAGTGTGGCCTTGTCTACCGCCGAGGCGGAATACATAGTTGCGAGTGCTTGTTGTGCACAAATCCTTTACAGAAAACAAACCCTTTTAGATATGGTGTAGTTCTAGAAAGGGTACCTTTGTTGTGTGACAATGAGAGCGCGGTTAAGCTTGCTAACAACCCGGTTCAACACTCTCGCACCAAGCACATAGATATTCGCCATCACTTTCTTAGAGACCATATTTCAAAGAAAGACATATCCTTAGAGGGAGTTAGAACCGAAGATCAATTGGCGGATATCTTCACAAAACCCCTAGATGAGAACACCCTTTGTAGATTGCGAAGTGAGCTTAATGTGCTTGATCTAAGTAACTTGTCAAAGGTGAAAGGGGGTTGTCTTTGCATTTCATTGTTTTCATATGCCATGTTTACTCATGCTATGCACATAGGCTTGTCAGACGTGGTTAAGATAACCGCCCTAAAAAAGCGTGTGAAGAAGCTTACCCATGAGCAAACTTGACAAGCAACCTAAATTCAAATTCTGTATTGCATTGCATATGCATGTGTGTTGCCTTGTCGTTTCTTTTAGGTTAAGTTTTGAGCAACCGCTGTGTTCGTCCACCGCTAGGGGGAGCATTTGAAGCTCCTAATGGTTGAGTCCCCTAGTTTTGGTGGCCACATGTTGTCTCCTTGGGATTTATTGCCTATTTTACCTAAAAATGTTATGTAGCCTATGGCAAAATATCTATAAACTTGAGGGTTTATGCGAGGATGCTCATACTAGGTTCCAACTAGTGTTTATTTGCCTCTTATTTGAGTTGGAACTTGGTTGGGAGAGGGCGCCGCAACGGAGATCTTCGAAACGACCAAATTTGCAGCATCGGACGCTGCATCGGACGCTGGCCCCAGCGTCCGATGCCCCCACTGTACATAGCCCCGGCTGGAACAGTATTGGCGTCGCGTCCGATGCGTAGTCATCGGAGCACCCGTTGCCCCAACGGACGCTGCTCAGCGTCCGATGACGAGGCATAGGACGCGTCCGATGCAAAATGGGCGTTTTTGGAGCTGTCTGAGTGGACATCGGAGCGTCTGATGCCATGCCATCGGCGCGTCCGATGCCCCATTAAGCAGCGCGTTGAGTTCTTCAACTGACTGCTCGGTCCCACGCGTCATATTCAATCATCTTCCTCCTCGTGTCCCACCGCGCCCGAGCCCGAGCTTAGCACCGCCGCTCCCAAACCTTAAGTCACCCTCGCCGCGCGCTGCCGTGCCTTCGCCGTGACCCGCCGCACCCACCCTCGCCGGCCCCCACCGTTCCCTCCCCGCCGCGCCCCAGTTCACCCGCCGCCCTCCTCGCCCGCTCCCACCATGCGCGCTGCACCTGCTGCTGGCCGGCGTTCGCGCCCCTCGCCGGAGCTTCGCTGGACCGCCCTTTGTCGCTCACCGGAGCTCGTCCTCTTCTCCCCGAGCTCCTGACTCTCTCCGGCGATCTTTCCACGGCACTCTGACCCACCACAGTGAGCCACTCCCTCCTCTCCATATTCATGCTCGCCACGTGCTTGACAGAATGCCCCAATAGTCGTTCCACTCTGTTTTAACCCCGTTCTTCACCCAAATCCTTTGCAGTTCCCCTCGGTGTGATACGTGGGTGCCGGAACGTCAGTTATTACCTCATTCTTGGGTCGTTTCGTCGGATCGTCAGGTAGTGAAGCCTTTCCCTTCTTCTCCTCCATTGCTTTGCTTCCATAGGGCTCTCTCATCTCTAGATTATCTTTTCTTATATATATCCTCTCTATTCTATGCAGCGAGTCAGTGTCAGTGGCCAGTTTGACAGTTGGACAGTGACAGAAAACCCGGGGCCAAGCCCGCGGGTAAGGATCGAGGCCAAGCCTCGCGAGTGTCAGCTTGTCAGTGTCCGGGGGAGTATCTGTCAATTGGGTTTCTTGTCAGCTGATTGTCAGGGGATTTCAGTGGCAGTTGTTCTTTCAGCGACAGTTCAGCACCTCTCAGTGACAGTTCTTCCCGTTGTTGTCAGCTATGCACTGCAAGAATGTTGGTGGTGCTCCGGGGGACTCTCCTCCCCGTCCCCCTCCTTCTGGTCAGAGGCCCCGGGAAGGGAAGTTGATCACGCGCTAGAAGCGCACTAGAGAGCAGCGAGAGGCCGATCAGGCCCGTGAGGTTGCAGCAGCTGCTGAGCGTGCAGAGTAGGGAGGCCGTGGTGGCGGCTTGAGGATTGAGGATCAGCTATCTCCCGAGTAGCGCAGAGCAGTTGAGGTGGTCGAGAGGTTTCACCACTCACCGACTGGCACGCTTATGGCTGCCGGTCGTCGGACGACGTTCACCTCACCTGGTGTCGAGCCCCAGAGCTCGCAGTAGGGCCAGACAGAGGTCGAGGCAGCAGAGGCAGAGGCAGAGGAGGAGGTTGAGAACATATATGATGAATGATTGACATTGATAAGGAAGGTTTGAGGCTTTTACCCGGTTTAGTCCATATCTAGCTATGCGCTTATTGTAACCGGTGGCGTTGAGTTGTGTGGTGTTTCTGTGTTGGTGTGCGTGTGCGACATGTGTCTCTTGGTTGTGTTGATGTGCAGGTGTGGAGCTCGGATACAGTGGTCTATGGCTAGGTGAAGGTCAAGTAGAGACGTGTCGTGCCGACGGATCGGGAGCAGTGAAGGATGGGCGTGCCGTGCGGCGGACGTGCCATGTCGATGTACTCAGAGCGATGAAGGGCGGACGTGAGGCTTGGACTGATGGACCAGAGGGCCAGAGGACCAGCTGTGGTAGCTGGCACGTGGCATCGACGAGCAAGAGCACATGGGGATGTGCGGTGCATCGGCCGAGTCGGGAGGAAGGCGCTGGAGTCGTGTCACTTGGCGGGAGGTCAGACACGGGCTTGCGTGCGGCGCAAGTGCCGTCGGCCAAGTCAAGAAGGAAGGCGAAGGCGTTGTGCCCGGCGTGGAGGCTAGACATGCATCGGCATCGGTGCCGGTGGTCGGGGTGTGCGAACCACATCCCGTCTACGGTGCGGTTCGGTAGCTGAGCCTCAAAAAGCTACCATCGACGGTTTCCAGGTTTGGGCCTCAAAACCTAGGGTGGCCGGTTTCCGAGTTTGGGCCTCAAAACTCGGGGTGGACGGTTTCCAGGTTTGGGCCTCAAAACCTGGGCTGGCGGGTTTACCGGTTTGGGCCTCAAAATCGGGGGTGGTCCGAAAGGACGGTCGACGTGTGGCGGCGTGGAGAGGCTGGCGCGGCGGCGAAGCTATCCACGAGGAAGGTGCGGTGGTCGACGGTGGCGGCACGTGGCGGCATCAGGGAGGTCGCGTCGAGGCGAAGCTACCGGATGTGCGGGCGTGGCCGTCGGATGAAGATTGACCGGACTAGACGGTTTTACCCCTGGGGGGTATTTGGGTTGAGTGCTTAATGTAAGGGCGTTTTGGTCTTCGGACGTGCGCCTATATATATGAAGGGGGCTGCTAGGGCAGCCGCCATCCTTGGGAACTCTTGGACGGTGTCTCTCTCATTTTGTTCCTGTGAGAGAAGGCTAGGGTTAGGGAGAGTTGACTCTTGTTCTTGAGCTTTTTGCCATCCAAGCTTTGTGTTGCTAGGATTGGCTTGTAGCCCGACACTGAGTGATTAATGAATCATCCATTCCTCTGAATCCAAGGATCAAATTCGTGCCTTAATTTGTCTTGCGATTTTGTTCTTCGCGTTTGCACGTTTTCCCCTCTTTCGTTCCTCACAAGAATTCTTGTTTCGAGGGAAGATTCGCAAATCCGTTTGAACCATCTTGTGTAGCTTCGTGAGAGTCTTCTTTCTACTGAAGGAATTTCTCTAATACCTCACGAACTCACAGATCGGGCGGATTTAGTTTTGGGATCGAGTTCTTTCCCGTTCTTCGCCGTTTTCTTCGATTCACCGATTTGGAGTTAGGTTCGAGCCATGATCTCTTAGGAGTAGCTCACTAACATCCTTGTGATCCCTCACACGAAGTTAGAGCCCTAGTGCTTTTGATTTGAGGGAGATCGGGTCGATTCGGTGGACGAACAGGGGACTGGTCGGGGTGACCGGACGCTGCCTAATAGCGACCGGACGCACCGACTCAGAGTCCGGTCGTGGAACACCCGCGCTGTCCAGTTCGCGCGAGGTGACCAGACGCACGCCTCGAACCGACCGGACGCTATCCTCGTGCGTCCGATCGTTGAAGGCCGAGCGAGATACTCTGCGTGAGCTTGACCGGACGCATCTGCTGTGCTCTGACCGGACGCGCTGCTACTACTGTTCATCGAGTAGTAGTGACCAGACGCTCGCTCTGGTATTGACCGGACGCACCTCCACGTAGAGTCCGGTCCAACACAGAGAGCTCCCGAATCGGGTTTCTGTTGACCGGACGCGTCCGATTGTTCCTGACCGGACGCACCTCAGAGTCCGGTCAGTGCTGACAGAACGCGTTTTCGTCCGTCTCTTTTGCGTTCGAGCTCCGATTTGAGATCCGCTTTTTGCGTTGGATTCCTGACTCTGTGCTCTACAGAAACCGGGCTTCTCGCTTTGCGAAAAAGCCTGAATCCCCCTCGTGTTGCTCGGGGGAGGTTTAGGTTACCCAAACTCCATCCTATCACTAGTTGACTTGCGTGGATTTGGAAGAGGGAGCTTTTGTGGTGTCCCGCTGTGTTCCTAGGGAACATCCACCCATTCTCTTGGGTTGTGGACATCACGTGTGTCGGCTTTGCTCTTGAGGTTGATTTTGTTGGGACAGAGGCCGTAATTTCTGAGAAGAAATTTTAGGCTCCCATTCACCCCCCCCCCCCTCTGGTCGCTTGCTTTAGCATTTTCGGTCCTTCAGAGGTTCCTGAGGAGGTTCCCCGGCGCCGGTCTACTCGTCGCAGGACTGCGGTGCCACCCCGGCCCGACGTCCCTCTGCGGGGAGCACGTGCTCCGTCGAGGTGTGCGACCCCGCCGATTCCGCGACTGGACCTCCGGGCGGCTACCTGCTCACAGATACAGACCCTCCGGCTAGTCCCAGTTGAGCAGTGGTTCCCGCGAGAGCGGCAGGAGCCGGCAGGGGCAGACTTCTTCACTGTCCTGCAGGAGGACTTCTACAGAGGCTACATGAACGTCGGGATCAGCCTGCGTTCACAGAGGGTTTGCACCCTGGAGGCCCTGGTGTCAGCTTCAGAGCAGCTCCGCCCCGCTCTCACCTACCTACCCTATTTCGCCGACCTATTGGGGCGGTCTGGCTCATACATAGAGAATTGGGTCTTCCAGTTTTATGCATCACTTTGGGTGCATCCAGACAGAGAGACCATAGAGTTTGCTTTTGGCGGAGAGCACTACAGGCTATTCACTTCAGAGATCAGAGATTGGTTTGGTCTTAGTCGCTCTCTGACTCGGATTCACGACTTGTGCTACGACAGGACTGAGCCACCGTGACGCCCTCACGGCGGAAAGCGCGCCCCACAGACCTGGTGTGTCCCTGCTTCAGAGAGCCCTTCGGGGAGGGTTCGAGCCGAGCGCCGAAGGATCTCACTCTCCTGCGCTCGGATCCTCCACGAGGTCCTTAGGCGCACCTTGCTGCCTCGTGTCAGCTTCCGGGAGGCTATCTCGAGACTCCAGCTGTGGCTTCTCTCTTATTTGATTCAGCAGAAGGAGTTTGATATTCTGGATGTGATTATCTGCGAGATGGAGGATACAGTGGCAGAGAGCATCAAGGCCCGTCGGCAGCTACCATACGCGCACTGGGTGTCCTATATTCTTTGGAAGGTAGCTGCCACCACAGGGAGCCATCCAGACCAGTCCCTCACCGGCTCCGCGACCGTGTTCCCCGCCTATAACATGAGTCAGCTTCTGGGACATGGTCAGGACCGCAGGCAGCAGCAGGGAACACCGTCCAGCTCCAGACAGTGACCAGAGGTGCCAGAGTCTGCACAGGAGCAGGACGAGACCGTCCGGGCCCTCGCAGAGCAGGAGCTTGCCGATCTAGAGGGTGAGGATGCCTACGTGGCTGAGGATCCCACAGACAGCTCCGACGAGGACTACCAGCTCCTGCCTCACTACCAACCTAGTGCTCACGACTCAGAGGCCGGGTCGTCTGGTACTGCTTCCTCCGACCTCGCTCTTCTTGCGATTCTCTCTCGGATGGAGGAGCAGCAGCGGACCGAGACGCAGGATGTTCAGCGCCATGCACAGGAGCAGCAGAGGTTAGCCCAGGCTCAGGCCTTAGCTCAGCAGCAGGCTCAGGAGAGGTCTAATGCACTTCAGCAGCAGTTGCTCCAGCTACAGCAGCAGACCCTATCTTTCATGGAGCGCATCATGAGCGGACCTCCACAATGGCAGTGGCAGCAGACTCCTCCTCCTCCGCAGCAGCTTCAGTGGCAGCACCAGGTTCCACCGCCACCTCAGCAGTTCAGTCAGCCACAGCAGTCCTTTGGCCCTAGCTCCTCCCAGTTCACCAGTTTTACTACACCACCTGGAGGAGCTCAGTTGTTCAGCCCGCTTCGCACTGGGTTCACGCCACATCCGACAGACTACCTGTTTGCGATGACCACTACAGTGACGCGAGATCTGTTTGCCACTTTCAGCGAGCTCACCGGACTTCCCACTCCAGATCTTCAGGGTCCGGCTCCGACGTCGACAGCTCCATTGACCTCCACTACTGAGACTCTTCCGAGTTCAGTCGCGTCGTCCGAGCAGACCGAGCCTGTCCAGTCCGAGACTACCACTACAGCGCAGCCTGAGCTATCTACTATTCCAGAGCTTCCGCACTCCGAGGCTCAGGCGGCCACAGCTACAGAGACTGCGACAGAGCCAGAGCAGACAGAGCAGGCAGAGCAGTCAGTGCCCGAGCCGACTCGGACCGCTTCACCGCAGCTTCCAACTCCAGAGGGTCAGCAGGCTACCGGCGACTCCTCTTCAGACTCTGAGGCTATTCTACAACAGTTCGAGTTCACCCAGCGCTCTCCAGAGACTGCTCCTGGCTCGTCTGCGCCACCTCCGCCCTCTGACGCTTAGTTTGGCGCTTGATGCCAAAGGGGGAGAGTGGGTCGAGTATAGCGATAGGGGGAGCGATGTGAGAGGGATTTGCATCTTTTTGTTATGCTTTGTCTCACATACGCTCTTTACATATCACATCTTTTGCTCGTTATTTTGTTATATATGTGTGCTATAGACCTTATGACATGTATGTGCTCACTACAATATACTATATGACATGTCATTTCATTTCACTCGATTACTTGCGCTCAATTCTCACTTGTTATGTATTCGAGCTCTTTACTCTTGCACTTGTTATTCACTCTAACTTGTTGAGTGCAGGATGTTGGCATGATGTGTATGAGCTTGCCTCTAATCATTTTCTCTTATTCATTGTAAGTTCATACATGTCATGATTTGAAAACCTCTTCTCTCTATACTCGAGGTCGTATTGTCATCAATCACCAAAAAGGGGGAGATTGAACGCATCTTGGCCCCTAGTGGGTTTCAGTGATTGGATGAAACACAAGATTACTGTGACTAACGTGTGTTTTGCAGAAACAGGGATGAGTTAGGTCACGGTAATGGCGACGATACAAGCATATGGAGTTCATATCCCCTGGCGATGGAAATCGTTTCGGTTTTTAAAGGACGGACGGCGAAGACGATGGTATACTAGGCTAAGTGTCATATGGTGTTGGAGGACACTTAGGTAGTCTTAGGTCTTTGTTTTCCTTTGGCTGTACTATAAAGGGGAGCGTGAATCAGTAACTTGATCTAGATGAGTCTATTGAGGTAGGTGTGATGCACACTTGTTATTTCATAGCCCTAGGTAGCTCAAAGAGATGCCTTATGTCGTGAGGATGAAAAGTCGTTAAGGCCGCGTCACGATCCGAGTTGGTTTTGCCCTTGAAAAGGGCATCGGACGCTGGCCTGGTGGGCATCGAACGCGTCTGATGCTCACTCAGACTTGGGTTTAGTCTGGTGCGTGGCATCGGACGCGCCGATGTTGCCACATCGGACGCGCCTGTGCCACTGTTCACTTGTGAGTGAACTTGGGCTGGCACCGGACACTGGCATCGGACGCTGAGGGTCAGCGTCCGATGACCAGGCAGAGAGGTTCCAGAGAGGGTAAAACCACATCAGACGCGTCCGTTGTGGTGGCATCGGACGCTGCCCAGTGTCCGATGCTCCTTTAAGTTGTCTGACAGGTTGTACAGTCGACCGTTGGTCGAGGTCATCGGAGCGTATGATGCCCCGCAGAAACACCTATTCAGTGCTCTTTTGGATGGCCGGTTGGGGGAGTATTTATACTCCTCCCCCTCCTCCATTAGAGTGTTCTTGCCACTTCCATCTGCTGAGAGACACATTGTGAGTGTGAGAAAGTGCAAGAGCCCTAGTGAGGTTGAGAGAATAGCTAATTGAGAGAATTAGTGACCTCCTAGTGAGAATTGAGTAGCAAGTGTGCATCCATCCATCTATTTGGCCTTGTCTTTGTCAAGTGAGAGTTCTAGCTTGTTACTCTTGGTGATCGGCATCACCTAGATGGCTTGGTGGTGATCGAAGAGCTTGGTGATCATCCGGAGGCTTTGTGGATGACTCAAGTCAAGTTGTGACCGGTAGCGAGCGATTCACCGGGCCGGAGTGGCGAAGAATCAGCTCGTAGTGAGCACTTGATCCTTGCACGGATCAAGGGGGAGCGATACCCTTGCGCGGGTGCTCCAACGAGGACTAGGGGGTGTGCCGACACCTCGATACCTCGGCAAAAAGATCGTCTTGTCATCTCTAGTCCTTTACTTACGCATTTACCTTTGAGCAATTCAATTCTGCAATATATTCGTTGTTCTTTCATTATTGAATTGCTTTGCTAGAGTAGGAGTGGCATAGACATTGTCTTTTGTGTGGTAGAATAGAAAGAAACACACTTCTAGGCAAAGGAGGTTAATTGGGCTTAATAGTTTTTAATTGTTGCTAAAGTTTTAGAAAAGCCCAATTCACCCTCCCCTCTTCGGCATCTTGATCCTTTCAAAAGAGTTTCTAATCATTTTCAGTCTTCTAATCACTTTTGTCAATCCATATGCGCCCGTAAAGATACACGCTGGGGAAGTGGAGACGCCAAGTTGGAAAAAAAATGCCAAGTTGAGATGTCAATCTATTGGAGTCTATTTTTTTTTATTTTGTAAATTTTTTGTGGATGACAAGTTAAGATAGCAAACTTTTGGAGATGCTCAATTTTTTTTTTTGTAAAATAAGAAAAAATAATCTCCAACAGATTGGTATCTCAACTTGTTATCCCCCTCTCCCCAGTGTGTATCTTTACACACGCGTATACGGATTGGCGAAAGTGATTCAAAGACTAAAAATGATTAGAAACTCTTTTGAGGGTTCTAGTTGAGAAAGTACTAGAGACAAGAAAAATATGCGAGGATCTGTTTTGGTTTAGATAAAAGTTTAGTGTTCACTTTGCAAAAGTGTTTTTAGTTTTGCAAGTAAGAAATAGAAAACTCTCGTAGAGAAGCTCTATTTTTTACTTGGTACATTTTTTTAGAAAGGTGGGAGAACCTGTTTTGATTTAGATAAAAGTTCAGTGTTTACATTGTAAAAGTATTTTTAGTTTTGGCAAGTTAAAATAGCAAACTCTTCGAAAGAAGCTCTATTTTTACTTGGTACATTTTTTTTAAGTTTGACACAACATAAGATTTGTTAAGTAAAATATAGGAATTACTTGGAGATGCCATTTGTTAAGTAAAATATAGGAATTACTTGGAGATGCCATTTGAAACATAGAAGCAGCGTGTGTGCACAGGAAAACCAAAAATTTCAAGGTCCAATGTGCAAGAAAGAGAGATAGTAGGCTCTCCTCGGAGTCAGGCCGCCCTACCCCTACGCTCTCCATCTCCCACCTCCACAAGAGACGACAAGACGAGGTCGCCCCTCCATCGCTGCTGCTCCTATATTTATTAAGAGCCGTGGGAGGAGATCCGGCGAGCCGTTTCCGCTGTCAAGATTCAGGAACCAGACTCCTCCGGTCCTTCCCCTCCCTCCCGTCTCGCTCCAGCGGCTCCACCCTGCCACCGTTTGCCATTGCCAGGTATACAGTTCTGCGCCTTCTCACTCTGGGGAAATTTTTTTTTCCGCCGCCGGTCGGGGTCTGGAGCACCAGTACTAGGAGGATCGCGGCATGTTTTAGGGTCGCGCGCTCGTGCCTGCGCGTTTGTTTCCTCGCTCGCGCCGTCGCCGGGGGCACCCTCACCGGCGCCGCGGGTCGAATTTTCCCCGGCGCCGAGCCCTCTTCTTGTTTTGGGTGGCGCCGGCGGGCCTGCCGGCCCTGGTTGGATGGATCCCATTGCTGTAGGATTTAGTTCCTTAGCCGAGACCAATCAGATCCGAATCTTCCTTCCTGTCCATTGCGCTATATAGCCTAGCCTGATTCCACTGCCGTTAGGACTTGTATTGTATATAACATACCTGGTGGTCAACTGGTGTTTTACTTGCTGTGAAGTGTGAACTAGTGCAGATGCAACACTGCTCATCCAACATGGCACTACTGGAGTGTTGGTTAATCCTGTGAATGGAGTCAATTATGCTAGTTGAAAATCGCCGTGAGCTGTGCGTGGCTGCTGTGGATACTCTTGACCGGCTGATCCTTTTGTCTTGCTTTATCGAGAACAGAGGAGTGGAAGCTCTTGCCTGCCCTGTATTCCTAAACATTCAAGTTTGATTGGGGGTTTCATTCTCATGGTCGATGAGCCGTAGAAATATAAGATCTTGATCGTGTTTACTCTATTTGAATAGTCTTCATCCTAAAGCTCGAGCTTCCACTTGTGCAGAATGGCACTCAACAAGGAGTACACGTACGCGGAGCTGGAGAAGGAGCCATACTGGCCGTTCGAGAAGCTGCGGATCTCCATCACTGGGGCTGGCGGGTTCATTGCCTCCCACATCGCGCGCCGCCTCAAGAGCGAGGGCCACTACATCATCGCCTCCGACTGGAAGAAGAATGAGCACATGTCCGAGGACATGTTCTGCCACGAGTTCCACCTCGTCGACCTGAGGGTGATGGACAACTGCCTCAAGGTCACCACGGGGTTTGACCATGTGTTCAACCTCGCGGCTGATATGGGTGGGATGGGCTTCATCCAGTCCAACCACTCTGTGATCATGTACAACAACACCATGATCAGCTTTAACATGCTTGAGGCTGCTAGAATTAACGGCGTCAAGAGGTAATTTCTCGCCTGAATTGTGTTCGGAAAAAAAAATTCTCGCCTGAAGGCAGCTCTTTTTTTATCATGGTTTTAACTCTGATGAGCTAATATTGTTGTATCCAGTGATATTATTGTCCAATGAGAAAATCTTAAAATGCAAACAAACTGCAAAGATAATACTTTTGTCCATGAAATTTTTTGCTGGTTTTTTACATCTGGAAATCTAAATGGTCTGCGTCTATTAATTACTATATTCTGGAAAGTTTTTGCAGTTGATATGTTTGCACGTGCACTGGCACCACTTAATAGATTCCTTTTTGGGTTAGAATTGGCCCACAGCCACTGGTGTCTTAGGCTCGTTTGGTTACAGCACTAAGCGACAACATGAGAAAGTGTCATGTTAAGATTTATTATCTGGTTCCCATGCTGCATATAGCTATTCATGTGTATACATAAATAGCTCATTCCGAAATATGCATTGGCGGGCTTTTCTACTTGTTGAGTTGGTGACGCCGGACAAGTATATCTGCACCTTTATTTCTTGTCTGTGACGTGGAGGTACAGAGCTTGTCCATTTCTTTTTCCCAGATAATGGTGCTCATATATTTTCTCAAGGTGTTTAAAGTATCGAGAAACCTTCCAAATATGATATCAAATTTGTGTGCACTTTTAACCTTTAAATGGTGCAGTTACAAATTTAAACGTTAAATTTGGAAACCCTGCAAAAACTTAGGAAATTGTCACATTTGTTTGAAGGCCCCAAACAAACTACTTTATCAGAACATAGCTGTCAAATGCAACTGAGGTTTATTTAGTGCTCATCTCTTGGAAACAAAGTTTGAAATTTCTGTCTGTTTCTGTGGCAGGTTCTTTTATGCATCAAGTGCCTGCATCTACCCTGAATTTAAGCAGTTGGAAACTGTAGTTAGCTTAAAGGAGTCAGATGCTTGGCCTGCCGAGGTTTCTAAACTTTCAGATTTCTTTATTTTCTTTATGTCTATGTTAATTGTCACTTACGTGAGCTGCGACTTGTGATGGCAAAATGGTTTTAACTCAAGTTATGCCTAATTTTTAGCCTCAAGATGCCTATGGCTTGGAAAAACTTGCTACTGAGGAACTGTGCAAGCACTACACAAAGGATTTTGGCATTGAATGCCGGGTCGGTCGCTTTCACAACATATATGGTCCCTTTGGAACATGGAAAGGTAAGTTGCTATCTGGTAACTAGTAATATTTTGCCAGTTTTGGTGGCGCTCTCAATTTTTTAAATGTTGTTGTCCTATGTTTAATTACTTGGCGATATAGGTGGAAGGGAGAAGGCACCTGCTGCTTTCTGCAGAAAGGCTTTAACCTCCACAGGGCGCTTTGAGATGTGGGGCGATGGTCTGCAAACCAGATCCTTCACATTTATTGATGAATGTGTTGAAGGTGTCCTTAGGTAAGCAAATTTTCATCTACTTTGGCTGCTACTGTATAATACTTCATTTTTTCCAGATATATTAGGTTAAGATTGTACTAATTAACATCAATATAATCTTGCTACTATGTCCCAAGTGAAAGGGTTAGTTGTCTCTGAGATCAGTTTTCTGGGGTCCTTTGAAATTTCTGTTGAAATATGTGTTGGGACAAAAAGATATGCTTTGATAAACATGTTTTATATGGGCCTTACCTTTTTGTGCAAGACCTTTCTTGAAACATTCATTTAGTCCCTACAGAACGTTAAGTGCACTACTAATTTGCTTTTTGCTCTTTAGAAATTCATGTTGTACTGCAAATTCTACAAGATGCATAGGCAGTGTAGTTTTTTCACTTCTAAAAGAGATATGTTACTTCTGAAATAGGCAAAATGTCCTGTAGTTTATGTCACTATTTAGCTTGGATGATATGGTCATATACTCATGTTTCGTAAATTCAACTTAACTGCAACCTAACTGTGCAATCAGCTAAAAGGTACTGTTTTGCCAAGTGTTACGTATAGTCACAAAGTACTGGAGAAAGCAAAAACTGTGAAATTTGCCTTCCATTCTGAGCTTTGAATTGGTATCCTTGAAGCTTTGTACATCTGCAACAAGGATCTACCGAAGCTCAAAAAGTCTGTGTTGTCATCACCTTTGTCTCTGCTTGGACATCAGAGATCAGAGTTGAAAAACAACACAACATTGGTAGAAAACCGTGTTGTCGTCATCTTTGTCTGTATGGTAGAAAACAAAAAGGAGGTGAATTTATCTTTCTTTGCTTCTGAGCTCTGAATAAGTATCCTTGAAGCTCAAGCCATCCATATACATCTGCAGACTGCAGCAAGGATCTTCCAAAGCTCAGAAAGTCTGTGCTGTCATCACCTTGTCTTCGCTTGGATATCGGAGATCGAAGTTGAAAAACAGCACAACATATTATAAATTAAAAACAAATGTGAATGTGGCCTTCTACTTTTGAGCTTTGAATAACTATTCTTGAACCATATACATCTGCTGCAAGGACCTTCCAGAGCTCATAAAATCTGTTGCTGTCATCACCTTTGTCTCTGCTTGTATGTCAGAGATCGAAGTTGAAAAACAGCACAACATATAGCAGTAAGCTAGTAAATATTATCATTAAGAGTATCCCTTTATTTTATAGTAACAAGTAAATAGATCTTGTTCCCTTGGCATTACTTCACACATGTTCTAGTTCTACAAAAAGGCAGATTTAAGTTCTGATTATTTCTCGTTTTGGTTCAAATAAAATTGAAAAAGGTCTTTCAGAATAAGGAAATAACTATAGTGATACAAGGAGTTCTAAGGGAAATCCTTTTATGGCGAACTAAGCTGTTATTTTGTGAAATTCATCAGGTTAACAAAGTCTGATTTCCGTGAGCCTGTAAACATTGGAAGTGACGAAATGGTGAGCATGAACGAGATGGCGGAAATAGTCCTGAGCTTTGAGACCAAGGAGCTGGCCATCCACCACATTCCTGGGCCGGAGGGTGTGCGTGGGCGCAACTCAGACAACACACTCATTAAGGAGAAGCTTGGCTGGGCTCCGACTATGAGGCTGAAGGTACTCTACCAAATCTCACACACACCATCGCTTCAGTCCCTGAACTCACACCTACATAATCTGATCATTCATTGCAATGGACTCAATTTGGCCTGCAGGACGGGCTGAGAATCACGTACTTCTGGATCAAGGAGCAGCTTGAGAAGGAGAAGGCTGCAGGCATGGATCTGTCGGTCTACGGATCATCCAAGGTCGTGCAGACACAGGCCCCGGTTCAGCTCGGCTCCCTCCGCGCCGCTGATGGCAAGGAGTGAACTTTGGCTGCACCGGTCAGTCGCCCGAGGCCTGGGCAGAGAGCATGATATATACCAGTATACACAGTGGTTTCAGTTTCCATGATTTGTAGTCACCACCTACACCATTTCTTGATTCACTTTTGACTCCACAAGAGAGGATGGATGATGGATATTTTGTCGCAAGTTATGGGATACATATAAAACATTGTGACATGATATCCGTCGTCCAAACACTTATAATAATTTCCATGTTTTTTTTTTTCTCTTCTGTGTGTGTAAAATAGAAATATTACAGGTCCAACACATCTGTAAACTGGTCACTTTATTTCACAATAGCAATGAATAAAATAAGTTCAGCATTTCCATTTGGTTATATTTTGTGAAATACATCAAAGGAATCTTGAAATCATGCTTCAGAGAATCACCAGATGACACAGCATGGTATTAACAGAGTATGATCCAGGCAACAACAGAGTGTTAACAGGGAATGATCCAGGGGAAACAGAGTGTTAACAGATTTTTCGGGCTGCAACAGGCCAGGCAGCTACCGGCGGGCTTTTTTATTTAGCCCAGGGCAGGGCTAATTGGGCCTGCGATTCATAGCCCAGCAAAAGCCCACAAGGCAAATCCACAAGCCCGAACCCCCCTGCTTTCTCTCCTCGTATAAACCCTTGCCCGGGAGACGAAAACCCTTGCCCGGCAAGAACCGCCCTTGCAATCGCTTGCTCGTCCCGCTCGAATCCGCCGCCACATTCTCCAAATCGTAAGCCCCTAGCCCAATTCCATCCGGAATCCACGCCTCGTTGTTCTTCCACACGGTTTCTCGCAAAAATTCCGGCCGTTTTCTCTGGTGGTCTTCCTGAAATCGTTGGGGGGTTTTCGTTCCGTTTTCCAGGCGCGTTCGCGGGAGCGAGGAGGAGGAAGAAGAGCATGGCCGGGAAGGGAGGGAAGGGGCTGATCGCCGCCAAGATAGCGGCCGGCATGGACAAGGAGAAGAAGCCGCCGATCACCCGCTCCGCGCGCGCCGGCCTCCAGGTCGCCCCCCTTTCTCCGCTCGCTTGTTCTTGTTCCGCTCGTCGCTCTGCTTCGTCCCTTGCGCGATGAGGGCTCGTTCTTGGGCGTAGCCGCTTTTCCTCCTCCACTGCGCGACGAAGGCTCGTTCTTGGACGTTAGATTGGGCTTGTTCTTAGCATACACGGTGGACGTGGATTGTTTTTGCGGTGGTCTGCCATGGCTGCTTGGAGCGGAAGACCTTGTTCTTGCCTTGTTGGCCTCTTGTTATGATTAGCGCGCAAAAGATTTGGTTGGGGAATTTTCTTTTGTTAGTCTGGGTAGTCGTTGGCCTGGAAGGCTGGAACTTTTGAAGTAGAGCGTTCACGTGCGATGCTTATTTGCTGGTTTGCTTGTTTGATCACAGGCGTTGGCCTGGAACACCAGTAGGGAGCAGGAATAACTGGAAATTAAGATTTGTTTAATTGCTGGTTTTCTTGTTTGATCGTGTATTCTGGGGCTCTGGGCATTATCATGGACATAACACGACATGTGTAGGTGTAATAGTGTAATACTACGTTCAAGGGTGGCCGATGAGGTGCATAGTACAGTTTTGATTGATTGGTCATCTAATTGCCTGTGCTGGTTCTTTCCTTTATGGGGTCGATCTATATATGTAGGGATGCTGTCCATGATTGTTTTCTTTGAGCTGTGGCTCAGGGGCTTAACTCCCACTGCTGAATGATTCTATATTTGGTGGTGTGTGTATCTATGCAAGAATTGGGACCATCTAGAGTTGAAACTGAACATAAACATTAATTCTGTATGTGGATTACCTTACACGCGTTGAGGACTTTTCAAACTGTATACTGGACTGAACTTTTTTTGTTTTTAGCTCTTGCTTAGATCTGCACGATGGACTATTTTTAATTAGCTGAGTTTGTCAGAAATTCCAACCCCTAGAGGCTTTATCTTCAGTAGGCAGTATCATTTATTTATTGTTCATTTGGATTTGGGAAAACTAAGATTTGCTTTTCTTGTCCAAGTCATGCCATACAGCCACAACGGTGTGCCCTGTTTCTGCTTGGTGCCCGTGACATGTTTTCCATATCCTTTTGCACCCTGTGGGCTTTTCAATCCTTTTGCACCCTGAGTTTTTTCAAACATGGCGTCCCCACATAGCGGAAACCAAATATCAGTCCTAATCTTTGCACTGATGAAAACATGGATGAAAAGCAGATCAGGTGTCGCCATTGTCTGTAAAATGTGATTGTTCCCCTGAGGCCTCTAGTCATCAGGTTCTTGGACCCTCGGGCTCACTGAACTTCTGAAGAAACAATGGCTCATAGTTGCAGATAACTTCTGAAGGAACAATGGTTCATAGTTGCATATATGAATAGTAGAGCTGTGCATTCAGAAGTCACTACATTGAAATAACATAAGACACTATTGACTATTGTCTTTACAGACTGCCCTTATGTAGCAGTAGCACCTGTTTAGACTTAGAGTTTAGACTGACCTTGGCTTCTGTCCTCAATCCATCCGTTGTGTGGTTGAAACTAGTCTCATGTATTGTTAGGTGTTGGTTTGCCAAATCCACAAAAGTTTCTGAAATCCCCTGTATTTGCTTTGTGCGGAGAGTATAGTGACGGTCAGGGCATCATCATCAGACGTATAGTATGTTTTTTATTTATTGCTGAGCTTACACTGTATGTATGCCTTTGTTGCATTATCTTTTGTTCTTGTTCAGAAGAACATCTGATAGACGTAGATGAACAAGTAAATGATGGATGGATTGATTGATTACACAGGTTGTTATTATTATAACCTTATATATAAGCTGATGATTGATCATTTGTAAACTCGATTGATTCAGTTCCCCGTGGGGCGCATCCACCGGCAGCTGAAAGAAAGGTCACAGGCGAGCGGGCGGGTGGGAGCGACGGCGGCCGTGTACGCGGCAGCCATCCTGGAGTACCTGACAGCGGAGGTCCTGGAGCTGGCCGGGAACGCGAGCAAGGACCTCAAGGTGAAGCGCATCAGCCCGCGGCACCTGCAGCTGGCGATCCGCGGGGACGAGGAGCTGGACACCCTGATCAAGGGCACCATCGCCGGCGGCGGCGTCATCCCCCACATCCACAAGTCCCTCATCAACAAGGCCGTCAAGGAATGAACGAACGGGGGGCGAGTAAGTTCGGTCGGTCCCCCTGTTCGGTGGCTCGGCGCTGCTGCCATGTCACGGTGGTTCTTGCTTGATGTCCTGATAACCTCTGAGACTGTGAGACAAACCTGGTAGTAGTAACCTGAGAATGAAGATTTGCGCTGCTGTCAGACCTACTATGGCTGCTGACATTGTATAATCTGTGATGAGTGAGATACGGTACCTGCACCTCTTCGGGCTTCGCTGTGAAGTCATTGTTGCTTGGTTGGGTTTGGGCAGTTTTGGCTGTGCTCGAGCTCGTTTCTTGCAGGAATGGATGATAGAATGGTTGGCTGATGCTGATGTTGCCTTGTTCTTTTTTCCTTACTGCAACTTACTTTCTGGGCCGTTTCTGAGCTTCTTGGGCCTCGGCTCTACAGATGAATCTGTCATAGTAGTAGATACAGCCCAGCTGCTGGAGTATCGTATCTTGGGCCATGGGCTGGATTTTGCACAGAACCTGGATCCTACGTGACGTGGGCAGACGGGCTCAAACAGTACATACAAACGGTTTGGATTTCCCTGACGACGAAGCATTTGCATTTCCTCCCCTTCGTGTAGTCCGGCAAGGGCAGAGGGGGAATTTCCGGGGAAAAGAAACTTTGGGGGGGTAACCTTGCCTTGACCAACCAAGAATTGGCCACAACCACCGGTGCGCGGAGCGAGCATTCCATCCTATCATGCCAAGCAATCTAGCACTTGCGTAGCCAGGAGTCCTGGAACCTTTTGGTTCATCCTCTCACGTGTCAACGCTACTCCAGGCACTTTCGTGGCATGCACTGCATCGTGCCATGGATGGAAACTTTTCGGCGTCACGATCCGGCACATGCCGCGGCTCCATGGTCGCATCGAGAAAGAGGTGTCATACATGGCCTGCGTTTGTGCAAACTTTGATCCGGCACGTGCTGTTCCATGCTCAGGTCGAGAGAGAGGACCTGTTCCGTGACAGACAAATTCGAGATGCATGTGCTTTGTTTGGGCGTTCAGCAAGGTTATTATAGGGGAAAACACAGCGCAAAAGTGTAAGATGGCAGGAGCATACATAATTGCAGCTGCTGCGTGGTGTGGGGTTTGTATATTGTAGGATGTGTGGAAGAGGGCGAGATAGAGATGGATCCATCGATCCATATCGATCACAACACAATCCATGTGAGGCTGCTGCAGCATCCATGCTTGCGTTTGCGTTGCTGGGTCAGGCAGGCAGGCCGCAGGCACCTCACACCACCTCCCATCGGATGGATCATTGTTCAGTGTCTCACGGCTTGGATCAGATGCATAATGCCTTTGCCCTTCTCTCAAGTCACTGTCATGCTGGCCCAAAAGAGACACGCACACTCCAGGCACTAACTAGTACCCTGCTTCTCAAAACAATTTGTTTTTTTTTTCTTCTTCTCATTCATTCCTTATCCATGGATAGGGGTGTGGGGCCCACTGTCTGATAGTACTATATGGCTGTTGTTAGAGGGTGAACAACCTTACCCAATGTGTGATGGTGAGTGGAACCGTTACTACTACGACCGAGGTTAGACCTTCGTTCCAGTGAATCGATCGGCCGGTGCATGAATCGCAATGGGGGTACAACATGAAACCAACACGAAAAGACCAGAAATTCCTGGCGGGACAGGGGAAAAAAAAAGAACCCACACCATCGTCTGCCACCTTTGAACGGGCAGTGCCATTTTATTTCTGTTACGATGAATTGATGGCATGCGCATTGCTTGTTGTTGGTAAAATACATCAATGCTACAAGGACTAGTTTTAATTGTAAACTAGCTAGCAGGACCTGCTGTTTCTTAGGCCTTGTTTAGATACCACGCAAAATAATTTTGCGTTCTACAGTAAATGTTAGAACACTAATTTGGAGTATTAAACGTGAATTAATGATGAAACTTATTCCACAACCCCGGTAAAATCGCGACACCTTTTTAATGAGCCTAATTAGGCCATAATTAGACAATGTTGTGCTACAGTAAATAGTCTTTAATGACGGGTTAATTAGGCTTCATGATTTTCCGTCCACCCGTGTAATTAGTTTTATATTTAGATCATATTTAGTCCTCCTAATCTTCGATTTACAAATGCTACAGTAAATTTTACAAAATAATTTTGCAAAATTTGAGCTATTAAACAAGGCCTTAAAAGAAAACAGGGGAAGATGCTAAAATGATTATGAAGCCTGTTGTGTCCGGTATGTCATTTTTCATGTGTTCCATCCTGGTTCATGCGTGCTTCATGTCTACTAGATTTCACGAAAACTCAGGCAAATGAAGTGCCACAAGCATGCAAAGAAGCAATGCTTTGACGGTAGACCAAGATGAGGACTTTGTGTATGTATATATATTGCAGTCTAGCTATGGATATATAATACGTTGTATACAGTGACTAGAGAGAGAGCTTAAGTTCCGCGATCCCTAATGAGAGCTTAAGTTTCGTGATCCTTTGAGCGCATAGAGAGAGCTTAAGTTCCGCGATCCCTAGTGAGAGCTTAAGTTTCGTGATCCTTTGAGCACATATATTTCTCACATGAGATATTAGAAGAAACCAAATCAAATTGGTTCATGAATTGGATATCCTGGAATCCTTCTAAAGTGGGATTTTTGTGTGCCCATTTCTGTCCGTCCATTTGTGGTTTTGTGTAAATTGAAACATTGTTATTTTTATTAATCTCTTAGGCTTTGCATGACATATTTTAAAAAATTAAAGCTTATGGGTCATCTGTTACGATGACATGTAACCGACAACGGCTGCGTAAAAAATGCATATTGACTATGCGGATGTTAGAATCCTTCTGTAGCATTATAGGGCGCCCATCATGACACTTTTTTTAGATAAAGGATAGTTCATATCTGGCTCCATATATTAAAAGATAGGCTCAGACCTAAAAAATTACAAATGAGTCATTTCAGCATCCACATAAACATGAAAACGGGAATAAGGTTTTGACTACTAAAGTCTAATAAATCTTGTAGATAATTATCCATTAGAACCAAAGAAACGCAAGGCTGAGGTCTCCAGGTGTTTTGCTACTAATACCAGTTGATCTTGTAAATCCTCATGTCATTGTAATTTTGCCCACTGTCGTAACTAGTGTGTTGCTCTAAAAAGTAAGATTGTGAATTGCAGTTGTCAAAAAACACCTTGTTTCATGTTATCCATACGGCCCAACGTAGCATCGATAATGTTGTTAATAACATAGCACTTGATTTACTAAAGACTATAAACAATGTGAAGGTTTAGCACATGATACTCATTATCCACGAGCTAAAAAATTTATCCGCTCTATTAATTGTTCTTTTTTCTAATGAGAAATGGATGAGTATCTCTATTTCTTATTTTATATAAAAAATATAGAAAAGATTTCACTCCATTAATTGTTCTTGTTTTCTATTAAGCAAGAGTATCTCTATATATATATAGAGAGAAAATAACTTGGTCGATCATAGAATGATTTCGTGAACAAGGGTGTCTTTCATCAAATTAAGACTTGTACCATGTTTCTTTAGTTAATAATAATTAATAGTATATTAACTGGAAACGTACCCAGCCGCAAGTGCATAAAAACAAAATGTTGGTGCTGAATTAGGGCCTGTTTGGTACAGCTCTGTCGGTGGTACAAAAAAGGGGTACCCCGATCAACGCAAACACCCGAACGCTCAATCTCCGTCTCGCCCGAGCCCTCCCAGCCAGGCCTCGGGCGAACGCTCGCTCTCCGTCTCGCCCGAGCCCTCCCAGCCAGGCCTCGGGCGAACGCTCTATCTCCGTCTCGCCCGAACCCTCCCAGCCAGGCCTCGGGCGAGCGCTCTATCTCCGTCTCGCCCGAGCCCTCCCAGCCAGGCCTCGGGCGAACGCTCTATCTCCGTCTCGCCCGAGCCCTCCCAGCTAGGCCTCGGGCGAACGCCCCATCTCCGTCTCGCCCGAGCCTCCCAGCCAGGCCTCGGGCGAACGCTCTTTCTCCGCCTCGCCCGAGCCCTCTGAGCCAGGCCTCGGGCGAGCACGATCGCTCTCCGTCTCGCCCGAGCCCTCCAGGCCTCGGGCGAGCGTGCCCCTACACCTCGAGCCTTAACGCACGGGCCTCGAGCGGTACAGACAGCCGTACCAGCCCCATACCACGCATTTAATGCCTTCACCTACTCCGGTCATGTCCACTGGTGCACAGCACGTACCACAGTAACTCGGTGTAAAGGTCAAGTCTCGTTTTCACCACAAGCATGGGCAAAAGGGCACCAGTACAGCACTGTTCGGCCATACCATGCACTGTAACACCTCGAGGCCGGCTCCGTGCCCCTTGAGCCCCTGCAAACGCCACCTCGAGGCCAGCTCTGCGCCCCTCGAGCCCCCGTGGCACCACCTCGAGGCCGGCACCGCGCCCCTCGAGCCCTGACAAGCTCTCTCACTCTTGGAAGCCAGGTACTCCAAGACCTGGAGGGACCCCGCTACGTCCTGTACAAGCCGGAATGGGCGCTGTACGGCTTCCACTCCGCCACGCCTCCATGACCGCGCCCGGGATGGAGGCCACGCTTCAAGGACGCCTCAACAGCAACGCCCACGTCGGCTACAATGTCTTCGACAAGACAGGATTCCTACCCTACTTCGTATTGGGCGCCGTACGCCCCAACACTTGTAAAACCCCTGTGTAACTCTGGCCTCCCCTTGCCCTATAAAAGGGGACGCCAGGGCCCTCATTCGCAGGTGGACAAACACGTTAGAGCGCCTTACACCCATACACTTAAGTCCGGACCCCGGTCCACGCTCACCAAGCTTGTATTCGCCCCTGTACAAGCACTTAGGTGCAAGTAATACAAGAACATCCCCCGCTGGACGTAGGGCCTTCTTTGCCCGAACCAGGATAAATCCTTGTGTCCTCTTGCATCACCATCCAGGAAGAGAAGCACGCGATCATATTACTCGTTGGTGTGATACCCCCGGGTACGAAACACCGACAGTTGGCGCGCCAGGTAGGGGTGCGCGTGTCCGAGACATTTTCTCGCTATCTCCTGGATGGCTTCTTTGACTCCTTCGTTCTCTGCCGGTGCCGTCGTGTGGTTCGGGAACCTTGAGTCCCTAGCCGCCGGCAACGGCAACGAGCTGACCCCGCTCTCCACGGAGGGCCCGAGCGGAAGGCGTGTCACACCACCCCGCGTGGGGGGCATGACGCGTCGTCTGAACCACCACGCGTCGCCACTTCGCGAGCGGCGCCGTGGTCACCATCGTCGCCAGGCACAGGCGGTGCCGGCGGCGTACGCCCACTTCCCCGCGGTCGGCGCAGAATCCCTGAGGGGAAACCTGCCCGGCACGCGGCCGGCGACCTCCAGGGCGCGGGCGCGCTCCCCCGGCAAGTTCGCGTCCGTCACACGTGCGGACCGGCACGTCTGGTATCCCACCAGGGAGTGCTTCCAGCTCGAGGGGGTGGTGAGCGAGACCGAGGACGACGACGACGACGACGTCAGGCCAACGCTCAACCTCAGAGCGCCCAACGACGTGGCTACGGCGGGCGGTTCGCGCGTTCAGGCAAGAAGCAAATCCTCAGCCTCGGTTGCACCGCCTCAACACGACGACAGCCGGGCGGCGCAACTCGCACAGGTGCGGGAGGCAATCCCCAAGACCGAGGAGGAACGACAACGCCTGTTGCAGCTCCAGCAAACTCTGATGCAGGAACCACCCCAGCCTCGAGGAGCCGGAGCTCGAGGTCGGGTTCGAGATGCCTACCGACGGACCCTCGAGGACGGGG
The DNA here is from genome assembly GCA_009763385.1 of Coix lacryma-jobi var. lacryma-jobi. Taxonomy (NCBI): domain Eukaryota; kingdom Viridiplantae; phylum Streptophyta; class Magnoliopsida; order Poales; family Poaceae; genus Coix; species Coix lacryma-jobi. The sequence goes on from CM019831.1 coordinate 23,969,029, forward strand.
CGCCAGCACGCCCCGATGTGTGCTTCCCGCGAGCCGGGCAAAACGTGGTGGCGGCCGCAATGCTGCTCCGCGATCTGCCCGCCGTCTCCAACCCCGACGCCAGACGCATGCTTGGGGAAGTAAAGAGCCTCCTCGAAACGGCCGCTGTGCAGATAGCCGAGCGCTCGGCCTCGCGCCAGCGCAGGGCAGCCTCGGAGAAGCCAGCAGACGCGCCCTGCAGCAAGCACGAGACGTCGGTCCGCCAGCTGGACGCCCCTCAAGCCAGACTAGACCAAAAGCGGGTCGCGGACAGCCGGCAAACCCTCGAGCCCCCAGGCCCCAGGGTCTTCAGCCGAGCCATCCGCAGCTCGACCCTCCCCGACCGCTTTCGACCACCAACCAACGTGGTAAAGTATGACGGGGAGGTCGAGCCCAAGCTCTGGCTCTCAGACTTCCGCCTAGGCTGCCAACTGGGCGGAGCGAAGGGCAACGACCGTGTGATCATACGCCAACTCCCACTTTACCTCTCGGACACCGCCCGCCGGTGGCTCGAGGGGCTCCCGCCGGATCAGATCCATGACTGGGCCGACCTAGTCAGGGTCTTCGACAGGAATTTCAAGGGGACTTGTGCGCGCCCAGGCAACTCCTAGGATCTGCGACGTTGCAGGCAGGCAGCGGACGAACCCCTCCGCGACTTCGCTCGGCGGTTCTCGAAGCAGCGCCTCGAGCTCCCTCACATACCCGATGAGGAGGTCATCTCGGCGTTCCTCGCAGGCACGACGTGCCAAAAGCTGGTCCACGAGTTAGGGCGCTACCGTCCCGGGATGATCGAAGACTTGATGGATCAGGTCACCAGCTTCGCCTCCGGCAACGAGGCAGTGGGGGCCTTCTTTGGCCACTCCGCGGGCCGAGGCGAAGGGCAGAAGGCAAGGCACGACGACGAGGACGACGACGACAAAGAAGTGCGCGTGGGCTCCCGCCGCAGACGAGCTGGCTAAGTCGGCACCCACGCACGACGCCGCCCCTCGAGCCGGACTCGGGGGCTCGACCTTCGACGCCCCACATCGGGCTGGGCTCGGGGGCTCGACGTCCCTTCGACACCGCTCCTCGAGCCGGACTCGGGGGCTCGACGTCCCTTCGACGCCCCACCTCGAGCCGGACTCGGGGGCTCGACGTCCCTTCGACGCCCCTCCTCGAGCCGGACCCGGAGGCTCGACCCTCGACGCCCCTCCTAGAACCGGACTCGGGGGCTCGGTCTTCGACCTTCAGCGCTGCCCCACGAAAACAACCCCGAGCCCGACTCCAGCTCGGAGCTTCGAACAGCTACATCGTTTTCTATCCCTAAAAGCCTCGAGGCTTCGTTCATTTCTCGTATTTTGTGCACACGTCGCATCTTGAATGAATAAAAGTTCATTTCCAAGTTCTTTATTTCGTTCAAATCAAAGGTAGCCTCGACCCTGCCTTACTCAGGGACGAGCCTTCCTCGGGGCCTGTCAGCGGGCGTCCCCCCTCAGACTCCGGAAAAAGCACGCCTTTCTTTTCAAAAATTCGACCCTCATCTCAATTCGCACCTCGAGCGCACTAGCAACGTCTAAGTCCCTAAAATGCCTCGAGCCTCCAAGAGTCGGGGGGCGTCGACGTAGACGACCACCTACGCCCCAGGGCTACGGTACCCTACCTACGCCTCACCTCGAGGAACTCGCGACGCATGTCGAAGGAAAACAGACTAAGCCGGTAAAAGCTCGAGCTCGCGACGAAGAGAGATGATCGAGTAAATTTGAAAAGAAAACAGCTTCATTAAATAAATAAGTCATACGCGTATGTCTGGCCTCGACGGCCCATAAGTTTTGACACGAATTTTTACAAGGGCCTCGACACCCAAACTTGGCACGCAGGTCGCGGTCTGGTACTCCTCCCCAGGATCTTCTGCCGCACGCTCAGCCTTGACGTCCGAGCCAGAAGGAGGGAGGGCCCCTACACCGCCGTCCGCATTAGGAGGCAGCATGTCCTCCTCGACATACCGGCGCCGTCTCCAGATGGCAAAAAAGGTAACCGAATACCTTTAATGTGCCTATCTAACCTCGTCTCAAGCCGGTTGACAGGTACACCTAGCGATTCTGCATTCGCTCAACTACCGGGGCCGTCCGCGGCCACCGCTCCGACCTCCTGACCGTCGTCTTGGTGCCACGAACTCCACTCCCGACGAAGGCTTCTTCACAAAGGTAAAAACGGGCCCCGGCCCCAAGTCTCGAAGCAGCGAAGGCTGGCCCTCGAAAAGGGTTCGACAACCGGCTTCGAGCACCCGAGTCAGGGACACCAAGGGGCGCCACTCACGGCATTACTCGAGGGCCGAGCCCTCGAGGCCCCTCACGTGTATCCAAGGCGGGGAGCTCGACGTGTAGTGAGATCCCCTCGGAGGGAGGCATCGAGCCACCGGGTCCTATCGAATGGACCCGGCACTCCTGCAGACTGAGCACCCATGCTTTATGAGACCGCCTCCGGGCCACAGTCGACCCCTATCGAACGGGGCACGAGCTCTCACTTGGATTCCCCCGTTACCAGCTCACCGGGAACCTCGATACTCGCCCGATCCGTTCGTGGTAGTACGAGGCATCCCACCCCGCATCCTTTCGAAAGGGTTCAGCGGGATGACAAGCCAGGGTAGCCGGCGTACCGGATAGCTAGCCGGACGGTCGGCTCAGCCTGGCACCCCTCGACGAAAGAGGGTTAAATAACTCGAGCAGTTGCGACTGATCTTTTTCCTTTGTGTGAGCATGAGATTTTCAGGCTTCGGACGAACGCCCCTCCGAGCCAGGCCTCGGGTAGAGTTTCCCACGACAAAGAAGAAAGGCGCGCCCAGCGGGCAGAAGGTTTCCCAGCGACGGAGGTTTCTTCAAAAGGATCCAAAACTCAGGGACTCGACACTCCAACACCACTAACGCTCGCAAAAAGCCCACGAGGGAGTTCCAACCACTCCCCCGTGGCCTCGGGGGCTACTGTCGGTGGTACAAAAAAGGGGTACCCCCGATCAACGCAAACACCCGAACGCTCAATCTCCGTCTCGCCCAAGCCCTCCCAGCCAGGCCTCGGGCGAACACTCGCTCTCCGTCTCGCCCGAGCCCTCCCAGCCAGGCCTCGGGCGAACGCTCTATCTCCGTCTCGCCCGAGCCCTCCCAGCCAGGCCTCGGGCGAGCGCTCTATCTCCGTCTCGCCCGAGCCCTCCCAGCCAGGCCTGGGCGAACGCTCTATCTCCGTCTCGCCCGAGCCCTCCCAGCCAGGCCTCGGGCGAACGCCCCATCTCCGTCTCGCCCGAGCCTCCCAGCCAGGCCTCGGGCGAACGCTCTTTCTCCGCCTCGCCCGAGCCCTCTGAGCCAGGCCTCGGGCGAGCACGATCGCTCTCCGTCTCGCCCGAGCCCTCCAGGCCTCGCGCGAGCGTGCCCCTACACCTCGAGCCTTAACGCACGGGCCTCGAGCGGTACAGACAGCCGTACCAGCCCCATACCACGCATTTAATGCTTTCACCTACTTCGGTCATGTCCACTGGTGCACAGCACGTACCACAGTAACTCGGTGTAAAGGTCAAGTCTCGTTTTCACCACAAGCATGGGCAAAAGGGCACCAGTACAGCACTGTTCGGCCATACCATGCACTGTAACACCTCGAGGCCGGCTCCGTGCCCCTTGAGCCCCTGCAAACGCCACCTCGAGGCCAGCTCTGCGCCCCTCGAGCCCCCGTGGCACCACCTCGAGGCCGGCACCGCGCCCCTCGAGCCCTGACAAGCTCTCTCACTCTTGGAAGACAGGTACTCCAAGACCTGGAGGGACCCCGCTACGTCCTGTACAAGCTGGAATGAGCGCTGTACGGCTTCCACTCCGCCACGCCTCCATGACCGCGCCCGGGATGGAGGCCACGCTTCAAGGACGCCTCAACAGCAACGCCCACGTCGGCTACAATGTCTTCGACAAGACAGGATTCCTACCCTACTTTGTATTGGGCGCCGTACGCCCCGACACTTGTAAAACCCCTGTGTAACCCTGGCCTCCCCTTGCCCTATAAAAGGGGATGCCAGGGCCCTCATTCGCAGGTGGACAAACACGTTAGAGCGCCTTACACCCATACACTTAAGTCCGGACCCCGGTCCACGCTCACCAAGCTTGTATTCGCCTCTGTACAAGCACTTAGGTGCAAGTAATACAAGAACATCCCCCGCTGGACGTAGGGCCTTCTTTGCCCGAACCAGGATAAATCCTTGTGTCCTCTTGCATCACCATCCAGGAAGAGAAGCACGCGATCATATTACTCGTTGGTGTGATACCCCGGGTACGAAACACCGACAAGCTCACAACAGCTTCATGAGCTGTTGTGAGCTATTTTTTTTTTGCCAAACACCATTTTGCAAAACAGCTTCACCTATGAAGCTGTTTTATTCCCTCTCTCACGAAAACAGCTTCACTCATGAAGCTGGAAAAAGTAGCTTTTCATAGCTTACACCTCCATTTTTCTCTCCCAACCATGCATGAAGTTGTTAGTAAAGCTGTTTTGTCAAACACTTTTTTTCAAAACAGCTCAGCTTCACCTAATAAGTTGCTCATAAAGCTATTTTCTAAAATAAAACAGTTTCACTAGTGAAGCTGAGCTGTACCAAACGGGCCTTAGTTTCGTGCACGGTGCTGGGAGTTGTTGGAGAAGGCAGGGCAGGCACGTTACCTGCTTTCGGAGCCCACAACCGAAGGATTCGATCCATCCTACAATCTAGCAATCCGTAACACTTTATAATGCCGTGAAAACTTTGTCAGTGTGTCACGATTTGGCACATGGTGTGTTCCACCAACGCCGTTTGGAGCAAGCAGTGACGCTAGCTAGTGAATCACGCACGCATTCTGTCGCGTAAAGTTTACTAATAAGCTAATAGCCTGGCATAATGGCCAATCTACTCGACGGGCGAATATCTGAAAGAAGAAGGAGCTGGCTTTCTCCCTGCAAGCAGGACGACTCACAAGTAAAGATGTCAACGGGGCCGTTCCCCGATTCCCCGCGGGGAATTCCCCTATTAGGGGACGGGGATGGTACAAAATTAGTCCCCACGGGGATTTATACGGTACAAAACATCTCCCCGTCGGGGATGACGGGGACGGGGATGGTTGTCAAGTTCCCGTCCCCGTTCCCCGCTACCCCGCATCGCTACAGATGCAATGGCCATCTAAAAGCCCAGTAGCCAACCAAGAATATATATACCATGAGTTGTGTAACCCTAACCACAATTTTTCTCCTCGCCGCAACTTCATGTCTCTGCTCCCCACCAGCCTCCGACTCTCAGTAGACACCGGCGACTTCAACTAGGCTCGCTCTGTCTGCATAGCCACGCCGCTACGCAGCCATGCCGGAATAGCAGGTGCGCATGAGCTGCCTGCCCGCTCTGCCTCACTCTGCGGTGCTGTTCTACCTACTGCTTGCTTCATCTCTGTTATGGTCTCCTTCAAAATACACGAGGAGTGAGCAGAAGATGGACGTTTGTTGTGCCGAGAACTGCAGCAGCGAAGAACTATAGCAAGTGAAAGGAATCGCAGAAGATTAATTCCACTGATAGACTCATACGGAGTAGGAGTCATCTTTCTTTTTTGCTATTTGGATCTGAGAGAAGAGAAATAGTATTTTTTTTCTCATGTATTTTCTCCCGCGTGTTTTCTTTGGATCTGAGAGAAGAAAACTGCAGTGTTTATTCTGGCATGAGAAGTAGCAATGGTTCTTTCTTTGCATTTTGTGAGATTATACAGTGATGATTATGCCATTTCTTCTGAAATGAAGCAAATTTTGTTACGGGGATGGGATCCCCGCGGGGATTTAATCCCCGCTCAGGGACGGGGATGGTAGGAAAGTTCTCCCCGTCACTTTTGACGGGGACGGGGATGGGGGTGATTTTATCCCCGCGGGGACGGGGATGGGATGCTAACCCCCGATGGGGAATTCCCCGTTGCCATCCTTACTCACAAGCAAGTCACATGTGCTTTGTTAGGACGCAGCAAGGCTCATGAACAGAGCAGCCAAAAAGTAGGGAGATCACCAACATGTCCATGTGCTAGCTTAGTTTTAGGCCCCGTTTGGTTGGGCTGTGGCTTTTGGAAAAGCAGCTGTGATCTGTGGCTTTTTGAAAAGTAGCTTTCGAAAAATAGCAATAAGGCCCTTTGGTTATACAACTTCAGCTTTTGGAAAAGCAGCCGGCTGCAGGTCCCATATGTCATATGTCAGCTGACCCCACATGTCATCCTCTCACTCCATCTTCAACCTCTTGCCATGGCCGCGCGCTTGCCAGGGCCGGCCACGCGCCCGCAAGGGAGGGCCGCGCCGCCCACCGGGACCTGGCTGCGTCGGTCGCTCGCTGGGACTGGAAGCGCTGCTCGCCGGGGCTGGCTTGCGCCTGCCAGGGAGGGCCGCACCACCCATCGGGACAGGCCGCGGCGGCCGCTCGCCTGGGGCTGGCCGCGTCCCTCGCCGGGGAGGTCCGCACCGCCTGCCGAGGCCTGGTGGCCGCGCCGCTCGCCAAGGCTGGCCCTGCGCCTGCCGAGGAGGCATCGCCGCTCACCGGGATTGGCCGCAACAGCCGCTCGCCCGGGGCTGGCCGTGCCGCCCGCCGTGGAGGTCCGGCCACTCGTCGAGGCTAGGGATGTGCTCGCACCGGGGACCTCGCACCGATGCTGTCGCGCGTTGGTTCTGCTTCGCGGATGGGAGAAAGGATGCGGATGAAAAAATGAATCGTTTTCTTTCATAACCAGTGGCAGGTGGGTAATTTGTAGACCCAAAAGCCAGTGAAAGTAGGGGGTGAGGTGCTTTTGGATTTGTACTACAAAAAAAGCTACTTTTGGGTAAAAGCACTTGTGGCTTTTGAGCCCTTTGGTTGCCTTTTAGCTTTTGCAAAAGCAAAAGCAGGTTGAAAAGCCCAACCAAAGGGGGCCGCCCCATGCATGTTGCTGGCAGCAGACACTCTGCACCTCGCTGATATATATGTCCATGCAGCCCGAGACACGAAGGCACGACATAAAACACATTTTTTTAGCCTGGTACAAGCATGGCACGGCCCGGTGCTACAGGCCGTGCCTGGGCCTTCCATCAGGCCCGTGGGCCGGCACGGGCACGGCCCGGTCCGCAACACATGGCCCGATGGCGGCCCGGCCTGCTAGAAGCCCATCCTCATTCCCCTCCCTCCCTAACCCTAATGGCCCTAACTCTCGGCCTGGCACCTGGCGGCCGCGGCCTCCCGCACACGCAGACAGAGACAGGCGCTGAGCCCCTCCCTCCCACTGCGCTGCCGCCCCTCCCCACCCTCCACCCGACTCCCCGCACCCGAGCCCCAGCGAGGTAGCAACGCAAGCGCGCTGCGCCGCCGCCCCTCCCCACCCTCCCCCCGGCTCCCCGCACCCGAGCCCCAGCGAGCTAGCGACGCAAGCGCGCAGCACCGCCGCCCCTCCCCCACCCTCCCGGGCGTGGCGGCTTCTTGGACGCCCTCCCCATGCGGCACCGCGCACGACAGCTCCCTCTCCATCGTCGAGGCAACGGCGCGGCACCCTCCTCTTCCTCGTCGTCTCCCTTTCTCGCTCCCTAGTCCCCACGCGGCCACGCCGCACGCTGCAGGCTCCTCTCCTCCACGTGCGGTGGCGGCGGGTGACGCCCTCTAGGCTCCAGCCCTCTTCCTCCAGCCGAATCTCGGGTGCCCGGATCTCCGGCGACGGCTGCGCCTCCTCCTAAGCCGGCGGCGGCTGCGCCTCCTCCTAGGTCGGCGGCGGATCTCGGACGCCGGTGGTGGGAAGCAGGCCTCGGGCCTGCCCGACCTGCTTCCTAGGTCGTGCCTCTCGGGCTAGCCCGACACGGAATTTGGCCCATGGGCCCATGTCTGGGCCGGCGGCCAAGCCCGTGGGCTGCTAAGGCACGACACGAGAGGCCCGCGGGCCATGCCGGCCCAGCACAACGCCGGCCGTGCCTAGCCCGGGCCCGGCCCGGGCCGTGGCGGGCCGGCCCGATGGCCATCTATACTCGCTAATCGTATTTGATGCACGGTTTCAGGGTTATCATATATATATATATATATATATATATATATATATACACGTCTACAGCTAAATCAGTGTGGATGCACCCATGATATATCCTAGCCTTCTCTCAAGTCAAGTCACTATCATGCTGGCCCAAAAGTAGGCACGACATTCGCTGCCTTCCTGTTACTCGTTTTCGTTCGCTTGCGTGCTCGTGGACATGATATTACCTAGAGAGACTACTGCTAATTGTTCTTCGTCAACACGAAGGGCTCCTATGGATTCGTCGTTCCCCGTGGGGATACTCGTATGATCCGCGGGCGACGACCCGGGCTGTGCTCCCCTCTATGATCCACGAGACCATTTGGATACTATAGGGGACAAAAGAAGCCCGTGTGTTTTCAGCCTCATACCCGTCCATCCACGGGGCTTAAAATAAACACCTCTTGACTCGTGATTCATCTTCCCCGACGCTCTCTGTCTCCCGCATGGTGTGTGCCTCTTCTCGCAAACAAAGAATGGCGGCTAGGGTTTGGGAGTTGCTCTCTCCAACTCATATGTCGACCATCATCGCTCCCTCCGTCTTGCAGCCATCTATCGCCCCTCTCCTGCTCGTACGTCGACCTCTCTCCATGTGGTAGCTGATGTTCTCAAGCCCTCGTCCGCCGCGTCCTCCACTGTCATCGCTGCCGCAACAACATGGCGAACCAAGGGGAGACCTCGACATCTGTTTTGGATCTGTAAGATATCATCGCCTCTGTCTTCATCCTCCTGGGCCGATCTGATTTGGTGGATTTCTAGGGTTTGGTTGATCTCGATCTGCGATATTCGGTTTCGATATATAGCTGGTGGATTCGCTTGGTAATAATTTTCTGGCGATGGCATGTGCAGGAAGGAGAAAAAAGTCACCGAACTGCAATGTCAAGCCCTTATGTCGAGCAGCCGATGAATCTTTTGTCTCTCTGCACCAATATGGAGAGGTTGCTGCTCTTCCACAGCAACACTGTGCTCCTCAGAGGTTGAATCTGAACTACTTGTGCTTTGCTATGTTGAGCTGATCAGTTAATTTTTGTCACACAACCAATATGTCAGTGGCTGACCGGAATTAGTTTCATTTGGAATGCAGATTTGTTAGAAAAAAATCATAGCTTTATCCCTGTTCAAGTGTGCAACGATGCATTTGTTTTGTTTGAGGACCAGAGTATGCTAAGGAAGAAATTATGCTTTTCAAAATCTGAACTGGGTTACTAATTTTGCATTACAGTTATGCTGACAACTTATATGCAATGATTACTAAATCTTTTTACCTCACCATTCACACCGTCCTTGTCCATTCTTAAATGTTTGCCCTCATAATTAATTTCTACCTGCTTGTTGACACACACAGTAGTAATTAATTGAGCATTGCATCTATGGAGCTTATGCATCCACATGTCTTCTAAAAGATTTACTTTTAGGCTGTGGCTAGCTGCACAAGAGGTCAATGGGAAAAGGACTGGAAATGGAAGTAGAGTATGCCTCTCTCTTCTCATGTGTATGTCTGCAAGATGGCGATAGTAAAAAATTGAATTAGAACTTGAGATTATGTTTCCGAAATGTGAAAACAAGTGATCTAGATACTACTGATGATGTTGTATTGGTTGTCTGAACTCTGTTAAGTCCTGCAATTATCTGTACTCAACTCTGCATTATTTGTCATCTCTGACTAGGTCCTGTCTTGCACTTATCTGTACTGAATTTTTGTATGAAAATTATTTTGAAAATTAAATAGTGCATAGATCAAATATAAAACGAAATGTTTTGATATACCCAACTTTGAGTTTGCCAATTGCAGGTCTCTATCATGCTGTTCAGGAAATATCATATTGTATCATACTTTATGGGCTCATACAGATACAAATGTCATTTTCTTGTTCAGGTAAAAATGCAAGTGTTCGAGCTGAATGGTCAATTAAATTCTTATAAAATTTTTGTTTGCTTTCAAAGGTTGGAGAAAGGAACACGATGTTGGCAGTGTCAAGACACATTCCGTTGGTAGTCAAGTTCTTGTTAGAGGTTGGAGCTTACCCCAAACATTACCGGCAAGGTAATTATTGTTCTCCCTTTGCCTTTGATGTCTATTTAATTCATACTATAGCTGCTGGTAGAGAGTTTTGCATAAGTACAATGACTATATGTCAATATTAACCATCAGTTGTATGAAGATAATTTTTATCATTGTTCATGTGATAACGAATTGTTTGTTCATGCAGGTTTGAAGGCGCAACTCATTTGAAGAGACACCATACAGCATCAAGATAAAGTACCATCATCGAATGTGCTAAGAGATCAGATCATCGTGATGCTGTTTTTTTGTTTATTTCTTGCTTGATTGAACTGGATGTAGCTACATGTCTGGCCTTACTTCCAAAATATGAAAGGCTATGAAATTATGTATTAATACTAAATTTTCCTGAGCTAAGTTTCAGCCTGAGAATACATCATTTCTGAATTCTCTGTGTTTCTCTGATTATTCTGTATATTTTTGATAGTCCAGGATTTGTATACCTGTGTTCCCAAACGGTGGCCGATAATTTTTCTCCGATAGGAACAGAGGTGGGAAGTGCAGTGGAGAATACCCCTTGGGGGCTTAACCCACGTGGGTTTTTTGACCCACCACCCAAAGGAGCCCGAAAAGACCAGAAATTCCTGGCGGGACAGGGAAAAAAGAACCCACACCATCATCTGCCACCTTTGAACGGGTAGTGGCATTTTCTGTTATCGATTGATGCCATGCATGCATTGCTTGTGTTGGTAACATACATCAATGCTACAATGATTAGTTTAAATGTAAACTAGCAGGACCTGCCGTTTCTTTAAAAAAAACAGGGGAAGATGCTAAAATGATTATGAAGCCTGTTGTGTCCAGTATGTCATTTTCATGTGTCCCATCCTGGTTCATGCGTGCCACATGTCACGTTTTTGGAAAAATTCATGCAAATGAAGTGCCACAGGCATGCAAAGAAGCAATGCACTCCTACTCACGTTGATGGTAGACCAGACGAGGACTTTGTGTGTGTATATATTCCAGTCCGGCTGTGGATATATAACACGTTGTATATAGTGACTAGAGACATCCCTAGTGGGAGCTTAATACATGTGATTCTTTGGGCGCATATATTGCTCACTTGAGATATTAGAAGAAACCAAATCAAATTGGTTCATGAATTGGATATCCTGGAAACTTTCTAAGGTAGGGTTTTTTGTATGCCCATTTCTTTCGGTCCATTTGCGGTTTTGTGTAAATTGAAACATTATTAATTTTATCAGTCTCTTAGGCTTTGCATGACATATTTTAAAAAATTGAAGCTCATGGTGTAAACTGCCGCGTAGAGAATGCATATTGACTATGCGGATATCAGAATCCTTCTCTAGCATTATATGGAGCCCATCATGGTACTTGATTTACTAAACACTATAAACAATGTGAAGGTTTAGTACATGATGCTCATTATCCACAAGCTAAAAAATTTATCCGCTTTATTAATTGTTCTTGTTTTCTATTGAGAAATGGATGAGTATCTCTATTTTTTATTTTATATAAAAATAGAGAAAAGATTTCGCTCCATTAATTGTTGTTTTCTAATGAGCAATAGATGAAGTATATATATATATATATATATAAAAGTGTTATTCTACACCCTAGGTGTAGAATACTGTTCTACACCAAAGTGTTGTACTGAATAGAATTCAGTATTGTTCAGTAGTCGCGGGTCAGTATTATTCAGTATTTTTTGATGCTAGGTGTAGTACTGATTGATACTGAACGTTGTTCAGTACTACTCAGTATTTTTTTTTTCTAGTCAATTTTGCACTACCGTATATATATATATATATATATATATATATATATATATATATATATACTATTAGGAGCCCTGGGCTTCAAATAGTTATAGGGAGCCCTAGCCCAAATCGATTCCATCGAACCAGCGTCCATGGATTCACCAACTTTTCTGGCACGTGTCCTAGCCTCAGGCAAATGTCCTCGTCTGGTTCACCCCTACCCAGAGTTATTTCAAATTGATTTGAATCTCATTTTTTCTTTATCCACTCTGTTTTCTCACAGCCACCCTCACCTACCCCCGGTGGCCTCCCCACCACCGCCCGACGCACTCGCCACCATCACCGGTGAGATCCATGGACACGACGTCGGCTCCTCCTCACCACGACGACATCCATGGGCGCGCGGGCCATAGCCGCGCAGATCCATGGAGGCGACGGCGGCCCATCCCCAACCCGGCGGCTCCTCCCCACCACAGCAAGATCCATGGGCGCGCGGGCCATAGCCGCGCAGGGGGTCGAGGGCGTCTGGCGATTCGTTCAGAGCGAGGACCTGGCCGCGATGCTCGTCGACGTGAAGGTTGCTCACCTCGCGTAGGTGGCTGGGGCGTCCAAGAATTCGAATTGAAAGGCCGACGCTGGGACGTCCAAGACTTACCTGCAGCAGGCCGGTACCATCTGCAAGAACGGCTTCCTCGTCATCAAGGGACGTCCCTGCAAGGTATATGTGTGCTTACATTTGGGATCGGTGGAAGGGCAGCGATAAGTATCGATCCGCGTCATTGTGGTGTGAAACTGGTGATACGAAGATGTATGTAGTCATCTCTGAAGTCTGGTTATACTAGTGTGATTGCTCGATGAGAATAGTTGTTGTTACTGTACCTTTTGATGGTTGAGCCACTATATCGGGATGGAATTTGCGGGAGTTGGATGCTGGATATATTTGATAGCTAGAAGACAGGGTAGTCGTGGTTGATTCCAGATTTTGCTATTGCCCGCCGAAATTACTAGAACTATATTTTGCTTCACAGGCTAATAGTTTCTGTACAACACGGCAAGCAACAGCCATTCTTGTACGTGACTTCCATTCTATTCATGCTCTTCAAATTTTCATGCAATTAAATATTTTATTTGGTGATCCAAAATATCTATGCGATGCAAATCTTGAAGAGAGATGAAAAAAGCATTTGCCCTCTTTAGTTGTTGGTGTTGTCTATGTGCATGTGTGTATATACAGGCACCTGAATCTCTCATGTGCTTGATGAAATTTCTCTGAGATTTTTTTGAATTATTGATTTTCTCATCTCGTCAAGCCATGAGAGGATTTTATACAACGTCTGTCAACAAAAATTTATGCATGCGGGACGCCAAAACCAACAAGCTGATAAGAGGATGTGGGCTTTTAATCTATTACCAGAATGTACACTTCTACAGGAGTACTCCCTTTTCCAATCTAAAATATTATTGAGTTCTATGCATTGTTTCTATGCAGTCGAGAGTGAACGACATCAAAGCTCACGGTGAGCAGATCGACAATGCTTGTGCGATTTATAAGGATCTGGATGAGTGTTTCATCATCTAGGCACACGGTGAGCAGATGGACAAGGTGTGCCCTTTTCTACTTGGCTCTTCTAGCTTCGTGATTGAAAGGTCCTTGTTTGGTTTTGGTAATTGAGTGACAACTTAGGTGGACTAATATGTGTTTAAAGTGAATTGCACAGGTGATTAGTCCACAGGTGATCATGTGTGAGCAACATATGCCATAGAGGTGAAATGGCTTGAAGGATGTTGAAATGCTCATGCATGAGATAAAGAAGGAGCTTATTGCATATGTGACATAACATGGAGTCATGTGGCTAAGATGGAGAAGATCAAGGCAAGACTTGGCTTGATGGACCAGTTGCGAAGGTGAAGGGCAAGTTGAGGCTTTGAAGCCGTTGGTACCGAGTGTCGGGAGGTTTAAGCAAGACTTGGCGCCGAAGGACCGAAGCGATGGTGAAGAGCAAGTGATGTCAAGATCGATGGACCATGGAGGCCATGTGATGATATGAAGTGAATCATATCATTTGATGATAGGTTGGTGCATGTGTTGCATCAACACCGGAGGAGATGGAATGGAATGCGCAAGGCAAAGGTATAATTGTAGGGCATTTCATTTCACCGGTCATAGGTGTGTAGAGAAGTTTATGACCGGATTTAGGATAGATGGCCGTACTATTAAGAGGAGCAAACTTGTTTGCATATCGGTCATCTAGTGCCACTTGAGCGATCTAACTTTGCGATGTTACTAAGATCGAGTGGCGTGGTGAGAGCAAGTGAAAATCCTTTGAAAAATGATTGTGAAAATGCTAACACACATGCACATGATGGTGTACACTTGTTGGTGTTAGCACATTTGCAAAGGAGAAGGTGTTGGAGTTGATTTGGATCAACTCGGAGAAGTTTCGGAGATAGTGTTGGTTGAAAAAGAGAAGCGATGGATCTTGGATTGGAATTCTGTTCTAATCCTTTGTGATTTGGATCTTGTATTCATGTGGGATGTGTAGCCCTCTGGATAAGCTTTCCAAAATGTCCAAGATCATCGAAATCGGAGTTTGGAGTGTGGAGTTATGGCTTTTCTAGCGCAGGGAGTGCAGGCTGGTGTAGTCGGTAGTACCGACCCTGGTGGTCGGTAGTACCGACCCAAGAGGGCTGTTTGCAGCCTCTCTGGATGTGGCCCAGTTTGGCCTGGCGGTGGTACCGCTATCATCTCGGTACTACCGCCGGCGGTGGTACCGACCGGATGGTCGGTGGTACCGTGGCCCTGAGGAGTTTCGCGAGGCTCTCTGTTGTTTTTGAAAATGGCTTGCCGGTAGTACCGCCATTACCTCGGTACCACCGCCCACGGTGGTACCGACGCAAGGTCGGTAGTTGCTGGTTTTTCGCGGAGCTCTCTGGAAATGGCCAGTTTTGGCCTGGCGGTGGTACCGCCATTATGCCGGTACCACCGGGCTCGGAGGTACCGACCAGGGGTCGGTAGTTCAGAAGTTGGAAGCTCGTTCTGCGTAGATCCGAAAGTGATCGGTCGGTGGTACCGCCATAGGGCCGGTACTACCGACCTCGGAGGAACCGACCTGGGGTCGGTGGTTTGCCTTAATCTGCGCGTTGTGAGGAAACGGCTAGTTTGACCTAAGTCGGTACTACCGCCCAGGGGGTCGGTACTACCGACCAAGGCGCAGAGAAGGGGAAACGGCTAGTTGGCCGCTCCCCTCTATAAATAGGAGTGGAGGCCGGCTGAGGGCCGGCTGCTGGAGCACTCCAAAGCCTTGGTGGCTTGTGTGGATGTGCCTGGGAGCCTTCTAACTCGCTTATGCTTGCTAGTGAGCTTAGGAGCTTTGTGCTTTGCTTACTAAATTGTGTAGGAGCTCCCCCGTGCTTGAAGTACTAGTTGCTTAGGTTTGTGTGACCTTGCATCTAGATTTGGGTAGGTGAGCTTTAGCTAGCCCGACACCTTGTTTGCATTGATTAGGATCTTTTATAAGGTGTCATAGAGTATAAGTAGAGGGGTGTAGTCTTGGCTAGACCGATAGTTTTAATTCCGCATTTGTTTCGGTTAGCCGGTGCGATTAATTTTAGAAAGGACTATTCACCCCCCCTCTAGTCCGCCATCTCGACCCTTCAATTGGTATCGGAGCCAGGTCTCTCATTTGTGGTCTTCACCGACCCGAGAGGATGGCGTCTAGTGGGCTAGATGATGTGTGTGATACACATATTTTTGATGGCACACACTTTGCACAATGGAAACACCATATGCTTGATCATTTTCGTGCAAAGGGGCCAAAGTTTTGGTGGATTGTCACTAGTGGTCTCACTCATGTTTTGGACCATAGAAATCTCACCAAAGCTCAAAAGGATCTCTTTGAACTTGATGCAAATGCTTATTGTTATCTAATGAATGCATTGAGTTTTGAGTTGTTTTACAAGATCAACTCCAAAGGGACCGCCCATGAGATGTGGGAATCCATCAAGACCACCTTCGGTGATCCCTCCACGTTTGATGATGGCAAGTTCATAAAGGAGGATGAACTGGTGGCACATGAGGATGTTGAGCAAGACCACAACTCCGTGATTGTGGAAGATTGCTCCACCTCATGTTCAAGTGATGCAATCAATGAAGATACTTCAAGCACACTTGACAAGATGGAAGATGATGCCTCAAGTGATGCAAGTGATGATTCAATTTCAAGCACACTTGATGGTAATGATGGTACATGCTCCAATGATGATACTACTACAAGCCCATCACCACATTGCTTCATGTCACAAGGTGACACCAAGGTATTTAATGCTAATGTGGTTGATCATGTTGATTCATATGATGAGCTTGTTAGTAGACTTGCTAGCATGACCATGTCTTTAGAAAATGAGAAAAATAAAACAATGGAATTAGCAAATGAAAACTCATTTCTAAAGAACTCATGTGAAGAACATAAGCGCTTACTTGATGTTCTTAGAGCTTCACATGATGATTTAATTGAAAAGTATGGCTCTCTCATTAAGGAGCTTTCAAAGAAAATTAAAAATAATGAGAGCTCATCACATGGATCAAATGATCGATTACAAAGTATTGCTAACCCATGTGATGTAGGCAAGAAGAATGTATCCACCTCTTGTGATGATTTAGTAGCTATGCCATGTTCTTCACATATAGATGCTTGTTCTACTTCTTTGTCCTATGAGACTAACATTTTGAAGGAGAACAATGAGCTCAAAAGTGAAGTGAAGAATTTGAGCAACAAGTTAGAGAGGTGCTACAACTCCAAAGTCACCTATGAGCACTTAATGAAGAATCAAAGAAGCTATGGTGACATGAGTGGCATTGGCTTTGACAAAAGCAATGTCAAAGGCAAGAGATGGGGCAAGAGAAGACATGAAAGAGAAATGAAGAGGCAAGAACAAGAAAAGCTATCTCATTTCATGTGCTATCAATGCCATGAGATGGGACATCTTGCAAAAGCTTGCCCCAACAAGAAGAAGCCCCAAGATAAAATCAAGAACAACCATCATGATGGTGACTTGATGAAGAAGAAGAAAACAAGAAGGGGCGGAAGAGCAAGGCATCCAACTCATATCCATGATGCCAAGATGATGATGAGCAAGAACGAAGAAAAGAAGAAAGATTTGGCTCACATCAAGTGCTACAAGTGTGGTGACATGGGACACTTTGCCTCGAAGTGTCCTAACAAGCTTGAGAAGAAGGCTCAAGCAACCCAAGAGAGGCAAGGCAATGAGAAGCAACAAATGAGCAAGGAAGAAAAGGCTCAATCCAAGAGAAGTTGCTACTCATGCCGGGAAAGGGGACACATGGCAAATTCATGTCCCCTAGGTAAAACTTCTAAGCCTATTTCAATTGATGATAATATTGTGCTTAGAAAGGATGAAAATGGTACCTCTAAGGATACTATTGCAACTCATCCCGCTACTCATACTAAGGCTATGCCTAAGTATGTTGCACCTAACTTGAGAGGACCCAAACTAGTTTGGGTACCATCAAAAAGTGGATGATTGTGTGTAGGTACCATGGCATTGGAGGCTTGATTCAATCAATTCCATATTATCCATCATGTGATTGATTCAAGTAATGAAGCTTAGTGCAAATCCATCCCAATGCCAAGTCAAGTGAAGTGAAGTCCAAGTGCTACAACATACAAGTGCAAAGATCAAGTTGTGATGGTTGATTGGAATTATTTGAAGGCTTGCAATCAAATTAAGTAGAAGCTTGCTATTTGATGATCATGAGCTACTAAGGTATATCTCTAGTTGATCATGTTATTTTAGATGCATATGAGATGATTGAATCGGATATATGTGCATATGTTGCTTGCTATAAGATGATTGAATGGATTTGATGCTTAGTGATCAAAATTGAGTTAGTTTGAATGGATATGTTCATGAGACTTCTTTTTGTAAGTGATTTGATTGGATATATGTCTTGTGAGAATATTCAAACAAGTTAGCTTCAAGTTTGATTCAAATTGGTAGAGTATAGCTCAATTGCTCAAAGTTATTTAATATTACAAAATCTGAGTGAGCTGAGAAGATAGCCATGTTTGGATGATCAAATCTTATTGGATTGGCTTGAAATTTGGTGTGCATGCTCTACACTTATAGTATAAGTTGCTGTAGAATTTTGGAATTCATTGGATAAGTGAAACTCCATGTGGTAGTGGATCTTGTCAACTCTAGTGCAGCAGTTTTCAGCATGGACAGCAAGTCAAAGAATTGAGTGCTGGCAGTAAATGGGTGGTCAAATGAAGCTCAAATTTTTATGACTCTTAGTTGACTTAGCAAAGCACATCTCCACCAAATTTCATGGTCATTGGACTTATATTTTGGGAGATATGCATGTTTGAATCAAGTAGACAAAATATGCCAGAAAAGTGACTAATATTGGATTAATCTAGAGTCACTTTGATTGAAAGGTCCTCAAGTTGGAATCATGTTTATAAGTGGTTGAGGGACCTATGTTTGGTTTTGAAATAAGCTAGAAGCATGACAAAGATAAGTACAAGTTCATTTGATTAAGAAGTGTATTTGGCACACATTTGGTACTCAAATAGAAGATCAAGACCAACATCAAGATGAAGAGAAAGATCAAGTCCTAGTATCAATTGAAGATCTTTTGAAGAAAGAAAAGGACTCAAAGAAGAACTCAAAGAAGGATTCAAAGTCACATTTCAAGAAGAGTTCAATCGGATCAATCAAGTAAAGCAATTTCAAGTAAGGATCAAGGATGTTCTTTGGAGAAAGGTCACTTCTCCCTTTTGTAGGGGCTTGCCGCCTTTTGTAGGTTGACCAAGTGAAGCGCTTGGAAGGCTAATATGGAAGTGGTGATTCAAAGGATGTTTGAGATGCTTAGTTGAAGCAAAATCAAAAGAGTTGATCTAGAAAGCAAGCAATAACCTAAATAGAGAGCATATCAACTTTCAATTGGTATCATTATCTCAAGACTCTCAAGAAAGCAAGCAAAATCAAATGAAGAAGCAAGCCAACCACAACAAGATAGTGCACTTGATCATATGGGTGAAGATTTGTTTCTTTCAATTGGTATCTATTGGTCTTCATCATGGACTTCACATTGTAATGTGCATGATCATAATTCATCCCTTACTAGTATGCGGTTAGTGCATATAGTACATGCTTAATAGGATCATGCATGACAAATGAAAACTTTAAATTCATATCCAACCACTATTGCTTGCTTGATTATATGATCTAGTGGTTAGTATGTGAATTTGTTCATGAGCTAGTAAACCCAAGTACTTGATCTAGAAGATGAACATTCAAGTATCTAATTCAACATGAGTAAGATAACCATTGAAAGATGTGTGAAGAAGCTTACTCTAGAGCAAACCGAGTTAGATATCTTGTGCAAGTTTGATAGTTCAAGTCACAAATGAGAAGCTCATGACAAGAGTACAAGAAGAAGACAATAATGCAAATGGATATCAAGTTTCAATTTTCATTCAATTGGTATCCTACAAGACTTCAAGTGATCCTCAACCTTAAGTGATCAAATCAAGCAAAGCATCCCTCACCAACAAGAGCTCAAGTGTATCAAATGAATAACTCATGATAAAAGAGAAGGTGCCCCACCGATTGGTATCAAGGTCAAAGATCCTTCAAGTAGGTTTCATGCATCTAAACAGGGTATCTACAAGAAGTGTCATTTCAACACGTATGGTGGTGTCCATCAAAAATACAAGACTCAAGTGTCAACCATCTACCCTAGTGCAATCCTTTGTATCAAGCAAAGCATGCCTTTTATGGTCATTGATGACAAAGGGGGAGAAAATGGGCCAAAGATATGATATGATAGGGGGAGATGTGGTAAAGATATGTCAAGGACAAAGAAGGAGAAAAGAAGATGGACATGGATCAAGAGGGAGCAAGATCAAGATTAGAGGATCAAAATTCTTGGACAATGAGAGCACACAAGTAGGGGGAGCAAGCTCATGAACTTGGTTGTTGCTTTTGATATGTGCATAATCATGTGCTTGCTTGTATTGCATAAGTTTAAATTGCATAAGTTTAAAATCTTATATGCATGCTTGTGTGGTGTATGCTAGTTATAGGGCTTAATTGATGATTTGATAACTAGCATGCATAGGTTGATAGCTAGACTTGTGCTTTTAATGCAAAACTAGACCCTTGCTATCAATGTTGATCTCACGGGGTTTTCTAGTTTTTATGATGTCTAGCTACTCGTCGATGCTAAGGATGAATCAAAATGTGGTATGCACGCTTCAAAGGTAAAATTTCATCATGTATACCTTAGCATCACTTAGTAGTGCTAACACTCCCACAAAATTCATATTTAGGCATGTGTGCAAGCTTGAAACCAAACCATTTGAGCACACATGTAGGGGGAGTTAACACTACAAAGTCGGATTGTATGGTGCTTATCCAAATTCTCTCATATGGTCTTAATGTTGGATAAGTAACATAGAATCCAAAGAGCCTAATTTCCATATCTTTGTAGAGTTGTCATCAATTACCAAAAAGGGGGAGATTGAAAGGTCCTTGTTTGGTTTTGGTAATTGAGTGACAACTTAGGTGGACTAATATGTGTTTAAAGTGAATTGCACAGGTGATTAGTCCACAGGTGATCATGTGTGAGCAACATATGCCATAGAGGTGAAATGGCTTGAAGGATGTTGAAATGCTCATGCATGAGATAAAGAAGGAGCTTATTGCATATGTGACATAACATGGAGTCATGTGGCTAAGATGGAGAAGATCAAGGCAAGACTTGGCTTGATGGACCAGTTGCGAAGGTGAAGGGCAAGTTGAGGCTTTGAAGCCGTTGGTACCGAGTGTCGGGAGGTTTAAGCAAGACTTGGCGCCGAAGGACCGAAGCGATGGTGAAGAGCAAGTGATGTCAAGATCGATGGACCATGGAGGCCATGTGATGATATGAAGTGAATCATATCATTTGATGATAGGTTGGTGCATGTGTTGCATCAACACCGGAGGAGATGGAATGGAATGCGCAAGGCAAAGGTATAATTGTAGGGCATTTCATTTCACCGGTCATAGGTGTGTAGAGAAGTTTATGACCGGATTTAGGATAGATGGCCGTACTATTAAGAGGAGCAAACTTGTTTGCATATCGGTCATCTAGTGCCACTTGAGCGATCTAACTTTGCGATGTTACTAAGATCGAGTGGCGTGGTGAGAGCAAGTGAAAATCCTTTAAAAAATGATTGTGAAAATGCTAACACACATGCACATGATGGTGTACACTTGTTGGTGTTAGCACATTTGCAAAGGAGAAGGTGTTGGAGTTGATTTGGATCAACTCGGAGAAGTTTCGGAGATAGTGTTGGTTGAAAAAGAGAAGCGATGGATCTTGGATTGGAATTCTGTTCTAATCCTTTGTGATTTGGATCTTGTATTCATGTGGGATGTGTAGCCCTCTGGATAAGCTTTCCAAAATGTCCAAGATCATCGAAATCGGAGTTTGGAGTGTGGAGTTATGGCTTTTCTAGCGCAGGGAGTGCAGGCTGGTGTAGTCGGTAGTACCGACCCTGGTGGTCGGTAGTACCGACCCAAGAGGGCTGTTTGCAGCCTCTCTGGATGTGGCCCAGTTTGGCCTGGCGGTGGTACCGCTATCATCTCGGTACTACCGCCGGCGGTGGTACCGACCGGATGGTCGGTGGTACCGTGGCCCTGAGGAGTTTCGCGAGGCTCTCTGTTGTTTTTGAAAATGGCTTGCCGGTAGTACCGCCATTACCTCGGTACCACCGCCCACGGTGGTACCGACGCAAGGTCGGTAGTTGCTGGTTTTTCGCGGAGCTCTCTGGAAATGGCCAGTTTTGGCCTGGCGGTGGTACCGCCATTATGCCGGTACCACCGGGCTCGGAGGTACCGACCAGGGGTCGGTAGTTCAGAAGTTGGAAGCTCGTTCTGCGTAGATCCGAAAGTGATCGGTCGGTGGTACCGCCATAGGGCCGGTACTACCGACCTCGGAGGAACCGACCTGGGGTCGGTGGTTTGCCTTAATCTGCGCGTTGTGAGGAAACGGCTAGTTTGACCTAAGTCGGTACTACCGCCCAGGGGGTCGGTACTACCGACCAAGGCGCAGAGAAGGGGAAACGGCTAGTTGGCCGCTCCCCTCTATAAATAGGAGTGGAGGCCGGCTGAGGGCCGGCTGCTGGAGCACTCCAAAGCCTTGGTGGCTTGTGTGGATGTGCCTGGGAGCCTTCTAACTCGCTTATGCTTGCTAGTGAGCTTAGGAGCTTTGTGCTTTGCTTACTAAATTGTGTAGGAGCTCCCCCGTGCTTGAAGTACTAGTTGCTTAGGTTTGTGTGACCTTGCATCTAGATTTGGGTAGGTGAGCTTTAGCTAGCCCGACACCTTGTTTGCATTGATTAGGATCTTTTATAAGGTGTCATAGAGTATAAGTAGAGGGGTGTAGTCTTGGCTAGACCGATAGTTTTAATTCCGCATTTGTTTCGGTTAGCCGGTGCGATTAATTTTAGAAAGGACTATTCACCCCCCCTCTAGTCCGCCATCTCGACCCTTCAATTGGTATCGGAGCCAGGTCTCTCATTTGTGGTCT
The DNA here is from genome assembly GCA_009763385.1 of Coix lacryma-jobi var. lacryma-jobi. Taxonomy (NCBI): domain Eukaryota; kingdom Viridiplantae; phylum Streptophyta; class Magnoliopsida; order Poales; family Poaceae; genus Coix; species Coix lacryma-jobi. The sequence continues at coordinate 23,991,457 of CM019831.1, forward strand.
TCACCGACCCGAGAGGATGGCGTCTAGTGGGCTAGATGATGTGTGTGATACACATATTTTTGATGGCACACACTTTGCACAATGGAAACACCATATGCTTGATCATTTTCGTGCAAAGGGGCCAAAGTTTTGGTGGATTGTCACTAGTGGTCTCACTCATGTTTTGGACCATAGAAATCTCACCAAAGCTCAAAAGGATCTCTTTGAACTTGATGCAAATGCTTATTGTTATCTAATGAATGCATTGAGTTTTGAGTTGTTTTACAAGATCAACTCCAAAGGGACCGCCCATGAGATGTGGGAATCCATCAAGACCACCTTCGGTGATCCCTCCACGTTTGATGATGGCAAGTTCATAAAGGAGGATGAACTGGTGGCACATGAGGATGTTGAGCAAGACCACAACTCCGTGATTGTGGAAGATTGCTCCACCTCATGTTCAAGTGATGCAATCAATGAAGATACTTCAAGCACACTTGACAAGATGGAAGATGATGCCTCAAGTGATGCAAGTGATGATTCAATTTCAAGCACACTTGATGGTAATGATGGTACATGCTCCAATGATGATACTACTACAAGCCCATCACCACATTGCTTCATGTCACAAGGTGACACCAAGGTATTTAATGCTAATGTGGTTGATCATGTTGATTCATATGATGAGCTTGTTAGTAGACTTGCTAGCATGACCATGTCTTTAGAAAATGAGAAAAATAAAACAATGGAATTAGCAAATGAAAACTCATTTCTAAAGAACTCATGTGAAGAACATAAGCGCTTACTTGATGTTCTTAGAGCTTCACATGATGATTTAATTGAAAAGTATGGCTCTCTCATTAAGGAGCTTTCAAAGAAAATTAAAAATAATGAGAGCTCATCACATGGATCAAATGATCGATTACAAAGTATTGCTAACCCATGTGATGTAGGCAAGAAGAATGTATCCACCTCTTGTGATGATTTAGTAGCTATGCCATGTTCTTCACATATAGATGCTTGTTCTACTTCTTTGTCCTATGAGACTAACATTTTGAAGGAGAACAATGAGCTCAAAAGTGAAGTGAAGAATTTGAGCAACAAGTTAGAGAGGTGCTACAACTCCAAAGTCACCTATGAGCACTTAATGAAGAATCAAAGAAGCTATGGTGACATGAGTGGCATTGGCTTTGACAAAAGCAATGTCAAAGGCAAGAGATGGGGCAAGAGAAGACATGAAAGAGAAATGAAGAGGCAAGAACAAGAAAAGCTATCTCATTTCATGTGCTATCAATGCCATGAGATGGGACATCTTGCAAAAGCTTGCCCCAACAAGAAGAAGCCCCAAGATAAAATCAAGAACAACCATCATGATGGTGACTTGATGAAGAAGAAGAAAACAAGAAGGGGCGGAAGAGCAAGGCATCCAACTCATATCCATGATGCCAAGATGATGATGAGCAAGAACGAAGAAAAGAAGAAAGATTTGGCTCACATCAAGTGCTACAAGTGTGGTGACATGGGACACTTTGCCTCGAAGTGTCCTAACAAGCTTGAGAAGAAGGCTCAAGCAACCCAAGAGAGGCAAGGCAATGAGAAGCAACAAATGAGCAAGGAAGAAAAGGCTCAATCCAAGAGAAGTTGCTACTCATGCCGGGAAAGGGGACACATGGCAAATTCATGTCCCCTAGGTAAAACTTCTAAGCCTATTTCAATTGATGATAATATTGTGCTTAGAAAGGATGAAAATGGTACCTCTAAGGATACTATTGCAACTCATCCCGCTACTCATACTAAGGCTATGCCTAAGTATGTTGCACCTAACTTGAGAGGACCCAAACTAGTTTGGGTACCATCAAAAAGTGGATGATTGTGTGTAGGTACCATGGCATTGGAGGCTTGATTCAATCAATTCCATATTATCCATCATGTGATTGATTCAAGTAATGAAGCTTAGTGCAAATCCATCCCAATGCCAAGTCAAGTGAAGTGAAGTCCAAGTGCTACAACATACAAGTGCAAAGATCAAGTTGTGATGGTTGATTGGAATTATTTGAAGGCTTGCAATCAAATTAAGTAGAAGCTTGCTATTTGATGATCATGAGCTACTAAGGTATATCTCTAGTTGATCATGTTATTTTAGATGCATATGAGATGATTGAATCGGATATATGTGCATATGTTGCTTGCTATAAGATGATTGAATGGATTTGATGCTTAGTGATCAAAATTGAGTTAGTTTGAATGGATATGTTCATGAGACTTCTTTTTGTAAGTGATTTGATTGGATATATGTCTTGTGAGAATATTCAAACAAGTTAGCTTCAAGTTTGATTCAAATTGGTAGAGTATAGCTCAATTGCTCAAAGTTATTTAATATTACAAAATCTGAGTGAGCTGAGAAGATAGCCATGTTTGGATGATCAAATCTTATTGGATTGGCTTGAAATTTGGTGTGCATGCTCTACACTTATAGTATAAGTTGCTGTAGAATTTTGGAATTCATTGGATAAGTGAAACTCCATGTGGTAGTGGATCTTGTCAACTCTAGTGCAGCAGTTTTCAGCATGGACAGCAAGTCAAAGAATTGAGTGCTGGCAGTAAATGGGTGGTCAAATGAAGCTCAAATTTTTATGACTCTTAGTTGACTTAGCAAAGCACATCTCCACCAAATTTCATGGTCATTGGACTTATATTTTGGGAGATATGCATGTTTGAATCAAGTAGACAAAATATGCCAGAAAAGTGACTAATATTGGATTAATCTAGAGTCACTTTGATTGAAAGGTCCTCAAGTTGGAATCATGTTTATAAGTGGTTGAGGGACCTATGTTTGGTTTTGAAATAAGCTAGAAGCATGACAAAGATAAGTACAAGTTCATTTGATTAAGAAGTGTATTTGGCACACATTTGGTACTCAAATAGAAGATCAAGACCAACATCAAGATGAAGAGAAAGATCAAGTCCTAGTATCAATTGAAGATCTTTTGAAGAAAGAAAAGGACTCAAAGAAGAACTCAAAGAAGGATTCAAAGTCACATTTCAAGAAGAGTTCAATCGGATCAATCAAGTAAAGCAATTTCAAGTAAGGATCAAGGATGTTCTTTGGAGAAAGGTCACTTCTCCCTTTTGTAGGGGCTTGCCGCCTTTTGTAGGTTGACCAAGTGAAGCGCTTGGAAGGCTAATATGGAAGTGGTGATTCAAAGGATGTTTGAGATGCTTAGTTGAAGCAAAATCAAAAGAGTTGATCTAGAAAGCAAGCAATAACCTAAATAGAGAGCATATCAACTTTCAATTGGTATCATTATCTCAAGACTCTCAAGAAAGCAAGCAAAATCAAATGAAGAAGCAAGCCAACCACAACAAGATAGTGCACTTGATCATATGGGTGAAGATTTGTTTCTTTCAATTGGTATCTATTGGTCTTCATCATGGACTTCACATTGTAATGTGCATGATCATAATTCATCCCTTACTAGTATGCGGTTAGTGCATATAGTACATGCTTAATAGGATCATGCATGACAAATGAAAACTTTAAATTCATATCCAACCACTATTGCTTGCTTGATTATATGATCTAGTGGTTAGTATGTGAATTTGTTCATGAGCTAGTAAACCCAAGTACTTGATCTAGAAGATGAACATTCAAGTATCTAATTCAACATGAGTAAGATAACCATTGAAAGATGTGTGAAGAAGCTTACTCTAGAGCAAACCGAGTTAGATATCTTGTGCAAGTTTGATAGTTCAAGTCACAAATGAGAAGCTCATGACAAGAGTACAAGAAGAAGACAATAATGCAAATGGATATCAAGTTTCAATTTTCATTCAATTGGTATCCTACAAGACTTCAAGTGATCCTCAACCTTAAGTGATCAAATCAAGCAAAGCATCCCTCACCAACAAGAGCTCAAGTGTATCAAATGAATAACTCATGATAAAAGAGAAGGTGCCCCACCGATTGGTATCAAGGTCAAAGATCCTTCAAGTAGGTTTCATGCATCTAAACAGGGTATCTACAAGAAGTGTCATTTCAACACGTATGGTGGTGTCCATCAAAAATACAAGACTCAAGTGTCAACCATCTACCCTAGTGCAATCCTTTGTATCAAGCAAAGCATGCCTTTTATGGTCATTGATGACAAAGGGGGAGAAAATGGGCCAAAGATATGATATGATAGGGGGAGATGTGGTAAAGATATGTCAAGGACAAAGAAGGAGAAAAGAAGATGGACATGGATCAAGAGGGAGCAAGATCAAGATTAGAGGATCAAAATTCTTGGACAATGAGAGCACACAAGTAGGGGGAGCAAGCTCATGAACTTGGTTGTTGCTTTTGATATGTGCATAATCATGTGCTTGCTTGTATTGCATAAGTTTAAATTGCATAAGTTTAAAATCTTATATGCATGCTTGTGTGGTGTATGCTAGTTATAGGGCTTAATTGATGATTTGATAACTAGCATGCATAGGTTGATAGCTAGACTTGTGCTTTTAATGCAAAACTAGACCCTTGCTATCAATGTTGATCTCACGGGGTTTTCTAGTTTTTATGATGTCTAGCTACTCGTCGATGCTAAGGATGAATCAAAATGTGGTATGCACGCTTCAAAGGTAAAATTTCATCATGTATACCTTAGCATCACTTAGTAGTGCTAACACTCCCACAAAATTCATATTTAGGCATGTGTGCAAGCTTGAAACCAAACCATTTGAGCACACATGTAGGGGGAGTTAACACTACAAAGTCGGATTGTATGGTGCTTATCCAAATTCTCTCATATGGTCTTAATGTTGGATAAGTAACATAGAATCCAAAGAGCCTAATTTCCATATCTTTGTAGAGTTGTCATCAATTACCAAAAAGGGGGAGATTGAAAGGTCCTTGTTTGGTTTTGGTAATTGAGTGACAACTTAGGTGGACTAATATGTGTTTAAAGTGAATTGCACAGGTGATTAGTCCACAGGTGATCATGTGTGAGCAACATATGCCATAGAGGTGAAATGGCTTGAAGGATGTTGAAATGCTCATGCATGAGATAAAGAAGGAGCTTATTGCATATGTGACATAACATGGAGTCATGTGGCTAAGATGGAGAAGATCAAGGCAAGACTTGGCTTGATGGACCAGTTGCGAAGGTGAAGGGCAAGTTGAGGCTTTGAAGCCGTTGGTACCGAGTGTCGGGAGGTTTAAGCAAGACTTGGCGCCGAAGGACCGAAGCGATGGTGAAGAGCAAGTGATGTCAAGATCGATGGACCATGGAGGCCATGTGATGATATGAAGTGAATCATATCATTTGATGATAGGTTGGTGCATGTGTTGCATCAACACCGGAGGAGATGGAATGGAATGCGCAAGGCAAAGGTATAATTGTAGGGCATTTCATTTCACCGGTCATAGGTGTGTAGAGAAGTTTATGACCGGATTTAGGATAGATGGCCGTACTATTAAGAGGAGCAAACTTGTTTGCATATCGGTCATCTAGTGCCACTTGAGCGATCTAACTTTGCGATGTTACTAAGATCGAGTGGCGTGGTGAGAGCAAGTGAAAATCCTTTAAAAAATGATTGTGAAAATGCTAACACACATGCACATGATGGTGTACACTTGTTGGTGTTAGCACATTTGCAAAGGAGAAGGTGTTGGAGTTGATTTGGATCAACTCGGAGAAGTTTCGGAGATAGTGTTGGTTGAAAAAGAGAAGCGATGGATCTTGGATTGGAATTCTGTTCTAATCCTTTGTGATTTGGATCTTGTATTCATGTGGGATGTGTAGCCCTCTGGATAAGCTTTCCAAAATGTCCAAGATCATCGAAATCGGAGTTTGGAGTGTGGAGTTATGGCTTTTCTAGCGCAGGGAGTGCAGGCTGGTGTAGTCGGTAGTACCGACCCTGGTGGTCGGTAGTACCGACCCAAGAGGGCTGTTTGCAGCCTCTCTGGATGTGGCCCAGTTTGGCCTGGCGGTGGTACCGCTATCATCTCGGTACTACCGCCGGCGGTGGTACCGACCGGATGGTCGGTGGTACCGTGGCCCTGAGGAGTTTCGCGAGGCTCTCTGTTGTTTTTGAAAATGGCTTGCCGGTAGTACCGCCATTACCTCGGTACCACCGCCCACGGTGGTACCGACGCAAGGTCGGTAGTGGCTGGTTTTTCGCGGAGCTCTCTGGAAATGGCCAGTTTTGGCCTGGCGGTGGTACCGCCATTATGCCGGTACCACCGGGCTCGGAGGTACCGACCAGGGATCGGTAGTTCAGAAGTTGGAAGCTCGTTCTGCGTAGATCCGAAAGTGATCGGTCGGTGGTACCGCCATAGGGCCGGTACTACCGACCTCGGAGGAACCGACCTGGGGTCGGTGGTTTGCCTTAATCTGCGCGTTGTGAGGAAACGGCTAGTTTGACCTAAGTCGGTACTACCGCCCAGGGGGTCGGTACTACCGACCAAGGCGCAGAGAAGGGGAAACGGCTAGTTGGCCGCTCCCCTCTATAAATAGGAGTGGAGGCCGGCTGAGGGCCGGCTGCTGGAGCACTCCAAAGCCTTGGTGGCTTGTGTGGATGTGCCTGGGAGCCTTCTAACTCGCTTATGCTTGCTAGTGAGCTTAGGAGCTTTGTGCTTTGCTTACTAAATTGTGTAGGAGCTCCCCCGTGCTTGAAGTACTAGTTGCTTAGGTTTGTGTGACCTTGCATCTAGATTTGGGTAGGTGAGCTTTAGCTAGCCCGACACCTTGTTTGCATTGATTAGGATCTTTTATAAGGTGTCATAGAGTATAAGTAGAGGGGTGTAGTCTTGGCTAGACCGATAGTTTTAATTCCGCATTTGTTTCGGTTAGCCGGTGCGATTAATTTTAGAAAGGACTATTCACCCCCCCTCTAGTCCGCCATCTCGACCCTTCAGTGATCTATGCCGCACAAATACTGATATGAAAAATTGCATCTTTTTCTACTTCATCTAGCTCTATGATTTTTGCATTAATTTAGCTGATATTAATTCTGTGAATAGTTTTCTGTGCCTACTTTATGTATGTCTTGTTGTTCTGGGATTCTGATCACGTGCTACCTATTGATTGTACTGCTTGAAAATTATTTGTTGGATAACAACGGTACGTAGCTGGCCTCTTCTATTTTTTGATTTGTTGATACATAAAACGCGAGTACAGCTTTCGCAGACACCATTCTATCGATGCGTAGAAATTTAAGATTTTTACTAGAAAATTTTTGTACGCATAAAAATCCAATTTTTATTTACACAGTTGCTTTCTTTCACATGGCAAACACGATCAATAGCAATGATGACCCTAGGTCCTAGGTTGATCTCATCCAAATTAGTTCGATCATGAGTGTATTTTTATTTCCATTCATACACTTATGCTACAGTTCACATCCATTAATTCATATTCTATTTTCTAATTAGCGAAACCTTTTTATGCTTTTATATTGTGTGCAACATATTTTGAATTTTGCTCGACCATGACCTTTGGCTGCGCTGCGCCACCACCGCCTCCACCACCTTTGATGGCGATCCCAACAGCTGATTCCACGTTGATGGCGCCACGGACAACGACTTCAACGCGACCGCCCGTTTTTTATATTTTCCAATACTAGTTTCCATGCTTTGTGAAATTGGGTTTTGTAATTTTTATGCTTGGCAATAGCAGGTTTTTATGCACAGCGAAATTGCATTTTTGTAACTTGGGTGTCTATGTAGGAAAACTACAAAACTTGGGTTTCTATGCAGTGGTGACTACGGACCTACGGTGTTGTGAGATGGTCAGCTGAATCTGGCACAGCGAGGCATGGATCCGACACTTAGTCGGGCTCTGGCCCCGCTCCTTGCGTGGAGCGTCATCTCGTCCTTGCATCGGACGCGCGCGCGCCCCCTGCGTTGAGCGTCGGTGACCCGACCCCCAGCGTGGAGCGTCGCTGCCTCGTCTAGCTACGATGCGTGGGCCTGCTCCTCCTCCGGATAGTTTTTAATGCTTCGAAGCATAGGCCTTTATGCATAGCGAAAACTGTAACTGCAAATATGTAGAGAAAAATTGTGTTTTTATGCTTGCAATCATAGGTTTTTATGCATTGTTGAAATTGTCATTTCATAAATGTTTGTGATTTCTATGCTGAGCTTCCTAGATTTCTATGCACGATGTAAAAGTGATGCTGGAGATATATGCATTCGTTATGTTATTTCTATGCTCTTATATGAATATATGTATTTGTTATGTTATTTCTATGCTCTCGTCTTCAACATTCTATGCGTCAGAAGAGTTTGGAAGAATGATAGAATCTCGATGGTAATAGGATTCAAATTTCAAATTTTACAGTAAAATATAGATTTCTATACATTGAGCTATTAGTTTCTATACATTAGGCTAGGTGGAATTCAAATTTCAAATTCAAACCAAAAGGGTGGTACCTAGATTTCTATACATCAAGGTATAAGTTTTTATACCTCACAGGCTCGGTTAAATTCAAATTTCAAAATGTAAGAAAAGGAAGACATGATTCTATGTTTTGTAAGGTTTCTATTCATTGCTCACCTGTTAATTATGCATTGTTCTATGATAGAACCTTCATATGGACCAAGCCATGATTCAAAATTATTGGGAACATCAGATAGTGCACATGTTTTTATGTTCACGGTCACATTGATTCTATGCACTCCCCTCCTGTTAATAATACATACTCTCTGTTAGGGTGGACCCGATACGGTATTCGAAACAATAATCCCGCAGAGGAGAGGAAAGAGGAGAATGATTCTATGCTTTGTAGGATTTTTATGCATTTTTCATTTGCTAATTATGCAGTGCTATACGACGAAAACTTTCGTATCAATGTGCCTTGATTCAAATTTCAAATTTTTAGAGAACATCGGATCGTCCATCGGTTTCTATGCTCACAGTCACATGATTCTATGCGTAGTCAGAAGCATTAAACTCTATACCTTAAAGTATAAAATTATGAATTTCAATTTTTTTAAAAAAATATTCAAAATGGATCTTGAATCGTGCATAAAAATGTTAAGATTCAAATGGTGAAAACCATTTTTGAATTTGATGTTTCGTTGGAGAGTTATCGTGAAAAAATAGAAGAAATTGCATTGGGTTCTTTGCATGCAGACATGCGTCAGCGCATCAACCCTGTGTCAGGTGAGATGCTCATCCCGCCGAGAGGTTTTTATGCAGTAACAAAGTTAGTTTTATACATTCAATCACTAGTTTTTATGCAATATCCGCGGAAAAAACTATTTTTACGCAGCGCGACCCAGGATTCTACGCGTCCAGTCTGCTGGGGCGTCCACTGGTCCCCCACCTGCGCGTGCGTTAGCTTCGTGAGCGTGGGTGGTCTGGTGGGTGGTCTAGACGTGGGCGTGGGTGGCTGGCTCGGGAAGCGCTGGGCTCCCAATAGCAGGACCGGACTACGCTATTTGGAGCGCTGCGCTCTAAATAGTTATCAAGCACACCGGGACTTCCGACACCAGCTCATAGACATTTAAAACCTGTAACCGTAAAGGTCTATTGTATCACTCTCTCCTCTTTATTCCGCAATTGTAAAAGTACGATGCACCATCCTCTCCCAATCTGTGCGACCCTAAAAGGCATGAGACTAGACTCTGACAGCGCATCATCATCTGACAGCAATATGTAGCGCGTCAGAAATTTCCCAACATTAATGTGACCGTAAACTTTTCTTTCCACAAATCATTACTGTGTGACCGTATTTTTTTGGACCGTAATTTTTTTATACCGCAATGCTTCGTATAACCGTAAAAGTGCTGCAGCAAAGATAGAGAGCATGTTTCCTGAACCGTAACAATGTCGTCTCAGAACGTAATTTATTTATAATTTATTCTTTTTAATACCACTTGAACGTAAATATTTGTTTCTAAATTCTACCCGTAAAAGCTAATAATTTTAGGTTCATTTCAAATCGTGGGAAACCAGAACAAGTAGTACTAATTTAGGAGTATTCTCCGAACCACAGAGTTTTCAGTAGTAAATCCAGTTTGTAGTATTCTGCGAACGATGGATTTTTAGTAATAAATCAAGTAACACTGACATTCTTGTCAAAAAAAGTAGCACTGTCATAAAAATATGGACAAAAAAACAAAAAAATATTCGAGAATATATGAACATAGTTCTTATCAATCATGTACAAAGAAAAATTCATCCAATCCACATCAGAAACGTATAAAATATTTATTGAATCCAAATCAGAAGCCGTAGTTGATGCTTCTCCATTAACAAAAGATAAAATATTGCATCACGACGAGAGAGGTGTTTCTGGGTGCTGCCAACGCCTATATACGTCCTTGATCTGGATCTGGGTAGCGTCGTGGTTGAGGCCACCTGCTTGCTGCTTCCCATGCTTGAGGCCTCGTCGCTGCACGAGGGTGAAGCGCCACCGAGGAGATATATGGTGGAGGTGTCGCCGCTGTGAAGTGGAGGTTAGGGGCCACCGGAGGCCGGGGAGGGGCCAGCGGCGCCGCCGCCAAGGGAGGGATCGGGAGCCGCCATCGACGCTGGCAGGTGAAGCGAAGGGAGGGCGTCTACTTGGTCGTCGTCTGCAAGTTGCCGCTGGTCGGGCCTCTGCTTGGCCGCCGCCGCAGCTGGGAGGTGAAGCGGAGGGAGGGGCGCCGCCACCGGTGTCGAGCGGGATCCGGAATGGGGAAATATGGAGAGAGAAAAGTGAGAAAAATAATAAGAATTAGGGTTGGGTATCGGTTATATACGGCAGTGAGATTCTAAATTTTACGGTACTACAGTAGTATATGTTACGGTTGCAGTAGCTCATCACTTCCAAAGATCCGCTAGTCGAGATTTACGGTCACAGGACGAACTCTTACAGTTGCTGACAATTTAGTTGATCAAGGTGTTTAATAGTTATTTAGAGCGTTGTGTGTTCAATAGCAGTCATATATAGAGAGAGAGAATAACTTGGTCGATCATAGAATGATTTCGTGAACAAGGGCGTCTTTCATCAAATTAAGACTTGTACCATGTTTCTTTAGTTAATAATAATAATAGTATATTAATTGGAAACGTACTCAGCCGCAAGTGCATATAGAAACAAAACGAAATTGCTATCTTGTGCCCGTGCGTTTTATCGTCTGTTAACACACGATTTTTCTATTCGTCGGATTGGCATCGTGCGTGCGTCCTTGCCACCACCGTTTCTATCACTGTGTTGGAGGGCCCACTCGGAACCTTGCTTATCTGTTTCTAAGCATTTTATTTCTCCATCGTCTTCTTCCCCCAATGAGTCTGTGACGCTCTGTCCCGCGACGGCGTCCAAAGCGATTTCATCGGTGCCGCAGCTATTACTCCGGCAAACTCGTGTTTCCTCGTTGTCAAGTGTTGTCAAAGGTGTGTACTCGATCCCATTTTATAATGGTGGAGTAGATTTCGTGGATTTCTATTGTGATAATGATAGAGGAACGAAAATTTGGGTTGGGGATTTAGGGATGTAGCCAGACAGCACGGATCGATGGGGTATGGGACTCGACTCGGAGCTCGGTTGTGCCGGCGTCGGGAGCAGAGCGCGTGCCGCTGCGGGCTGTGGGGAGCGACGAGCGAGGGCACAGAGGGAAGTCAACGACCCTGTTTGTTCCAATCGATGTCGAAGCATGCACCGTCCGGCCGCTCACCTGCACGGAGGTGGTGGCGGAGACGGGAGGACCGACGCCCTCAACGACGCCGCGACACCCTCACTACTACAGAATCGGCCTTTAGCCCCGGTTGGGAAGGGGCTTTAGCCCCGGTTTTCCAACCGGGGCTAAAGGTCCCAACCGGGGCTAAAGGTCCCAACCTTTAGTCCCGGGCCTTCCCAACCGGGGCTAAAGGCTCCCACGAGGAAAAATAAATGTGCATTTGTGAGATTCGAACTCAGCACCTCTCGCCTCAGGCACGCCTACCAACTGAGCTACACAACCCACGTGATGTAGTTCTGGATGTTTTCCTTTTGAATCCACTCGGGAAGGGCCTTTAGCCCCGGTTGGTAACACCAACCGTGGCTAAAAGGACCTTTAGTCCCGGTTGGTAACACCAACCGGGGCTAAAGGTTCACCCTTTAGCCCCGGTTGGTATTACCAAGGTTCAGGACCTTTAGTCCGGGTTGATAATACCAACCGGGACTAAAGATTCACCTTTAGCCCCGGTTGGTGTTACCAACCGGGACTAAAGGTCTTTAGCCCCGGACGCAATTTTTTACCGAGGCTAAAGCTCAATTGAAAGATCGTCCAAAGGCCTGTTCTCTAGTAGTGCCTTGTCCGCTATACCTTGATTTTGTTTGTTATTAGTGCCTCCGTCTTTTGCCTCTGAAGAAAATCACCAGCTACCACTGTTGTTGTTTCCGAGCAAGAACAAGAGGATAAGGAAGAAGATATGATGCGGCTGACCAACCATCACTTGCGAGACTGCTCTCTTTCTTCTGATCAGCATGAACCTGACCCCTTCAGGCTTGACACTTTCCTGATTCCTGGATGGATGTGAACGTGGAGGAGATGAGCACCACCCAGTTCATGACTAGGTACCGGCTTTCTATCTTTGTGAGCCTTATTTCACATTTGGATCTCTTTTCCCCCTTGGCTGCTGTAGATTGAAGCAGCCTACTCTGCAACTTCCCTTTACTGGTGTTGTGACTTGCTTGTATTCCTTTGTTCCTAGATCCCTAGGCCCTAACTCAATGTTCAGAGGTGAACTGGTTATGCTACCTTGCAAATCCAGTGACGGCATTGAGAAGGCAGTGATTCATTGGCAAGCTAGGTGATGAGTTCTCCTTCCCCTTTGCTTCCTGCATTCTTCCAGTCCTATGAAATGTATTGTCTACTTGCTCTGCAGGTGGCATCATTAATTCTCTTTTTTTATCTACATGATAATATAGTTCGTTTAGTGTGGTGAGCTTTATATGTAATTTTTTAATCCTGATCAAAGTTGCATAGAATTATATGCTTTCCACCCATAATTTAGTGCTTGTTATGTTGCTTGCTTGTTTGAAACGTGCCCCTGTGGTACAGTTGTGAACCATCTCTAAGAAATAGGAAATAACAACCATCACGGCAAGAGATGGAAACAAGAGTTATTTGCCTCTGTTAATTATTTTCTTGATATACGTTCTGTAGTATCATGTGTTGCCAGATATCACAACTAGAGATAGAGCACCTGAAGATGAGGAGTTATTTGCCTTCACTAATTATTTTTTGGGTATACGTTCTGACTCCTTTCTGTGTTTCAGATGATTTTTATCTTGTGCATTTATAAGAATAAGAACACATAAGTGGAACTTGGAGGACAGTTTTTGTTTTCAGATCATGACAACATATAAGTGGCATTTCTGCTAGGCCTTCCTTCCGTTGTTATTTTGTAGCATTTATTTTTCAGGTTTGAACATTATATAAATCTACAATGTCATTTCTGTGAAAGATGTAGACTTGTAGTTGGTTTTGGATAGCTAGGGTGTCTATGGCTGTTGTAGCAGAATAGTAGGAGCTCATATCTTTTAACTGTGGGTTGCATATACTATACAATAAATATGTGCGTAGTATACATTTCTTAATTGCACATTTAGAAGTACTAAATTGCATACCTAAATTACTGCAATTATTGTGTTTAACTTGTGCAATATCTGGTCTTTATATATAATTTTATCGTTATTTTCTTTTCCTTTTTATATTTGATTAAGCAGGAAAAATGTATATTCAGAAAGCTTGCACTAGGAAAACTCTTTACTCTAATAGTCCAAGTGTAGCATCAGTTATTGTTTGATGATGAATAATATTGCACTAACTTGGATAAGTAATATATAGGCGATTGCATATTCAATGAATCCAACTTGTCCTGCTTCTGTATCACTTATTTGCTTATATATGCAATTACTTCATGCATGGATCAATAGTTTAGTCATACCCGATTCTAATATTGTGGTTGTAAGCTTCTGTTCATTTTTTACGGTGTATGCCGACCTACGAGTAGTGCTGAACTAAAGTAAAAGAGCAAGTGCATAGCTTCGCAGCACGCATTCCTATATATTTATATTTCAGAATTGCTATATAACACATGTGTGTTTTGTTGATTGTTGGCACATAAATTTTGTGTCCACTCGATTAGACACATGTCATTCTATCTGTTGTTCGATCTATACACACCGCAGTTTGTTTTGTTACTTCTCTGATCTAGAGGTCCACCTGTCAGCGATATTGTTCCATTCTCAGTTTCATTTTCCGTTTTTGGTGTCAGTTGCTTTGTATTTGGGATCCTTTGTTTCTCCATTTTACTCCACTGAGCAAATTCATAGTTGTACGCCTCTTCATTCTCAATGAATAGTTCATCTATTATTGTTGCATGTTGCTGCATCTAGTTATGTTTATTCACGTTGCACATATTTTGTTAGCAGATAATTGAGTGTTGTTGGAGGTTATGGACTAACAATCTATATTGTATGTCTAATATTTGGAGGGATTTTGCTTCTACTTTAAATTATCTAAGTTATGGAATCTATAGAACTATTTAATTTGTAGAATCTCTTGCTCTTCTGAGCAATGTGCCATGCATGCATAATATTTGGAGGGCCCCCACTATCAGCATGGGTTATTTGTGCTCTATAATCCATAAAATTATTTGTTCCATATGTTTTTCAAATGACAAATCTGGCATATATGTTTATTGTGTGCTAGGCTTCCAATGTGAACACAAGTTATCTGTGACCTGAATCTCTTACTCTTTTGAGCAATGTGTCATGCATGCATTTCTAAAAGAACCAAGTTTTGATTAGCATAACTGAAATGTTAGAGTTACAATGTCTTATTCTTATAATTATGTTGATTCCTTTAGTGTAATTTATTGTATTCAAAGATATAATTTGGGGAAAGTAGAACTTCTATTAAATTGCTTTCAGTTTTGGGCCTATCAGTTTTGCTACTGCACCTTTTAATATTTTTTTTTTGCTTTTTCACTCTTCTGTTAGTCAGTCAACAATTTACGCTCCCTTTTTCTTACAACAAGTATTTGTTCCATATGTAATTGTAGCTCTGAAATTTGAGTAAGTTGTAGCCTACTGTCATCACATCCGGTATCCATTTCCCTTAAAAAAGATCTGCATCCTTATGCACCAACACAGGGATATATTAGAGCGATTCAATGTGCAATGCATGTGAGATGGTTGTGGTATGGATGAAGTCATGCAGTAAGACAAAGGTGTGCTTAACTGACTTTTAGTGCAGTTAGTTTCTGCAGTCTGCACCATTTAGTGCAAACCCACACCAAATTTTTGCCCTTGTCCTTTCATAGAAAAAAATATTTCTTGTGATATGTGCCAAGACACCTTTTCCTTTATTTTTTGTGACTTGTGCTAGCAAACACCAAATTTTTGTTCTTGTCATTTCATATTTGTTTTGTGATTTGTGTCAACACACACCTCATTTTTTGTCCTTGTTCTTTCATAGAAAAAAATGTTTCTTGTTCTTTCATAGAAAAAAATTATTTCTTGTGATTTGTGTCAACACACACCTTATGTTTGTTCTTGTCCTTTGTATTGAAAAAGGGGCATGTCTTTTTCTGATTTGTGCAACCTATTTTTTATTTGTTTTTATTGTTAATTTCATATACCACCTAATGGGTTGTTTAATTGTACTCATTTCGCTCCTTTTGCTTGTTGTTCATCGATCTATGGAGCTGACACTGATGCCCTTTGTGGATCTATGGAGCCTAGAATTTTGGAATAGGTGAAGCATTAGGGCAGCCGCAGTGGCTAGCTTCTTTGATTTGTGTCAACACATTTCATATATTTGTCTTTTGTGTTTGTATAGAAAAAAGTAGTCTATCTATTGTGATTTGTGCCAACATGCACCATATTTTTCTCCTATTTCTCAGTTTGATTTGCAAGCCAAATTGAACAACAAGTTGTTAAACAACTTGGGCTTAGAACACAATGCAGAACTGTCTTTTCTGCTGCACATTTTAGATCAAAGAGAAAAATTCATGTTGGTGATTCCAGAAAAATCAAGAGACCAACACTTGTTCACTTTTTAGGTTTGCTTTCGAGTAGCATGCTCACCTAGACTCAAACCCAGATGCCCACTGCTTCTATGCGGGCTAGAGATCCTAGGTCCTAGTGTAATTTTAGAAAACAATAATATAACTATAACATGCAAGTATTAGCTTCATGGTAAATTTCAAACTTTGTGTCTTATTTGAAGTGCTACGATCTTCTTTGAATTATTTTCTGCCAATCTATTTTAGATTGCAGCAAGTAATTGTCTATGTTTTCTCATTTTTATTAGTTATGCAGGAGGCTCAAAAAAGGAACAAAAGAAATAGTTTGGTAACTCAAAATCTGGTGGCAGAGGCAGAATTATCTTTCTAAAGTTGGAGATTCAAGTGGGGCTTATCAGAAAAACAGGAAAGCACCTAGATGCTAATTCATTGTATGTAGAGAAAATCGACGTTGGAGAGGAGGCTCTAAGAAAAATGGTTAGTGACCTTGTCAAATACATTCCTCTTCTCGAATAAATACAAGTTGCTCTTTTCCAGACATGATTTGGGGTTTTGAGATATTTCCTCATGATGCCTTGCTTGTTATCACTGACTTGTGTTATTTACTATGAATGAGCAGAACTGGAAAGTTTGTGTTCTCTGTAATCTGAAACCAGTGGTGATATATAGTATAAAATCACATAACATGGTTTTGGCTGCTTCTAGGATCATATTAGGGTAAGGCATCCAATAGTCTTCATATATTTGATTAAATTAAATACTGAAATTGGAAGTAGTACATAAGTCATTTGATGTAATGCAATAGCGGATTTGTTATTTTTCTCATATTTTTCTCCACTTACGTGTTTTTGGAATTCCTCAACATGTACCATTCTTTCTTGCTGGATAATGCAATGGCAAATTTGTTATTTTTCTCAGTATGCTTGTACGTCTGTTTATTGGGTCAATAGTAGTATTTTGGCCCAAATAAGAACCAACTTCAGTTAGCGGGTTTTGGTTCATGCACCTATTAAGGTTTGGCATGGATGAGCTGGATTTTCTAATGATATAGATATACAATATAATTGCATTGGCAAGAAGTACTAATTCCACTATTTCAATTGTGTAATTTTCATATTTGTTTTTTGTGATTCTTAAGACAATATTAATTGTCTGTTTATTTAATCTTAAGTCTTTAAGTATTAATAAGTCTTAAGTCTAGAATTATCTTGGTTGTTTCTATAGGAGGCTTCATTCAGCATTCACACTAAAGTCTAGGTTTCCATTTGTTCTAACTAATATTTTGTCATATTATAAGTCTCTAACTTCTTGACTTAATTGGAAATCTCTTCTTACAATGACAAGAGCATTCTGTGTGTTAGTCTGCCCAATCTGTCATTGGATTGGCCTAATGGATGTGAGTTCACGAGAATTGGCCCAGTCTGTCTGTCATGTTTTGTTTGTCTCATTCAAATTCATACGGTTAAGTATTCATCTCCTCTATATTGCCCAACTGATAAAAAATATGCTCTTTTCCTTTCATAGGAAAAAAATATTATTTGTGATCTTTGTCAACACATTTCAGTTATTTGTCTTTGTCCATCGATAGATAAAAATTGTAATATGCTTATTGTGCTTTGTGCTAGCTCAGAAAACATTTGTGTCCTTGTTTTTCTATATAAAAAATTGTTATTTGTGCTTGTGTCAACACATTTCATATTTTGTCTTTGAATAGATAAAAATTGTAATATGTTTATTGTGTTTTTTGCCAATACAGGCACCAAATGACATAGCTTGCTCACCTTTTCGAACTACACATTCTTGTCAAAAAGAGTTTGTCTTTGGCAGGATACAAGAGTGATTTCATCACAGTCAAGCTTTAGATGTTGTTGGAGCTCTCACAGAGTAGCTCTAGAGACGTCGTCTGGTGTGGTTGCTCCCACTTCTTCCTCTTTGTACATGTCTCTGGTGTGGTTGCTCCAGAGACATCATCTGATTTGTTCAATTAGTTTAGTTCTCTAGCATTAAGAGGGAATAGAGCTAGAGATGGGTGGTGTTTAGGTTCACATCTTCTCATGGGGTTCTGTAGGGATGAACAAGCTAGCTGCGCCAGTAGGTCTTTGAATATTTGTTAGCAACTTAGCATTTGTCGATTCTATTTTTGATGACCCTTTTCCTGCACAGGGTTCTTCATCTGGTTACTCTTTTTGTTTCGCTCACTAACTTCGAATTGGTTTGCTCGACTACTCCATCGAATGACACTACTAGAAGCACCTGATAGCAGATTTTTGTGGATTTCGTTTTTAGAGTGAAGAATTGTTTTCATTTTTAATATTTCAGTACTATATGGCGAATTAAACATTTCATGTCGTATTTTCATTAAGATGATTTTTTATTAGATTAGTTTTGCCAAATCTGGTGCATTCTTCTATTAGCAGTAAATTGCACATTTATTAGCAGTAAATTATATATTTGAATTAAATTAATTATGATATTTGGTATACGCAATATCTATTGTTGTCACCTATAATTTTCAATTTAGAATTCGCTAATCATCTCATTGGCCTTTTCTGTAGGTACTGTTGCGCATGACACGACAGCTCCCTACCTTCTCGGCTGCCTATTGCTTCTCCCTAAGACCAGGGAGGCACCAAGGATGCTCCTCGCCCCGTTACAGCCGAGGACACTTGCTGCTTGCATGGCTACAATCTACATGCTTGCAAGTGCCAGTTTGCAAGGTGAACGAGTGAGCAACTCTCAAATTAATTAATACTTCATGTTCAAATTCTTGCAACTTGCATGGCTATAGTGCTCTGTCCATTTTGAGGTCCGAAGATACAATGGAAGGCAGAAGGCTTGCTTGAAGAAACGGGGTTTTGACGCTGACTTTCAGCATCAAGAATATTCAGCCATGGAGTGGCATTGTCTGAAGTAAGTGTGCAGGCGCGTGTCCGGTCCTCATCTCTAACGACAGGCAATTCAGCTCTGTTCTTCTAGTAAGTCTACAACAGTTAGTGTTCGCACATGAACAATAGCAGTTAGTTTTTTTGTCAGGTTTTGGACTCACTTGCACAATTACAACTACAACAGATCTTCTCTCCGTGGGCCTTGTTTGTTCTCCTTACACAAATTACAACTCCAATAGAATCCATGTGGTACTTCCTCCTAAAACACACAGTTTTTGTTTTTGATAGATTTCATGTGCTACTTAAGAAAAAAATACATGGTTTTTCTTTTCTCTTCTGGGAATCTTGTGTTGGCTAGGCTGTCTAAAATCGTGTGTTAGGTTGCAAAAACACACACAGGTTTTTGTCTCCTTAAATTCATATGTTTTTTAGGCACAAAACACTCATGTCTTGCTGGTCCTAAAAACACGGGTTTCAGCTAGACAGGTCAATTAGTTTCGTGCATGGTGCTGGGAATTGTTGGAGAAGGCAGGGAATTGTTGGAGAAGGCAGGGCAGGCACGTTACCTGCTTTCAGAGCCACAACCGAAGGATTCGATCCATCCTACAATCTAGCAATCAGTAACACTTCATAATGCCGTGGAAACTTTGTCAGTGTGTGTCACGATTTGGCACATGGTGTGTTCCACCGCCGTTTGGAGCAAACATTTTGTCACGCCACGCATTCTGTCGTGTTAAGTTACTAATAAGCTAATAACCTAGTATAATGGCCAATCTACTCGGAGGACAAATTAATTAACACTGCATATCTGAAAGAAGAAGAAGGAGCTGGCTTTCTCCCTGCAAGCAGGACGACTCACAAGCAAGTCACATGTGCTTTGTTAAGACGTAGCAAGGCTCATGAACAGAGCATCCAAAAAGTAGGAAGATCACCAACACGTCCATGTGCTAGCTTAGTTTTAGCCCCATGCATGTTGCTGGCGGCAGACACTCTGCATCTCGCTGATCGTATTTGATGCACGGTTTCAGGCTTATCATATATACAATACAGTACGTACTACAGCTAAATCAGTGTGGATGCACCCATAATACTCCTGCCTTCTCTCAAGTCAAGTCACTGTCATGCTGGCCCAAAAGGAGGCACGGCACTCGCTGCCTTCCTGTTACTCGTTTTCGTTCGCTTGCGTGCTCGTGGACATGATATTACCTAGAGAGACT
Organism: Coix lacryma-jobi var. lacryma-jobi; assembly: GCA_009763385.1. Classification (NCBI taxonomy): domain Eukaryota; kingdom Viridiplantae; phylum Streptophyta; class Magnoliopsida; order Poales; family Poaceae; genus Coix; species Coix lacryma-jobi. The sequence continues at coordinate 24,011,521 of CM019831.1, forward strand.
ACTGCTGATTGTTCTTCGTCAGCTGATGGTGATCTCAAATCTGTGGTGGCATGCTCTTCGTCAGCTGAACCCAATCCTATGGCCTCCCAGGCAGGTTTTCGATGAGTGGGTTGAACTGGTCGGTGCATGAAACTCAATCGGTGCGGGTGAAATTACCCTCATCATCATAGGGGGTTGGGTTAGGCTTTTGTACGTCTTTTGATTAGCGAGCTGGTTTGTGCATGGACGAACTCGATGGTGAGACCACAGGCGCGAAAGGTCGGAAAAGGATCTTTGCATCTTCTGTGCCTTAAAACTTAACGGTAGTACAGTATTCCTACAAGCTTAACGGTAGTACTACAATATTCAGTATTCACGGCCAGTTTTTGCGCCAGCACACATGGGCTGGGCACAGGCTACAATACAACTGTCGAGAGGGGTACAGGCAAACAAAGGATTCAGAGGCGTCAAGAGGACAGCAGCAGTTGTCTAGCGCCAAAACAAAACAGGCTCTTGCAACTGACTGCCAACACACACAGTGATGAAGAGGTTGCCGACAGATAGTCCACTGACAGCTGAGCTGTGGTAACTACTCCAATGTACTAGGAGTACGCAGTACAGTACACACTGCCTGCAGAGTAGTATCTCCTCCGTAGCAGTAGCTCGTATGATGGCCGATGACCTCACTACTCTCACACAACCCCAGGATTGCTTGCACATCAGTAATGGTAGCACTGCAGATCATCATGCCTTGTGCTTTGCTCCACAGTTAAGTCCCCAAGAAAGCCAGTACAGGTTTTATGCTGATGATGTCTTGCCCTCTCAATACCAAGGTGCTTCTAAGAAAGAAAACAAAGCTCGGTGGTGGTACTATTACAGTAAAGGAGTAATTAGCTTGTTTACTGCTAATCAAAATGGTTAATTAGCCGGGTGGCCCCCCTGCTGCAATGCACTTCTGCCGCAACGGTTGGTTTGGTTCAGCGCCCATGTTGTCTGTGTCTTCTCATGGCTGTGTGCCTACCTGCTGCCATGGATGCCTGCCTTGGAGATGAGGCCCAACCAAAGCCAAAAGTAACTCACATGACTTACTTTGGTTACATGTCCCAACGTCCTGGCAATTTACCTCTAAGCATAAGCATTCTACTACTATTTTACTACCCGGAGTTGAGGTCATTGTACGTTCCAAGAAAAGCTGGTTCTTAAATAAACACTTGCATTTGCAAATGAATACACTGCTTACTGTATATGATTGAAGAAAAGCTGTTACTTACTTACAAATGGATGCGCTGTATATGATAACTAAACATGAAACTGCAGCCGCTTGACTTGATTTTCCAAGTTATATATTTCGAGTGCACATACAGTAGACAGAAATGGCAGGTTTAAATTTTACATTATCCTCGTTGATCAAGGGAATCCAACCTCGATTGCCCATATCAGGCTGCAGGTTTGAACAGTAATATACCACTACTACTGCCCAATTGCTTATTCCGTCTGTCCTAGTTATAAACCCACTGCACAGCATTAGGTCAGATTACATCACCACCGTGGTCACTAACGTTGGTTCCAATTACCAATGCCTCAAATCACCCAAACTAACACTATTCAAATGCATCTATCAATCACCCTTTTTACTACCATTCCTTGCTGCTTCCCATGAGGAAGAACATTATCTATATCTATATGTGTTGTGTAGATGACCACCAATCCTGCAGCCATGCATGGACCACACCACTAGCTAGTACTAGCTGATGTGCTCCACTGCATCTGATCTAGAGTGTGTGGACCAACAAGTGGTCATCAAGAAATAAATATAATCTTGCCACTGTACTAACAGCAGGGGGTGGGGTGATTTGCTATGTGTATCATCATCATCATGGGCAGGCGCTGAGCAAGTGAGCATTGTCTCGAGGAGCCGAGGACATATGCAGATGCACATGCAGCAGCCCCATGTGATGTGGGAGCCCTTCCTTGGGTAATGCTTATGCTCATGTCTCGGTGAGCAGGATTGGACATGTTTGTGAACAGCTAATCCGGAACTAAATGCGCCTAGAGATTTTGACTGGGGTTTCCCCTTTTCAAAGACAGATGAGCAAAATAGGCATGTAGATGAACATTAACCTGGTGATGTTGTTCGCTTCATGTTTCCCGGATAAGATAGCCAGCATAGGCAGTGTTTTGGATAGTTCTAAACTGACTGAATAATCGGCTCTGATTGATAGGATTTGAAGTGGCTTCTGCTTATTTGTAGGGCTGATTTGTTGTGAGAGAAAAATACTGTTGCATAGCTGATTTGTACAGATTAAAGCCGGCTTATAACTCAAGCGAATAGAGCAGAGGTCTTCATCACATTAACCATATGATTGCAACGGGATGCAACGGTGAAGTACCACCGCAACTGTTGCATCAGCATTGGTGTGACAGTGAAACCATGAGCCTTAATATCAGGGAACAGTACTAGCAGAAGACACATGTACTCCGTACTACATATCGACTGATGCCATGTCTCCTACCAAACGCAAAGGTGGTAACTGAATGGGCTCATTCAGGAGCAGAGTTTAGGTGCAGATGGCTGGTATATGGACCTCTCCACATCATCTCAACAAGTGTCCTTGACCACCCTCAGACCGTCTGCAGCAGCTCTCTCTCTCTCAGTAGTGTAGGCAAGGACCATGGATTTCATTCACCTCTGCTAATAGCTGCTCACTTGTTGTACCACCACAAGACCAAGACCAAGACCACAGCAGATGCCACAGTGCAGAAAGATTCTCTGCTGGCTCCTTTATTAACTAACCGCTGATGGGCAATGTCTGATGCAACCACATACCTTCTGGATTCCATTGTTTGTGCAGGGATTCCATTCCAATCACTTGAGCTGGGTCTGACCACCCATGCTGTGCCATGGCAGCATGACCATTGCAAGTGTTTGTAGTGGCAAGGTGGGGCCCTCCAAGAGAGATGTGTGATGTCATCATGAGCCTCTCTGAAATCTGAATGTGTTATGGCTGCTTCCCATTGAACATCACACAGGGACAGGCAGAGCTGCTCATGTGGTCCTAAATCCTACTTTTGTTAAAATAATATACCATATCTAATATGTGGGGCAGATTAGCTTTTGTAACATACACACTAATGATTGTTATGGTTCTTGTGAGTGTCTTTGCTGTTTGTCAGTAACTTTTGCTTGGTTATAGTACTTCAATTCTAAAGGGGCAACTCCTAACACATATACAAAATTACTGCAAGGCGATAAATGTTTTCATGCACTGGTGTTGTCCTATATGTAGCTCACTGACTTTAGCTGTTTTAGATGCATCCTCAATTTTTTTGATGTCATATTAAATGTTGTGACACTAATTAAGTATATTAAAAATAGATTAATTATAAAAAAAATACACCATCATACAATACTTAACGAGACAAAGCTATTAAACCTAATTAATTTGTCATTAGCATATGTTTACTATAGCACCACATTGTCAAATCATGGACTAATTAGGCTCGATAGATTCGTCTCAGCGAAGTAGATTCCGGATGACAAATTAGTTTTATAATTAGTCTATATTTAATAATTTGTGTATGTGTTCCAATATTCAATGTGATAGTTGATTTTTTTTTGAAAGACATGGCCTCTGTAATAAAAAGGTCCAGGAAATCTTTCAGGAGTCAGTAAAGTTCTAACAACGCAGTCATCTTTGTAACACTAGCACGTCAGCCTACTGCAGCCTGCAGAGAAACTTTTCATGTGCAATAATTCCTGCAGTAGTGGTTAATCCTAGAGCCCAGTATAGGAGTGGAGTCCAAAACCTAGCCACTGATTGGGCATTTGATGATGTTTCATTATTATTGCCGCAGCTACAAGCAGAAACATCACATTCAGGGCATGTTTAGATTCCAAATTTTTACAAGATTCTCCATCACATCGAATCTTTAGACGCATGCATGAAGTATTAAATGTAGGTAAAAAGTATAACTAATTGCACAGTTTGTCTGTAAATGTCGAGATGAATCTTTTGAGTCTAGTTGGTCCATGTTTGGACAAAGTTTGTCAAATAACAACGAAAGTGCTACATGAACTTTACACCAAAATTCCTACCAACTAAACACCCCCTCACTTGCATTTACCTATTGCTAATCTATACTAGTATATTATATCTACTGCAGCTATGCAATTAGGTAATAGGTAATGGTATACCATAAACGTGCATTGTGTTGATTCTTTGTTGTAAAAAGAAATGTTTTTAATAAAAATCAAGGAGCTAGCGATAGCATTCAAATATAGTTATTATTAGTTACTGTACGTACTGGTTAGCCTCCTAGGGTTATTATGGAATTGTTGAGATGGAAATGTAAGGAATGTTATGCCAGTACAGTAAGTTAGTTAGCACTGTCAATAATTAAGAATCAATACTCTGCAAGGTGCATCTCTAGCTAGCTTATCAGCAGGCTAGGGCTACTGATAGGTAGTATTAGATCTCCATTGGCATGGGCTGTGAGCAATCATGCTCCACTCACTCAAGAACATGGCACATGCTCATCTCACTGGTACTCCAGCCAACAGTAAAAAGATGCCTTGAGATCATAGTAGAGCAGCCCTAGCTAGCTAGTAGGAGTACTTCTACTTCCCTGATGCATGCATGGAAGCAGAATGGAACAAGAAGGAGCCTGTGAAAATATACACCTATACTCTACCTCTACTACTGTAGTCTAGTTGCTTGTTGAGAGTAAAAAAAACTACTCCTATACTTCAATCGTATGAGCCCAGTATGGACTCATGAAAAGGTGCATGCATGCTCCCATGGCGGTAGAAAGAAATGATGAAAAGATAGTGTTGTGAGGTGTTCACATCTCCCGGGCCTCTGACTGACGACTGTGACTGTTAGCCAAGGAGAGAGGAATCACAAGCGGGCCAGGGTCCCATGTTCGTTCTGTTCACCATGATTGAAGCACAGCTCCCAATTACAGCCACGAGCTATCAGACAAAGAATATAGCCAAATAAAGCGGCTCTTGCATTGGGCCGGTGGTTAATTAAGTGATAGAGAACTAGTACTAGGGTTACTGATCGAAGAGGAATAATGGGATTATGTTAGGCTATACTACTACTTTATTTACTACTGCTCGTGATTTCCGATGATGAGAAAGATTGTTTTTCAGAGCACATGGATGACGCATACTCCCTCCGTCCCTTTTTAAGTGTCGTGCGGAAAGCGTGTCTGTGAGAGAAACACGGATTTCTAGAGACACTTATTTAAGGACGGAGGGAGCATATGTATGTTGATCCCATCTCGGCCAGCATTATCCGTGGTGTATCTGCATCATGTCAGTGAGTTGTGAGCTACTCCATTCGTCCTATAATAAATGACTCTTTAACCTCTCTAGCTAAAGAATCACTTATTTTAAAACGGAGTGAGTAACAAAAGCCATCTCTGGGGATCCTGGATCACAAAGAAATGTGTCCAATGTTCCTGGTTAGTATAAGGTGTGAAAGCTATGTATGCCTATCTTTTCAGTAAAGTTTCAGGACACGTGTGCCCATGCTTGACGGCGTAAGGCAAAAACCTTCCATCTCTCTCTCAAATTAGTAGCAAAAAAGGAACGAAATAATCAGAGTTTCAACTGGACTAGTATTTTGTAGAGGGGAAATCTGACCAAATGAAACCCCAAAACAAAACTACATACTCACTGACGAGTGCAAAACAAAACATTTTTTTTTTTTGACAACAGACGAGTTTTATTAGCAGCATATCCTGCTGTGCTGTGCAAGCTGGCGAGTGCATGCATGCATTCGAGGTGAATGCGTCCACAGTGTCGTCGCGCGCTGTTCCATGCATGTCATAAAGCAAGGCAAGTGCAATGAACTGTGTTGCACAGTAGTATGGTTAAGCACTGACGAACATAAACTGCTACTCTCGCTGTTGTCTGTAACTAAGGAGAGAGAAAAGTGATGCAAAGAGTAACGAATGTGGCAGAGCAAAAAGAGAGGTTATGGACGGCACATGGGCACATACTCCCTCTGTCCCTAAACAAGTGTCGTCGTTGGTGTGCGTGCCACGTGTTTGACTCAATTTGTAGAAAATATGTGCAATATTTATATCTCCAAATAATTTTGTTAAAAAACTAGATGTAAAGATCTTTCCGATGATACTAATTACTTAGCATAAATATTAATATATTTTAATATATAATTGCCGGTAACTTTTTCTCGGGAAACAAGAACGACACTTATTTAGAGACGGAGGGAGTACTAGTAGCACATCACTTCATACGAGTACCGTACGTACAGGCGTAGAACAGTGGCTGGCATTCACATTCACGCCACTAGCGCGCCTAGCAAACCGTGGAGAGTGGGTGACTGGTGTATTTGGACCGGTAAAAGTCCAGAGCAGCCATATTTTTACCCATAGCTATATGAACTACCCATAAAAAATAAAATAACATTAATTTTTCTCCTCTTCTCCTCCCACTCTCTCTCTCGGTCACAGTGGAAAGAGAAGTACCGAGAACTAGAAGAGATGAATTTTTTATACCTTTTGTGTAGTATGTAAGTGGGTCCCAAATTATATCTTTACACTGTGACGAAAACTATAACCATAGATATCTGACATTGGGCTCACTTTTATGAACAACATGATCCATATACATTGCCCTTGCTAAGAGTAGCTTTTGATTGACCAGACTATAGTTATCGTTGTTGCCATGGTGTTATACTCTTTTCGGCCTTCAATAACTGTCACCGTTGTTGTACATGTCACAACTTTGACTCGATTTGTAGCAAATGTGTGCAATATTTATATCTTCAAATAAATTTATTAAAAAACTAGATGCAAAGGTCTTTCCAATAATAATAATAATGTATAATAAATTTTAATATTTTTAATATATATTTAATCAAAGATGTTTTCGGAAAACGAAAACGTCAGTTATTTAGGGACGGGGCTCTCCTCTCACCTACTATTTTTTATTCCTTATGTGTAATCCATAGTCTTAGAGCAAGGCTAATAATACAGCCCGCTGCGGGCTGTAAGGAATCCTTGCAGCCATCTCTTAGCTCACTCATATAGTGGTTGAGTCTTCACTATTGATATATGGTCCACCTGTCTTTCTCCTAAACTTTATTGGTTCTTGTGCCCAAACTGGCTATAAGCTTACAGTCCGCTTCTCTTCTCTCTCCTCTTCTCTTTCCTCCACCTCAGCATTCAGCCCGCTTACAGCCCCTTGCTATACTTGGCTCTTATGTGTATCTTTTGCTATATACTACTATATAGACTAGTTGTCCAGTGTTTCAGCTAGCCTGTTTGGAATATTTTACGTCCTACTGTGGTTGCTCTTCACTTGCAAGACCAGCGTTAACGGCCCCCGAATCACTATAAGGCAATTTTGCAGGACTTGCCCATGCGCAAATCACATTCTGTTTGTTCATGGGCAGAAATTGGTGCAAAGGATTTGCCTGTACATGTCATTTCAATATATGGCAGAAGCAGAAATTCTAGCGCTTAATTGGCCGGGTAGGTTCATTTCCATGCATGTCTCTGCGATATCATGATGGCTTGATCTTTCTTGATGCATGGGAAGTGACAGGGTGAGATCGATGAGATCCGATCTATCGAGGTTGTACGTAGAGAGGCCACGCGGGGCGCGGCTTTACAAAAGCTGGCTAGCTAGCGCTAGCTAGGGCTCGTGCTTTGTCCTCTGGCTCCTCGTGCACGTACACACACCGCATGATCCATGGCTTTTTAGCGAGCAAGAGACAGCATGCATGGACCATGGTGGGATACGATGATGCATCGAAAGGATGGGAGGTGATTGTAGAAGTGGTGAAGGCGAGGAAGTCGTGTGTGTAAGGGGTACACGTACGTGGGTGAGGGCGTCACTCATCATTGGTCACTTTGGCTTTATTTTCTAGTACTGTTCAGTTGAGGTGAGCTAGTCAGTTAATTCTTCCTTGCTGAAAAATATGCTTACCCACGGTCGTAAAACCTAGGTAGGGGGCGTGTAGGGCTTATTGAACTAGTTCGTGTAAACTAACTTCCACAAAAAACGGACGGATGATATTATTTATTCCTTTCGGTAACATTTGAGCTACTGGTGAAATTTGTAAGAAAAAAGAAAGAAATGGAATGGAAGACATTGTGATGAAATTCATCAGCACTCCTCGAGGCTGACTCTCTTCAAAATTCAAATGATGATTTAGACATTGATCGAGTTTAATAAGAAAGACTCTTGAGTGTTTGTATTTACTAAATTTTAGCCCATGTATGAAATTATCAAACATATTCATGTGTGTTCATAGTTACTAATGCAGAAGACAAGGTATTATATATAGAGAACGTAGATCTCGAACTAATAATGAATGAATGATGATTCTCTTGATGTCTTGAATATATCACCGATATATATGATTGATCCATCCGGATTCCGGATTCCGGAAACGAGCCAATCGTGGCCATCAAATGCATGTGCAAAACTGGTGATCCGGATAGATATGGAAATTTCAAGCGCTGGACTGATGAATAACCGGATGATTGTGACACACCAGTGTCGCCATCCGTGTTCAGGCCTTGTTTAGTTCCAAGAAATATTTGGAATTTGGACTGTAGCATTTTCGTTGTTATTTGACAAACTTTATTCAAGCATGGACCAACTAGGCTCAAAAGATTTGTCTCGACATATAGATACTAAAAATACAATCAGTTATTTTTTTACCTACATTTCACTATTACAGGAAGGCACATCAGGGGCGGCTGGTGACCCACTGTAAGGGCGGCTACGCCAGCCGCCCCTATCTAAACGCTCTTATAGTGGTTTTCACTGTAAGGGCGGTTCAACACGAGCTGCCCTTGAGCTGCCCTTACAGTAGGCCACTGTAAGGGCGGCTGGTGTTCAGACCGCCCTTAGGGCGGTTGGTGTACCAGCCGCCCTTACAGTGGCTCGTTAGTAAGGGTGGTTGGTGTACCAGCCACCCTTATAGTGACCTCTGTAAGGGCGGCTCACTCTAGAACCGCCCCTATAGTTAATTTTCAAAAAAAAACAAGGTATATATATCAACAGCACAACACAACACAACACAACATATATATATATAAGCAGCACAACATATATCAGCCAGTATATGAAATCTGACCATATCACATCACAAACATCGAATTCAAGTTACATCATCAAATTTACAAATTCAAAAGTTCCAAGTCAAACAAATCCACAAGTCTATCAAAAGTTACTGTTCCACAAGTCCATTGACAAGTTTGACAAGTTCATCCAATTGTAATCAACGGCCTAGAGCTAGCCTCTTAAACTGACGGAGGTGTTGGTACATAGGATTACTACCTAAGTCGGAGGTGATGTCATGGTGGTCTCCTTTGAAATAAACAACCTGGTCCATTATGAAGTTGCAAAGGTCGCCGACGAGTTCTATGAGTTCATCATCCTTGTAGACATCCCTTTTCTTTCCTTTCTCTTCTAACCACTAAAAGATAACAAAAGCCAAGTTTAGATCTAGTGTAAACAAGAGATTGCAAAGCTAAGTTTTTATACTATGTTTATACAAGAGATTGCAAAGCTATGTTTTTATACTACGACCTAAGAGGTTTGAACTTACCAAATTAGGGTGTCTTCTGTAGGTTTTTGTGTTACTCATGAAAGCACATACGTAATATCCACAATGTAGACTCCCGATCCTTTGCTTGGGGAACTGTGTGTGTTTCATTTGGCATATGGAAATTTTAAGCAATAGTACTGAAAACCATGTAATTTAGTTCCAAGCTAAATTGCACTTATCGAACACAGAGTTTTGACACATAACCTGTACCCCTTTTTGGACAACACCTTCCTTTCTTTTCTCTGACATAGTGCCTGAATGCCCTGTTTGAATGATTGTAGCAAATGCAACTTGTTAGTATGCAAAAGTCAACATTAAACCAAAACATATAAGGTAATGAGGATTATTGATATGCATACGTGTTGAGAATCGTTATGAAGTCTTTATATGTGTGAGGGTCAAAATCTGCAGAATCACAAACCCATGCCATGCTCCTCCCGACATCGACGGCTATGACTATCCAGTGTTCGCTGCATGAATTTAATCATAGAATAAACAGGTAAGTTTCTTTGCATCGATATAATATATATGAAACAATAAAATAAGTATACAGTCGAACTTACTTAAAATGGTATGGTATCCATATGATTTCGTTGTGTTGGAGATTCTTAAAACATACGGCAAGCCACGCCGCAACCTTAAGGGACTCTTCCCTTATTTTCCTCGCCCTGATCGCCTCTTTCTCCTCAATTGTCTTTCCAGCGGCTAGCTCTTTCCCATCCAGTTTCCATTTGCTTGGGTAATTAAAAACTGTTTGTGCTATAGATTGAGGGTCTACATACCCATCTTTCAGGGTTGGCATTTCTTTCACAATGTGTGGTTGCATTCTACAAATCACGATGCGAGTTAGTTACAACAAAATCCAACTAGGTTACATTCATATCATATCAAGAAGGCAAGGGACTTACAGGCACCACGTGCGAATCAGATTCATTTCCATTGATTTCAGGTGAAAGCATGCTTGGATGTCACTGAAGTCAAAAGCAATAGTCGTAGCTGGGCTTCCAAATGTGCGTTCAGGTAGTACTGTTTGCAACACATGTAGTTCTGTACTGATAACATGCAAGTACCAATCATGGAACCTTTTCATTCCATATGGAATTTTTTGCATGACCCGGTTTGGTAGGAAATGTTTGCCTCTTACATATGTGCTCGGGCAATCACTGTACCATTTGATGTCTTCAACATCTGGATACTTTTGTACCTGTTTGTGGGCTGTGCGGTCCATGGGCAACCTATAAGCAAATTCGTTCTTGCCTTGGTTCTCAGGCTTGAACTGATCATGGGCATACCACTTGTACATATTTGAGATGTCTTTCATGTCCACAAAAGATTTCGATCCCGTCGACCTTATCATGACGGGGATCTTTTCTCGAGCTTCACATACTGGATCGCCCTCGCCTTCTCGTGCATGTCCTTCTTGAGAAGGCAATCCTTGCTCATGTGTCTTCAGATCTTGTTGAGAAGACTGTGGCATCTCATCATGGCATTGCTCGAGGCGAGCTGGAGAAGGTTGTGGCTTAGGAGGCACATGCGGCGTCTCATCATGCTCTAGCTCGGCACGAGCTGCAGAAGGCTGTGGACTGTGAGACTCATGTGTCGTCTCGTCATGCTTTGCTTTGACACGAGCTGGAGAAGGTTGTGGACTGTGAGGCTCATGCGTCGTCTCTCATGCTCTGCCTCGACACGAGCTCGAGAAGACTCTGTCATGTGGTGGATAAGATTCGGGGAAGGCGGTGGCATCTCATGAATGTGGTCGTCACGACACGGTGAATATACCTCTCCATCCTCAGGGACTCTCTAGATGTACATCACTCGGAGTTGGTGATGTAACATTCAACACAATGTCCTTTTTGTACCAGAGAATGAACTATTTTGTGACTAGTCCAAGCTCACATATCCCCTCGCTAGTTGGGTGTTCTATCTTATGCGTCGTGAACTCAGGCATCACGGTGTGCACCTCGACCTTACTGTAGTCATGCAGTACCTCTTTATGCGGATACATGGGTGTATGCCGAGTCTCTGAGTGATGAGTGATTGTCAACTGGGATGATGCGCATGTTCTTTGGCTTGTGTTGTGTAGGTGTCGAGCACAGAGACAGTGATCGAGGGCAAGGTGAAGGTCAAGTAGAGACGTGCCGTGTCGACGGACCGAGAGCGGTGAAGGGCGGACGTGAGGCTTGGACTGAGGGACCGGTGGCCTGAGGATCAGCTGTGGTGGCTGACAACCTGGGACAGCGACGAGCGAAGACTTGCAGTCATGTGTTGCCTGAGTCGTGGACTTGGGGACATGTGTCGGTGGACGGGGTGCACAGGGCGGTGCATCCTCTCTACAGCTTCGGTTTGGTGGTAGAGCCAGAGAAAAACCATCGGGTGGACGGTTTCCAGGTTTGGGCCTCAAAACCTGGGCGCGGATGGTTTCCGAGTTTGGCCACAAAACTCGGGCTGAGGACGGTTTTCAGGTTTGGGCCTCAAAACCTAGGTGCTTCGGGTTTGCTGAGTTTGGGCCACAAAACTCAGGTGTTGGTGGGCTGGTTTCCCGGTTTGGGCCTCAAAACCGGGGGTTGGCTGTGAAGGCTGGTTTTCCGATTAGGGCCACAAAACCGGGGGTGCGACGTCCGGGAAAAGGACGGCAGAGCGGTGGCGGCACGTGGCGGCAATCGGGAGGTTGCGTCGAGGCAACGCTACGAGTTGTGCGGGCGTGGCCGTCGGATCCACCTACCATCGAGTTGATCCAGAATAACCTTAGGTTTTAGCTGGTTCGCTCTGTAAGTAGTTAGGGGTAGAGTGGGAATTAGGAATAGTTAGAATTAGGATAAGTAGGGGGAGACACCCACCTCCCCATTGATCTCAGTCGTTTGCTCTTTGCACTTAGGGTTTCCTGCTCTCCCAATCCCCTGCTGTAGCTAGCTGAGATCCGCAGAGAACCATACCTCTGTGTACTGGAGATTTTGAGGAAGTGAGGTCGTAACCTCACTGTTGTAGCGTGTGGTAGCCACACGGTTGCAGATCGATGTGTTGATTCGCGTTTTGTTCGTGTTCTTCATGTTCTTCGTTTCTCCGTGATTTTCTCGTCACTCGATCTCTCTCCCTACTGCGTCTTTGCGAAATCTGTTTGAATCAACTTGTTTGTTTTTGAAAGGAGATCACTTCCACTGAAGGAATTCATCTAACTCCTCACGAACAAGTAGATTGGGTTGATTTCGTTTTCGTGGCGCTTTTTCGTTCTTGATCTTCCCCTTTCGATTTCCCGGTGATTGAATCGATTTGAGCGGATGATTTCTTGGGGATAGTCTCCTAACTACCCCGTGATCATCTTATCCAAGTTTGGGAACGTGGGATTTTGATTTGGATCAAATTTGGGGAGATTTGGAGAGGAGGCGACTGAAATCGCCCTCTCTGCTCGTTGGAGGACAGTCCGCGCGTCGGGATCGAGCCAGATCAGTGGCTGCGGGTCTAGGTCGCGTTACTGTCCCTTAACCGGCGGACAGTCCACCGAAGGAACTCGCGGACAGTCCGGGAGTCATCCAGGGACTGTTCAGCAGCTTTGCTGTTTTGGTGTTTGACCGGCGGAAAGTCCACCGTTGGTTTTCGCGGACAGTCCGGGAACTGTCCAGGGGACTTCAGCAGCAGTGCGGTTTTGCTCTTTTGGCCGGCGGACAGTCCGCGACCTGAGCCCGGACAGTCCGCCACTGGGCAGACAGTCCGCGATCGTACCGGCGGACAGTCCGGGATCCTGCTGTAGCCTCCGGTTTAGTGCGTTTGCTCTCCCGGCTTCTTCGCTTGGTTTCCGGACTTCTCGTTTGGCTCTAGAGTTGACCAAGGAACCTCTCTAGGTATCTTTGCTACTTGTTAGCATAGGTATTTAGGGATTTCTCAACGTAGCCGTCTATCTACGTTCGGGACTTGGTTTTTGAGGGACGAACTTGCTCCGGTGCTTTTGCCAATTGGTTTGCTATCGCTTTGTGGTGCCTCGCTGTGATCCAAGGGATCATCCACCCTCTTCCAAGGGTCGTGGGCATCACGTTCTCGGTCGTAGCTCTTGGGGGTTGATTTTGGGACAATCGGCCAAAGTTTTGGAAGAAATTTTTGAGCTCCCATTCACCCCCCCCCTCTGGTCGCCTTGCTAGTGCATTCTCGGTCCTTCACTTTATGGTGCCAGATGCCGCTTGGAGGATGTGCCACACCCGTTGCCACCTCAACCATCGTGTTTTCCCTGCCTACGGGAATCAACAGGGTGCAAGGAGTTGGCTCCTGTATGCGATCGACTGGGGTGGAGGTTGCATTGGAACCTTGGCTGCTGCCAACATCCGTAGGGCTATCAATTAGAGCCAATTCTCTAGGTGGCTCCATTTGTGTCCGCGGCTTAGTAGACACTCCTTTCTCCTACAGTTCCTTGGCAACTAGAGTCTTCACTAGGAGCTCATTCTTAGACTGTCGATTTCTGCCATGTTTCTTGTAGATCTGCGCATCATCTTCGAATCCTTCCTTCCAGGTCGTATGTTTCCCTATCCCCCTGACACGGCCTGTGTGCTCGGGGTTTCCTAAGCCAAGGCTAAGCTCGTCCCTCTCTCTAGAAGGAGTGAATGAGCCCTTCTCCCTATCTTCAGAATATCTTAGTATCCTTGACACTGCCTCTTCGGTCTCTGGCTTGGCAAATTTCAGACTGCTGCCTGAATCTTCCATATTCCTTGCAAAGACCCAACGCTTGATGCGTGGCCTCAATTTCATGACTTTTGTATTCCCAGCAACTACAGCCTCTTCTTCCATCTTCCTAAACATCTCTTCCTTGCCATCGTATCCACCGGGGCCTAGACACGGGTGGTGCATGTTTTTCTTCGCCTGCAAGCTGTTCTTTTCACTTAAGGCCAAAGCTTCCGGTGAAGTCTTCTCAGCCACGAGCAACGCCCACATAGCAGGAGTTTTGTGTCCAAACTTATGGTAGGGTGTTAACCCCTTTTTGATGTAGTCGTTGTTGAGCTCATTCCTCCAACGTCGGAAGGAATCTCCCATCATCTTCATAGCACGTCGTCTTACTAGTGCTAGCTTCACCCAGGGATTGTTGGTCCATAGATCCTCCTTTAAGTCCTCTGGATAATCTTACCAATTAGGGATTGTTGGGTTACACTTGTCTCTCACGAGGGCCCCGATCGCATTGCGACATTTCGCTTTGAATTCCTTTGGCTCAAGGATTTGCCCATCTTCCCCGATCTCGTCAATCACATAAACCATTTTTGCATTTGGATATTGGTTTGGCTTTCTAATCCCTCGTTTCCTCTTCGCTTGGGTAATCGAGGCCGATGTTGTGCCTTCAGGTAGTGGAGCAGAGGCCGCAATGGTATTCTCTGTGCATGTTGCCTCTGCCCTCCTTAACTCTACTCCATCATGTCCAGCGAAATGTGCCGGACGCCGACGTTGTCTTTTCGGAGGTTTAGGAGGGACCTATATAAACAACAGGTCAAAGTGTTAACAGAGGTAACACAGTCTTTGCGTTAGCAAAATGTACGATTTACTAAGGGACTTTCATATCCCTACCTCATCATTTGGGTCAAAGTCCTTGTCTAACTCGTCCTCCGTTAGCTTCACCCAGGGTTCAGGTGGGTGTGGATCCTCAGGACTTGCATATCCCGAGTCATCGTCCTCGCCAGATCCTTCATCAGTCCCTCCTTGTCTTCCCACTTCTCCCCCTTCCTCCTCACCAGACTCCTCCTGAGTAAGCATAAATGCTACATCGTTGTCCAACTCGTCATTGAACTGCTCCTGAGAAAACTGATCCTGTTTTTCTTGCCCTGTAGGGCTAGGGTGCTCTTCATGTTCGTTGGATCGGCCTGCATTGCTTATTGTCTGCGTCATTTCATGATTTGTTCTAATAGATGCAAGGAATAAAGTGTCCTTTAGAAGTAGTAGTACAAGTAATAGCAGTAGTGCTTCAGTAGTAGTGTAGGAGAAGATAGAAGAGAGAAGAGATAAAGGAAAAACCCATGTACCATCAAGCAAGAAAATCCGAAAAACAGGTAGTACAAGTCGGAGAGGCCTCAGTAACATGTCAATCATCATTTGATCATGAACTTGGAGCAGAAAGGCATCATAACAGAGAAGAGAGAACGTGATGTAGGGGCGGCTGATAACGATGCCAAGTTCCTCACAAGTTCTTGATCATCAGCTCATATTCCATATAATGAATGGACTTAGACAATCTCATCATTGGCAAAACAAAGAAGAGGAGAGAAAAAACATAGAAGTAGTAGGAGAGGTGAATAGTAGTAGAAGTAGAAGGACTAGGTAGAAAAACATCATTGCACATGCCTTATGCCTCAGGTTCAGAGAAGCATCAAAATAAAACATCACTGCACATGCCCAGTTCAGTAGTAGTAGAGAATGGTAGAGAGCATAGAGAGAAGAGAGTACAGTAGTAGTAGAGAAAAATCTGGCATGTATAACCAGTTGTATTAAAACAAGTGCATTTGCGTGAAAACAAATGCAACCAACATGTATACATTTTAGAGAAAATCTGGCTGTATTAGCAATAGCAATAGCAATAGCAAGTCTAAGACAATGGCAAGACTAAGACAATAAAATCTAGCTATATTTTAGAGAAAATAAAATATCACTGCACATGCCCAGTTCAGTTAAGATAATATGTAAGCTAATGTGCAACGTGCCAGATGACCTGCCAACAACTAAGATAATAAAATCTGGCTGTATTTTAGAGAAAATAAAATATTGACTGGGACAACAGCTAATAACCTGCCAGATGAAGCTAATGAGCTGTTATAACTAATTATAGTTCTAATTAGTGGAAATATAAAGATGCAAGCACCTACCAGATTATGGCAATGGCAGACAATGGCAAGACTAAGACAATGGCAAGTTCTCATAATGTAAAAAAAAACCCTCATCATTGGTAGAAGGCAAGTGCTCAGAATATAAAAACCCTCATCATTGGCATAAGGCAAGTGCTCAGAATGTAAAAACCTTCATCATTGGCATAAGACAAAGCAAGGTAATGCAGATATTTATATACCATATTCATTAGTAACTCTGTTTTTAGCACATTGTGCTTACTTACTACTGTACTTAGAACGAAATGGGCATGACATCACCTAAGCTAACATTTAGTCTGTCTGCTCTTTCTTGGATGCTGGTTGTTAGCTAACATTTCTAGTAGTTGAATGATCAACAGGCAACATCTGGTCAAAGTCCAAGTTAATTTCATTTTCCTCTCCTCAATATTATATATTCTTACTGAGTTATCAGTATTATCCAAATTAGACAGCTGCTAGAGGAGTATGAGCTCATCAGCCCACATTCCATATAATGAAGGAGTAGTAGTAGCAGTAGTATAGTAGTAGTAATAGAGTTTAGTACAGTAGTAGTAGCAGCAGCAGTAGTATAGTAGTAGTAATAGAGTAGTAGTAGCAGTAGTATAGTAGTAGTAATAGAGTTTAGTACAGTAGTAGTAGTAGCAGTAGTATAGTAGTAGTAATAGAGTAGTAGTAGCAGTAGTATAGTAGTAGTAATAGCAGTAGTATAGTAGTAGTAATAGAGTTTAGTACAGTAGTAGTAGTTAAACTCAATTCAAAACATCATTGCACATGCCTTATGCCTCAGGTTCAGAGTAGCATCAAAATAAAACATCACTGCACATGCCCAGTTCAGTAGAAGTAGAGAATGGTAGAGAGAATAGAGAGAAAGAAAGTACAATAGTAGTAGAGAGGATGATCCATCATAGTTTAAAAAATGTGATCAATTCAAAATAGGAGTAGAGGAGTAACAGAGATGTGCTGACTGCCATAGAAGTGATCTGATCATGACTATAGAGGTTGTGCAGTCAAATAAAAATTACAATAATCAAATAGAACAGTCAGCACAGCTCCTCCTAGACTTGTAGAAATATCATATGTACTTCTCCTACATGTCGTTCATTTCTGTGGCAGAACCTCCCGGTAATGTGACCCACCTGCACACGTCACCGTCTCTCCGAGCCCTAATGACTGTGCACATGTACCACATCACTGGAAAGATCTGTCGGGTGTCCCCGAGAGAACCCCGAATTATCCACGCACCACAGGATCATCATCATGAAGGTTGGAATAATTACAACATTACGACAGTTGATACAAAATACCATCAGAGTGCGGAAGCAAGATAGATAACCTTTACAAAACATGAATAAGTTACTTTTAAATAAACATAACTTGTATTGAGGAAACAGGAGAGTATTACATAACTACACTTAGGTGGAGTACCTAAGTTGAAGAAGAAGAACAACCAGATCATGTCAAGCCCACTGACATGATCATGATCAACATCACCTATTAAAGAAACCTGCAACACGAAATTAACAAACCCTGAGTACAAAAGTACTCAACAAGACTTAACCGACTAGAAAAGAGGAGAAGACTCAGGAATGAAAGGCTTAGGAAGTCAAGGTAAGGCTTAAGCCAGATCAAGTATTTTGCAGAAAAAGCATTTTTGTAAATCTTGTTTTATTTTTGGAAAGATTCAAGTATTTCTCAATTCTTCATTGTTCATGATTCATTTTACCTTTCAAAAACATACCTAGTTGAGAACCACTCTCCGTTGACAGTCGAAGACCAAGTCTCCATAACCGAGGAGCAACGTTAATCCGGATAAATAATACTCAGCTGAGGATCCCTATCCACACTGCATATGTAGCACCCAAGCTTGCATATGCCAACTCGTCTACCACGATTCCTCCAATATTGGACCCCGGTCCTACGCCACCCAGAAGTACAGTACACCACTCTTACCCAGGTACGACGACCACGTGGGTACAAGCTACTTCCGCCATCTCTCCACTCCCAGTGCGCGGTTGTCGGTCCCAATAAAGGATTCCTCGGAGCCAGAGCTTTCCGTAGTATGTGAATAGTAGCAAGTCTTGGCCAGCAGGCTCCCATACGGATGGTCCCTAATTTTTCCGCCAGAAACTGTACCTTGGTTATATCTCACCCAAGCGTCACAGTCCTGTCAGTTTTTCAACCCTGTCCCGGTCGGTGTCAACTGTTGAGTCCCGGACTACAACATGACGGCACCGTACGCTAGGACAACCTCTCCTTGCCATTGACTAGGTACGGATCAGATACTTAGCCAACAGTCGGGAGTAAAGCCAAATTCCCATAAATATTCTTTAAGTGATCACACTTTTGAAATTGACATTTTTGCAAATCTATTGTATAGCATCACTAAGCATTTTGCAAATAGTTTTTAAACAAGGCAGGTGGATCTTCAGGTGGAGGTAAAAAGTGCAAGAAGTAGGTCATCACACAACTCCTATAACCTAATGCAGTAGTTTATCTAAAAAAACATTTTAATAAAACCTTTATAAAAACAAGGAAAGGTTAAATGCACCGGGGCTTGCCTTCGTTGCAGGGAAGACAGGATCCAAGAATGATCTACAAAGGTTAGTTCCTTCATCTAGAAGTTAAGCCTTCTCGACGAAGCTTGTCCAACAAGGGTCACCTTCCGAGGCTTGTTCGACAAGGGTGATCATCAAAGCTTGATCAACACGACTTCAACACTCTCGGATACTACACGTAGATAAATGTTGTATGCTCAGTATGATGGCCTAGAATGCATGCCAAGGTGCAGGACAATATAACAAAAGATTAAACAAACTTAAGGAAAGTCGAGTACAACTTTCCTTCGCGGAAAAGTTGCAAACCAACAAAACCAACTAAGATTCCTAGGTATACATACAACTTCCACCAAACATCTTTAGAAAGAAAACTAAAGATGGCTAAGGTTCATTAAACATCACTCAAGCCATAGGAACACAAGATGAGAGGTGTCCCATGGTCTTCAAACAATAAACCAAAGTCACACAAGATGTAAACACTGCTGTTCACACTTTGGATAGATTACACCACTCATACTAATCAAGCCATAACCAGAGCTACCAAGATCAAAAGGGGTGAGCCTAGACAATTTAAAAAGCTTATCAAATTGTCTACAGACTTCCTAATATCACCCATGGTTGGTTCTATAGACAACTAGGCCAAACAGTTGGAATAATCATTTTTGTCCAACGCTAGGACAGATTTGCTAATCCAACTTCAAACAGCTATAACTGGAGCTCTGGGCCATCAAAAAGAGTGATCCTTAACAATCTAGAGAGCTTATGAAAAACTCTAAAACTTTCCTATTATACTTAGCAGGTGATTCACAACTTAAATAGCTCAAACAACTATAAACATTCAAACGATTAAATAAAGCATATAAATAAGAATAAAATTTATTTTCTTCAACAGACCTCAAAATTTTTGTGAAGATACATTTTCAGCTAAAAACAGCTACAAAAATAGTTTCATGATTTTTGAACCTTTAACTAGGCCTACAAAAATCATCAAAGCCCATTTATTAATTAAAAGCCATATGTAAATCAGTTTCAAAATTTGTTCAAAACTCAAGTTTTATATTTTTTTATATTAGCACAAACATGCTATCACTAATCATGTCAAATTTCATAAATAACAGAGCTACAAATTAATTATAGCAAAAAAGAACAAACTGAACTACTGTAAAGAAAACTAGAAAAAGAAAAACTTTAAACTAGCCCAAACGGGGCTTTCGGCCCAGCCCAACTCAACTCAGCCTGGTTCGAGCGCACGGTGGTGAGTGTGTGTGCGTTCGCTCGAGGCCCGGCTCGAACGAGACAGCGCCCGAGGGTCCGCTCGAGGCCTAGCTTGATCGAGACGATAAAAACCAACGTCTGTCCGAGGCCTGACTCAGGGCTCGGCGAGACGGAAAACAATCGCCCGTCCGAGGCCTGGCTCGGAGGCTCGGGCGATACGCTGCGCATGTGCCCGCTCAAGGCTTAGCTCGAGGCTCGGGCGAGACGGAAAACGCTCGTCCGTCCGAGGCCTAGCTCGGGCGGGACGGTGAACGCGTTCGCCCGAGGCTTGGCTCGAGCGAAGCGGAGGGTGCGCCTGCTCAAGGCATAGCTCGAGACGGTGAACACGTGTCCATATGTCCGCTCGGGACCTGGCTCGAGCGAGACGGTGTGTCCTGATAGCTTTGCAGAAAAGCCCTTCGGCTTACGCTAAAACAACCCGCAGCCCACCACACTATTCACGTGAGTCTGGGACTTTTCAACCAACACCCTGAAACTTCCTGTCTTTACAACCGCAAGGTCCCCGACCATGGCCGGCGTGAACGGCGGCGCACCGAGCGGCGGCGAACCTTACGCCGGCCATCTCCGGCCATTAGAGACTCGGCTGACGCGAGCATCAACACCGGCAAGACAGTCGCAGTCGATTGAGCCCTCAACCCTACACTCTACCACTCGGGTTGAGCCTGGACACGCACGGCGGCGGATCGGATCTCGGCTAGCCAGTTCCGGTGAACCTAGACCGGTAGCAAGCAAACGGAGAGGCTAGGAAGGTCTAGTAGCTCACCCTGATGCTGTTGGTGTAACTGGTTTAAGCAGAGGTTGCACGGAGGGGAGGGTTCCACGGAGCAGTGGCCTGCGGCGGAGAACTCCGGCGAAGACGACGTTGTTCCGGCGAGTCCTGAGCATCAAACAGGGAACCATCGAGCCGATGAGTTCTCTGAGGCCAAGATAAAACAAAAACACAGGATAAAGAGCACAGAGAGAGGCCCAGTTGAGCGGACCACGGCGGAATCGAGCTCGTCGGAGTTTTTCACCCGGCGGGAAGAAGCTCTTGCTCTCTGAGACAGAAGAGTTAGAATTGAGAGTTTCTGGAGGTGCGCAAGGAAGTAAGGAACTTATATCTGTGGCCAAACTTGGATGAGGATGTTTGGTTCACCGTGAACTCTAGATTGGGACAGAGAGGAGCACGTCGGTGCTGTGGTGGCGCAACGACAACGGCAAGCACGGGAGAAGACGCCACGGTGCAAAAGAGAGCGCCAGCAGCTGCTTCACCTCGCCACGGAGACGTGCACGAGCGCATTCGAGAGAGGACGACGCCCATCGTGCTGGCGTCACGAATTTGGCTCGGCCGGTCACCGCCATGAACAGGGGTAAGAGCTTATCACCCCCCGGTTACTGCTCACCAGAGAACATCTAGATCTTCTTTCCCCTATTTCTCCCAAAAACACTATACAACAGGAAAAACTCCCAACATGAAAGTTGTTCCAAAAATTAGGATCTACAACTTTCATTTAAGGAGCACAACCAAAATTTGCCTAGATTTTGAAATCACATTTTGAATTTAAAATGCATTCAAACTTAGATTCAAAATTACTTTTGAATCTTCTAAACAACTTCAAATTTTACCAATATAAAAGTTGTTCCTTATGAAATTATCTAAAACTTTGTTGTTGGTCATATATCCAAATTGTGCTTAATTTTGAAACTACACAAAAGGGGATAAAACTATGTTTGGAAATTGATGTGCAATTTGAAACTAAATCAAACTGGTTTTCCAAATTACTTCATATTTTCTTTAGTAACTTGAAAATATATCTTAATAAAAGTTGTTTCTTTTAATCCTCTCTACAACTTTGATTAAAGGACCAAGGTCTAATTCTTTTTATTTTTTTGAAATCTAGTTTAGGGGTCAAATTCAGGGTTTGAAAGATTCCAAAATTATTCAAACTTTTGTACTGAAACTTTAAAAACTTTGAATACCAAAGTCGTTCCTCTCAACAAGAGCTACAACTTTGCTTTTGAAATATGACATACTTTTTGACTTATCAAAAAGGGGACAAAAAGAGAGATTTAAAAACCAAGGTTCTTCTCACTTGCCCTTTCATGTAACACCAAACATCACAAGCAAGCCACATATATATCAAACATGGAAATCAACACTCAAAAACATACAACACTCTGGTCAAACATATAAAGCATCACATTTATGCCTTAAACATGAAAACATGAAATGCTTTATGCCATGATGCCAGATGATTATGCATACTAAACAACTTAATTAGAATTTTAATTAATGCTTAACACCAGAGGTGTTACAACCCTTCCCCCTTAAAGAAATCTCGTCCCGAGATTTAAGAAGCACTTAACGGTTTGGGGTTGAGTAATGAACAAGGAAAAGTGTCACACTTGTTTACTCGCAAGGAGTTCACAAGGCAACTGGGTTTGGGTTCAGGATTACAACCGGGATCAGAACACGGTGGCAAGTAGCAAGGTAGTGAACATTTGAGTGAAGGAAAAATTATCAAGGTTCAAGAGAGAGCGTACATTAGTTGCGGACTATAATGGATCATAACTGTAGACCGCGATACCGGCGCGCACCCAGCGGAAACTAGTGTGATCCGGACACATGAGATTCCCTAGGTTCCGACGCGGCACCGTGGTCACCAATCATGGCACCACAATAGCGCACAACTTCTATATCACTCATCTTATGAAGAGGAAAATTATAACCAAAAGCAAGGGTTGGTTATAATTACAAGGAAAGTGGCTTTGAACTCCCTTTCGGGCGTTCAGAAATGAAAGCACTTTAACGGTGGACTAGAAAGAATCATGACTATAGGCCTAGACATTAGCGAGCACCCAGCAGTAACACCTTATGGCGGCCGTCCACAGGTGACTCCAGGTTCCCACGCTTTTATCCGGTCCACAGATCAGGGTCCTTTCAAAGAACACAATTTTAGTAACTTTCAACCACCATTCGTCGTTTTCACGACATCAAACAACTGGTATGTGCCAATTCAAGGCATGGTACACACATCTAGGAAGAACCAAAGATTTACCCTGATTCTGACTTTATGTGGTAGAGTGTATGAAAGATATCCAAAAATTCCCAAGGATCAGAACTTATGGAACAACAGTATCAAGGGTAGCGGATTATAGGGACGATCAGGTATCGGGGATCATAGCTGCTTTTAAAATTTAGAAAAAGAAGCAGATTTTATCATTATGCATGATATGATATATATGCTCGTCCTATACGACCTCTCACTGACAGGAGATCTCTGTCTTCACCTGTTAGTTAGGTATAGGGCTATACTTTATACTTTAGCTTCACGGACTTGGTACAGGTGTTGAATAGCTCTTCTGTCTTGGTTTGACAGGGAGGTTGATTCTCCATTACTTTCAGTAGAAGAGTTGGAAACTTCCCAACATCTTCCATTGAAGTCACTGGTATAGTCTTCACGAAGCCTTCCAGCAAGAAAGAAACTCAGGGAAGGATCATTTGTTACTTTCAAAAACTTTTAGTTTAAGAAACCATTTTGAAGTTTTTCAAACGTAATGTTGTAACCAGTCTTCCCTTGATGACAATCCTGCTCCGATACCATTCTGTGGCAGAACCTCCCGGTAATGTGACCCACCTGCACACGTCACCGTCTCTCCGAGCCCTAATGACTGTGCACATGTACCACATCACTGGAAAGATCTGTCGGGTGTCCCCGAGAGAACCCCGAATTATCCACGCACCACAGGATCATCATCATGAAGGTTGGAATAATTACAACATTACGACAGTTGATACAAAATACCATCAGAGTGCGGAAGCAAGATAGATAACCTTTACAAAACATGAATAAGTTACTTTTAAATAAACATAACTTGTATTGAGGAAACAGGAGAGTATTACATAACTACACTTAGGTGGAGTACCTAAGTTGAAGAAGAAGAACAACCAGATCATGTCAAGCCCACTGACATGATCATGATCAACATCACCTATTAAAGAAACCTGCAACACGAAATTAACAAACCCTGAGTACAAAAGTACTCAACAAGACTTAACCGACTAGAAAAGAGGAGAAGACTCAGGAATGAAAGGCTTAGGAAGTCAAGGTAAGGCTTAAGCCAGATCAAGTATTTTGCAGAAAAAGCATTTTTGTAAATCTTGTTTTATTTTTGGAAAGATTCAAGTATTTCTCAATTCTTCATTGTTCATGATTCATTTTACCTTTCAAAAACATACCTAGTTGAGAACCACTCTCCGTTGACAGTCGAAGACCAAGTCTCCATAACCGAGGAGCAACGTTAATCCGGATAAATAATACTCAGCTGAGGATCCCTATCCACACTGCATATGTAGCACCCAAGCTTGCATATGCCAACTCGTCTACCACGATTCCTCCAATATTGGACCCCGGTCCTACGCCACCCAGAAGTACAGTACACCACTCTTACCCAGGTACGACGACCACGTGGGTACAAGCTACTTCCGCCATCTCTCCACTCCCAGTGCGCGGTTGTCGGTCCCAATAAAGGATTCCTCGGAGCCAGAGCTTTCCGTAGTATGTGAATAGTAGCAAGTCTTGGCCAGCAGGCTCCCATACGGATGGTCCCTAATTTTTCCGCCAGAAACTGTACCTTGGTTATATCTCACCCAAGCGTCACAGTCCTGTCAGTTTTTCAACCCTGTCCCGGTCGGTGTCAACTGTTGAGTCCCGGACTACAACATGACGGCACCGTACGCTAGGACAACCTCTCCTTGCCATTGACTAGGTACGGATCAGATACTTAGCCAACAGTCGGGAGTAAAGCCAAATTCCCATAAATATTCTTTAAGTGATCACACTTTTGAAATTGACATTTTTGCAAATCTATTGTATAGCATCACTAAGCATTTTGCAAATAGTTTTTAAACAAGGCAGGTGGATCTTCAGGTGGAGGTAAAAAGTGCAAGAAGTAGGTCATCACACAACTCCTATAACCTAATGCAGTAGTTTATCTAAAAAAAACATTTTAATAAAACCTTTATAAAAACAAGGAAAGGTTAAATGCACCGGGGCTTGCCTTCGTTGCAGGGAAGACAGGATCCAAGAATGATCTACAAAGGTTAGTTCCTTCATCTAGAAGTTAAGCCTTCTCGACGAAGCTTGTCCAACAAGGGTCACCTTCCGAGGCTTGTTCGACAAGGGTGATCATCAAAGCTTGATCAACACGACTTCAACACTCTCGGATACTACACGTAGATAAATGTTGTATGCTCAGTATGATGGCCTAGAATGCATGCCAAGGTGCAGGACAATATAACAAAAGATTAAACAAACTTAAGGAAAGTCGAGTACAACTTTCCTTCACGGAAAAGTTGCAAACCAACAAAACCAACTAAGATTCCTAGGTATACATACAACTTCCACCAAACATCTTTAGAAAGAAAACTAAAGATGGCTAAGGTTCATTAAACATCACTCAAGCCATAGGAACACAAGATGAGAGGTGTCCCATGGTCTTCAAACAATAAACCAAAGTCACACAAGATGTAAACACTGCTGTTCACACTTTGGATAGATTACACCACTCATACTAATCAAGCCATAACCAGAGCTACCAAGATCAAAAGGGGTGAGCCTAGACAATTTAAAAAGCTTATCAAATTGTCTACAGACTTCCTAATATCACCCATGGTTGGTTCTATAGACAACTAGGCCAAACAGTTGGAATAATCATTTTTGTCCAACGCTAGGACAGATTTGCTAATCCAACTTCAAACAGCTATAACTGGAGCTCTGGGCCATCAAAAAGAGTGATCCTTAACAATCTAGAGAGCTTATGAAAAACTCTAAAACTTTCCTATTATACTTAGCAGGTGATTCACAACTTAAATAGCTCAAACAACTATAAACATTCAAACGATTAAATAAAGCATATAAATAAGAATAAAATTTATTTTCTTCAACAGACCTCAAAATTTTTGTGAAGATACATTTTCAGCTAAAAACAGCTACAAAAATAGTTTCATGATTTTTGAACCTTTAACTAGGCCTACAAAAATCATCAAAGCCCATTTATTAATTAAAAGCCATATGTAAATCAGTTTCAAAATTTGTTCAAAACTCAAGTTTTATATTTTTTTATATTAGCACAAACATGCTATCACTAATCATGTCAAATTTCATAAATAACAGAGCTACAAATTAATTATAGCAAAAAAGAACAAACTGAACTACTGTAAAGAAAACTAGAAAAAGAAAAACTTTAAACTAGCCCAAACGGGGCTTTCGGCCCAGCCCAACTCAACTCAGCCTGGTTCGAGCGCACGGTGGTGAGTGTGTGTGCGTTCGCTCGAGGCCCGGCTCGAACGAGACAGCGCCCGAGGGTCCGCTCGAGGCCTAGCTCGATCGAGACGATAAAAACCAACGTCTGTCCGAGGCCTGACTCAGGGCTCGGCGAGACGGAAAACAATCGCCCGTCCGAGGCCTGGCTCGGAGGCTCGGGCGATACGCTGCGCATGTGCCCGCTCAAGGCTTAGCTCGAGGCTCGGGCGAGACGGAAAACGCTCGTCCGTCCGAGGCCTAGCTCGGGCGGGACGGTGAACGCGTTCGCCCGAGGCTTGGCTCGAGCGAAGCGGAGGGTGCGCCTGCTCAAGGCATAGCTCGAGACGGTGAACACGTGTCCATATGTCCGCTCGGGACCTGGCTCGAGCGAGACGGTGTGTCCTGATAGCTTTGCAGAAAAGCCCTTCGGCTTACGCTAAAACAACCCGCAGCCCACCACACTATTCACGTGAGTCTGGGACTTTTCAACCAACACCCTGAAACTTCCTGTCTTTACAACCGCAAGGTCCCCGACCATGGCCGGCGTGAACGGCGGCGCACCGAGCGGCGGCGAACCTTACGCCGGCCATCTCCGGCCATTAGAGACTCGGCTGACGCGAGCATCAACACCGGCAAGACAGTCGCAGTCGATTGAGCCCTCAACCCTACACTCTACCACTCGGGTTGAGCCTGGACACGCACGGCGGCGGATCGGATCTCGGCTAGCCAGTTCCGGTGAACCTAGACCGGTAGCAAGCAAACGGAGAGGCTAGGAAGGTCTAGTAGCTCACCCTGATGCTGTTAGTGTAACTGGTTTAAGCAGAGGTTGCACGGAGGGGAGGGTTCCACGGAGCAGTGGCCTGCGGCGGAGAACTCCGGCGAAGACGACGTTGTTCCGGCGAGTCCTGAGCATCAAACAGGGAACCATCGAGCCGATGAGTTCTCTGAGGCCAAGATAAAACAAAAACACAGGATAAAGAGCACAGAGAGAGGCCCAGTTGAGCGGACCACGGCGGAATCGAGCTCGTCGGAGTTTTTCACCCGGCGGGAAGAAGCTCTTGCTCTTTGAGACAGAAGAGTTAGAATTGAGAGTTTCTGGAGGTGCGCAAGGAAGTAAGGAACTTATATCTGTGGCCAAACTTGGATGAGGATGTTTGGTTCACCGTGAACTCTAGATTGGGACAGAGAGGAGCACGTCGGTGTTGTGGTGGCGCAACGACAACGGCAAGCACGGGAGAAGACGCCACGGTGCAAAAGAGAGCGCCAGCAGCTGCTTCACCTCGCCACGGAGACGTGCACGAGCGCATTCGAGAGAGGACGACGCCCATCGTGCTGGCGTCACGAATTTGGCTCGGCCGGTCACCGCCATGAACAGGGGTAAGAGCTTATCACCCCCCGGTTACTGCTCACCAGAGAACATCTAGATCTTCTTTCCCCTATTTCTCCCAAAAACACTATACAACAGGAAAAACTCCCAACATGAAAGTTGTTCCAAAAATTAGGATCTACAACTTTCATTTAAGGAGCACAACCAAAATCTGCCTAGATTTTGAAATCACATTTTGAATTTAAAAAGCATTCAAACTTAGATTCAAAATTACTTTTGAATCTTCTAAACAACTTCAAATTTTACCAATATAAAAGTTGTTCCTTATGAAATTATCTAAAACTTTGTTGTTGGTCATATATCCAAATTGTGCTTAATTTTGAAACTACACAAAAGGGGATAAAACTATGTTTGGAAATTGATGTGCAATTTGAAACTAAATCAAACTGGTTTTCCAAATTACTTTAGATTTTCTTTAGTAACTTGAAAATCTATCTTAATAAAAGTTGTTTCTTTTAATCCTCTCTACAACTTTGATTAAAGGACCAAGGTCTAATTCTTTTTATTTTTTTGAAATCTAGTTTAGGGGTCAAATTCAGGGTTTGAAAGATTCCAAAATTATTCAAACTTTTGTACTGAAACTTTAAAAACTTTGAATACCAAAGTCGTTCCTCTCAACAAGAGCTACAACTTTGCTTTTGAAATATGACATACTTTTTGACTTTTCAAAAAGGGGACAAAAAGAGAGATTTCAAAACCAAGGTTCTTCTCACTTGCCCTTTCATGTAACACCAAACATCACAAGCAAGCCACATATATATCAAACATGGAAATCAACACTCAAAAACATACAACACTCTGGTCAAACATATAAAGCATCACATTTATGCCTTAAACATGAAAACATGAAATGCTTTATGCCATGATGCCAGATGATTATGCATACTAAACAACTTAATTAGAATTTTAATTAATGCTTAACACCAGAGGTGTTACAATTTCAGTGGAGGTTCTTAAAGAAACAGACTCAAAGAGACAATCAAACATCTGGCTCAACTACAATGGCAAGTGCTCAGAATGTAAAAAAACCCTCATCATTGGCATAAGGCAAGTGCTCAGAATGTAAAAACCCTCATCATTGGCATAAGGCAAAGCAAGGTAATGCAGATATTTATATACCATGATAGGAGAGTGTTAGGAGAGAAGTAGAGTAATAGAGGAGTAGTAGCAGTAGTATAGTAGTAATAATAGAGTATATTACAGTAGTAGTAGTTAAACTCAATTCAAAAAAACATCATTGCACATGCCTTATGCCTCAGGTTCAGAGTAGCATCAAAATAAAACATCACTGCACATGCCCAGTTTAAAAAATGTGATCAATTCAAAATAGGAGTAGAGGAGTAACAGAGATGTGCTGACTGTCATAGAAAAAAACTCAAAGAGAAAACAAACTCTGCATGAAAACAAACTCTGCATGAAAATGTCCTAACATAGGGTACCACCAAAATCAAAACTTTTTTTTCTTTGTGAGCAGTCGTAATATGCCTGTTGTAAGGCTATTTCTATATAGTAGTAGTTGAATGCTTTGTGGATCCTGCTGAGTATAAGAGGCCGGATGGTATATGACATGCATTGATAGATCTCCCTGTGTGGTAAGCCAAGAAGAAGCTAGCCAGCTGTTCCTTTGTTTTGTCTTTACTGTAAACTATAGAAATACGTACGTAAACAGCGGAAGAAAACAAATGGACGTATAATGCCTTATCAGAAAATATTCCGTTCTTCAGCAATCATCAATGGCATGTGAGGCATGCAGCTAACTCAAAGAGATCGTGCGAACCCTAATGGCCTAATCTAGCTAATCGTCTCGATCGGTTGGACAGACGACAAACAGGAAGAAATCAAACTGCCGACATTGACACAGATAGATAAATGGATGCATGCAGAGAAAACTTCTCATCTTAGCCCAGATTCCCTGAACGAAGCTACACTTAGCTAGCTAGCTAGCATAACCCTATGTTAGGACATTTTCATGGCAACTGTTCATTTCAGTGGAGGTTCTTAAAGAAACAAACTCAAAGAGACAGTCAAACATCTGGCTCAACTACAATGGCAAGTGCTCGGAATGTAAAAAAAACCCTCATCATTGGCATAAGGCAAGTGCTCAGAATATAAAAACTCTAATCATTGGCATAAGCCAAGTGCTCAGAATGTAAAAAACATCAACACAGGCAGGTCTCCTTTATCCAAAAAGGGGAATGAGTGTCCTCACTGCTTCGTGGAGGTTGCGACGGTCGGTGGAGGCTACGCACGGGCAGCGACGGTCGGTGAAGTCAGCGCAGTGGACGGTGGGGCCGGGGGAGAAGGAAGGCGGAGGCGACAGCGGCCACCAAACCCTAGCCGCTGGCCTGGCGCGCAAAGGCAGCCGAGGTGCGGCGAACCAGTGGCGGAGGTGTGCGCTGGCGGAGCACCGACCGAAGAGGAGATGGTGGGGAAGCGCACGAGCACGAGCCGGCGAGGTCAGAGGTGCCACCCAGCGAGCACCGAGCTCGAGACGACGCAGGGGAGCCGGAGGGCTCTAGGAGGGGGAGAAGGCGGCGGATCCAACGACGGAGCCGGGGGAGAAGGAAGGCAGAGGCGACGGTGCCGGCCACCAAACCCTAGCCACTGGCGGAGGCGACAGCGCCGGCCACCAAACCCTAGCCGAGAGAGGCGCGCGGCTTCCCAGCGGAGGAGGTGCACGGTGGCAGAGCACCAGCGAGGGAGGAAGACGTCGGGAAGCCCACGAGCACGGGCCGGCGAGGTGGCGGCGCCGCGTCGTCACCGCGGCGAATTTGGGCTGCCTGGCGGCGTCGGCTTCGAAAGAAAACGCCCAGACTTAGCTTCCCCAAATGCGTCGCGGGCTATGTATGCCGGGGAACCCACTGTAAGGGCGGCTGAGGTTATGAGCCGCCCTTACAATGGTTTTTTTTCAAAATATATAAAATGTTTCAGAAAAATAAATGTGGATCAATTCAAAAAATTAATTCAGGAAATGTTTCAAAAATAAATGTATATTATAAATGTGGATCATTCAAAAAAATATATCAATTCACATGGCCCACTTGCATCCATATATAAAATCATTTCAAAAAATGTTTCAAGAATAAATATATATTAAAATATATAAAATATTCAAATATTATAAATGTGGATCAATTCAAAAAATATATCAATTCACATGGCCCACTTGCATCCATATATAAATTCAAAAATATAGTCTCGCACACATACTTAAATATAGTCTCACACACATTACTCACACACATGCATAAATGTAGTCTCACGAACATTACTCACACAGATACACACATACATAAATTAGTCCCCGTCGTCGTTCATACAGTTTTCCACTTCACACCTTTTCGTTCCCATGGCAATACGTCTTTGGGTAGGTTTTTTTCCACAACACCGATATTCTTAATAAAGTCTGTGAATAGTGGCATCTGATCGTAATTATTGTAGGCTTCAACATCATCGACGCCATCAACTCCGATAATGTGTTGTTTCCCGGGGATAACGACATGCTTAGGTTTCTTCTTAGGGGGGGGGACGATACTAAGCGGGTCGATCATATAGAAAACTTGTGTAACACGTGATGCGAGCACCCAAGGATCATCGTGGTAGCCTATGTTCTGGAGGTTCATGACCCTCAATCCGATGTCATTGATTTCATGTTGCTTGATCCAGCGACATCGAAATAGGGCCACATTCATTTCCTCAATTCCATAGTCAAGTTCCCATATATCTTCAATTATGCCAAAGTAGTCGACCTTTTGCCCCACTGCGTCGATAGCCACTACTCGAACATCGCTGTTTTGGTTGACACATTTACTATCCTTTGTGTGGGTATAGTATGTGTGCCCATTGATCTCATAAGCATTCCAATGTGTCACCTGTCTCGATGGCCCTGCCGCCAACTTACTGATGGTAATAGAATCTATGGTTTCTCCAGGCGTTATGTTCTTGTCCTTCAACCATGAAGTTAGGCATTGCTCGTGTTGTTTCATGACCCAATCATATGTACGACCATTTCTCTCCGACATAATGATATCCATGTGTTCGTCAATGTATGGTTCCATCAGTTTTGTGCTCTGCAAAACAGCATAGTGCGCCCAACTCACTTCTGTGTATTCACTGTCGATGAATATTTTTCTACCATTTGTGCCCTTCCCAGTCATCCTACCCTTGTAGCGAGAATCCAGAATACCAATGCCTCTCCGTACTTTTAGGTACTCTTGACAGCACTCGATGACTTCTTCGCTACTATAGCCCTCTATCATGGAGCCCTCTGGGTATGCACGATTATGCACGTATCGGCTTAGAACCGACATGAACCGCTCATAGGACCACATTTCATGCAAGTAGCAAGGGCCCAATGCTTGTATCTGATGAACCATGTGAATCATGAGATGTACCATTGTGTCGAAGAAAGCGGGAGGTAAACACATCTCTAGTTGATTTTGGGTCTCCACCACGAAATCATGTAGGTCACTCAGTTCTCTCTTGCTAATCTTATTCTGTGAGATCTTCGACCAGAAGTAGCACATGCGAGTGATAGCCATTTTCAAGAACTCTGGCTTGATAGCCCTGATAGCGATTGGTAAGAACACTGTCAGCATCATATGACAATCATGTGCCTTGCAGTGTGAAAATGATAGGTCCTTCATCGACACTAGCTTCTTCGGGTTTGCCGAAAACCCAGTCGGGACTTTGATCCCCTTCACAGAAGTGCATAAACCTCTCCTCTCAACTAGATCTAGGTTGTAGCTAGCCGCAGGCAGAGTGAATTTTCCGGTTTTTTCCTCAACTACCGGGTGAAGCTCTGGCATCACATGTAACTGCTCCATGTCCCTCCGTGCTTTGAGACCATCCTTTGACTTGGCTGTGTCCATCAAGGTAGCGATGAGACTCTCAAAGACATTCTTCTGCACGTGCATAGCATCAATGGCATGAGGGACCTCCAATTGTGGCCAATAAGGAAGATACTGAAAGAAGATTGACTGTTTCTTAAAAGGTACGCCTTCAATAGGAGTTGTGCTTCTATCTCTGGTCGTTCCATCCATTTTCTTCTTTCCATAGATGACGTGTATGTTTTTCACCATTTGGTACACATATTGTTCATCATGACGTCTCTCCGGAGGCCGGTCTTCATCCTCTGGGATGTTGCCAAAGTACTTTAAGTATAGTTTGTTGCGGTACTTGTGACCTTCCTTTAAGAAGCGACGATTCCTGATGTAAACAACCTTCTTGGATCCATTTAGGAACACCCATTTTGTATCATTGAGGCAGACTAAGCATCCTGTCTTGCCTTTGAACTGTCCAGACAAGGCATACAATGCGGGGTGATCGTTGATAGTCACAAATATTATTGCTCTTAATGTGAAGGCCTCCTTTCGGTACGCATCGTACATGGACTCCCCAAACCTCCATAGTCTCTCAAATTCTTCCATCACAGGCTCGAGGAACACGTCCATATCAAAGCCTAGTTGTTTAGGGCCAGAAACAAGAACGGTGAGAAAAAGGTACTTTCTCTTCTAACACAAATATGCCGGGATGTTGTACATGCTCAAGATCACTGGCCAAGTGTTGTGCTCACTCTTCCTCTCATTGAAGGGATTCATTCCATCGGTGCTCAAGGCGAATCGTACATTCCTTGCTTCCGAGCTGAACAACGTGTTGTTCCTATCGAAGTCCTGCCACTGAGTACCATCGGACGGGTGTGCAATCACATCGTCATCGACCTTGCGCTCATCGTCCCACCACGTCATGAGCGCTGCTTCCTTAGGGTTCAGAAAGATACGTCTTAAGCGGTCGGTCACTGGCAGGTACCACATTACCAAGGCATGAATTTTTCTCTTCTTTGCATCGTTGCCTAATGGGGTGTCCTCTAGAGGTTGAGATTCTTGTACTGCCTATTTGGAACCCTTCTTATTCCTCTTGTTCCCGGTGGAGGCTTCTCCGCTACTGAAAAAGTCATTGTCCTTGTACCGACTGGCCCCACACCGAGGACATTTCTCCAGACCTCCAAACGTTTGACCACGAAAAAGGATACAATGGTTGGGGCATGCATGGATCTTTTCAACATCCACTGTCAATGGACTTATAACCTTCTTTGCTTGGTATGTGTTGGATGGAACTAAGTTAGGCAGTGGCAACACCGATGACAGAAGATCCAACAGATCATCAAAACTGCAGTCCGACCAGCCGTACTTAGCCTTCAGGATGAGTAGCTCAAGCACAAAATGGAGCAGTGTCCAGTGTGTTGGACATGAAGGACCGAGAATGCAATAGCAAGGCGACCAGAGGGGGGGGGTGAATGGGAGCTTCAATTTTCCTTTCGAAAACTTGTCACCACTGTCCCGAGAATCACCCCAAGAGCAAACCCTAGAGCTCGTAAGTGTCCACAACCCTAGAAAAAAGGGTGGATGCTTCCAAGAAGCACAGCGAGACACTTCACGACTTTAGCAACCCAACGCAAAAGCTGGAAATCGAAACTGACAACGATCGAGCCAACCGCGAATGAAACAGCACAAACTGTACTCGACCGGACTCTGGGCAGCGTCCGGTCAGTGAGCACCAGACGCGTCCGGTCGTGTAAAATCCGTTCTGGGACCTTACCGTTTGTGACCGGACTCTCGGAGAGGGAGCGTCCGGTCAAAGTGTTTAGCGTCCGGTCAAAAGAGAAACACCCGATGAATAGTGTCAAGAGCGAGTCCGGTCAGAAATCAAACCAAACGTCCGATCGACTACAGAAAACTCACACGTGGCATTCAACCACCGGACGCGTCCGGTCAATTCGACGACAACGTCCGGTCACCCCGATACTGCTCCGTTCACCCACCGACTCGACCCGATCTCACCCAAAACAAATCCTCTAGGGATCAAACTTGGTGAGGAGAGTCACAAGGACGATAGTGAGCTACTCCTAGGAGATCATGGCTCGAACCTATCTCCAAATCGATGAATCGAAGAATTTCGAGGGAAGAGAGAAAAACTTGACCCGAAATCAAAATCGATCGATCTCCTAGACCATGAGGTTAGAGGTGAATTCCTTCGGTGGAAAGAAGTGCCTCATGACCTAGAACAACTTGGTTCAAACGGATTTACAAAAGATGAACCGAGCAAAGAGATCGAGCGATGGGAAAACGAGGAGAAAAAGGATTCCGCGAAGAACACAAACAAAACGCGAATCACAGGCACCAAATTGCAACCGTGTGGCTACCACACGCTACAACAGTGAGGTTACGGCCTCACTTCCTAAAAATCTCCAATACACAGAGGTATGGTTCTCTGCGGATCTCAGCTAGCTACAGCAGGGGATTGGGAGAGCAGGAAACCCTAGAAGCAAAAGAGCAAATGACTGAGATGAATGGGGAGGTGGGTGTCTCCCCCTACTTATCCTAATTCTAACTATTCCTAATACCCACTCTACCCCTAACTACTTACAGAGCAAACCAGCTAAACCCTAAGGTTATTCTGGACCAACTCGATGGTAGGTGGATCCGACGGCCACGCCCGCGCAACTCGTAGCGTTGCCTCGACGCAACCTCCCGATTGTCGCCACGTGCCGCCACCGCTCTGCCGTCCTTTTCCCGGACGTCTCACCCCCGGTTTTGAGGCCCAAACCGGGAAACCAGCCCACCAATGCCTGAGTTTTGTGGCCCAAACTTAGCAAACCCGCAGCACCCAGGTTTTGAGGCCCAAACCTGGAAACCGTCCTCAGCCCGAGTTTTGTGGCCAAACTCGGAAACCATCCGCGCCCAGGTTTTGAGGTCCAAACCTGGAAACCGTCCACCCGATGGTTTTTCTCTGGCTCTACCACCAAACCGAAGCTGTAGAGGGGATGCACCGCCCGTGCACCCCGTCCACCGACACGTGTCCCAAGGTCCTCGACCCAGGCAACACCATGCCCCGCAAGTCTTCGCTCGTCGCTGTCCCAGGCTGCCAGCCACCACAGCTGATCCTCAGGCCACCGGTCCGTTAGTCCAAGCCTCACGTCCGCCCTTCACCGCTCCCGGTCCATCGGCACGGCACGTCTCTACTTGACCTTCACCTTGCCCTCGATCACTGTATCCGTGCTCGAAACCTGCACAACACAAGCCAAAGAACATGCGATCAAACCCGTTGACAATCACTCATCACTCGAGACTCGGCATACACCCATGTATCCGCAGGACAACCCTTCTCAACAACATACACGTGCTCCTTCGTTGCTGTTTTCACCCTCTCTAGATTTTCTAGACCCTTCTTTTGTTGTAGTATTTCTGGTCCAATGGCCCGAAGCATTTCCTCTAAGGTGTCAAACCTTTCTACATCCCCCTCACGTGCTCCATAATCATTATTGTCAACACCACCAACATCACCATCATTATTGTCGACATCAACGGCATCACCATCATTATTGTCGACACCACTGGCATCACCACCACGTGCTTCTTCATTGTTTGACTCATATTGCATTTGTGCTTCAAGCGCGTCTGAGCATTGGGACAAGTATTGTAGGGCTTCGGCATCGTCTTCTTCATGATCATCGTTGTCGTTAACAAGCATGACTTCACCATGATGAATCCATACTGTGTAGCCCGGAACAAATCCTTGCCTAATTAGATGTGATCTGATCATTTCCACATCATAAAATGTCATGTGGTTCTTGCAATCTTTGCAGGGACAAATAACTGAACCATTAGTCTCTAGCAACGTCTTTGCATGCTTCACTGCGGCTATAATAAATTTGTCCACCTCTTCACAATAGGCTTGCGAGTACCTATACGAACCATACATCCAAGAAGTCCTATCCTCCATCTCTAAAAAACAAAGAAATAAAGTAATAATTATTATTAGCAACAATTATTAGCCACATACATAAATAAAAAATTATTATTAGCAACAATTGTTAGCAACAACTATTAGCCACAATTATTAACAACAATTAATAGATACCATTATTAGCAACAATCATGGACATACCAACAACTTTACATGTCAACCTCATTCCAATTTCATAAAACAAAAACTATAAAATAAAAAATTAAAAGGAAACCCTAGATCTAGAAATAGATCTACAACAAGATTTTCTCTCCATACATGAAACTATAATTAATCTCCACTAAAAGCAAGCTAGATTGACTAATTGAGGGTGCAAGATCATGTCTCTACCTAATATACACTAATAGGTCCAAAGCTAAGCTCCAATTTAGTCCAACAAAGCTCAAGCTCCATAGAAGAGAGAGAAAACAAAACTCTAAATTGCTCACTAACCACCAATAAAACTAGGATTAACAAGTTGGAATAGCATTTTCTTAACTTAAACAAGCTTCCCACCAAAAGATTTGAGAACAAAACCTCCCCTTCTTAGTAGAGCAATTTTTGGGAGGTGCCCAAGGCCTCCCAAGCCTTTTTTAGAGTGGAGAAGAGAGTGGCTCGGGGAGGAAGAAGAGAGAGGCAACCACTTATACCTACAGACCACTGTAGGGGCGGCTGGTCGCCCTTACAGTTGATCACTGTAAGGGCGGCTGGTGTTACAACCGCCCTTACTGTGAGACCCCACTGTAAGGGCGGCTGCTGTTACTAGCCGCCCTTACAGTGGATACTGTAGGGGAGGCTACCAACCTGGTGCCCGCCCGAGCCACTGTAAGGGCGTTGCAAAAGCCAGCCGCCTCTACAGTGATAGGGGGGCGTGTTCTCATTATTTCTTTTTCACATAGTGTTTAATGCTCCATGTATACAGCTAAAGATTGATGTGACGGGAATGTAGAAATATCTGGGGAAGTTAGGGAATCTAAACGAGGCCTCAGTTTCCTAGCACGACGTGTCGACGTGCGTGCATGGAGGGGCGGCAGGGCCATGCATGCATGCATGCATGCAGGAGAAGGCTGGGGCACCAATGAGAGAGCTCTCACATCGGAAACGCTACTGCAGAGAGATCCCATCCGTGGTGGCGCACTCCTTTTAACCTGCAGCTACGCTACCGCAGAAAATATCACCAAGATGCTGCTGGTGTAGAAGTCGACGCTAATCATGATTTACGTAGGACTTAGGAGTAGTACTTTGTTTGCGGATGGATATATATACAGTATCGATGTTGATATATGGAGCAAAAAACAAAGAGATATATATCTCTCTTTACACTCCTACCGTAATTTATTTGGAGTTGGAGAGGTGATGACATACTTACAAACAATGACTTGAAGCCAAGCGTGGTCATCAAAGGCATGATGCAAAACTGGTGATCGAGATAGATATGGAAGTTTCAAAGCTTGGACTGGATGATGGCGACAGCACAGTTGCCATCCAAGCTTGTCTCTACTCCCTCAATACCCATATTAGTTGACGTTTAGAACAGCGACACGGTCTTCAAAACACAACTTTGACCTTTTATTTTTGTAAAAATATTTATGGAAAAATGATATATGTATACTTTTATGAAAGTATTCTTCAAGACAAATATATTTATATAATTTTTATATTTGTAAACACTACTGGAGAAAGGGCCTTTAACCCCGGTTGAAATGGGCTTTTAGCCCCGGGTATCCCAACCGGGGCTAAG
The DNA here is from genome assembly GCA_009763385.1 of Coix lacryma-jobi var. lacryma-jobi. NCBI lineage: Eukaryota > Viridiplantae > Streptophyta > Magnoliopsida > Poales > Poaceae > Coix > Coix lacryma-jobi. The sequence goes on from CM019831.1 coordinate 24,049,946, forward strand.
AATCCGGGACTAAAGATCCTGGCCTTTAGTCCCGGGTGCTTTCAACCGGGGCTAAACGTCCAGAGAGTAAAAATAAATGTATGTTGTGTGAGATTCGAACTCAGCATATCTCGCCTCAGGCACGCTTACCAACTGAGTTACTCAACCCACGTGATGTAGTTCTGGACGTTTTCCTTTTGAATCCACTCGTGAAGGACCTTTAACCCCGGTTGCTAACACCAACCGGGGCTAAAAGGACTTTTAGTCCCGGTTGGTACCACCAACCGGGGCTAAATGGTGACTCTTTAGCCCCGGTTGGTATTACCAACCGGGACTAAAGGTCCAGGACCTTTACTAACCGGGACTAAAAGTCTTTGGCCCCGGACACAAATTTTTACCGAGACTAAAGCTTAGTTGATAGATCGTCCAAAGGCCTGTTCTCTAGTAGTGAAACTTAGAAACTTAATAGTTATTGATGATTTATATTTCCAATGTTTGACTCTAATCTTTTCTAAAACGACAACTAATATGGGTATGGAGGGAGTACAATATAATTGCGCCAGAATACTGCATAGCAATGGGGCAGAAAGAACAGGAGGAAAGTATATTTATACGACATGCATGGAGGGGCCCGCCAGCCATGCACGAGAGAAGGCTTGGGCACCAATGAGAGAGTTCCACTACTGCACAAAGCTTAACCGCAGCGGGCGTTTTGGCTTTACCGCAGCGGGCAACAACGTCCGCTGCGGTGCTAAGGCCACGGTTAATCGTGGCCATTACCGCAGCGGGCAACATAAACAGTCCGCTGCGGTTAATAGCATTTACCGCAGCGGACAACCTAAAGCGCCCGCCGCGGTAAATCATTAACCGCAGCGGTCGTTTTAGGTTGCCCGCTGCGGTAGTTGCGTTTAACCGTAGCGGGCAACTTATGTTGCCCGCCACGGTTATTAATTTTGGATTAAAAAAAATAATGCAGCCAGCAGAAACAGCAGGATATGAATTCAAATCTGCAGTTTTTAAATAATTCCAGAATTCTAGATTTCTAATATATATATATATATATATAAACCATCTGGACATAACATACAAAGTGACTTAGTTGTTTGTTGTCATCATATACACATTGACTTAGTTGATTTGAAATTCAAATTACAATTCATATTTCAACTTGATGAGCATAATCTGTCGGACGAAGCATTGTGTTCCATTTGCGGAGTTTCTCGTATTGGGGTAGCAACGCCATCTCGGATTCGTTGTCAAAGAACGTTTCTCCTTCGAGAATGCATTTCTCCATTACAAACTTGCATATGTCCGCCTTGACTTGTTTAAAGCACATCCTGCGGCTCTGCTGCTCTCCCCAATACTTGACACCTTCCTTGAGCTTCTTTCAGCTATTGGTGTACTCCTTGCTTTCCCTTAGAAACTCGCATGTGTACAAGCCACATGTCTTCGATCCTAGTGGCTGTTTGGCGCACTGCATGATTGATACACAAGCATTAGAACCCATATATATGTATGAAACATGAATTGAACCTTTGAAATACTTACCGGGAAATATCGTCGGATTTTGAGGTGGTACCTATGCTTGTCCTTGAACTTTTGAGTTCTTTGGTCCCAGAATCCGGGCACCTTTTGGTATTCCTTATAAGTGCTGTACAAAATATAATAGTTTTAGCCACAATTTAAAAACGTATTGTAACCGTAACTGATGAAAAAGCTGGATGACTTACTTTTTCAGACAATCTTCGAATGCCTTGTACCCTTGCTTGTTTGGTACGCTCAAGGAGTCAAACACACAGGCCCTGCCATCTTGAGGGTATATGATAAAAGCGACCCAGTGGCCACCCACGAGGCCCTGGCTGCACCATTGCAACAAAATAGAGTTTATGATGACTAGAAGGCAGGATATGCTAGCGACTTAGGTGTACGTACATGTATTTGACTTACCCAAAGTGATAGGCAGCCATTATACACTCTGGCCCATCTGGCTTGATCTTCTTCATGCATTCTAGTATGTAATTTTTTAACTTAGTCTTCTCGGCTTTCATATTTTCTTCATATTTCTTCTCTCGTTGTCGAACTGTCATCTCCAGATCAGTGATCTCGAAACCCTTGGTGACTCTTTCGGCAATATGTGCAGGAGAGAGGTAGAGTACAAGACGTGTCTTTTTATTACTTACAGTGACCGTCATGCTGCACGGACAAGTCATCGTGACATAATAAGTATAGAACTATGGAAAATACGAATGTAGTGATCTGTGGAAGTTGCATTCATCGCTTACAATGTGAATAGGGTGATTTGAATGATGTCTAGGTCTTCTTCCCGCATCAGGTTGTACATGTCGCTAAAGTCGACTGGTAGGTGCATTTTGTTACCAGCGGCCAAGTGGAAGTACTCCGTGGGAATCTTGACGTTAAAACTTGACATCCCGGCTTTTGCAGCTTCCATGTACCATAGATGGAACCTCCTTGTATCCCACTTTTCCTCGTCGATGAGCTGGGCCTTGGGAATCATGAACTCCCCGCACACATAGTGGCCAGGGCAGTCTTCGGCCTCATCAAATAGTTGACGGGTAGTTTCAGGCCTGGCAAACGATGGATAGGGATGTTAGTAGCATATATACTATGGACGTGGTATTATGCTCAATGTTACCATACCTTTCGAACGTGAGCGTGTACGGGAGCTTGTCGGTGGACGTTCTTGGATTCTTGGTGGGCGGGGGAGGACATTGGCTTATGGTTGACGGGGGAGGTGTCTTCGTCCCTGTTGCCTCCCCCGTCGTTCCTCCCTGTTGCTCGTTCGTGCTTGGCTGGCTTGTCGTTGTCGTGTTGTCGCCCTTACCGGCCTCTGAGCTTCTTACCTCATGGACCGGGCCGATCGGCGGACTATTTGGAGGCGGGGGAGACACAGTTCCCATGTCAGTGCCCTTTTCCTTTTCCCCGCCATCACCTTCTACCTTTTCCTTGTCCCCGCCTTCGCTACCGCCTTCTCCTTTGTCCTTTCCCTTGCCCTTGTCCCCGCCCTTTTCTTCGTCATCATCGCTGTCGTGATCTGAATCTTCTGGAGGACAAGATCCGGCGGTTGATGGTTGTGATGCTGGTGTCGGCGTTGGAGTTGGCGTCCGAGCAATGATCTCGATGTCCTCGCGGTTCCATAGGACTTCCAATCCAAGTGTCTGCCCTAGGTGCCTGGCCGGTTGTAGGTTGGGATGGTCCAATTCAAAATGTTCCTGGTCGAGAACGTGCCATAACGAGCTCACGACCACATAGTCTTCAGGGGTGTTGTCTTTGTTGAAGTCGTGAATATCGTGGGGTGCAAGAATGCATCCCTCGGCCACCACCATCTTCTTGGACCTTCCGAACGGGATGAGGAGTTGGACGTGCTGGTTTTCCTTGAAGTCCTCGTTCGAGACCCTTGGGCGATCCTCGTTCATCGGCAGTAAGGCTTTCTTTTCATTTGCTTGAGGATTGGGCAGGCCATGGTGATCAAACATCTTCGACCTCATCGCGACCATCTCCGGGTCGTTGCTCGTGAAGGCTTCCTTTATTGAGCTTTTGATCATTTCAGCCACGCCTTCATTGAAGCCCTTGTTATATAGCTCATCTTTATACCTCTGCCTGGACTTGTATGTGGCCGCGTCGGATGGCCACGACTCAGCTGACTTCCAGCTCATCTTCGACCCGACACCACGAACGCGGCCGTAGTGCTCGGGGGTTCCTAGGACCTCGGTGAGCAAGTCGTGGCCCCGGCGGACCACGATGCTGTCCTTAAGCTTTGCTTTCTCCATCAAAGTCTTCTCGACGTCCTCGAGGTGGGGCTCGTTAAACTTGGTCGCCCCGGGCTTCAGCCTCTTTGGAATGCGGGCCCTCATGTAGTCCTTTGCCCTTGGGTCGATGCCCTCATACGGATCTGGAACCCCGGCAGCCTGTCTTGCTTGTTCTTCTTGCTGCCACTTGGTCCTCTGACCGGCAAAGCTAGTCATGCCCAAGTGGTGAGGATTCTTGTTCCTCTTTGCGAGCTCACTGAACTTAGCGCTCTTTTCCTCTGCTTCTTGCGTCTTTCTCATTTCGCAGAAAGCGTCCCACACGTGTGCCTTGACCATATTGTACTTCAGCAGTGGTGACTTCCCCTTCTTCAGGTAATTTCTGGTCAGCATGGACCTGAAGTTGCGAAGCGCAGTCGACGCCACGTGCAAAGCCCACTCTTGGCACTTCTCCATGTCAGCTGAGGGCGGATATCTGAATCTCCTTGTCACCTCACCCCATACATTGTTTTTTATGTCTTTCGGTACATCGTGCTAGTTGGGCCAAGTGATCTCCACCTTCTCCTTGGCTATACATGCCACTTGATTGCTGAACTTACCAATGACTGTATCTGGAGCTATTGGGTTTCCCTCTGGCCCCACCGCATCGATGACATGCACCTCATTTTCTTTGTCCAACTTGTGCCTCCCGTGTTGTCCCCTCACCCTCTTCTGGCCCTTAGATTTGGACGAAGAGGTTGCCGTAGACGGAGCGGGGGCTTCTTCCTCCCTGACCGCGTCTTCGTCCCTAAACTCGAGCTGACGAGGCACAATCGGCAGCTGTTGACAAGAGTGACGAGCCTTTAGTGATTCACACGCGTCTTTGTACATGTTAGAAAGCCAGCGTGTTGCGTAAACCTCGAGACTCTCTGCTCCCTTGTTGAGAAGTATGATCATGCTATACATGCTAGTGATGAGCTAAAAGATGAACTTGCAACTATGTCATCATCTATCAAGGAGCTCAAATCCTCTAACACGGAGCTCAAAGCTAAAAATGAAAAACTTGATAAGATGCATAGTGACTTTACCACTAGTTATGCCTTGCTCAAAGAACAATACACTCAAGTGAAAGTTGACTATGATACTCTCACCATTACTTATGATATGCTTTCACATGAGACACATGATGCTCCTAACCTTGTTGTTAAGTGTGACATAGCAACATCTTGTGAGGACTTGGTTAGTGAGCATGATGAGCAAAGAGCTAGTGGCAAGGGCAAGAGTGTGGTTGTGGCCGATCACTATGATGATTATGTCAAGATCAAGAATGATAATGCCAAGCTCAAGAGTGATCTAGAGAAGCTTGCAACCACAAAGCAGGTCACTATTGAAATTCATGATGATGACTATAGCATGTCACTTGAGCTAGACATGCTAAAAGAAGAGAACAAGAGATTGAAGATGGAGAGGGATTACAAGATGACACCATCTCAATTAGAGCTCCAACAAGAGAATGACAAGCTCAAGAAAGAGAAGGAGCACCTCACCACTGGGTTGAAGAAATTCACCAAGGGTCAATGTCTTCAAAGTGAGCTTCTCATGAACACCGTAATGAAGACAAATAGAAATGGTATTGGCTTCCTTGAAGAGAAGATGAAGCAACGCAAGAGCATCACTAAGCCAAAGAAGAAGAAGATTGGAAGACATTATGAGTGTGGAAAGGAAGGACACTTTGCTCATGATTGTGAAGAGCCTAAACCTACACCCTTGCCCAAGCATGCTAGGCCCTTTCCTTTCAATGCTCACTACATGCTTAGACAAGATTCTTGTGGCAAGATGAAAGTTATGGTCATGGGGCCTCCTAACAAGAATAGGCCAAAGCAAATTTGGGTTGCAAAGTCACTAGTTGAGAAGGTTAAGGGACCTCAACAAGTTTGGGTCCCAAAAGCTCAAGCTTGATTTCTTATGTGTGTAGGTGAACTACAAGACCGGTGGATCTCATTGGGTGATTGATAGTGGTTGCACACAACATATGACCGATGATCCCCGGATGTTCACCTCACTTGAAGAGAATGTCAATGACCAAGAAAAGATTACATTTGGTGACAACTCAAAGGGCAATGTCAAGGGATTGGGCAAAGTGGCAATTTCAAATGATCATACCATCTCCAATGTACTTCTAGTTGCATCATTGAGCTTCAACTTGCTATCCGTTGGGCAACTATGTGATCTTGGCTTTCAATGTTTGTTCACCGACAAGGAAGTGGTTGTGACCAAGAAAGATGATACACAAGTGATATTCAAAGGCTTTAGATACAACAATCTCTATCTAGTGGATTTCACCTCCGAAGATGCCAACTTGAAGACATGTTTGTTCACTAAGCAATCACTTGGTTGGCTATGACATAGAAGATTGGCACATGTTGGAATGAACACTCTCAACAAGCTATTGAAAAAGGATTTGGTTAGGGGCTTGGAGGATGTCAAATTTGAGAAGGACAAATTGTGTAGTGCATGTCAAGCCGACAAGCAAGTTGCAAACACTCATCCAACCAAAGCCTTTGTATCAACATCAAGAGAGTTAGAGCTACTTCACATGGATCTATTTGGGCCAACTACATATGCTAGCTTGGGAGGAAATCTCTATTGCCTAGTGATTGTTGATGATTATTCGAGATAGACTTGGGTATTCTTTCTTCATAACAAATCCGAAGCAACCCCTTCATTCAAGAAGTTTGCCAAGAGAGCCCAAAATGAGTTTGACTTAAAGATCAAAAAGATTAGAAGTGATAATGGAAGAGAATTTGACAACACCCATATTGAAGAGTATTGTGATGAAGTTGGAATCAAGCATGAAGTCTCCGCAACATATACACCACAACAAAATGGGGTAATTGAGAGGAAGAACCAGACACTAATCACCCTAGCAAGGACAATGCTAGATGAGTACACTACACCAGAAAGATTTTGGGCAGAAGCAATCAACACCGCTTGCTATGCATCAAACCGGTTGTTCCCCCATCGTCTCCTTGGCAAGACCCCCTATGAGCTACTCAACAACAAGAAGTCAGATATATGATTCTTTAGAGTGTTTGGGTGCAAATGCTACATCTACAAGAAGCGCCAACACCTAGGGAAGTTCCAACGCCGATGTGATATTGGTTTTCTTGTTGGTTACTCATTGAAGTCCAAAGCATATCGAGTATTCAACCATGCCACCGGGATGGAAGAAGAAACATATGATGTGGAATTCGATGAATCTAATGGCTCTCAAGGAGAGCATGAAAATCTTGATGATGTAGGTGATGAACCATTGAGGGAAGCAATGAAGAACATGCCGGTTGGAGCTATGAAGCCTAAAGATGATGATGATGATGTGCAAGTCATTGACAAGCCATCCTCATCCAATGTACCACGTGATGATGACAAAGATGGGAGGGATCCATTTGAAGATACTCATGTCTCCCATGATCAAATGGTGGTACATGCTTAAGATGTTGATGCTCCACAAGCGGCCCCTCAAGTGGTTGATCAAAGAACTGCGGATACATGGGTGTATGCCGAGTCTCTGAGTGATGAGTGATTGTCAACTGGGATGATGCGCATGTTCTTTGGCTTGTGTTGTGCAGGTGTCAAGCACGGATACAGTGATCAGAGCCAAGGTGAAGGTCAAGTAGAGACGTGCTGTGCCGATGGACCGAGAGTGGCGAAGGGCGGACGTGAGGCTTGGACTGAGGGACCGGTGGCCCGAGGATCAGCTGTGATGGCTGGCAGCCTGGGACAGCGACGAGCGAAGACTTGCGGTCATGTGTTGCCTGAGTCATGGACTTGGGGACACGTGTCGGTGGACGGGGTGCACGGGCGGTGCATCCCCTCTACGGCGTCACTTTGGTGGTAGAGCCAGAGAAAAACCATTGGGTGGACGGTTTCCAGGTTTGGGCCTCAAAACCTGGGCGCGGATGGTTTCCGAGTTTGGCCACAAAACTCGGGCTGAGGACGGTTTCAGGTTTGGGCCTCCAAACCTGGGCGATGCGGGTTTGCTGAGTTTGGGCCACAAAACTCAGACGCTGGTGGGCTGGTTTCCCGGTTTGGGCCTCAAAACCGGGGGTGCAGAGCGGTGGCGACACGTGGCGGCAATCGGGAGGTTGCGTCGAGGCAACGCTACGAGTTGTGCGGGCATGGCCGTCGGATCCACCTACCATCGAGTTGGTCCAAAATAACCTTAGGGTTTAGCTGGTTCGCTCTGTAAGTAGTTAGGGGTAGAGTGGGAATTAGGAATAGTTAGAATTAGGATAAGTAGGGGGAGACACCCACCTCCCCATCTATTTCAGTCATTTGCTCTTTGCCTTCTAGGGTTTCCTGCTCTCCCAATCCCCTGCTGTAGCTAGCTGAGATCCGCAGAGAACCATACCTTTGTGTACTGGAGATTTTGAGGAAGTGAGGCCGTAACCTCACTGTTGTAGCGTGTGTTAGCCACACGGTTGCAGATCGATGTGTTGATTCGCGTTTTGGTTCGTGTTCTTCGCGTTCTTCGTTTCTCCGTGATTTTTCTGTCACTAGATCTCCCTCTCTCGTGCGTCTTTGCGAAATCAGTTTGAATCAACTTGTTCGTATTTGAAAGGAGATCATTTCCACTGAAGGAATTTATCAAACTCCTTACGAACAAGTAGATCGGGTTGATTTCGTTTTCGTGGCGTTTTTTCGTTCTTGATCTTTCCCTTTCGATTTCCCGGTGATTGAATCGATTTGAGCGGATGATTTCTTGGGGATAGTCTCCTAACTACCCCGTGATCATCTTCTCCAAGTTTGGGAACGTGGGATTTTGATTTGGATCGAAGTTGGAGAGATTTGGGGAGAAGGCAACTGAAATCGCCCTCTCTGCGAACTCGCGGACAGTCCACGGTTTGACCGGCGGACAGTCCACGCATCGGGCTTCGACCCAGCAGTGGTCGCGTGGCTTGACTGTTTTTGCCTCGGGTGACCGGTGGACTGTCCGCCGTTGTCAGGCGCTGACAGTCTGGGCCCGAGCAGGGAGACTTTAGCAACTGTGCTGTTTTGGGGATTTTGCCGGCGGACTGTCCGCCATTCCCCCGCGGACAGTCCGTGGTTGAGCTGGACAGTCCGGGCCCATACCGCCGGACAGTCCAGGATTCGGCTGTTTGTTCCGTTTTAGTGCGTTTGCTCTCCCGGCTTCTTCGCTTGGTTTCCGGACTTCTCGTTTGGCCCTAGAGTTGATCAATGAACCTCTCTAGGTATCTTTGCTACTTGTTAGCATAGGTATTTGGGAGTTTCTCGACGTAGCCGTCTATCTATGTTTGGGACTTGGTTGTTGGGGTTGTATTCGAGCTGGTGCTTTTGGCGTTTGGTTTGCTATCGCTTTGTGGCGCCTCGCTGTGATCCTAGGGATCATCCACCCTCTTCCAAGGGTCGTGGGCATCACGGTTTCGGTAGAAGTTTTTCGGGGTTGATTTTGGGACATTTGGCCAAAGATTCGAAAAAATTTTTGTTGGCTCCCATTCACCCCCCCTCTGGTCGCCTTGCTAGTGCTTTCTCGGTCCTTCAATTGGTATCAGAGCGGGTTAAGGATTTTCCACCTTAGCCGGTTCCAGATCCACAGAAGGTGACATGGATCACGGCGTGGGCAAACCGCCGTTTTTCGATGGGACGAACTATGTGAAAGGTCCTAGTTTGGTTTTGGTAATTGAGTGACAACTTTAGGTGGACTAATGGTGTTTATGTGAGATACACAGGTGATAAGTCCACAGGTGATCATGTATGATCAACATATGCCATAGGGGTGAAATGGCTTGAAGGATGTTGCAATGCTCATGCATGTGATGAAGAATGAGCGTATTGCATATGTGACATGACATGTGGTCATGTGGCTAAGATGGTGAAGATCAAGGCAAGACTTGGCTTGATGGACTGGTTGCGAAGGTGAAGGGTAAGTTGGAGGCTTTGAAGCCGTTGGTACCGAGTGTCGGGAGGCTTGAGCAAAGACTTGGCGCCGAAGAACCGAAGCAATGGTGAAGAGCAAGTGAGGTCAAGATCGATGAACCATGGAGGCCATGTGATGATATGAAATGGATCATATCATTTGATGATAGGTTGGTGCATGTGTTGCATCAACACCGAAGGAGATGGAATGGAATGCGCAAGGCAAAGGTATAATTGTAGGGCATTTCATTTCACCGGTCATAGGTGTGTAGAGAAGTTTATGACCGGGTTTAGGATAGATGGCCGTACTATCAAGAGGAGCAAACTTGTTTGCATATCGGTCATCTAGTGCCACTTGAGCGATCTAACATTGCGTTGTTACTAGGATGGAGTGGCGTGGTGAGTGCAAGTGAAAATCCTTTGAAACAATGATTGTGAAAATGCTAACACACATGCACAAGGTTGTATACACTTGGTGGTGTTGGCACATTTGCAAAGGAGAAGAAGTTGGAAAAGTTTTGGAGAAAACTTTGGTTGAAAAAGAGAAGTGATGGTTCTTGGATTGGAAAACTGTATTTGTCCTTTGTGCTTTGGATCATGAGTTCATATGGGTTGTGTAGCCCTCTGAATAAGCTTTCCAAAATGTCCAAGATCATCGAATTCCGAGTTGGGAGCTAAGAGTTATGGCCGTTCTCGTGGGAGGCTTTCTGGAGAGTGGCGGACTGTCTGCCATTTTAGTGGCGGACTGTCCGCGGGCCTCGGACGCTCCGATGGGGATGCACCGGATGCTACGAGCGCACTGTTCTCGGGTTGACAGGTGAACGGCGGACTGTCCGGGCCTATAAGGGCGGACTGTCCGCTGGCTAATTTTTCGGAGAACAAGGTTGCTGAACAGGTTCTGTGTAGGCTGTCAATTTTCAACGGCGGACTGTCCGGGCCCAAGGGGCGGACTGTCCGGGGTGACCGTTGCAGCTCCTAACGGCTAGTTTCGTTATAAGGGCGGACTGTCCGGGGTTATAAGGGCGGACTGTCCGCAGTTCAAATTTCAGCATGATTCCAAACGGCTAGTTTGAGCCCTCCCTCTATATATAGAGGTGGTGGCCGGCCATTTGGTGTGTTGGGCACCTTGGGGACTTAGTGTCCTTGTGTGAGAGTGCTTGGGAGCCCTCCAACTCACTTGGGATTAGTGCTAATCATATCCGCTAAGTGAGAGAGCGATTCTAGTGCGGTGCATGAGAGATTGCAAGTGTGGCACTAGGTGATCGAGTTGCAAGCCGGTGATGCTTGTTACTCTTGGAGGTTGCCACCTCCTAGATGGCTTGGAGGCTTGTGTGTGCTCTGTGGTAGCACGCTCGGAGATTGAGTGGTGCTCCGGAAGCGACCGCTTTGTGAGGGGTGTTGTGCTTACCCCGCGGGAGATCGTGAAGAGCAACTCTAGTAAAAGAGAGACGTGAAGAGCGTCAAGTGGATCGGCCGGGTCGAGTGCTAGAGCTTGTGGAAAGCACTCCTTGGGGAGAGTGTGACTAGTGTAGTCACCACTAGCAAGAGGACCGACGACAACCTTGAGCTTGTCTCAACGGGGACTAGCTTGGTGGCAACCAAGTGAACCTCGAGATAAAATCACCGTGTCAACATTGTCTTCATCTTCTCGGTGGTTTGCTATCTCCATTCACTAGCTTGTATTTCCATACTCATACTTGTGCTAGTGTTTAGTAGTTGCTCTTGTAATTAGTTAGCTTGTGTAGCTTGCTAATTACCTTCTTTGCTTGTGTAGCATAGAAGTAGATCTCTTGCGTGACTAATTGGATTGAGTAGCCTTGTTAGTCACATTGCTTAATTTGAGTAGCTAAGTATTTTGAGCTTTCTAATTTGGCTTGTGTAGCCTTGTTATTGAGCATTGTTAGTGAGCTTAGGCTTTATGCGCTTTGCATCACTAGATTGATTAGGAGCTCCCCAGTTTAATTAGAGTATTAGTTGCATAGGTTTGTATGACCTTGCAAGCTAGATTGATTAGGTGAGCTCTAGCTAGCCTAGCACCTTATTTGCTTTGTTTAGGATCTTTTGTAAGGTGCTAAAGTTAATAGGTAGAGGGGTGTAGTCTTGGCTAGACCGATAGTTTTAATTCCGCATTTGTTTCGGTTAGCCGGTGAGATTAATTTTAGAAAAGACTATTCACCCCCCTCTAGTCCGCCATCTCGACCCTTCACTATGCGTATTGGAAGATACGCATGTCGGCCTTTCCGCAGAGTATGGGTGCTTCCATTTGGGATATTTGCAACTCTGCTGATTACGTGGTCTTGGCTGCTCGTGTGACTCAGATCGATGATCACGATGTCGATAGCCAAGCCCGTAATGCTCTTTTCTCATGCTTGAGCATGACAGAGTTTGATCGCGTTTCTCACCTCGCTACGGCTCGGGAGATTTGGGCATCCCTCATGCGTTTCCATGAGGGAACCTCTCAAGTCAAAACCCGTCTCTACGAGTCGCACAAGCGAGAGTACGAGAACTTTCGACATATGCCTGGCGAGAGCATAGAAAGTTTATTCGCTCGCTTTCAGGTTATTGTCAACAGGATGAGGGCTAACAAGGAGCTGTTGCCTTCGATGATCATGAGAGGGCTTTGAATCTTTTGCATACTCTTGATCGGTCGGTGTGGGATTCCAAAGTTCAGGCGATCATCGAATCACCTAACTATGAGACCCTCACGTGCGACGAGCTCTTCAGTAAGCTCAAGTCCAGTGAGATTGATGCCATGGCGAGAGCTTGTTATGAAAATCCTTCTGGCCCGTCGATGGCTTTGCTTTCTGGCTCTTCTGCTAACCCCTCTGGAGGCTTTGCTTTGCACTCTCTTCTTTCTGTCACAGAGGAGCAGTAGGAGTCTTTAGGAGACGACGAGTTGGCTTTGCTTGCCAACCGGTTCTCACGATTTCACAACAACCGCATGAACCGTCGCCGCGGAGGAGGACGCTCGGGATGCTACGAGTGCGGCGACCCCGACCATTTCATCGCCAACTGTCCCAAGAAGAACAAGCATTCTGAGAAGGGTGATCATGGGCACAAGTATGACTCCAGCAAGCGCAAGGAGAAGTACGTCCCCGCAAGGCACAAGCGGAAGGGCGGCTTCAACAAGGAGTACATCAAGACCAAGTACTTGGAGAAGGCCCAGGCTGAGCAGCGTGCGTTCTTCGCCATGCTCAGCGACGTCGACGACTCGGACGATGACTCCGCTTCTTCAAGCGACGACGAGTCCGAGAAGAAGAAGAGGATCGAGGACAAGCTCAACGGCCTCTGCTTCTTCGCCGATGATGAGGGTTTTTGTACCATGGCCCTCGGCAAGGAGGTCGGCGGCGACACTCCCCGGAATGACGACGACGACGACACCTCCCAGGTATCTCTGACCCCCGATGAGCTTTTTGCTGAGGTCGAGAAGCTTACTACCGCGCTCCTTAGTCAGGATAAGTTGCTTAGGCGTGCCGCTAGAGAGCGCAAGGAGTTTAGGCAGAAGTGGGAGGACACGGTGAGGGAGCTTGAGTTTGCTAAGTCCACCGTGGTCGTGTCTGAGGATGTCGAGTGCGAGATGTGCACCACGCACATGACTGACCTTCTCACCTTGAGAGGTAAGTATGCTGCGTTGGTAGGAGAGGTGGATGAGCTGAAGGCTAGACCCTCGCTGTTGGGTGCATGCAAGACTTGCCCTGTCTTGCAATCCGAGTTGGCAGAGAAGAATGCCAAGATTGTGTCCCTTGAGGAGGCCAGCTCGGGTAGCACTTGTGTGACTAGGTGCGCTTTGTGTGAGGGTTTGGAGAAGGAGATTACAAACGTGAAGCATGACAAGATGCAAACCGAGGAGGAAAACACATACCTTCGGACCATCTTGTCCTGGGTGTCTTGTGGTGAGCCGCAGCTCGGGATGATGATCTCCCAATTCAAGCGAGCTGCTGGAGGTCCTGGTGTAGGTTTTGCTCCGGGTGTTGATCTTTCTGCTTTTGGGAAGATTGGGGAGTCGAGTGGTCTGAACCCGAGTGAGAAGCCCAACTCCACCACTACTCCCAAACTTACCAAGCTTCCACCCAAAGAGCCTCTCAAGCCTAACACCAAGGATGGGGTCTTTGTCGAACCCCCGAGAGCTCCACCCAAGAACCAAGTGTGGCCTCCCAAACCCAACCACCTAAAGAACAAGCTGGACACAATGCCACCCATTCAGGAGGAGTGTTTGCCACAGAAGGGCAAAGTGATCCAAACCCACAACCATGTGTACCAACAACCCCCTTTGAGAGCGGTGAGGTACCATTGTGAGCACTGTGGGAGAGATGGACACTTAAGCGAGTTCTGCTTTCGGCGCAAGAGAGAGGCGCGCCGTGCTAGGGAGATGAACAACCCGGACATGTACCATCCTTTCCATGATGTACATGTGCCGAATGTTCAGAGGAGAGCTCCGAGGAGAGCTGCTAGGACTAGAGGTGCAGTGCCTCAAGTTCCTAGGCCTAGGCCTCGTAGAGGGCGTGCCCGGCGGGAGCCTGCTGTTGTAGGCTATGGACCCCATGGCGGTGGCTTTGTAGTTGAGCATTTTTCCCCACCACGTTTTGAGTATCGCGGTGAGCGCTCTTTCCCTAGCGGACCACGTTTTCCTCAGCGTGGTGATCGCTCTTCTCGTAGACGTCCTAGGAATGGTTTTTCTGCTAACCGTTCTTTTGAGCAGTCGGCCCAACACTGGTATTCCCCTTACTTCACTAACCCCAGTGTTGGACCGTATGCTCACCCTATGTCTTTTTATTGATGTAGGTAAAACGATTGGAGAACGTTTGGTTGGTGGATTTCAGTTGCTCGAGGCACATGACCGGAAACGCCAAGTGGTTCTCCAGTCTTAGTCCGGTCGCCGGAAAGGAGTTTATCACCTTCGGCGACAATAGCAAAGGTAAGGTTTTGTCTCGTGGGTCGGTGCGAGTTAATGAGCACTTTGTGTTGCGCGATGTTGCTCTTGTTTCTAACTTGCATTTTAACCTTCTTTCTGTTTCGCAACTCTTTGATGACGACTATGAGATTCGTTTTAAACCGAATCTCAGTCATATTTTGGACCCTCAGGGCAATCTTGTTTGTGTGATTTTGCCCTTTAGGAAAGTCTTTCGTGCAGATTTCTTGGAGTCTTTTGGCATTTCCCGTTGTCTTGTGGCTGGATCTTCCTCCTCTGATCTTTGGAAGTGACATAGGAGACTTGGACATTTGAGCTTTGACTTTCTTGCAAGGCTTAGTTCACTTGGCCTAATCCGAGGATTGCCCAAGTTGCATATGGAGAAGGATCTTGTTTGCCACTCTTGTAGACATGGGAAGATGGTTGCCGCTCCCCACCATCCAGTGACTCAGGTCATGACTAAGCGCCCTGGAGAGCTTTTGCATATGGACCTTGTTGGTACGGCTCGGGTGAGCTCGGTTGGGGGGAAGTGGTATGTGCTTGTTGTTGCTGATGACTTTTCGAGATATTCGTGGGTCTTCTTTTTAGCTGAGAAGACCGAGACTTTCTCCTTTGCTCGCAATCTAATTTTGCGTCTTCAGAACGAGTTCCCTTTGAACTCGATGCGAGCTATTAGGAGTGATAATGGTTCCGAAATCAAGAATTCGGATTTTGAGAAGTTTTGTAACTCTTTGGGCTTGGAGCATCAGTTTTCTTCTCCCTACACACCGCCACAGAATGGTGTTGTAGAGAGGAAGAATTGGACCCTTGTAGAGATGACCAGGACGATGCTCGATGCGCATAGGACTCCTAGGCGATATTGGACCGAAGCTATGAGCACTGCATGCTATATTTCCAATCGCATTTTTCTTCGAGCTTTCTTGAAAAAGACCTCTTATGAGTTGCGTTTTGGAAAACTCCCCAAGGTTAGTTATTTTAGAGTTTTTGGTTGCCATTGTTTTATACTCAAAAAGGGCAATTTGGACAAATTTGAGTCTCGTTCTTCTGACGGTGTGTTTTTGGGTTATGACACTTACACTCGAGCTTATCGTGTACTTAACCTTGACACTAACCGAGTCATGGAGACATCCGATGTCACCTTCGACGAGACCATGGTTTGTCCTTCTTCTCGTTTTGAGCGTGCGGGTGATCATGAGGTTGTTGAGCCTCTTTTTGATGACGAGGACGAGGGTGCTGAAGGTATGGATGATCCAGCACCCCCTCCACCTGCTGTGCCGCAAGGAGCGGCTTCTACGACGACTCACGGCCCTGACACTTCTTCTTCCTGGGGGCCGTGGGATCCGCCACCCCGAGCAGTACCTTTTGTACCCGGGGAGGCACCAGCTGCTGTTGAGGGGGAGATCACGTCTGCACAGGAGGCGCCACGACACATCTGGCGCAAACACCCCCCTCAGCAGATGATCGGCAACATTGACGAATGGGTCACTCGGTCCAGGTCTCAAATCTCTAACTTTGCTCATTCTTCTTTTGTTGCTGATTTCGAGCCCCGAGATGTTGGACACGCTTTGACGAATCCGGATTGGGTCAATGCTATGCATGAGGAGTTTGAAAACTTTGAGAGAAATTAGGTTTGGGTTCTAGTGTCTCCACCTTCTGAGTGTCACCCAATTGGAACAAAATGGGTTTTCAAAAACAAACAGGGAGAATATGGCCATGTTGTGAGAAACAAGGCCAGACTCGTAGCCCAGGGTTATAGTCAGAAGGAGGGGATAGAGTATGAGGAGACTTTTGCTCCTGTAGCGCGTTTGGAGGCTATTAGGATACTCTTGGCTTTTGCTGCATCCAAAGGTTTCAAACTTTTTCAAATGGATGTCAAGAGTGCCTTCTTAAACGGCTACATTGAAGAGGAGGTGTATGTTAGACAACCCCCCGGTTTCGAAAATCCCAAGATTCCAAACCATGTTTTTAAACTTCACAAAGCTTTATATGGTTTGAAACAAGCCCCTAGAGCCTGGTATGATAGATTGAAAACCTTCTTGCTAGCTAAGGGTTTTAAAATAGGATGTGTGAATAAAACGCTCTTTCTCCTCAAGCAAGGCACTGATACTCTCTTGGTCCAAATTTACGTGGATGATATCATTTTCGGTGGTTCTTCTCACTCTTTGGTTGCCAAGTTTGCAGATACTATGAGCAGGGAGTTCGAGATGAGCATGATGGGCGAGCTGACTTTCTTTCTCGGATTGCAAATTAAGCAATCCCGAGAAGGGACGTTTGTGCACCAGGGCAAGTACACCAAGGACTTGCTGAAGAGGTTCGATATGGGTGAGGCCAAGCCTCTTCCAACACCCATGTCGACCACGACGGCCCTGGATGCGGACAAGGATGGAGAAGCTGTGGACCAGAAGGAGTACCGAAGCATGATCGGGTCGCTGCTCTACCTGACGGCAACACGCCCGGACATCCAGTTCACGGTGTGTCTCTGCGCGCGCTTTCATGCGTCGCCGCGCACTTCTCACCGTCAGGCGGTGAAGCGCATTTTCAGGTACCTTCGTTTCACACCTGAGCTCGGGATTTGGTATTCAGCTTCCTCCACCCTCTCCCTTTGCGGTTATTCCGATGCCGATTTTGCTGGTTGCCGTGTCGAGCGCAAGTCCACTTCTGGGACTTGCTAGTTTATTGGATCTTCTCTTGTATCGTGGTCTTCTCGCAAGCAGTCTAGTGTCGCTCAGTCTACCACAGAGGCTGAATATGTTGCTGCGGCTAGCTGCTGTTCTCAATTGCTTTGGATGATGGCCACTTTGCGTGATTTTGGTCTGAGCTTTTCTCGCGTGCCTTTGCTTTGTGACAGCACGAGTGCGATTAGCGTTGCTAAGAACCCCGTGCTTCACTCGAAGACCAAACACATTGATGTGCGCTTTCATTTTCTGCGAGACCACTATGAGAAGGGTGATATCAACCTTCGCCATGTCGATACTCATTATCAGTTGACAGATATTTTCACCAAGCCTTTAGACGAATCAACCTTTAATCGGTTGAGGGGTGAGCTTGGTGTGTGTTTCCTCTTTTAGATGGGGGAAACATTTTGACTTTTGTATGATACACTGACTTTGTGTTTTTTCAGTTGTTTTTGCTTCCTTTTGGTTTCTTCATGCATCTTTGCATTTCAGCATACGCTTTTACATTCTGAGCTTCATGAATATAGTCTGAAGAATGTAACTATGCTCTGTGTAGTTTGTGCTCCGACGCTTTATGTTGATGCTGTAGCTTATGCTCTTTCTGATCACTAATACATGTTGTGAGCTGAGCTATTTTTGAATGGTGAACCTGCTTAACATACATAAAACTGAAAATGTTCACCATTGAGATGTGCAACTAGCATGTGTAGGATGTGTTGAGTTCACTCGTGCTTTTCATATATGCTAGGTTGCTATGTCTCTAGTTTTGAGTCATTCACTTGCTTGGTATGTTCATATTCTGTTTAAAATCTGAACCAAGCTTTAAGTGATATGAAAAGATCGAGATGGGATTGCTTGTCAACACATCACAGTTTCGAGATTGTTTCTCATTGCACTTTGAGTTAAACTTGAGCTGTGTAGTGTATGACTGAAACTGTTGCTTTAAGCTTCTGATTGCTTCTGCATAGGCTTCGCACAGTTGAAAAGTTAGGCAATAACAAGCTTTCAACCTCTCGCAAACATTTGCTAAATTTCTGAACTTGTGTTATTTCACCGCTGCAACTCCGATTTAAAACTGAAATCACAAGTGTATGCTTCATTCTATAGCATGATGTTTGAACTTTGCTAGGGGTAGTGCACCTAGTATACATGCTTAGCACTTGTTCGGATTCCTGTCTATACATGTGTAGTGCTATTTTGATGGTGACTATCTTTCTGGCTAAAAACTGCTCACTGTGCTTTCATGTTCATATTTCGTATATAGTGATCAGTATGAGCCTTTGCTAGCAGTTTGTGGATGATGATTGAGTCATTGAAGTTATACTGTGCAGAGCATCTTTGCATTTTCTTGACTATATTCCTGAAGTTGCTAACTTGCATTTTGACTCATATGCATGTTCGAAGGGGGAGTTTTTCTCTTGTTGGCACTTTTTGATGGTGCATTTTCTGAGGGGGAGAAAATTGCTTTCGATTCCTTTTACTTTATGGTGCATTTTCAACTAAGGGGGAGAATTTGGACAAATCATGCCTCCCATGTTCAAAGGGGAGAGGAATCGGTTGTGTGCACCATGCAAGGGAGAGTTTGCTCGTGCTGAATTTTTGAATTTTCCAATTGGTTCGAAGCATTTTGCTAGTTGTGTTGAGCCCCTGCCTCTATCTTGAGGGACTAGCAGTTGCTTCAGTTTGATTCAGTTGGTATCGAGCTTTTTAGTTGATGTCAAGTCTTTTGCTAGTTGTGTTGAGCCTCTGTGCCTCTGTCTTGAGGGACTAGCATTTTGCCTTGATTTTTCAATTGGTATTTGCTAGCGGTGTTGAGCCTGTTCTACCTCTTCTTGAGGGCTAGCTTTGATTTGCTTGGTTGCGTCGAGCCGTTGCCCATGTCTTTGGGAACCAAGTTGTTTTGCTCTTTCCACTTGACCTTCTTCGGCTTTGCTATGCATTTCGGTCATTTGGTTGAGTTCTCTCTTCTCCTTCTTCCTCCTTCTATTTCCATTATGATTTGTGTTGGTAGTTGACAATGCACTCATCAAGGGGGAGATTGCGGATACATGGGTGTATGCCGAGTCTCTGAGTGATGAGTGATTGTCGACTGGGATGATGCGCATGTTCTTTGGCTTGTGTTGTGTAGGTGTCGAGCATGGATACAGTGATCAGAGGCAAGGTGAAGGTCAAGTAGAGACGTGTCGTGCTGATGGACCGATAGTGGCGAAGGGCGGACGTGAGGCTTGGACTAAGGGACCGGTGGCCCGAGGATCAGCTGTGGTGGCTGGCAGCCTGGGACAGCGACGAGCGGAGACTTGCAGTCATGTGTTGCCTGAGTCGTGGACTTGGGGACACGTGTCGGTGGACGGGGTGCACGGGCGGTGCATCCCCTCTACGGCGTCGGTTTGGTGGTAGAGCCAGAGAAAAACCATCGGGTGGACAGTTTCCAGATTTGGGCCTCAAAACCTGGGCGCGGATGGTTTTCGAGTTTGGCCACAAAACTCGGGCTGAGGACGGTTTCCAGGTTTGGGCCTCAAAACCTGGGCGATGCGGGTTTGCTGAGTTTGGGCCACAAAACTCAGACGCTGGTGGGCTGGTTTCCCGGTTTGGGCCTCAAAATCGAGGGTTGGCTGGAAAGGCTGGTTTCCCGGTTTGGGCCACAAAACCGGGGGTGCAGAGCGGTGGCGGCACGTGGCGGCAATCGGGAGGTTGCGTCGAGGCAACGCTACGAGTTGTGCGGGCGTGGCCGTCGGATCCACCTACCATCGAGTTGGTCCAGAATAACCTTAGGGTTTAGCTGGTTCGCTCTGTAAGTAGTTAGGGGTAGAGTGGGAATTAGGAATAGTTAGAATTATGATAAGTAGGGGGAGACACCCACCTTCCCATCTATCTCAGTCATTTGCTCTTTGCCTTCTAGGGTTTCCTGCTCTCCCAATCCCCTGCTGTAGCTAGCTGAGATCCGCAGAGAACCATACCTCTGTGTACTGGAGATTTTGAGGAAGTGAGGCCGTAACCTCACTGTTGTAGCGTGTGTTAGCCACACGGTTGCAGATCGATGTGTTGATTCGCGTTTTGGTTCGTGTTCTTCGCGTTCTTCATTTCTCCGCGATTTTTCGGTCACTAGATCTCCCTCTCTCATGCGTCTTTGCGAAATCCATTTGAATCAACTCGTTCGTATTTGAAAGGAGATCATTTCCACTGAAGAAATTTATCTAACTCCTTACGAACAAGTAGATCGGGTTGATTTCGTTTTCGTGGCGCTTTTTCGTTCTTGATCTTTCCCTTTCGATTTCCCGGTGATTGAATCGATTTGAGCGGATGATTTCTTGGGGATAGTCTCCTAACTACCCCGTGATCATCTTCTCCAAGTTTGGGAACGTGGGATTTTGATTTGGATCGAAGTTGGAGAGATTTGGGGAGAAGGCGACTGAAATCGCCCTCTCTGAGGAACTCGCGGACAGTCCGCGGTTTGACCGGCGGACAGTCCGCGCGTCGGGCTTCGACCGAGCAGTGGTCGCGTGGCTTGACTGTTTTTGCCTCGGCTGACCGGCGGACAGTCCGCCATTGTCAGGCGCGGACAGTCCGGGCCCGAGCAGGGAGACTTCAGCAACTATGCTGTTTTGGGGATTTTGCCGATGGACAGTCCGCCATTCCCCCGCGGACAGTCCGCGGTTGAGCCGGACAGTCCGGGCCCGTACCGGCGGACAGTCCGGGATTCGGCTGTTTGTTCCATTTTAGTGCGTTTGCTCTCCCGGCTTCTTCGCTTGGTTTCCGGACTTCTCGTTTGGCCCTAGAGTTGATCAATGAACCTCTCTAGGTATCTTTGCTACTTGTTAGCATAGGTATTTGGGAGTTTCTCGACGTAGCCGTCTATCTACGTTCGGGACTTGGTTGTTGGGGTTGTATTCGAACTGGTGCTTTTGGCGTTTGGTTTGCTATCGCTTTGTGGTGCCTCGTTGTGATCTCATCATAGGGAGTCCAACAAGGGGTGTAATGACTCAATCTCCAAAACTTGCTTTATTTATTGAACATCACTACTTTGTGTCTCTTGTTGAGCCTACCATTGTAGATGAAGCTCTAGGTGATCCGGATTGGGTGAATGCTATGCATGAAGAATTAAACAACTTCACCCGCAACCAAGTTTGGACTCTTGAAGAGCGACCCAAAGGCGCAAGAGTCATTGGAACAAAATGGGTGTTTAGGAACAAGCAAGATGATCATGGCAAAGTTGTTAGAAACAAGGCAAGGCTAGTGGCAAAGGGGTTCTCTCAAGTTGAAGGTTTGGATTTTGGAGAGGCCTTTGCACCGGTTGCAAGACTCGAAGCCATTCGTATCCTCCTTGCATATGCGTCACATCATGACATTAAATTTTATCAAATGGATGTGAAAAGTGCATTTTTAAATGGCTTCATAAATGAACTAGTCTATGTTGATCAACCTCCTGGGTTTGAAGACCCTAGATATCCTAATCATGTTTATAGGTTGTCCAAGGCGCTATATGGGCTCAAGCAAGCCCCAAGAGCATGGTACGAGCACCTCCGGGACTTTCTCATTGAGAAGGGCTTCACCATTGGGAAGGTCGACACCACACTATTCACCAAGAAGCTTGATGGAGAGATCTTCATTTGTCAAGTTGTTGGTATAAATTAACGCACACTCTACTTTATCCGCAAGCGCACAGATAAGATCTACCGATGTAGCACTTCACCAGAGTAACCCAGTTTTAATATCGAACCCAAGGAAACGGATAGCGTGTAGTCTCAAGTGTATAACCCCTGAGTAACTAACAAGGACGGAGAAGCTAAAAGTGTAGAGGGGATCACTAAGGTTATCTAAATCCAACTTAAGAGTGATATGTTTATTATTCTTAATGGGGAAGTTGCCATAAAAGGTCACAACAGAGTATGATTCTTTTATGCAAATGTATAATCCTACCGAGCCTACACACGGGTAAGTGGACTATAGAAGAATCAACAAGGCTATAAGAGTCACCCTTGCGAACAACCACTACTACCGGCGTTATAGGAGATAAATATGAGCTATCAAGTCTAAGCACCACACTTGTACTATCCAACTACTCTAACTCTAGAGCGACTAGAATTAAAGTACTCAAAAGAGAGTCATAAACCTTAAGAACAATAAGAACAATAGTTCAAACTTAAATATAGATGTCGATTACCGAAACAATCGTTGAAGCAAGTCGATGAAGAACTTGAATCCACAGGTACAAGATGAAGAAGTTGATCCGACAGGCCAGAGCTTCCTCTTGATCTCTTTCTCTCTCGCTTCTAGTTCTAGAATAAGACTAGGTTCTAATCCTACTTGAGGGGTATCTAGTCTTCTACTTGAAAGCTAACTCTTGATTACAACTAGATGAACTAGATCTAATTCTAGATGAACTAGAAGAGAAGTATCTCAAGAGAAGTATACAAAAGACCTCCTCAAGCGCTTCAACCTGGATGATTGCAAGCCTATCAAGACTCCAATGCCAATAAACGGACATCTCGACCTAGATGTGGGAGGTAACCTGGTTGATCAAACTCTCTACCCTTCTATGATTGGTAGCTTGTTATATTTGACCGCATCTAGGCCCGACATCATGTTTAGTGTGTGCATGTGTGCTCGCTTTCAAGCCGATCATAGGGAATCACATCTCATAGCGGTGAAGAGAATCCTTAGGTACCTAAAGCACACCCCAAGCATTGGCCTTTGGTATCCCAAAGGAGCTAACTTCCAACTCGTTGGGTATTCCGATTCGGATTACGCGGGTTGCAAAGTAGATAGAAAAAGCACATCCGGAGGGTGCCATTTGCTTGGGAGATCACTAGTGTCATGGAGTTCAAAGAAGCAAAATAGTGTGGCCTTGTCTACCGCCGAGGCGGAATACATAGCCGCAGGTGCTTGTTGTGCACAAATCCTCTACATGATCAAACCCTTTTAGACTATGGTGTAGTTCTAGAAAGGGTACATTTGTTGTGTGACAATGAGAGCGCGGTTAAGCTTGCTAACAACCCGGTTCAACACTCTCGCACAAAGCACATAGATATTCGCCATCACTTTCTTAGAGATCATGTTTCAAAGAAAGACATATCCTTAGAGGGAGTTAGAACCGAAGATCAATTGGCGGATATCTTCACTAAACCCCTAGATGAAAACACTCTTTGTAAATTGCGGAGTGAGCTTAATGTGCTTGATCTAAGTAACTTTGTCAAAAGGTGAAAGGGGGTTGTCTTTGCATTGCATTGTACTATATGCCTTGTTTAAATTATGCTATGCTCATAGGCTTGTCAGACGTGGTTAAGATAACCGCCCTAAAAAGCGTGTGAAGAAGCTTACCCATGAGCAAACTTGACAAGCAACCTAGATTCAAATTCCGTAATGCATTGCATATGCATGTTTGTTGCTTTGTCGTTTCTTTTCGGTTAAGTTTTGAGCAACCGCTGTGTTCGTCCACCGCTAGGGGGAGCATTTGAGGCTCCTAATGGTTAAGTCCCCTAGTTTTGGCGGCCACATGTTGTCTCCTCGGGATTTATTGCCTATTTTACCTTAAAAATGATATGTAGCCTATGGCAAAATATTTACAAAACTGAGGGTTTATGCGAGGATGCTCATACTAGATTCCAACTGGTGTTTATTTGTCTCTTATTTGAGTTGGAACTTGGTTGGGAGAGGGAGCCGCAACGGAGATCTTCGAAACTGCCCAAATTGCAGCATCGGACGCTGCATCGGACGCTCCCAGCGTCCGATGCCCTGCACTGTAGATAGCTCCGGTTGGAACAGTGTCAGGGTAGCGTCCGTTGCTCCCTCACCGGAGCGTCCGGTGCCCCATAGGACACGTCCGATGCTAAATGGACGTTTTTAGACCTCTCTGGACCGGCATCGGAGCGTCCGTTGGTTTTCACCGGCGCGTCTGATGCCCCTTTAAGCGGTGCATTAGGTTCTTTTCACTGACTTTTGGGTCCCACGTGTCATACCTCGTCTTCTTCCTCCACACACCAACGCTCGAGCCTCATCCCCGCCGCCGCGCCCGTGCTTCCCTGAACCCTAACCCTACTCGCCGGCCGCTGCGTCCTCACCTCACCCGAGGCCTCGCCGCCGGCCGCAGTGCCCCTCCTCGCCGGCCGCCACAGTCTCGCTGCCCAGGCCCCCGTGCCCGCCCCCCCCCGCGCGCGCTCGTCGGAGACACCACCCCTCGTCTTGCCGGAGCTCCTCGCTGGCGACCGAGCCCATCTCGCCGGGCCTCCTTCCTCGTCCCCGAGCACGTCCGCGTCTCTGGCGTCCTCTCCTCTCGGCCGGCCGATCCCCCCACTGAGCACCTCCTCCCCCTGCTTTTACCCTGCCCATAAGGTGCTCGATGAAATGTCCCAAAGGCCGTTCACCCCATGTTTTGACCCCGTTTCCACTCAAACCTTTTGCAGTCCTCTTTGGTGTGACATGTGGGTGCCCGAACATCGATTCTCACCCCTTCTTGGGTTTGGTTTGTCGGAACGTCAGGTAGCAAAGCCATCTTACCCTCTTATCTCTATTGCTTTGCTTCCGATAGGAATTCTCGTCTCTAGAAGATATGTTCTTATATATCCCCTCCCTATCTTGCAGCGAGTCAGTGGTTTGCTCTGTTGACAGCTTGGCAGTGTCAGTTAACCCGGGGCCAAGCCCGCGGGTAAGGATTGAGGCCAAGCCTCGCGAGTGTCAGCATAGTTGATTCTCAGGGTCAGAGGGAGCTTCTGTCAGCAGATTACCTATCAGCGACTAGTCAGGGGTTTTTCAGTGTTAGTTGGTCTTTCACCGGCAGTTCAGAGTTTTTCAGTGCAGTTTCTCTTGTTCTTGTCAGCCATGTTGCACTGCAAGAACGTCGGTGGCCACCCAGGGGACTCTCCTCCACGTTCCCCCTTCCGGTCAGAGGCCTGGGAAGGGGAAGCTGATCACGCGCAGGAAGCGCACCACGAAGCAGAGAGAGGCAGACCAGGCCAGAGAGGTTGCAGCCGCTGCAGAGCGCGCTGAGCGTGGTGGCAGTACTGACGAACTCAGGATCGAGGATCAGTTGTCCCCAGAGCAGCGCAGAGCCATAGAGCAGGTCGAGCAGTTCCACCACTCCCCGACTGGCACGCTTATGGCTGCTGGTCGCCGGACGACGTTCTTGTCTCCAGGTGTGGAGCCCGAGAGCTCGCAGCAGGGCCAGACAGAGGCCGAGGCAGCAGAGGCCCCAGAGGCAAAGGTCGAGGCAGAGGAGGAGGTCCCCAAAGAGGTACCCCGACGCCAGTCCACTCGTCGCAGGACAGCGGTGCCACCCCGGCCCGAGGTCCCTCTGCGGGGAGCACGTGCTCCGTCGAGGCGTGCGCCCTCGCCGATCCCGCGACTGGACCTCTGGGCTACCACTTGCTCCCAGATTCAGACTTTGAGACTTGTACCTGTTCAGCAGTGGTTTCCAAGGGAGAGGCAGGAGCAGGATGGCCTAGACTAATTCACTGTACTCCAGGAGGACTTTTACCGAGGTTATAGGAACGCCGGGATCAGCCTGCGTTCCCAGCGTGTGTGCACCCTAGAGGCTCTTGTGTCAACATCCGAGCAGCTCCGCCCCAGCCTCACTTACTTACCAGGCTTCTCAGACCTATTGGGGCGGTCTGGTTCCTACATAGAGGACTGGGTCTTTCAGTTCTACGCGTCACTATGGGTTCACCCTGACAGAGAGACCCTTGAGTTTGCTTTTGGTGGAGCGCACTACCGGTTGTTTGTGTCTGAGATTCGGGATTGGTTTGGACTCCGTCGCTCTCAGACCCGGATCCACGACTTGTGCTACGGTCAGACAGAGCCTCCGAGGCGCCCTCACGGCGGAGAGCAGCCACCCACCGACCTGGTGCGCCCCTGCTTCAGAGAGCCTTTCGGGGAGGGTTCGAGCCGTGCGCCGAAGGATCTCACTCCTGCGGCCCGGATCCTCCATGAGGTGCTACGGCACACCCTGCTGCCCCGTGTTGGGTTCTGCGAGGCGATCTCCAGACTTCAGTTGTGGCTACTCAGTTACCTGATCCAGCAGAGGCATTTTGATGTCATGGATGTGATCATTTGCGAGATGGAGGATACAGTGGTAGAGGGCATCAAGACCCGTAGGCAGCTTTCTGACGCTCACTGGATCTCGTATATCCTTTGGAAGGTAGCTGTCACTACAGGGGGCCGTCCAGCTGAAACACTCACAGGCTCCGCGACCGTGTTCCCTCTGTATAACATGAGTCAGTTGTTGGGACACGCTCGGGACCATAGGCAGCAGCAGCAGCAGGGGGCACCGTCCAGTTCACGACAGCGGCCTGAGGTCCCCGAGTCCGCTCAGGAGCAGGATGAGACAGTCCATGCCCTCGCCGAGCAGGAGCTAGCAGAGTTTGAGGGCGAGGACACCTTTGTTGCCGAGGACCCCACAGACAGCTCAGTTGAGGACTACCAGCTTCCGCCCCGCTACCAGCCTAGAGCTCACGACACTGAGGCCGGGCCTAGTGCTACTGCCTCCTCCGACCCAGCTTTGCTTGCTATTCTTGCATGGATGGAGGAGCAGCAGCGGACAGTGACTCAGGACGTTCAACAGTTAGCCCAGGAGCAGCAGCGTCTGGCACAGCAGCAGGCTCAGGAGCGTTCAAACGCCCTGCAACGACAGATGATGGCACTACAGCAGCAGACCTTGAGCTTCATGGAGCGACTTGCCAGCGGTCCTCCTCAGTGGCAGTGGCAGCAGCCCCCTCCTCAGCAGCAGATTTAGTGGCGCCACCAGTTCCTCCACAGCAGTTTGGACAGCCACCGCCGTTTCCGCCGCCGCTCACGGGCCCCAGCTCTTCTCAGTTCACGAGCTTCACCACTCCTCCAGGCGGGGCCCCGCTTTTCAGTCCTCTGCGCACCGGCTTCACTCCGCGATCGACAGAGTCCCTCTATGCTACGACTACCTCAGTGACTCGGGATCTGTCAGCTAATTTCAGTGAGCTTACTGGATTTCCTACTCCAGATCTTCCGGATCCAGTACGGATGTCGACGGCTCCTGTGACCTCCACCACAGAGACCTTACCGAGCTCCGTCGCGTCCTCAGAGCTGACAGAGCCTGTTCCGTCCGAGACCACGACGTCAGTACAGCCTGAGCTACCTCCGATACACGAGCTTCCGCACTCCGACACTCAGGCTATCACCACTACAAAGACGGCTTCAGAGCAGGCAGAGCAGACAGAGCCGGTCCAGCAGCCAAAGCTGACCCAGACCGCTTCTCAGCAGCTTCCAGCTTCTGAGGGTCAGCAGGCTACCGGCGTGTCTTCATTCGACTCCGAGGAGTACCTCCAGCAGTTTGAGTTTACTCAGCGCACTCCGGAGACGGCACCTAACTCGTCTGCACCACCTCCGCCCTCCGACGCTTAGTTTGGCGCTTGATGCCAAAGGGGGAGAGTGGATGAGTATAGCGATAGGGGGAGCGTTGTGAGAGGGATTTGACTTCTTATGTTGTGTTACTTTCACATACGCTCTTTACTTATCGCTTCTTTTGGCACTTGAGTTTGCTATATACTTGTGCTATGGACCTTGTGACATGCTTGTGCTCACTATGATATATTATATGTCATGTCATTTCATTTCGCTCAATACTTGCTCTTCATTCTCACGTGTTATGTACATGAGCTCTTTTACTCTTGCACTTGCTTTTTTCTCTAACTTGTTGAGTGCAGGATGATGGCATGATATGTATGAGCTTGCCCCTAATCATTTTCTCTTATTCATTGCAAGTTCATACATATCATGATTTAAAAACCTCTTCTACCTATACTCGTCTCGTGTTGTCATCAATCACCAAAAAGGGGGAGATTGAACGCATCTTGGCCCCTAGTGGGTTTCGGTGATTGGATGAAATAAGATTACTGTGACTAACGTGTGTTTTGCATTAACAGGATTAAGTTAGGTCACGGTAATGGCGACGATACGGGCATATGGAGTTCATATCCCCTGGCGATGGATATCATTTCGGTTTTCAAAGGACGGACGACGAAGACGGTGGTAGACTAGGCTAAGTGTCATATGGTGTTGGAGGACACTTAGGTAGTCTAAGGTCCTTGTTTTTTCTTTGGCCGTACTATAAAGGGGAGCATGAATCAGTAGCTTGACCTAGATTAGTCTATTGAGGTAGGTGTGGTGCACACTTGTTATTTCATAGCCCTAGGTAGCTCAGAGAGATGCCTTAAGTCGAGAGGATCAAAAGTCGTTTAGGTCGCGTCGCGATCCGAG
Source organism: Coix lacryma-jobi var. lacryma-jobi (assembly GCA_009763385.1). Classification (NCBI taxonomy): domain Eukaryota; kingdom Viridiplantae; phylum Streptophyta; class Magnoliopsida; order Poales; family Poaceae; genus Coix; species Coix lacryma-jobi. The sequence goes on from CM019831.1 coordinate 24,078,409, forward strand.
TTGAGTCTGCCCTTGTAATGGGCATCGGACGCTGGCCAGGTGGGCATCGGACGCGTCCGATGCTCACCCCGACTAGGGTTTAGTCTGGTGCGTGGCATCGGATGCGCCGATGTGTTCACATCGGACGCGCCCGTGCCACTGTTCACGTGCACGTGAACTGGAGGTCGCATCGGACGCTGGCATCGGACGCTGAGGGCCAGCTTCCGATGGCCATCCAGAGAGGTTCTAGAGAGGGTAAAACCACATCGGACGCATTCGATGTGGTGGCATCGGACGCTGCCCAACGTCCGATGTCCCTTTAACCAGTCTGACAGAGTGGTACAGTCGACCGTTGGTCGAGGTCATCGGCGCGTCCGATGCCCCCGCAGAAACCCTGTCTTGTGCTGTTTTTGGATGGCCGGTTGGGGGAGTATTTATACTCCTTCCCTCCTTCCATTTGAGTGTTCTTGCCACTTCCATCTGCTGAGAGACACATTGTGAGTGTGAGAAAGTGCAAGAGCCCTAGTGAGGTTGAGTGATTTGCTAATTGTGAGAATTAGACACCTCCTAGTGAGAATTGAGTAGCAAGTGTGCATCCATCCATCTCTTTGGCCTTGTGTCGGTCAAGTGAGAGTTCTAGCTTGTTACTCTTGGTGATCGGCATCACCTAGATGGCTTGGTGGCGATCCTGAAGCTTGGAGAGCATCTGGTGGCATTGTGGATGACCCAAGCAAGCTTGTGACCGGTAGTGAGTGATTCACCGGGCCGGAGCGGCGAAGAATCAGCTCATAGTGAGCACTTGATCCTTGCGCGGATCAAGGGGGAGCGATACCCTTGCGCGGGTGCTCCAACGAGGACTAGGGGGTGTGCCGACACCTCGATACCTCGACAAAAAGATCGTCGTGTCATCTCTACTCCTTTACTTACGCATTTACTTTCAAGCAATTCAATTCCGCATTATTTCTTCTTGTTCGTTCACTATTGAATTGCTTTGCTAGAGTAGGAGTGGCATAGACTTGGTCTTTTGTGCGGTAGAGTAAAGAGCATGGTTTTAAATAGCGAGCTAAAGCTAAAGTGTTTAGCGTTTTATAAATTGTAATTAGCGGACTTTAGCGGCAAAATAGCGGCAAAATTGTGCATGAACGCAAATAGCGGCACAATTTTTTTCAAGCTATTTCGGGCTATAGCGGCACAAATAGCGGGCTATTTAATTCCATGGTAAAGAGAAACACACTTCTAGGCACTAGAGGGTTAATTGGGTCTTGATAGGTTTTATTCTTGCAAGAAGTTTTAGAAAAGCCCAATTCAACACCCCTCTTGTGCATCTTGATCCTTTCATTGTAAAGTAAGTATCCACCACGTAAGGAAATGTAACATGAAAAGAAATACAGAATCCAAGCAGATCAAACAGTCAGAACGAAACCATGTCTGCTTATTATCGTTTTGTCGCTGTATCGTTTTAGTTTCAGTCTTGAATGTGCATGTGAGTTTCAGATTGCTCATGCCCATGCTCATGCTCGTATGCATGTAAGCCTATTTTGATTCAATGCCCTTTTGCAGTTTCATTTGTTGAAAGTAACTTTTGCTAGTGAAATGCAAAAATATATCATTTTCTATTGCGCAATACAGATCTATCCAAGAAATTATTTTCTTTATCAAAAGTATGTTCTCATCGGTCCTCTACATCTAAAAATAAATATGTAGAACATACATAACACCCAGTCAATTGGTTGTATTCAAGAACTGCAATATTTTTCTCACCTGGTGCTTGAAAAAAATTACAAGAACTGGACTCCAAGAACATCTTTAGAAATGAAGTGATGAAAACCTCATCTGGTGTTCATGATAAATCAATATATCCAGTTAGAGAATCTATCCCCTCTGTAGTTTGCTTTCAAAAAACAAACACAATTTTTTCAGGATCCAAAGATCAACTATGGTGCCACACAACAAATGCTACTGCATTTTATTTTTCATATCAAGATCTAATAGAAAGAAAAATTGAATGGGGACAACATATATCCAGTGCGTAATATGATAAAGAGAAAGGCCAATCCAGTAACAAATATTGAGATTTTTTATTGCAGGGTGATCTACACCTTGAAGGACCGAGAAGCAACCAGAAAGCGACCAGAGGGGGGGTGAATGGGAGCTTCAAAATTTTTCTTACGGAAACTAGTAGCCACTGACCCAAGAATCAACCCCCAAAGCGAACCTAAGAGCTTGCTAGTGTCCACGACCCTAGATGTAGGGTGGATGCTTCCAAGAAGCACAGCGGGACACTACACAACTCTAGAAAGCCAACGCAAAAGACGGAAACCAAAACCGTCAATGAACGAGTGAACCGCGAACGAAACAACGCAGCATAGACTCGACCGGACTCTGGACTGCGTCCGGTCAGGGAGCACCGGACGCGTCCGGTCGACAGAAAACCAGTTTCAGACCTTACTGTTCGTGACCGGACTCTGGTGTACGATGCGTCCGGTCAAGTCAGTAGCGTCCGGTCACAAAGACAAAAGCAAGTGAACAGTAAGTATTGTGCGTCCGGTCAGTGAGGGAACGGTGCGTCCCGTCAAGCCCAGAAGTTCAACACGTGATGTTCAACCACCGGACGCTTTGCCCTAGCGTCCGATCGTCACGAGCGAGCGTCCGGTCACCCCGCAGCAGTGTTGTTCATCCACCGATTCGAATCAAACTCTCCCAAAACGAAACCTCTAGGGTTCAAACTTGGAGAGATGAGTCACAAGGAGTATAGTGAGCTATCTCTAAGAGATCATGGCACGAACCTATCTCCAGATCGACGAATCCAAGAATTTCTGGGGAGGGGAGAAAACTTGACCTGAAACGGAAATCGATCGATCTCCTAGACCGTGAGGTTAGAGGAGAATTCCTTCGGTGGAAAGAAATGCCTCGCGATCTAGAACAACTTGGTTCAAACGGTTTTGCAAAAGATGAACCGAGCAAAGAGATCAAGCGAAGAGAAAATCGTGGAGAAAAAGGATTCCGCGAAGAACACAAACAAAACGCGAATCACAACCACGAATTGCAACCGTGTGACTACCACATGCTACAACAAAGAGGATACAGCCTCACTTCCTCAGAATCAATAGTACACAGAGGCAAGTCTCTCTGCGGATCTCAGCTAGCTACAGCAGGGGATGGGAGAGCAGGAAACCCTAAGTGCGAAAGAGCAAATGACTGAGATGAATGGGAGGAGGGTGTCTCCCGAGTACTTATCCTACTACTAGCCTAAGTCTATTTCCTACTCTACCCCTCTCTAATCTAATTACAGAGCGAACCAGCTAAACCCTAGGGTTATTCTGGACCAACTCAGTGGTAGGTGTATCCGACGGCCACGCCCGCACAAACCGAAGCGTTGCCTCAACGCAACCTCCGGATCGCCGCCACGGGCCGCCCTCGCTCTGCACCCCCGGTTTTGTGGCCCAAACCGGGAAACCAGCCTTTTCCAGCCAACCCCCGGTTTTGAGGCCCAAACCGGGAAACCAGCCCATCAGCCTCTGAGTTTTGAGGCCAAACTCAGCAAACCCTCAGCGCCCAGGTTTTGAGGCCCAAACCTGGAAACCGTCCTCAGCCCGAGTTTTGTGGCCAAACTCGGAAACCGTCCACGCCCAGGTTTTGAGGCCCAAACCTGGAAACCGTCCATCCGATGGTTTTTCTCTGGCTCTACCACCAAACCGACGTCGTAGATGGGATGCACCTCCCGTGCACCCCGTCCACCGACACGTGTCCCCAAGTCCACGACTCAGGCAACACATGATCGCACTTCTTCACTTGTCGTCGTCACAGGCTGCCAGCCACCACAGCTGATCCTCTGGCCTCTGGTCCCTCAGTCCAAGCCTCACGTCCGCCCTTCACCGCTCGGTACCTCGGCATGGCACGTCCGCCGCACGGCACGCCCATCCTTCACCGCACCCGGTCCGTCGGCACATCACGTCTCAGCTTGACCTTCACCTGCCTTCGATCACTGCATCCGTGCTCGACACCTGCACAACACAAGCCAAAGAACATGCGCATCATCCCAGTTGACAATCACTCATCACTCAGAGACCCGGCATACACCCATGTATCCGCAATCTCCCCCTTGATGAGTGCATTGTCAACTACTCACACAAATCATAATGAAAAGAAGAATAAGGAAGAAGGGGGAAGGAGAAGGAGAAAACTCAACCAAATGACCGAAAAACATAGCAAAGCCGAAGAAGGTCAAGTGGAAAGAGCGAAAGAACTTGGTCCCCAAAGACATGGGCAACGGCTCGACGCAACCAAGCAAAGCAAAGCTAGCCCTCAAGAAGAGGTAGAACAGGCTCAACACCGCTAGCAAATACCAATTGGAAAATCGAAGCAAAATGCTAGTCCCTCAAGATAGAGGCACAGAGGCTCAACACAACTAGCAAAGAAAGCTCGAAACCAATGTCTTTCGGCCAAGCACGCTCCGAACCAATTGGAATGACTCCAAACTAAAAGAGAACCAATCGAAGACAAAATGCCCTGAAAATAAATGTTTGCTAGTTCCTCAAGACAGAGGCAAAGGCTCAACACAACTAGCAAACTCCCCCTCGACAAGTGCAAGCAACTAGGAAAATCCCCCTTAGGTCCAACATGAGAAGAGCACAAAGATTGGAAATTCTCCCCCTTGACGAAAACTCCCCTTTAGTTGAACATCCAGGAGACATATGATTTGCAATTTCTCCCCCTTAGTTGAAAATGCACTAATCAATAAAAGGCATCAAGGCAAGAAACTCCTTCTTCCAACATGCATATGAAGTCAGAAATGCAAGTTAGCAGCTTCAGGCATATAATCAAAAGAGTGCAAGAATGCTCTAAACTGTATAACTCCAATGACTCAACTAAGCACTCAAATAGCGAAGGCTCAAACTGATCACACATACGAAATATGAACATATGAGCATGTGAGCAGTCTGTAGCCAAAAAGATAGTCACCATCAAAATAGCACTACACATGTATAGACAGGAATCCAAACAAGTGCTAAACATGTATACAAGGTGAACTACCCCTAGCAAAGTTCAATCATCATGCATAGGAATGAAGCATATACTTGTGATTTCATTTTTATATCGGAGTTGCAGCGGTGAAATTACACAAGTTTAATTTCAGCATGTGATTGCGAGAGGTTGAAAGCTTGTCTTTGCCTAACTTTTCAACCGTGCGAAGCCTATGCATATGCAATCGGAAGCTTAAAGCAACGGTTTCGGTCATACACTACACGGCTCAAGTTTAACTCAAAGTGCAATGAGAAACCGTCTCGATACCATGATGTGTTGACAAGCAATCCCATCTCGATCTTTTCAATTCACTAAAACTTGGTTCAAATTTTATACATGATATGAACAGACCAAGCAAGTGAATGACTCAGAACTAGAGACATAGCAACCTAGCATATATGAAAAGCATGAGTGAACTCAACATATCCTACACATGCTAGTTGCATATCTCAATGGTGAACATTTTCAGATTGTAAGTTATTAAGTAAATTCACCATTTCAAAATAGCTCAGCTCACAGCATGTACTAGTGATCAGAAGGAGCATAAGCTACAAGCATCAAAATAAGCATCAGAGCATACTACATAGAGCATAGTTACATTCTAGTGATTATAAACATCAAGCTTAGAATGTAAATGCGTATGCTGAAATGCAAAAGAAAAGAAGGACAAAAGAGTCAGTCAAATATACAAGATCCAAAATGTTTCCCCCATCTAAAAAGGGAAACACACACCAAGCTCACCCCTCAACCGGTTAAAGGTTGATTCGTCTAAAGGCTTGGTGAAAATATCAGCCAGTTGATGATGAGTATCGACATGGCGAAGGTCGATATCACCCTTCTCCTGGTGGTCTCGCAGAAAATGAAAGCGCACATCAATGTGTTTGGTCTTCGAGTGAAGCACGGGGTTCTTAGCAACGCTAATAGCACTCGTGTTGTCACAAAGCAAAGGAACGCGAGAAAAGCTCAGACCAAAATCACGCAAAGTGGCCATCATCCAAAGCAATTGAGAACAGCAGCTAGCCGCAGCAACATATTCAGCCTCTGTAGTAGATTGGGTGACACTAGACTGCTTGTGAGAAGACCACGAAACAAGAGAAGAACCAATAAACTGGCAAGTCCCAGAAGTGGACTTGCGCTCAATACGGCAACCAGCAAAATCGGCATCCGAATAACCGCAAAGGGAGAGGGTGGAGGAAGCAGAATACCAAATCCCGAACTCAGGCGTGAAACGAAGGTACCTGAAAATCCGCTTCACCGCCTGATGGTGAGAGGTGCGCGGCGACGCCTGAAAGCGCGCACACAGACACACCGCGAACTGGATGTCCAGGCGTGTTGCCGTCAGGTAGAGGAGCGACCCGATCATGCTGCGGTACTCCTTCTGGTCCACTGCTTCTCCATCCACATCCGCATCCAGGGCAGTCGTCGTTGACATGGGAGTTGGAAGAGGCTTGGCCTCTCCCATATCGAACCGCTTCAGCAAGTCCTTGGTGTACTTGCCCTGGTGCACAAACGTGCCCTCTCGGGATTGTTTAATTTGCAACCCGAGAAAGAATGTCAGCTCGCCCATCATGCTCATCTCGAACTCCCTGCTCATAGTATCTGCAAACTTGGCAACCAAAGCGTGAGAAGAACCACCGAAAATGATATCATCCACGTAAATCTGGACCAAGAGAGTGTCTTTGCCTTGCTTGAGGAGAAAGAGCGTTTTATCTACACATCCCATTTTAAAACCCTTAGCAAGCAAAAAGGTTTTAAACCTATCATACCAGGCTCTAGGGGCTTGTTTCAAACCATATAAAGCTTTGTGGAGTTTAAAAACATGGTTTGGAAACTTGGGATTTTCAAAACCGGGGGGTTGCTCAACATACACTTCCTCTTCTATGTAGCCGTTTAAGAAGGCACTCTTGACATCCATTTGAAAGAGTTTAAAACCTTTGGATGCAACAAAAGCCAAGAGTATCCTAATAGCCTCCAAACGAGCTACAGGAGCAAAAGTCTCCTCAAAGTCTATCCCCTCCTTCTCACTATAACCCTTGGCCACAAGACGCGCTTTGTTCCTCACAATGTGGCCATCCTCTCCTTGTTTGTTTTTGAAAACCCATTTTGTCCCAATAGGATTACAGTTAGGAGGAGGTGGAACTAGAACCCAAACCCGATTTCGCTCAAAATTCTCAAGCTCCTCATGCATGGCATTGACCCAATCAAGATCCGTCATAGCGTGTCCAACATCTCGGGGCTCAAAATTAGCAACAAAAGCAGAATGAGAGAAGTGCGAGATTTGCTGTGACCAGGACCGAGTGACCCGTTCGTCGATGTTGCCGATCATCTGCTGAGGCGGGTGCTGGCGCTGGATGTGTCGTGGCGCCTCCCTTGCCGAAGTGGCCTCCCCCTCAACAGCAGCTGGTGCCTCCCCGGGTACAAATGGTACTGCTCGGGGTGGCAGATCCCACGGCCCCCAGGAAGAAGAGGTGTCGGGGCCGTGAGTCGTCGTAGAAGCCGCTCTTTGAGGCACTGCAGGTGGAGGAGGTGCTAGGTCATCTATCCCTTCAGCACCTTCTTCATCATCATCAAAAAGAGGCTCGCCAACCTCATGATCACCTGCATGCTCAAAGCGAGAAGAAGGACAAACCATGTTCTCGTCGAAGGTGACATCGGATGTCTCCATGACTCGGTTAGTGTCAAGGTTAAGTACACGATAAGCTCGAGTGTGAGTGCCATAACCCAAAAACACACCGTCAGAAGAACGAGACTCAAACTTGTCCAAGTTGCCCTTTTTGAGTATAAAACAATGGCAACCAAAAACTCGAAAATAACTCACCTTGGGTAGTTTTCCAAAACGCAACTCATAAGAAGTCTTTTTTCAAGAAAGCTCGGAGAAAAATGCGATTGGAAATGTAGCATGCAGTGCTCATAGCTTCGGCCCAATATCGCCTAGGAGTCCTATGCTCATCGAGCATCGTCCTGGCCATCTCAACAAGGGTCCGATTCTTCCTCTCTACAACACCATTTTGTGGCGGTGTGTAGGGGGAAGAAAACTGATGCTCTAAACCCAAAGAGTTACAAAACTTCTCAAAATCCGAATTCTTGAATTCGGAACCATTATCACTCCGAATTGCTCGCATCGAGTTCAAAGGGAACTCGTTCTGAAGACGCAAAATCAGATTATGAGCAAAGGAGAAAGTCTCAGTCTTCTCAGCTAAAAAGAAGACCCACGAATATCTCGAAAAGTCATCAACAACCACAAGCACATACCACTTCCCCCCAACCGAGCAAACCCGAGCGGGACCAACAAGGTCCATGTGCAAAAGCTCTCCAGGGTGCTTGGTCATGACCTGAGTTACTGGATGGTGGGGAGCGGCAACCATCTTCCCATGTCTACAAGAGTGGCAAACAAGATCCTTCTCCATATGCAACTTGGGCAATCCTTGGATTAGGCCAAGTGAACTAAGCCTTGCAAGCAAGTCGAAGCTCAAATGTCCAAGTCTCCTATGCCACTTCCAAAGATCATAGGAGGAAGGTCCAGCCACAAGACAACGAGAAGTGCCAAAAGACTCCGAGAAATTCGCACGAAAGACTTTTCCAAAGGGCGAAATCAAACACACAAGATTGCCCTGAGGATCCAAAATACGACTGAGATTCGATTTAAAACGAATCTCATAGTCGTCGTCAAAGAGTTGCGAAACAGAAAGAAGGTTAAAATGCAAGTTAGAAACAAGAGCAACATCGCGCAACACAAAGTGCTCATTAACTCACACCGACCCGCAAGACAATACCTTACCTTTGCTATTGTCGCCGAAGGTTATGTACTCCTTTTCAGCAACAGGGCTAAGGCTGGAGAACCACTTGGCGTTTCCGGTCATGTGCCTCGAGCAACCGGAATCCACCAACCAAATGTCCTCCAACCGTTTTACCTACATCAATAAAAAGACATAGGGTGAGCATACGGTCCAACACTGGGGTTAGTGAAGTAGGAAGAATACCAGTGTTGGGCCGGCTGCTCAAAAGAACGGTTAGCAGAAAAATCATTCCAAGCACGTCTACGAGAGGAGAGATCACCACGTAGAGGAAAACGTGGTCCGCTAAGCGAGGAGCGTCCATCGCGAAACTCAAAACGCGGTGGGGGAAAACGCTCAACTACAAAGCCTCCGCCACGGGGTCCATAGCCTACAACTGCAGGCTCCCGTCGGGCACGCTCTCTACGAGGCCTAGGCCTAGGGACTTGAGGCTCAACACCTCTAGGCCTAGCGACTCTCCTCGGAGTTCTCTGCTGCCTAGGCCAGGGACTTTGAGGTTCTGGACCTCTGGGCCTGGCTGCTCTCCTCGGAGCACTCCTCTGAACATTCGGCACATATACATCATGAAAAGGATGGTACATGTCCGTGTTGTTCATCTCCCTAGCACGGCGCGCCTCTCTCTTGCGCCTAAAGCAGAACTCGCTTAAGTGTCCATCTCTCCCACAGAAATCACAATGGTACCTCACCGCACGCAAAGGGGGTTGTTGGTACTCATGGCTGTGGGTGTGGATCACTTTGCCCTTCTGTGGCAACTCCTCCTGGATAGGTGGCATTGTATCCAGCTTGTTCTTTAGGTGGTTGGGTTTGGGATGCCACACTTGGTTCTTGGGTGGAGCTCTCGGAGATTCCTCAATCACCCCATCCTTGGTGATAGGCTTGACCGGCTCTTTGGATGGAAGCTTGGTCAGTTTGGGAGTAGCGGTGGAGTTGGGCTTCTCACTAGGATTCAGACCACTCGACTCTCCAATCTTCCCAAAAGCAGAAAGATCAACACCCTGAGCAAGACCTACACCAGAACCTCCAGCAGCTCGCTTAAATTGGGAGATCATCATCCCGAGCTACGGCTCACTACAAGAGACCCATGACAAGATGGTCCGAAGGTATGTGTTTTCCTCCTCGGTTTGCATCTTGCCATGCTTGACATTCGCAATCTCCATCTCCAAACCCTCACACAAAGCACACTTAGCCACACAAGTGCTACCTGAGTTGGCCTCCTCAAGAGACACAATCTTGGCATTCTTCTCTGCCAACTCAGATTGAAAGACAGGACAAGTCTTGCACGCACCCAACAGAGAAGGTCTAGCCTTCAGCTCATCCACCTCTCCTACCAACGCAGCATACTTACCTCTCAAAGTGAGAAGGTCAGTCATGTGCGTGGTGCACATCTCACACTCAACCTCCTCCGACACGACCACGGTGGACTTGGCAAACTCAAGCTCCCTCACCGTGTCCTCCCACTTCTGCCTAAACTCCTTGCGCTCTCTTGCGGCACGCCTAAGCAACTTGTCCTGACTAAGGAGCGCGGCAGTAAGCTTCTCGACCTCAGCAGAAAGCTCGTCGTGGGTGAGAGATACCTGGGAGATGTCGTCGTCGTCGTCGTCGTTCCGAGGGGTGTGCTCCAGCTTGCCGTCGACCTCATCACCAAGCGCCATGGTGCTGAAGCCGTCGTCGGCGGCGAAGAAGCAGAGACCGTTTAGCTTGTCCTCGATCCTCTTCTTCTTCTCGGACTCATCATCGCTTGAGCAAGCGGAGTCGTCATCCGAGCCGTCGACGTCGCTGAGCATGGCGAAGAACGCACGCTGCTCAGCCTGGGCCTTCTCCAAGTACTTCTTCTTGATGTACTCCTTGTCGAAGCCGCCCCTCCGCTTGTGCCTCGGGGGAACGTACTTCTCCTTGCGCTTGCCAGAGTCGTACTTGTGCCCATGATCGCCCTTCCCCGAATGCTTGTTCTTCTTGGGGCAGTTGGCGATGAAGTGGTCGGGGTCGCCGTACTCATAGCATCCTGAGCGTCCTCCTCCGCGGCGACGGTTCATGCGGTTGTTGTGAAACCGCGAGAACCGGTTGGCGAGCATCGCTAGCTCGTCATCCCCCAATGACTCAAGCTGGTCCTCTGTGACAGAAAAGAGAGATGAAAGAGCAAAACCTCCAGAGGGGTTAGAAGAGCCAGAAACCAAAGCCATAGTCGGGCCAGAAGGATTCTCATAAGAAGCCCTCGACATGGCGTCAATCTCACTAGACTTGAGCTTACTAAAGAGCTCGTCGCAGGTGAGGGTCTCATAGTTAGACGATTCGATGATCGCCTGGACCTTTGAGTCCCACACTGATCGATCAAGAGTGTGCAAAAGCTTCAAAGCCCTCTCATGATCGTCAAAAGGCAACAGCTCCTTGTTCGCTCTCATCTTGTTGACAATAACATGAAAGCGAGCGAATAAACTCTCTATGCTCTCGCCAGGCATATGTCGAAAGTTCTCATACTCCCGCTTGTGCGACTCATAGAGGCGGGATTTGACCTGAGTGGTTCCCTCATGGAAGCGCATGAGGGTCGCCCAAATCTCGCGAGCCGTGGGGAGATGAGAAACGCGATCAAACTCGGACATGCTCAAACAGGAGAACAAGGCGTTACATGCCCGGCTATTGGCCTCGTGCTCATCGATCTGGAGCTGAGTGACACGAGCAGCCAAGACAACGTAATCATCCCTGTTGCAAATCTCCCAAACAGAAGAGCCCATGCTCTGGAGATACGCCGACATGCGTATCTTACAATACGCATAGTTCGTCCCATCAAAGAACGGCGGTTTGCCCACGCCGCGATCCATGTCGCCTTCCGTGGATCTGGAACCGGCTAAGGTGGAAGATCCTTAACCCGCTCCGATACCAATTGAAGGAACGAGAAGCAACCAGAAAGCGACCAGAGGGGGGTGAATGGGAGCTTCAAAATTTTCCTTACGGAAACTAGTAGCCACTGACCCAAGAATCAACCCCCAAAGCGAACCTAAGAGCTTGCTAGTGTGCACGACCCTAGATGTAGGGTGGATGCTTCCAAGAAGCACAGCGGGACACTACACAACTCTAGAAAGCCAACGCAAAAGACGGAAACCAAAACCGTCAATGAACGAGCGAACCGCGAACGAAACAACGCAGCACAGACTCGACCGGACTCTGGACTGCGTCCGGTCAGGGAGCACCGGACGCGTCCGGTCGACAGAAAACCAGTTTCAGACCTTACTGTTCGTGACCGGACTTTGGTGTACGGTGCGTCCGGTCAAGTCAGTAGCGTCCGGTCACAAAGACAAAAGCAAGTGAACAGTAAGTATTGTGCGTCTGGTCAGTGAGGGAACGGTGCGTCCGGTCAAGCCCAGAAGTTCAACACGTGATGTTCAACCACCAGACGCTTTGCCCTAGCGTCCGGTCGTCACGAGCGAGCGTCCGGTCACCCCGCAGCAGTGCTGTTCATCCACCGATTCGAATCAAACTCTCCCAAAATGAAACCTCTAGGGTTCAAACTTGGAGAGATGAGTCACAAGGAGTATAGTGAGCTATCTCTAAGAGATCATGGCTCGAACCTATCTCCAGATCGACGAATCCAAGAATTTCGGGGGAGGGGAGAAAACTTGACCCGAAACGGAAATCGATCGATCTCCTAGACCGTGAGGTTAGAGGAGAATTCCTTCGGTGGAAAGAAATGCCTCGCGATCTAGAACAACTTGGTTCAAACGGTTTTGCAAAAGATGAACCGAGCAAAGAGATCAAGCGAAGAGAAAATCGTGGAGAAAAAGGATTCCGCGAAGAACACAAACAAAACGCGAATCACAACCACGAATTGCAACCGTGTGACTACCACACGCTACAACAAAGAGGATACGACCTCACTTCCTCAGAATCAATAGTACACAGAGGCAAGTCTCTCTGCGGATCTCAGCTAGCTACAGCAGGGGATGGGAGAGCAGGAAACCCTAAGTGCGAAAGTGCAAATGACTGAGATGAATGGGAGGAGGGTGTCTCCCGACTACTTATCCTACTACTAGCCTAAGTTTATTTCCTACTCTACCCCTCTCTAATCTAATTACAAAGCGAACCAGCTAAACCCTAGGGTTATTCTGGACCAACTCGGTGGTAGGTGTATCCGACGGCCACGCCCGCACAAACCGAAGCGTTGCCTCGACGCAACCTCCGGATCGCCGCCACGTGCCGCCCTCACTCTGCACCCCTGGTTTTGTGGCCAAAACCGGGAAACCAGCCTTTTCCAGCCAACCCCCGGTTTTGAGGCCCAAACCGGGAAACCAGCCCATCAGCCTCTGAGTTTTGAGGCCAAACTCAGCAAACCCTTAGCGCCCAGGTTTTGAGGCCCAAACCTGGAAACCGTCCTCAGCCCAAGTTTTGTGGCCAAACTCGGAAACCGTCCACGCCCAGGTTTTGAGGCCCAAACCTGGAAACCGTCCATCCGATGGTTTTTCTCTGGCTCTACCACCAAACCGACGTCGTAGATGGGATGCACCTCCCGTGCACCCCGTCCACCGACACGTGTCCCCAAGTCCACGACTCAGGCAACACATGACCGCACTTCTTCACTTGTCGTTGTCACAGGCTGCCAGCCACCACAGCTGATCCTCTGGCCTCTGGTCCCTCAGTCCAAGCCTCACGTCCGCCCTTCACCGCTCGGTACCTCGGCATGGCACGTCCGCCGCACGGCACACCCATCGTTCACCGCACCCGGTCCGTCGGCACAGCACGTCTCAGCTTGACCTTCACCTGCCTTCGATCACTGCATCCGTGCTCGACACCTGCACAACACAAGCCAAAGAACATGCGCATCATCCCAGTTGACATTCACTCATCACTCAGAGACCCGGCATACACCCATGTATCCGCACACCTTACTTTTTTAGTGCCTGACGAGGGAAGGAGGCCAAGGAGCTCTAGGTGGTCTACCACTCACCGGACAGGGTCAGAGAGTGGATGGTTCGATAGATCGCCGTCGCTCCTGTTCACAAGCAAACATCTTCTCCAAGATCTACAAGACAAGAAAAGGTGTGGGATGGATAAGAGAAACCCTATAGCAGAGGGCTGATATTGAAGGAAGCGAGTAACCTACGAAGACGGAGGAGGCCATGGTTGCGGATGTTACGGAGAACAGAGAGAGGCCGCTGCCAAAGTAGCCCTAAATCATTCATTCCAATTCGATCAATCAGCACGGGAACAGAGAGAGGCGGACTCACTGAGGCGAACATGGAGGAGATCGAGGAGGGCGTTGAGCTGCTCCCTGAGCGTGGTGGCGCCATGGCAGCTTGCTTGAGGAGCCGGGGCTGGCGGGGGCCGGGCGCGGACCGGGGCGACGGCCAGGGCTGGCCGATGCGGGCGCCTGCCGAGGCTGGGGCTGGGGCCGAGGCGGGCGCCGGCGTGCGCAGACCGAGGCAGGGGCAACAGCCACCGGAGTAGAGGTGGGACTTGGGCCGTGCCGTGCCGGCCCGGTCCGGCACTCTCGTGCTTCGTGCCGCTTCGGATCGTGTCCTCTAGGCACGCGAGGCACATCGGGCCATGCCGATGTGGCACGATAATTTATTTCCTCGGCCCAAGCACGGCCTGTGGCACGTAGGCACGCCTTCGAGTCGTGCCGGCCCAAGCACGACCCTCAAAATATTTATGTTAGGTTTCTTTTTGTTGCTCATGATATAGAAAATATATATCTTATATGCAGTATTTTCACGATAATTTAGATGATTTTCATAATCTATTTAAGAATTAGATAATAATTGGTATAGTAAATACTATAAAATCATATTGTAGAGCTATGTGTCATTTTCGTGTCGTGCCGGCCCAAGCACGGCCCAATGTTCGGGCCGGGCCATGTGGCCCGCCGTGCCGAGATCCTAGGCACGGCACGGCCCTCGTATTCGTGTCGTGCCGGCACGGCCCAAAATATTTTGGGCCGTGCCGTGCTTCGGGTCGTGCCAAAAGACCGTGCCACGGCCCGCCCTCAAATGGCACGGCCCAAGTCCCAGCTCTAGGAGTGAGCGCCGGCCGGGGCGGGACGCCGGCAGGCGGACGAGGCAGGGGTGGCGGCCACTGGAGAGGGCACCGGCCGGGGCGGTGGTGGCGGCTGGGCGCGGGGTCGGTCGGCCATGAGTGTGCGTGTGGGCGTGGCGTCTGTATGTGCAGTGGAGGCGGTGCGTGCGAGGAAAGAGTTACGGGAGAATGAAAGTGTGCGACACACGTCTAGGGTTTACAGGGAGTTTTGGGCCAAAATTTTAGCGCAAAATGCCTAAAAACATGGCGCCCATGGACAATTTATTTAGCCACGGACTAGGTGACTCTATTATTGATATATAGCAACTGACTATTCGATGCAAAAGCAAAATATATATAGCCACGGATCGTCCAACGCTGTATTTGAGATTAGCAACTGACCATCCGAGAGGAACCTTTAGCGACTTACCATTCAATGTTAATTATCAACTTTCAACAACTCAGGTCAGTCGCTGATTAAGGGTTGTGGTGTAGTGAAAGTGTTTTGGCTTATCCGTGCCGTCATTTTTTCCTTCAACTAAACAATCAAAAACTTTGGTCTAACTTCATTATAGGAAGACCGCAATGCATGGATCAACTAGGGATTACATGACACGATCGATTGAACACATAGGAGAACTCTATCTTTTTTTCCTGGGGGGAGGGGATTGGAACACATCAGGTATATACAAACTTATATACATGTATTCACTGTTTCAAATTATAAGTTGCTTTGACTTTTTTTTTGCTACATCATACTCTGTTTGCTTGAGCTAAAAGCCAACTTTAATCCGTACGAACTAATCTTAGAATAATATTTTTGTCTCACAATAAATCAACCGTATAAAAAAAGTAGAAGCCATTTTAAGTCACACCAAACAAAGCTATTGTTGGGCTACATGTAAATCTGAGAAAAAACAATTGCTTCGTACTAGCAGTTGGGAAGCCCCACCACCATGCTTAAGGATGGCAACGGGGAATTCCCCGTCGGGGGTTAGCATCCCATCCCCGTCCCCGCGGGGATAAAATCACCCCCATCCCCGTCCCCGTCAAAAGTGACGGGGAGAACTTTGGTACCATCCCCGTCCCTGAGCGGGGATTAAATCCCCGCGGGGATCCCATCCCCGTAACAAAATTTGCTTCATTTCAGAAGAAATGGCATAAGCATCACTGTATAATCTCACAAAATGCAAAGAAAGAACCATTGCTACTTCTCATGCCAGAATAAACACTGCACTTTTCTTCTCTCAGATCCAAAGAAAACACGCGGGAGAAAATACATGAGAAAAAAATACTATTTCTCTTCTCTCAGATCCAAATAGCAAAAAAGAAAGATGACTCCTACTCCGTATGAGTCTATCAGTGGAATTAATCTTCTGCGATTCCTTTCACTTGCTATAGTTCTTCGCTGCTGCAGTTCTCGGCACAACAAACGTCCATCTTCTGCTCACTCCTTGTGTATTTTGAAGGAGACCATAACAGAGATGAAGCAAGCAGTAGGTAGAACAGCACCGCAGAGTGAGGCAGAGCGGGCAGGCAGCTCATGCGCACCTGCTATTCCGGCATGGCTGCGTAGCGGCGTGGCTATGCAGACAGAGCGAGCCTAGTTGAAGTCGCCGGTGTCTACTGAGAGTCGGAGGCTGGTGGGGAGCAGAGACATGAAGTTGCGGCGAGGAGAAAAATTGCGGTTAGGGTTACACAACTCACGGTATATATATTCTTGGTTGGCTACTGGGCTTTTAGATGGGCCATTGCATCTGTAGCGATGCGGGGTAGCGGGGAACGGGGACGGGGACTTGACAACCATCCCCGTCCCCGTCATCCCCGACGGGAAGATGTTTTGTACCATATAAATCCCCATGGGGACTAATTTTGTACCATCCCCGTCCCCTAATAGGGGAATTCCCCGCGGGGAATCGGGGAACGGGGCCCCGTTGACATCTTTAACCATGCTAGATGCCACCGCCACCTTGACATGTTTCACTCAAGGTAGAGGGTATTCCAAGCTCTCATTTCCCAAGGCAAAGACTAACCCTAGACAAAATTATTCGAGAACCGAACCGACCAAAATAACTACAACCGAAACTGAAATAATGAAAACCAAAAAAATTAGTTCTATGTTCGGTCCCCACTTCTCATGAACCGAACTTAGTAGGGTCAATTCGGTTCTCTATCTCGATTAACCGAAATAACCAAAAAGAACCTGAAAGGATCAAGATGCCCAAGAGGGGGGGTGAATTGGGCTTTTCTAAAACTTCTTGCAAGAATTAAAACCTATCAAGCCCCAATTAACCCCCTAGTGCCTAGAAGTGTGTTTGACAAGAATCAATCGCACAAAAGACTATCGCTAAACCATTTCTACTCTAGCATGGCAATTCAACTTATGAAAGAACAACAAGTAAATGCGGAATTGAATTGCTCAAAGGTAAATGCGTAGTAAAGAGAGTAGAGATGACACGACGATCTTTTTGCCGAGGTATCGAGGTGTCGGTACACCCCCCTAGTCCTCGTTGGAGCACCCGCGCAAAGGGTTAGGCATGCTTATACAAACCAAGTCCACATAAGTACTCAACATAGTAAGAATTAACACAAGTACTTATGAACGAGCTCATTTATCGGAGTATAAGTGCGGAAGCAAAGTAAATGAGCATAATCAAGTGACACATAGAAAATAACAAGTGAAGCATAACATGTCACAACTGAGCATAAACGAGTGACATAGAGTATATAACAAGTAAAACATAATATGTCACATCCAAAAGTCATACACATATCATACAAGTGCCAAAAGATAAACATGTATGCATATGATTGCAAGATCATACAAAAGAACCGAGACCCTCTCACAAGCTCCCCCTATGTCTAACATACACTCTCTCCCCCTTTGGCATCAAGGACCAAAATCTAAGGGTCGGAAGGCGGGACGGGAGCAGACGGGTCGGGCGACGAGGTGCGCGGAAGAGTCTCAAACTGAGCAAGGTAAGCCTCCTCGTCGGACGATGAACTGTGAGCTGGCTGACCCTCGGACACTGGACGTGTATGTGAAGCAGTCTGGGTCTGCTCAGCTGACTCGGGAGCGGCCTCTAGCGCTGGAAGATCTGGCTGTGGAGGCTCTGTCTCTGGAAGAGGGTCCACTGTCTCGGTCGCGGCCACTGACACGGTCATCGAAGGCTCAGGCGCTGAACTGACTGGCAAAGTCAAACTCTGAGAGACCGGTGGCTCGGACGACGCTACTGAGGAAGGGAGTGTCTCTGTGGTACCAGTAGCGGGAGCAGGAGCTGGAGCTGAGGTCACCGGCAAGTGGAACTGAGGCGGGGTAGGCAGGCCGGTGAGCTCGCTGAAAGAAGCCTCCAAACTCCTCGGGGTCACTAGAACCGACTCTGTCTGAGTGGGAGTGAAGCCTGAGTGGATCGGCGTGAACCCTGGCTGCTGCCCTGGCAGAGGTGAGGAGAACCACTGCGGGTACTGCGGAAAGGGCGAGACCGTCGACGAAGGAACAGACATGTAGTACGAGGTCGACGGTCCGGGCTGCTGCAGCTGAAACTGAGTCGGCGGTGGAGGTAACTGAGGAAGAGCCGCCATCCTCTCCATGAAGGCAAGAGTCTGTGTCTGGAGCTGAATCATCTGCCTCTAGAGAGCGTCCTAGCGCTCCTGAGCCTGTGCTGCTGCCACTGCCGGTGCCTCGGCCAGTCTGGCCTGCTCCTGTGTCTATCGTCGCTGCTCCTTAGCCTCACGCTGAACCTCCTCGGAAAGCCTGGACTGCTGCTGCTCCATCCGAGAGAGAATAGCAAGGAGTGCTGGATCGGAGCCGGCCATACGCGAGGAGGAGGCCTCGGAGTCGTGAGCTGCCGTTGGACGCATCCTCGGAAGAGGAGCGTAGTCGTCGTCGGAGCTGTCAGACGGAACCTCAAGGTCGGGGTCCTCTCCCTCTGCCTCAAGTCCTGCGAGCTCAGCCTCTGCCAACTGGCGAACAACCTCGTCCTGTTGTGCCTCTGTCTCTGTGACAACTGGCCTCTGACGTTGACCCCTGGGACGAGTGTCTCGACGATCCCCGGCAATCTGGCGAGTGTCGTACACGGGGAACTCTGTCGGGGACTGGAGAAGCTCTGGAAGCAGTGCCGGGATCATCCTCCTCAAAATGAAACAAATGAGGCAAGCATAAAGAAGCTGTCGGTGACCCTTGAAGCCCTCTGCCAGTGTGTCCTCCATCTCAGAAATAATCACGTCCCAAATGTCGAAATCAAGCTGGGAGACCAAGTGGTGAACTAGCCAGATCTGAATTCTGGTCAACCCCTCTCTGTAGCCTGTCCGGGGCAGAAGAGTACGCCTCATGACCTCGTTCACGAGACGGGTCGTCGGCGTCAAGTCACGAGGACGCCAACTGGACCCCTCTCCGAACGGCTCCCGGAAGCAGGCACGAACCAAGTCTGCTGGTGGAGTCTCGCCTGCGTGTGGACGCCGAGGTGGCTCTATCTCTCCATAGCAAACTGTGTGCACCTTGGTTGCATACGATGTCAAACTGAGGTACTCTCTGTCACGGGAACTGTAGAGCCTGTAGGACTTCCCCCTGAAAGCAAAGTGCAGGAACCGGTGGTCCGGGGAGATCCACAGGGACGCGTAAAACTGTCGCACCCAGTCCTCAACGTACTGACCACTCCTGCCAAGAAGATCTGCTAAACCAGGTAGATATGTTAGCATAGGACGGATGGCCTCCCCAGCAACTACAACTATAGTCTCCAGCGGGCAAACTCTGTGGGGACGGATGTGGACGCCGCTGTTGACATATGCTCTGTAGAAATCCTCCTGAATAACTGTGTAGAAGCCCTCGGAGGCTTGAGGGTGCCTGGCAGCTGGGAACCACTCCTAGTAGGGGATCAGACGCAAGGCCTGCACCTGACGTGTTGTCGCAGCCCGCAGGTCCAAGTGCTCCACAGGTGGGGGTCCCTGTGGCCTCGAAGGGGGTCGACCACCCCGCCTCTGCCCCTCAGGTCTAGGAGACACCTGAGTGCGAGTATGAGTGGACCGGCGGACAGGCTGCTGAACCGGCTGCTCCTCCTCTGGCCGACCCTCTGCCTGGGTTGCTGTAGCTGAACTGGGCTCTGGAGCTGACCCACCGGCTGTGGCGGCTGCAAGAGCTGAGGCCGCCTCTAACGGAAACTGGAAGTCAAGAGGGAGGACCTCAGCTGGGTCGTCGAGAGAGTACTCGTGTCCCTGAACCCGGACAACGCCTCCCTTGGTCTGAAGTAGAGCCTGCACCTGCTGCTCTGTGAGAAGGTCGCGAATCTGCCAACCGCTCTGCTGACGAATGCCCGGACTGCCCTGAGCTGAGGACTGGTCTCGAATATGAAGACCACCCGTCGAACCACCCTGCTCTGCTCTCTCGGCTGCCCGTGCTGCTGCTAGTGTCATCTCTGAATCCCAATCAAGTCTCTTGCGCTTCTTGGAGATGAGCTTCTGCGGCCTCTTCCCCTTGTCACCAGTGGGAGGACGTGGGGGAGGACGATCTGCCCCGGGACCTCCACTGACGTTCTTGCAGCGAGCCATCGCTACAAGAAGAGAACCACTGCCGCGGACAAGACCGACTGCCACTGAGAACCACTGTCACTGACAAGACTCACTGCCACTGAGAATCACTGCCACTGACAAGAGAGAAACTGGACTGAACCTCAGAGGCTTGGCCTCGTTCCGTATCCGCGAGCTTGGCCCCGGATTAAGTTGTCACTATCAAACGGCTCACTGACACGGTCCCGACTCACTGCAATAGATAGATAGGGATATACATAAGCATATATTAACTAGAGAAAAGAAGGCCCTATCGGAAGCAAAGCAAAGGGAAGGGAGAGACAAGGCTTGGCTTTGCTACCTGACGAGACGCGACAAACCGACGAAGCGGGGGTAAGACACCGACACGTGCGGGCACCAAGACGTCTCACCGGAAGGATCTGCGCGAGAATTAGGGCCAAAAAGGGGGTTAGATGGGCATGAACATGTGGTTGGAGCATTCCATTGAACACCTTGCGGGCAGGGTTTATGGGGAGGGAGGGAAAGCTCACTGTGGTGGATGCTGCGGGCCGAGGAGATGCTTGCCGGAGAAGAGAGTCGACGGGGACGAGGATCACGACCTCCGGGGAGCAGAACGCCGGCGAGGGATGGTTCCGGCCGGGCGCGCCCGAGTAAGGAGGGGGGAGGCAGCGCTGGCGTGGTGAGGAGGCGGCGCGGGCGCGGGCTTTGGACGGCAGCGCGGGCGCTGGGCGTAGGCGCGGGCGCGGCGGTGTGGCGGCCGGGGTGGCGCGGAGTAGGGCACGACAGAGGGGCGGCGGGCGTCGGGGTCGGGTCGGGCGGGTGGGGGGGACAGAGCGAGGAAGATAGGAGGGGGGACCCATGTGTCGGTTGGATAAAGTTATTGCGCTCGTTAAATGGCGACCGGACGCTTCGAGGCGTGACCGGACGCACGAAGCCCCAGCGTCCGGTCACGAACAGAGAGCTCCCGAAACGCGTTTTTCGCGATCGGACGCGTCATGTCGCACGCGACCGGACGCACCGAGCGTCCGATCATACGGCTGCAATCAACCGGACGCACGCGCATTCATTTGACCGGACTCGCCAAAGATATTGTTCACCTGCGCGCGGGATGAACTAACCGGACGCACCAGGGGCGTCCGGTCGCAGCGTCCGGTCACAGGGACAACCCTGCTTTGACACGATTTTTCGCGGCGACTTCTCCAACCAGGTTCCAACTCAAATAAGAAGTAAATAAACACCAGTTGGAACCTAGTGGAGTGACCTCTCTCAAACCCTCAATTTTTTTTAAATATTTTGCCATAGGCTACATATCATTTTTATAGAAAATAGGCGATAAATCCCGAGGAGACAACATGTGGCCACCAAAACTAGGGGACTTAACCATTAGGAGCCTCAAATGCTCCCCCTAGCGGTGGACGAACACAGCGGTGTCTCAAAGCATAACTGAAAAGAAACGACAAAGCAAACACACATGCATATGCAATGCAATACGGAATTTGAATCTAGGTTGCTTGTCAAGTTTGCTCATGGGTAAGCTTCTTCACACGCTTTTTAGGGCGGCTATCTTAACCACGTCTGACAAGCCTATGTGCATAGCATAATTTAAACATGGCATATAGTACAATGCAATGCAAAGAGAACCCCCTTTCACCTTTTGACAAAGTTACTTAGATCAAGCACATTAAGCTCACTTCGCAATCTACAAAGAGTGTTTTCATCTAGGGGTTTTGTGAAGATATCCGCCAATTGATCTTCGGTTCTAACTCCCTCTAAGGATATGTCTTTCTTGGAAACATGGTCTCTAAGAAAGTGATGGCGAATATCTATGTGCTTTGTGCGAGAGTGTTGAACCGGGTTGTTAGCAAGCTTAACCACGCTCTCATTGTCACACAACAAAGGTACCCTTTCTAGAACTACACCATAGTCTAAAAGGGTTTGTTTCATATAAAGGATTTGTGCACAACAAGCTCCCACGGCAATGTATTCCGCCTCGGCGGTTGACAAGGCCACACTATTTTGCTTCTTTGAACTCCATGAAACTAGTGATCTCCCAAGCAAATGGCACCCTCCGGATGTGCTTTTTCTATCTACTTTGCAACCCGCATAATCCGAATCGGAATACCCAATGAGTTGGAAGTTAGCTCCTTTGCGATACCAAAGGCCAATGCTTGGGGTGTGCTTTAGGTACCTAAGGATTCGCTTCACCGCTATGAGATGTGATTCCCTAGGATCGGCTTGAAAGCGAGCACACATGCACACACTAAACATGATGTCGGGCCTAGATGCGGTCAAATATAACAAGCTACCAATCATAGAACGGTAGAGAGTTTGATCAACCGGGTTACCTCCCACATCTAGGTCGAGATGTCCGTTTGTTGGCATTGGAGTCTTGATAGGCTTGCAATCATCCATGTTGAAGCGCTTGAGGAGGTCTTTTGTATACTTCTCTTGAGATATGAAAGTCCCCTCCATCAATTGCTTGACTTGGAAGCCTAGGAAGAATGTGAGCTCTCCAATCATGGACATTTCGAACTCCTTCGACATCAAGTCACCAAATTCCTTGCAATAGTCTTCATTTGTTGACCCGAAGATGATATCATCAATGTAGACTTGACAAATGAAGATCTCTCCATCAAGCTTCTTGGTGAATAGTGTGGTGTCGACCTTCCCAATGGTGAAGCCCTTCTCAATGAGGAAGTCCCAGAGGCGCTCGTACCATGCTCTTGGGGCTTGCTTGAGCCCATATAGCGCCTTGGACAACCTATAAACATGATTAGGATATCTAGGGTCTTCAAACCCGGGGGGTTGATCAACATAGACTAGTTCATTTATGAAGCCATTTAAAAATGCACTTTTCACATCCATTTGATATTATTTAATGTCATGATGTGATGGATATGCAAGGAGGATACGAATGGCTTCGAGTCTTGCAACCGGTGCAAAGGTCTCTCCAAAATCCAAACCTTCAACTTGAGAGAACCCCTTTGCCACTAGCCTTGCCTTGTTTCTAACAACCTTGCCTTGATCATCTTGCTTGTTCCTAAACACCCATTTTGTTCCAATGACTCTTGCGCCTTTGGGTCGCTCTTCAAGTGTCCAAACTTTGTTGCGGGTGAAGTTGTTTAATTCTTCATGCATAGCATTCACCCAATCCGGATCACCTAGAGCTTCATCTACAATGGTAGGCTCAACAAGAGACACAAAGTAGTGATGTTCAATAAATAAAGCAAGTTTTGGAGATTGAGTCATTACACCCCTTGTTGGACTCCCTATGATGAGATCTTGAGGATGAGTTTGTAGTAGAGGAGTAGTTCTTTGATCAACCACTTGAGGGGCCGCTTGTGGAGCATCAACATCTTGAGCTTGTACCACCATTTGATCATGGGAGACATGAGTATCCTCAAATGGATCCTTCCCATCTTTGTCATCAACAAGTGGTACATTGGATGAGGATGGCTTGTCAATGACTTGCACATCATCATCATCATCTTTAGGCTTGATGGCTCCAACCGGCATGTTCTTCATTGCTTCCCTCAATGGTTCATCACCTACATCATCAAGATTTTCATGCTCTCCTTGAGAGCCATTAGATTCATCGAATTCCACATCATATGTTTTTTCTACCATCCCGGTGGCATGGTTGAATACTCGATATGCTTTGGACTTCAATGAGTAACCAACAAGAAAACCAATATCACATCGGCGTTGGAACTTCCCTAGGTGTTGGCGCTTCTTGTAGATGTAGCATTTGCACCCAAACACTCTAAAGAATGATATATCTGGCTTCTTGTTGTTGAGTAGCTCATAGGGGGTCTTGCTAAGGAGACGATGGGGGAACAATCGGTTTGATGCATAGCAAACGGTGTTGATTGCTTCCGCGCAAAATCTTTCCGGTGTAGTGTACTCATCTAGCATTGTCCTTGCTAGGGTGATTAGTGTCCTGTTCTTCCTCTCAACTACCCCATTTTGTTGTGGTGTATATGTTGCGGAGACTTCATGCTTGATCCCAACGTCATCACAATACTCTTCAATGTGGGTGTTGTCGAACTCTCTTCCATTGTCACTTCTTATCTTCTTGATTTTCAAGTCAAACTCATTTTGGGCTCCCTTGGCAAACTTCTTTAATGAAGGGGTTGCTTCAGATTTGTTATGAAGAAAGAATACCCAAGTGTATCTCGAATAATCATCAACAATCACTAGGCAATAGAGATTTCCTCCCAAGCTAGCATATGTAGTTGGCACAAATAGATCCATGTGAAGTAGCTCTAACTCTCTTGATGTTGATACAAAGGCTTTGGTTGGATGAGTGTTTGCAACTTGCTTGCCGGCTTGACATGCACTACACAATTTGTCCTTCTCAAATTTGACATCCTTCAAGCCCCTAACCAAATCCTTTTTCAATAGCTTGTTGAGAGTGTTCATTCCAACATGTGCCAATCTTCTATGTCATAGCCAACCAAGTGATTGCTTAGTGAACAAACATGTCTTCAAGTTGGCATCTTCGGAGGTGAAATCCACTAGATAGAGATTGTTGTATCTAAAGCCTTTGAATATCACTTGTGTATCATCTTTCTTGGTCACAACCACTTCCTTGTCGGTGAACAAACATTGAAAGCCAAGATCACATAGTTGCCCAACGGATAGCAAGTTGAAGCTCAATGATGCAACTAGAAGTACATTGGAGATGGTATGATCATTTGAAATTGCCACTTTGCCCAATCCCTTGACATTGCCCTTTGAGTTGTCACCAAATGTAATCTTTTCTTGGTCATTGACATTCTCTTCAAGTGAGGTGAACATCCGGGGATCACCGGTCATATGTTGTGTGCAACCACTATCAATCACCCAATGAGATCCACCGGTCTTGTAGTTCACCTACACACATAATAAATCAAGCTTGAGCTTTTGGGACCCAAACTTGTTGAGGTCCCTTAACCTTCTCAACTAGTGACTTTGCAACCCAAATTTGCTTTGGCCTATTTTTGTTAGGAGGCCCCATGACCATAACTTTCATCTTGCCACTAGAATCTTGTCTAAGCATGTAGTGAGCATTGAAAGCAAAGGGCCTAGCATGCTTGGGCAAGGGTGTAGGTTTAGGCTCTTCACAATCATGAGCAAAGTGTCCTTCCTTTCCACACTCATAGCATCTTCCAATCTTCTTCTTCTTTGGCTTAGTGATGCTCTTGCGTTGCTTCATCTTCTCTTCAAGGAAGCCAATACCATTTCTATTTGTATTCATTACGGTGTTCATGAGAAGCTCACTTTGAAGACATTGACCTTTGGTGAATTTCTTCAACACAGTGGTGAGGTGCTCCTTCTCTTTCTTGAGCTTGTCATTCTCTTGTTGGAGCTCTAATTGAGATGGTGTCATCTTGTAATCCCTCTCCATCTTCAATCTCTTGTTCTCTTCTTTTAGCATGTCTAGCTCAAGTGACATGCTATAGTCATCATCATGAGTTTCAATAGTGACTTGCTTTGTGGTTGCAAGCTTCTCTAGATCACTCTTGAGCTTGGCATTCTCATTCTTGATCTTGACATAATCATCATAGTGATCGGCCACAACCACACTCTTGCCCTTGCCACTAGCTCTTTGCTCATCATGCTCACTAACCAAGTCCTCACAAGATGTTGCTATGTCACACTTAACAACAAGGTTAGGAGCATCATGTGTCTCATGTGAAAGCATATCATAAGTAATGGTGAGAGTATCATAGTCAACTTTCACTTGAGTGTATTGTTCTTTGAGCAAGGCATAACTAGTGGTAAAGTCACTATGCATCTTATCAAGTTTTTCATTTTTAGCTTTGAGCTCCGTGTTAGAGGATTTGAGCTCCTTGATAGATGATGACATAGTTGCAAGTTCATCTTTTAGCTCATCACTAGCATGTATAGCATGATCATACTTCTTAACAAGACATTCATTTTCATCAACAAGCTTATCATTTTTAGCTCTAGTCTTTCTTATGATTTTAGAGTAGTTGTTTAGCAATTTAACAAGCTCATCATAAGAAGGTGCCTCAAATTCACCATCACTATCACTATCACTAGAGTCATCATCGCTTTGTACCTTTCGATCACCTTTAGCCATGAGGCATAGGTGTGTAGATGATGATGGTGACGGTGGTGGTGGTGGTGTAGAGGAGCCAATGACTAGAGCGGCCACCTTCTCCTTCTCATCATCACTATCTTCATTGGATGATCCACCGGAGGAGTCAATGTCGGTGAGCCAATCACCAACAATGTAAGCCTTGCCACCTTTCTTATGGTATTGCTTCTTCTTCTTGCCATCCTTCTTGTAGTAGGGCTTCTCATTCTTCTTCTCATCTTCACTTGATGAGTCATACTTCTTGCCCTTGTTCTTGTTCTTGTAGCTCTCTTTCTTGGGCTTGGTGCATTGATGAGCAAGATGGCCAAGCTCACCGCAATTGTAGCAATCCATTTCGGAGATTGGTCTCCTCTTGCTACTTGTGAAGAACTTCTTCTTTCTTGAGTCAAAGTTGACTCCATTCTTGTGAAGCTTCGTCAACATCTTGGTGGTTCTTCTCACCATGAGAGCGATGTTGGAATCATCCTTTTCATCACTTGAGCTCTCATGATGCACCTCAATAGCCTTGGACCTTGCCCTTCTTGTCATGGCTAGCTTTGAAGGCCAAGTCCTTCTTCTTGTCGGTGGAGGAGCCACCACTTGGCGTGATGTGCATGTACATCTCATGCGCATTGATCTTTCCCAAGATTTGGGTTGGTGTAGCGGTGGAAAGATCGCCTTGATGTAGCACCGTCACAATGTGTCCATACTTCTCAATTGGAAGGACACAAAGAATCTTCCTCACAACATCGGATGGTTGCATTTGTGTGAGGCCAAGTCCATTTAGCTCTTCTACAAGAACATTCAACCATGAGTACATTTCATTTGCACTTTCATTAGCATGCATATCAAAAGAGTGAAGCTTTTGCATAACTAAATGATAGCGTTCCTCACGCTTACTCTTGGTTCCCTCATGGAGCGCACAAATGTTTTCCCATAGATCATGGGCATTTTTGTGGTTCCGAACACGGTTGAACACATCTTTGCAAATGCCTCTAAAAAGGATATTTTTGGCTTTTGCATTCCGTTTTTCATTATCCTCCTCATTAGGAGTAAGGCTTGTGCCTTCCTTGGGCTTGGCAAAGCTGGTGATCGCGGCATTTAACATCAACCGCTTCTAGGTACGACTCCATACAGATTTTCCAATATGGGACGTCGTCTCCCTCGAACATGGGAGGTGGTCCATCACCTCTGGACATCTTAACTCTAGGCGGTTAAGCCTAAATCAAGAGCACGAGGCTCGATACCAATTGAAAGGATCAAGATGCCCAAGAGGGGGGTGAATTGGGCTTTTCTAAAACTTCTTGCAAGAATAAAACCTATCAAGCCCCAATTAACCCCCTAGTGCCTAGAAGTGTGTTTCTCTTTACTCTACCACACAAAAGACCAAGTCTATGCCACTCCTACTCTAGCAAATCAATTCAATAGTGAATGAACAACAAGAAATAATGTGGAATTGAATTGCTTGAAAGTAAATGTGTAAGTAAAGGAGTAGAGATGACACGACGATCTTTTTGCCGAGGTATCGAGGTGTCGGCACACCCCCCTAGTCCTCGTTGGAGCACCCGCGCAAGGGTATCACTCCCCCTTGATCCGCACAAGGATCAAGTGCTCACTACGAGCTGATTCTTCGCCGCTCCGGCCCGGTGAATCGCTCACTACCGGTCACAAGCTTGCTTGGGTCATCCACAATGCCACCGGATGCTCTCCAAGCTTCACGATCGCCACCAAGCCGTCTAGGTGATGTCGATCACCAAGAGTAACAAGCTAGAACTCTCACTTGACCGACACAAGGCCAAAGAGATGGATGGATGCACACTTGCTACTCAATTCTCACTAGGAGGTGTCTAATTCTCACAATTAGCAAATCACTCAACCTCACTAGGGCTCTTGCACTTTCTCACACTCACAATGTGTCTCTCAGCAGATGGAAGTGGCAAGAACACTCAAATGGATGGAGGGAAGGAGTATAAATACTCCCCCAAGCGGCCATCCAAAAACAGCACAAGACAGGGTTTCAGCGGGGGCATCGGACGCTCCGATGCCTGGCATCGGATGCGCCGATGACCTCGACCAACGGTCGACTGTACCACCCTGTCAGACTGGTTAAAGGGACATCGGACGCTGGGCAGCGTCCGATGCCACCACATCGGACGCATCCGATGTGGTTTTACCCTCTCTAGAACCTCTCTGGATGGCCATCGGACGCTGGCCCTCAGCGTCCGATGCCAGCGTCCGGTGCGACCTCCAGTTCACGCGCACATGAATAGTGGCATGGGCGTGTCCGATGTGAACACATCGGCGCGTCCGATGCCACGCACCAGACTAAACCCTAGTCGGGGTGAGCATCGGACGCGTCCGATGCCCACCTGGCCAGCGTCCGATGCCCATTACAAGGGCAGACTCAACTCGGATCGCGACGTGGCCTAAACGACTTTTGATCCTCTCGACTTAAAGCATCTCTCTGAGCTACCTAGGGCTATGAAATAACAAGTGTGCACCACACCTACCTTAATAGACTCATCTAGGTCAAGCTACTGATTCACGCTCCCCTTTATAGTACGGCCAAAGGAAAAACAAGGACC
Organism: Coix lacryma-jobi var. lacryma-jobi; assembly: GCA_009763385.1. Classification (NCBI taxonomy): domain Eukaryota; kingdom Viridiplantae; phylum Streptophyta; class Magnoliopsida; order Poales; family Poaceae; genus Coix; species Coix lacryma-jobi. The sequence goes on from CM019831.1 coordinate 24,107,403, forward strand.
TAAGACTACCTAAGTGTCCTCCAACACCATATGACACTTAGCCTAGTCTACCACCGTCTTCGTCGTCCGTCCTTTGAAAACCGAAATGATATCCATCGCCAGGGGACATGAACTCCATATGCCCGTATCGTCGCCATTACCGTGACCTAACTTAATCCTGTTTCTGCAAAACACACGTTAGTCACAATAATCTTGTGTTTCATCCAATTACCGAAACCCACTAGGGGCCAAGATGCGTTCATACAACATAATGATTTTTTTCTTTTTGGCATGCTTCTATGCTAAAGCTGTGGATAAGCTTTTTTCTTTGATTCCTATTCTGCAGCCATTTTTGAACTATAGCTATGAATTTTTCTCTCTGAAATATCAGTGCTTTAGCTAATATCAACTCTGCAACTGCCATCTAGAGTACAAATTTACAACCTAGAATATAACTTTTCTATATGGATATTCATGTTTTGTTTCTCCTTGCAATAAACTGAATTCATGGTTCTCCTGCGGAAAGATGAAATAGGTTATACTACACGAGTTACAAACAATATCGATTAATGGTTCTGTAATCCAGTTGGTCGTGATTGTATTTTAATGTGCACACATTCCTTAAATATTCTGTTCCTTCTTGCAACAAACTGAATTCATGTTCATTAATGGTTAACGGAACAGATTTGCATAAACAGTTGGCCTCTTTATATTTTGTGTATCATGCAATGATTTTAGTTTTTGCTGCTCTATTTTTTCATTGAATTTCTTGACTAAGCATTGCAGTCAACCTGGGTTTAGAGATGTTGCATTTCCCCTGTATTCTAGCCTATAGTAGGTAAGCAAACTTCATTAAGTGAAGCATCCAAGAGGTAAGCATCAAGCTGATTATTTTAGCTGATAGTTCCTTTCAAGGCTGAAGCTTAATTTAATTCCTTTATCTGGCATGCCTTAATTGTAGCTCTAGTTTCTAAAATTAAAGGAGAATTCACTATTATTTCTATATTGATGATCAATGAAAGTACGACATCCCTATCTTGTGTTATTTCTTTTATTACTGAAAACTGAATGGCATTTGACTTGCAAGGATCTATGTATTGTCCATGTGTACGTAAGTCAAGAACAAAGCTATTACTTGAATTAAACAGCTTATCTGCACCTGAAACCATTTCCCTATCACCGGATGCAGTTGAGGGTTTTTTTCTCTTTTCTTAACTAGCAAGTAAGATAGAAGGTAATAGGAAATTTCTGTTATCTATCTAGCTTATCTACTGACTTGAAACCCAGCTTATTATAGCTGCCTATCTGCTCCTTAACATACACTCCTTAACATGTTATGTTACTAAAGATTTTCTTTTTTGAAATCAGTATATCAGAATTTATTAAAACCCCATTGTCCATGTGTGAAACTCATCCTTTCATAACAGTTAATGCACACGTGCGCAGTTCAGTTTATTTTTGCTACAAGTGCAGCAGTTCCGTGTAGCCAGCAATTGTTTACTGATTATTTTTTTTCTTGACTTACCAGAAACGATATGATAAAGTTGATGTAGAGAACAAACTGAATGCTTGAATAATCTCAGGTTCTTTTCTTCAATTCTTCCTCTCCATTTTCCCATGAGCTGAGAAAGTAATTTGTCTTTACATAGATGTACATTAACCAATTCTTGCATATTCTTGTGTATGACAAGGTAGTAATAATGTTCTCTTTTTCAGGTCTTCTAATGTGGCATCAGAAGAGGACTTGAACCTATCTTCTGGTCAGTGTTGGATGGCTTTTAGCTGATGGCTTTTGCTCAATAGGAAAACAATGTTTGATGTACAACCTAATGACTTAGCTAGATTTTGTATTCAACTACTATATGCTTGTATCTTGCCCTAATGGTAAGAAGCTTAAGCTAGTAACATGATTATATATGTATTCATTTGATATGGATGAATAAGAATATGATTTGTGCATGTCATTCACTATTGTATTGGTTGTGAATGTGGTCCAGTTTTAAATATAGTTGGATTATTTTTTAAAAGCTATTTAATTGAGCTCGATGGACTATCCGTTGCTAAAAGTTCTTACTGCAATGGACTGTCCGTTGTTAAAAGTTCTAACAGGTTGTCCGTTGCTAAATTCTGGGGCGACGGACGGTCCGTCGCTAAAGATGAAGTCTGTCGCTGTATATATACAACGACGGCTTCAACAGCACCTGCTAGGGTCTGTCGCTATAACTTTTAGCCACGGACCGTCCATTGTTGTACACCCCTTACAACAACTTCAAATCAGTCGCTGATTAAGGGTTGTGGTATAGTGTTTCTATCAAAAAAATAAAGTAAGGGTCAAACTGCGCTTGACCAACGTAATAATGGTTTAGGGTGTCATCAATAATAGTACCGTCACCTTAGCTAGTTCATAGCGATCCATATCAGCACTCCTCTTACTCAGAAGAGAGAGAAGATAGAAAATAAAAGAGACTATCTCTCATTTCAACACCTATCTTGCTCAGAAAATGAGGTAAGACTGACTGCACCCAGGACCTCTAAATGTTAGAGCAGGTCGTATATAGAGGATAAAGTCTCTGCAGCGGCTACGGTGTCCTACACTGTAAACAAGAGGACGAGCTTCGCATCCTGTATTTGTGGCGTGATGGCGCACATGCACTCAACCAGGACGGGCCAATCGCGAGCCAACACAGCAGCGGACAGCGCTGTGCAGGTGACATGCAACACGAGTCCCACGTTTGCAACAAACTAAAAAAATGTGATAACTCACAAACTAAAAAGCCAAATTAAATTCTGATTGCACTATTAAATTCGTTGCAATTAATTCTTCAAAACTAGATCTTTCATGGATATATTTAGATAAAGTGACAAGTGGACCCACAGTAGATAGATGATGATATAGAGGATAGATGGATGCGGGAGAAATGAGTATAGAGGAGAGAATCTTGATGACCAGGACGTATAGAGGATGAAAATAGAGGAACATGAGTGCGGATAGTCTAATCTATGGGCGTACTAATTAAGAATAAGAGAGAGGGGGAGAGGAGATGTAGAATAAATAAAAACTTATTTACATGTGGGATTCATATAATGAGATGGCAATGACGTGTTATGTACGAGCTAGTTGTTTGTCTCAAACTGTTACGGACATTGTTAGAGCTTTCCATGAAAACATATATGAATACGCCGCCGCCATGCTTACAGATCTGAATCAAAGCCCATCTCATCCTCTGTATATCTCACACCACATCACATACATACAGTACATAATAATACTGCATTATTGGCCTTTTTGGCTCTTTGCTACTGGTACAGTGCTTTCTAGACTATACATACGTCGTCGTGCTTCTCCGTATGTACTAGTACGACGTACAGTACGTATATATACTTGGTTTTATTTCTTTAACTTGAGTTGAATTGATGCTGGTGGGGGCCCAAACAAAGGAATGTCGGTTCAAAATGCCAAAGAATGGGCGGGAATCGAACAATGCGCAGCCGGAGATCGGATCGAGAAGCAGCAGCATACATATGGCGCCAACAAGCTAGGCACGAATCATTCGAAAAGCCGGGAGACCGCCCGGGCGGTGGACTGGACCACACGCCGGCACGAATGGGCCGCGCGCGCGCGCGCGCGCGGCGGGAAAATCTTGGATCCGTCTCGCTGCTGCTTTCGTGTCCAGCAGTTCAAATAAACGGATAAGCTGGAGATGGAGATCGAGGTGGATAAGCCGAATCTCTTGCTCGCGTCGGCCGCGGCCGGGGTCCATCTATATCGTCCCCGCCCGAATGATGATGACGACCGCGTTTGGATGCGCCGCCGCCGGGTAGGGGCAGGCCGGCGGGCCGGCAGCCAGGACGACGACGCGACTCGATCGGGTACGGTCTTCTGCTTCCATCTTCCCACACACACACACACAGAGGCAGTGTGCACTGTGCACTGTGCTATATATATACTACAGTATATGCTTCGGCCTTGTTCGTCACGCGTGGTCTGGTCCCGATCGTCCGCGCGCGGTTCGGTGCATGCATGGAGCTGAATTTTTCGTTGCACGATTTCAATGTTCGCACGACCATACAGCGTGAACTGTAGCATCCATTTCCATTCGTCTCCGAGAATTGTTTCTCGGTTTTGATTCGATTCGATGACCATTTTTTTGCAGGGAAACATGCAAATGCACATGCATGCACGCACGCACAGGCATGGCAGGCGGACGGACGGTAAGATTCGAAGGAGGCAGCTTCAGGGGACGACGGCGAGGGAGAAAGACGACGGCGGCGCGGCGGCTGCGCCTGACGCGCGGGAGCGACGTGGCCACGGTGGCGCGACGAGCACGTCACGTGGGGCGTACGTGCATCGGGCCGCCATCCCACGTGACCACAGCTCGCAGTTGCCCCGGTCCCCCGTCCCCATCATCCGCACGGTCTTTTTCTTCCTTTCCTTTTCCTTTCTTTTATTCTTTTTTTTTCTGCGAGAACAGTGAAAAGTACTATAGAGTAGCTTAATTATTTGCGAGAAGATATAGCATTTATGAAACCTATTTACATGAACGACCGTTGCAAGTTCCCGTGGGCTTAAACAGTTGGCAAGCACGTGATGAACCTTGCCTACCCCTACTTCAGCCACCGGCAGTGGAGTGTGGTAGTTCTGTGGTAAAAAAAACACTTCCAGTTATAAAATGATAAGTATATTTTGAAATGAAAAAAGTGCAATAGACTTCGATCGTTATTTTCTCTCATAATTGGTTGCTACTCCGTATTTGCTAAAAAAATCAATATTGACTCACAGACACATTCTGAATATAAATAGATTTGATAATGTATAAGCTTATATGTAATTTGAATAAGTGCTTGTCAAAGTTTGTAACATTCTACTACTTTTCTATGAAGAACGGCCTTTGTTTAGATGCTAAATTTTTTTCAACTTTGCTACTGTAGCACTTTCGTTTGTATTTGACAAATATTGTTCAATCATGTGTGCTAACTAGGCTCAAAAGATTCGTCTCGTGATTTATAACTAATCTGTGCAATTAGTTATTTATTTTACCAATATTTAATGTTTCATGTATGCGTCCAAACATTGATGTGATGAAGAGAGAGTGAAAAAAGTTAAAAGTTTGATGGAAAACATGCTTATGGAGGAAGTATTGTTTTCCCTTTTTTCTGAAAAAAATAGCAAGACCGTCGCCAAGTACTAGCAATATTTGTGTGGGTAAAGCAAAACATGCACCGATTGTTGGTAACACACTTGCCCAACCTCCGCACACGTGCAGGGGGCGGCGAAGGTGGCCAATCGTCAGAACCAAACGAAGATGCAACGGGAACTAAACCAGAGCGAAGGTATAAGGAAGCGAGAATAGTGTTACTGTCGCTCTATTCCCCAAAAAACGTGGTCGTTACACTGTTCACCCCCAGTATTTACAGGGGATACCAAGGGGTGCCGACCAAATTACAATAGGGTACAAGAAAGATTTCTCTGCCCTATACGCACAGAAGGGCAGAATCGTACAAACACAACTGGAGCCAAAACCCTAGCCTGCTTTTCATGCGCCCACCGCCGCTCGGCTCATGCTCATCCTCGCGGAAATGCGAGGGCTGACCTTCGTCTTGCGAAGATATCCGTCCAGTCGCGAAGTCCGAGTCCCTTCGCCACCGGTTGGGCCTGGGCCTCGCGGCGAAGGTGTGCGGGGTGTGCGAGGGTTGCTCCCAGCGCTCTTCATGCCCTTTGCCTGTAAGAAAATGTCAAACACTCCGAACGTTGGGTCAGTATTCGGGGGCTTGAGCGGTGACTTGAGGGACTTAACAAGATAAAAAAAGGGCAGGCGGCGAAGGTGCGCGGGACGCGCGAGGGCCGCTTTGTTGAGCCAGCCTGCATGGTGCCACTGCCGAGGGTCCCTTCCCCCAACAGTAGCCCCTCGTTGCCTTGGATCTAAAGAACAGTATTTAGGCCCAAGCAGCGCCTTTTAACAAGAAAAGTGACGAGACCCTTGGCAGTGACGCCCGCGGCTGCTTTTGGGCCGGGCCGTTGTATTGTATTTGTACTGTAGAGGTCCGTTTCGTTTTTTGTGTCGTGGATTTCGGTTTTCGTGCCGGTGTTATTGGGTGAGGTGTTCCGCCCCCCGGACTATAAATAGATGGGGTGGTGGGGGCTTGGAGTTGTGACTTCCTTTGCTATAGCCACCTTGCTGCTGCGCGTCTATTTTTGCGAAGGTTGCTTTTGTTTGGTTGCGAAGGCTCTGCTTACTTTGTTGTGCGAGGTTCGCTTTTGGAGATATGGCGAGGTCTAAGCAAACCGCTCGTGTTTGTTTCTCCTTCTGCTGCGGATGAAGGAGTGACCTTCGAGTTCGGGCTCAGCCGGGTTTGTACCTCGGAGCTAGCGGCTTATGTTAAGCGAGGTTGGATAGAAGATGGGAAGGCTAGGACCAGTGCTGGGGAGACAGTTCCGAAGCTGGACGCAGACGAGGTTGTTTTGTTTGAGGAGTTCTTCTCAGCTGGTCTGCTCTTTCCTGCTGATTCCTTCGTGACCTCGGTTCTGCGAAGGTTCAATTTGCGTTTCCATCAGCTGACACCTTCATGCTTCACGAAGATGTCAGTTTATGTCTGGGCGTGCCGTTCTCAGGGTATCGTTCCTCATGTCGAGGGATTTGTTCGAACCCATCGAGTGCACATGCAACCTCGCAAAATTGTTGACAGCGGAGGTAAAGCTAGCCTTGGTCAGTTTGTGGTGTACACTTTCTGTCATCGCGCCGGATCGGAGCTGCTGGTGCAGGCCCAGAAGAACAAGTGGACTAGCGGATGGCAGGAGTTTTGGTTTTACTACAAGCTCAGTGATAATGCCGAGCTTTGCGGCGAGCTTCCGCTCCTTGGTGATGTGGGCGCCGAGGCCAAGATGTGCGCCGAAGCGCATGCCGCAGTTGACTGTTTGAGGGTTGTAGCGCGGTCTCAATGCGCCCGTGACTTGGCCGAAGAATATTGTTGTGCCCAAGTGTGGCCCCTCCTGCGAAGGCAAAAATGATTTGCAGTTGAGGAAGACTCGAAGTATGAGGGTAGGGGTTTGAAGAAACCGAAGGTTGAGTTGAACATAGTTTGGGAAAGAGTCCTTAAGAAGTTTCCGAAACGCAAGAAGTTTCCGAAACGCGAAGATGGCGTTGAGGCTGTTTATAAGCGGGTTCAGCAGAGGGCTGAAGATCTCGTTGGTAAATTGTCTACATTGGAGGTTAAGGCTATCCACAGCTCGGTGGGTAGCGGAGGTCGGGTCAACAGGATGTTTGACATTCTTGGGATCCGATATGCTGACTGGCCCGCTCCTTCGAGCGAGGATGCGCCGAAGAAGAGGAAACGTACAGTTGCGGGGGATAAAGAAATTGTTTCACGACCGAAGAGAGGTCGTGGTCGTGGCCGCGGGCTCCGCCGGGTGAAGACGCTGGCGACGAAGGTCGCGGTTGGTTCGGGCGCCGTTGGTACTTCCTCATCCTCGGCCTTAGTTTCAAGCGACAGAGGTGTTGGTAGGGATGGTGGGCGGGTGCCCCGCGTTGGCGGGATTAGCGCTTTGATCCAGATTTTGGACGACGAAGGTGTCTCCGATGATGAGGAGAAGGAGGAGGAGAGGGAGGCTGAAAAGGAGGCGGAGACCGATGACGAATCGTCTGATGAGGATAGTGATACTTCCAGTGGCGAGGGTAGCTCGGATGACGAAGGTGCTTCAAAAGGGGATGATCAAGGGAAAGTCGTTGCTTCCTCAAGCGCTGATGTCGAGGCAGCACGTTGTATTGATGAGATGCTGCTTGACTTCGAGCCTGAGAGTCCCGAGCGAGGGTCGGTGCCCGTGTTCGCGGGGTCACACATCTGGGTTGACGGCGTCGAAGTGGCCGGTGATCTCGAGTCGGAGAGGAATCCGGGCAAAAGGCCATACGGTGAAGCCAGCCGTTATTCTCTTCCTTATTTTGCTGTGAAGGTTGGAGTTACTGATCCGGCAACGGAGCTTTTTACGAGTCCGGACCTCCGCGAGTGTCACCTACAAAGTGCTCCGGAGGAAAGGCGTTTTCTTGGTCGGGTCTTTAATTGGATTTGTTTACCGGAGGCAGAGCTTCGACTGGCTAACCAGCCTTTGGATGATCTTCATGATGACATGGATGTCAAGATGGCTGAGTTAATGCTGCTCAACCGTTCGGCTCGTCGGAGGGCGAGTTACAATCTAAACTATTTGAATGACCGGTTGTCGAAGGTTGAGGAGGATAACAAGAACCTTCGACGTAGCTTGGAGAGTAAAGATATTGAACTCAAGGCTTCTTTAGAAAAGGTCAAGAAGTCCCGAGAGGAGGCGCAGACGATTGCGAATAGTAATGCTAACCTCTTAGCGGCTGTCCGTCAGAAAGACAAAGATCTATTGACAGCAAACAGTCGAATTGGTGAGCTTTCATCGGAGGTGACCTCGCAGACGAGGGCGTGGCAGACGAGTATAGGGAAAATTAAGAGCAAGCTTGATGTCTGCTTGACCGAGGCCGAAGGTTCTGCCGGTGAACCGCTGCCTGCGTCTAATGCAGAGGCCTTCGAAGGTTGGTTGTGCAACGAGCTTGATGTCTTTAGCTCGTTGGTTGGAAACGCGGCCGATTTTGATGGGTATGCCGGAGCATTGGCGATGGCCAGTACGCTTCGTCAAGCGGATTGCGAGCATCTTCGCAAAATTAAGAAGCCCAACCACATCTTCCCGACAGTTGACGAAGTGCGCCAGATGAAGATTGATGATGCTGAGGTTCAGAACTGTGCGATGTGTTTGCTTCGCAAGTTTTGGATAGCTGGTGGTGGTCGTGCTCTTGCTTTCGAAGAAGCTGCCGAGGCTACTCGCCAGGTTTGTGCTACTTGGAGAAAAATGGTTTTGTGTTTGTTACAATCGATGAAAGAGTTAGTATTAATCTTGTGTTTTTCCCCTTATTTTTTGTAGGCTCGGAAAGAGGCGATGCCCTCGCCGCCAGCGACTATTGATGCTTGTGGTAGCTCTGAAGCTATTCATGTGCCCAGGTCTGCGGAGGTTCCACCTATCGAGGTTGAACCCTTGGCTGAGGAGGCTCCGAAAGCTGGAGAAGCTGTTGTAGAAGATGCGGCAACGGAGGGGGCACCTGCCGAAGGCTCGGATGCTGCGATTGGCGGAGGTTTTGTTGCTTCATCCGGCGAAGCTGTGGCCGATGAGCATGGGGAAGCCGGGCAGGTGTGAGAATTTAGGATTGCTCGGGCGAGAGGGTTATTTTGTAAAAAAGTGTAGTAGTTGTAAAAACTTAATGACACTGAGACACTTTCCTATTTTGTGAAAATGCAGGTTCCTCGTGGAACTGTGCTAGAAGTGTTTGATGTGACACCGTTGACGCTAAATTATCAAGATATTTTTATAACTGGTGAGTCGTGGGCTCGGGCTAGGCTAAAACACCCTTTGCTGCCCTTTGAACGTTTTTGGTGGTCGAAGGTGTGGAGGAATGATTTGAAGAACAACAGATCGAGTCGTTTTTGGCGTGAGGCTGATTATACTGATCGACAGGCCACACGGTATTTGTTTGGTTCATCTTCGTCCTCGCAAGCCGTTATTGATGATGATATCGATGAGAAGACAGCTCTGGATTATCTATTTGGGCGAAGCAAACTAGGTCTAGGTTCGGATGGATCGCTATTGGTTCCGAAAGAGGAACCTTCGGAAGTTAGTGAAGTAAATCGTAGATATATGTATAGGGCGAGGGTTTTGTTCGGGGAGCTGCCAATTATTCCTGCAACTCCTTTGTTGTGGGGACCCATAGTTCCGGTGGATATAGGATTTGAGGAGGGTGTCGAAGGTTTGGAAGATTTGATGTTGATTGAGGGTAATGATGGTTCCTTGTAATTTTATTATTTTTATTGATTGTCTATCACACTGTCGTCTGAAGCGAACAACTTGTGATGTTGCTCTATTCATTTTTTGCAATTTGATTGAAATAATACTTGACTCTCGAGCCTCGCTTTTCGTTTAAGAGAGGAGTTTTTTGAAAACAGCGACGCCCCCCTTTTTGTTTTAGCGAGGCTCGCTTAACGCTTTCATAAGCTGATTTCGAAAAACAGCGACGCCCCCCTTTCTTTTTTTTAGCGAGGCTCGTGTAACGCTTTCATAAGCTGATTTTGAAAAACAGCGACGACCCCTTTTTCTTTTAGCGAGGCTCGCGTAACGCTTTCATAAGCTGATTTCGAAAAACAGCGACGCCCCCTTTTTCTTTTAGCGAGGCTCGCCTAACGCTTTCATAAGCTGATTTGGAAAAACTGCGACGCCCCCCTTTTTCTTTTTAGCGAGGCTCGCTTAACGCTTTCATAAGCTGATTTGGAAAAACAGCGACGCCCCTCTTTTTCTTTTAGCGAGGCTCGCTTAACGCTTTCATAAGCTGATTTGGAAAAACAACGACGTCCCCCTTTCTCTTTTAGAGAGGCTCGCGTAACGCTTTCATAAGCTGATTTGGAAAAACAGGGACGCCCCCCTTTTTCTTTTAGCGAGGCTCGCGTAACGCTTTCATAAGCTGATTTGGAAAAACAGCGACGCCCCCCTTTTTCTTTTAGCGAGGCTCGCGTGGCGCTTTTGGTTTTGCGGGGGTATTCGACTTTTGGACTTTGCGCTTCCCCTTGTCTTAGGTGGAGGTGAAGTTTGCTTTACGAGCCCCTAGTGTTTTTTGCGAGGGTGCTCGACTTTTTTGGACTTCGCGCCTCCCCTTATCTTAGGTTGAGGTGAGGTTTGCTTTGCGAGCCCCTGGCGTTTTTTGCGAGGGTGCTCGACTTTTTTTTGGGTTTCGCGCCTCCTCTTGTCTTAGGTGGAGGTGAAGTTTGCTTTGCGAGCCCCTGGTGTTTTTTGCGAGGGTGCTCGACTTTTTTTGGACTTCGCGCCTCCCCTTATTTTAGGTGGAGGTGAAGTTTGCATTGCGAGCCCCTGGCGTTTTTGCCAGGGTGCTCGACTTTTTTGGACTTCGCGCCTCCCCTTGTTTTAGGTGCAGGTGAAGTTTGCTTCTGCGAGCCCCTGGCATTTTTTGCCAGGGTGCTCGACTTTTTTGGACTTCGCGCCTCCCCTTGTTTTTGGTGGAGGTGAAGTTTGCTTTGCGAGCCCTGGCGTTTTTTACGAGGGTGCTCGCCTTTTTTTTTGGGCTTCGCGCCTCCCCTTGTCTTGGGTGGAGGTGAAGTTTGCTTTGCGAGCCCCTGGCATTTTTTGCGAGGGTGCTCAACTTTTTTTGGACTTCGCACCTCCCCTTATTTTAGGTGGAGGTGAAGTTTGCTTGGAGACCCTGGCGTTTTTGCCAGGGTGCTCGACTTTTTTGGACTTCGCGCCTCCCCTTGTTTTAGGTGGAGGTGAAGTTTGCTTCTGCGAGCCCCTGACGTTTTTTGCCAGGGTGCTCGACTTTTTTGGACTTCGCGCCTCCCCTTGTTTTAGGTGGAGGTGAAGTTTGCTTTGAAAAGAGTTTGTTTTTTGAAGCAATCTTGGAGGGTTATCATCGATTATAGCGCTCTTGAAGAAGAGCTGCTTTTTTCGATGTTTGTTGGTAAAAGTAGTAATTTGGAGTTTTACTTTTTTCGGGGGTTTGAGCCTGTATTGAGAATTTGGATGTTGCCTCGTTAAAAAACCTTACGCCCCTTCGTAAGGAAAAAGAGTGCAGCTCCTTTGTTTTTGTTACATGCATAGAAATGGAAGAAAACAAAAATGAAATAACAAATTACATATTGCGAGGGCTCGCTAAGGCTCCGCTACGGGTAGTATTTGCGAAGGTCGTCGACGTTCCAGGTGTGAGGCAGGATGTTTCCCTCGCTGTCAGAGAGGTGAAAAGAGCCGGGACGGTTGCATTCTGCTATTAGGTATGGACCCGTCCATTTTGGCTGAAATTTCCCCGCCATGCTGGCGTTTTGCTTTCGAATGAGAACGAGGTCACCTTTCTTTAGCTCTTTGATTCTCACCTTTTTGTCTCTCTATTTTTTTGTTTCTTCCTGATACTTGCGGAGGTTGTGCACTGCGTTGCATCTTGTTTCTTCGAGCAAGTCTTTGTCAAGTAATTGGTTTTGTTCGTCTGTTTCGAAGGTAGTTCTGAGTGATACGTGTTTCAACTCTTCTGGTAACACAGCTTCTTCTCCAAATAGGAGCCTGAAGGGTGTGAATTTGGTGGCTCTGCATTCCGAGGTGTTATGGGACCAGGTGACGGAGGTTAGCTCTTTCGCCCACTTTCCTTTGGGCCTGCCTTGCAATTTCTTTGATACGGCTTGGAAGATTGTAGCATTAGCTCTTTCGACTAAGCCGTTGGATTGAGGGTGCCGGACTGATGCGAAGCATAGGATTGTTCCGATTTGTGCGCAAAATTCTTTGAAAACCTCGCTGTCGAATTGAGTGCCATTGTCAACAGTTAGGTATTTGGGGACTCCGAACCGGCAAATTATTTGCTACCAGAAAAACTTCTTCACGGCCAAGGAGGTGATGGAAGCCAGTGGTCTAGTTTCAATCCATTTCGTGAAGTGTTCCACAGCTACGACTGCGTAGCGAAGGTTTCCTGGAGCTGTTGGGAGTGGACCGACGAGGTCCATTGCCCATCTTTGCAATGGCCATGTTGGGCATATCAGAGTTGTTGGAGCCCCTGGGGCGTTTTGTGTTTTTGCCGTTAGTTGGCAACCCTCGCAATGTTTGACGATGCTTTCTGCATCTCGTAATGCAGTTGGCCAGTAGAAACCTTGTCGGAAAACTTTCCCAACTAACGCCCTTGGGCCGTTGTGGGAGCCACAGATACCTTCGTGAATGAGCTTAAGAATGTCATTTCCTTCAGTCTGTGAAACGCATTTGAGCCATGGCGAGGTTACCGAAGCTTTGAATAGAATATTGCCCACAATTTTGTACCCTCGAACTCTTTGTTTTAGTCTGTTATCTTCCTCTTTGGAGTCAGGTTCATGTAGCCCGTTGATATAGGCCATGATGGGTGCTCTCCAGTCTTCGTTTTGGATTGCGTTGACTAGCTTGATACTTTTTTCAGAGGCCTGTAATGTTGATTGAGTTGTTTCCTCATAAAACACGTCCGACGGTAGCTGTAACTGTTGCGCTGCTGCTTTGGCTAGGCTGTCTGCCTCGTTGTTTTCCGACCTCGGTATTGCTTTTACTGTTATGCCGAGGAAAAAAGATTCTAACCTTCGAACATACTAGAAATATTTTTGCAGCTCAGGGTCTTTTGCTTTGTAATTTTTCTCGATGTGTCCCGCGATAACTTGGGAGTCTGTGTTGACGATCGCCCTTTGGACTGATAAAGATCGGAGCCTCGAAAGGGCTAGTATCACTGCCTCGTACTCCGCGGAGTTGTTTGTGCATTTGAAGTTGAGCCTTCTTGCATATCTTAGCTTAGACCCGGATGGCGAAACTAGAATGGCCGAGGCCCCTGCTCCAGTTGCTCCCCAGGCTCCATCGGCATATACTGTCCAGAATGGGTCTTGTTGATTTCCATCTCTGCGAGGGTCAGGGGTCCACTCAGTTATGAAATCTGCTAGTGCCTGTGATTTGATTGCTGTTCTCCCGACGAAGGTTATAGCGTAGCTGTTGAGCTCGACTGCCCATTTCGCTATTCTGCCAACTGCCTCGTTGTTCTTGAAGATGTTCTCGAGGGGGTATGCCGAGGGTACATGGATCTCATATGCTTGGAAATAATGCATTAGCTTTCTTGATGCCATGACCACGGCGTATGCTATCTTCTCGAGCTCTGAATAGTTTCGTTTGGGACCTTCGAGGGTTTCTGATACATAGTAGATTGGGGCTTGCCTGGTTCTGTTGTTCTCGTGTAACTCTTTGATTAGGACTGCGCTTGCTGCGTGAGGCGAAGCAGCGACATACAGCAGTAGCAGGTCCCCTTTGCTTGGGCCGGTTAAAACAGTCAAGTTGGTGAGATACTTTTTCAAATCCTCGAAGGCCTTTTGCTGTCGGGGCCCCCAATTGAATGGTGCAGCGCTTCTCAATGTTTCAAAGAAAGGTAACCCTCGCTGTTGACGGTCCTTAAACACCAGTTTTACCGTCAACATTTGACCCTAAAGTTCACCAAAAAGGCATGAAATGTAGTCAAATAGGTTTCAAACTAACCGAATTCCACATGTCCATAGAATTTTATTTGAATGCAGGATTTGAACCAAATTTGGACATTTGGACCCACCAGGAGCCAAGCCCACTCAGCAGGGCCCAAATGGGCCTAAGAGGGGTGGCGTCCGCCACCCCTAGGTGGCGCCCGCCAGCTCTAAGTGGCGCCCGCCACTTGGGTTGGCCCAAGTTGCAACCCCTGCCACGTCACCGATCCGTGTGACCTCCCCAGGGCCAAATCTTGGCCCTTGGTCACTAGGTCAGCGGCATCGGACGGCTCAGGAGAAAGTGGCGTGGATCAAGGCTGAATGTCGGTTGCTAGGACATGCAACCGACCTCCAAACCGCCTCGGACAACCACCTGGATGCCGTTGAAGCCAAGGCGGTGCATCCAACGGTGAGGGAGGTGGCGGCCGCCACCTAGGGCTGGCGCCCGCCACTAGGGTTAGCCCTAGGTCGGCTGGCTGCCCCCTATAAGAACCCCCCTCACTCCACAAGGCTATAAATACCCCCCTGAGGCACCTCTTCATTGATATCCCTAACACCATTTCATATCCCTCATATCCCACACTTCCAAGAGAAGCAAAGCAAGAGAAGCAAGTGAGAGTTAGGTTAGAAGCTTAGAGAGCTTAGGCAAGTAGATAGCTAGTAGAGCAAGGCATCTTCGCCCTCGCGGTAGCGCTGCTCAAGGGTTAGCTCAAGAGTAGAGGCGTGCGAGTGATCGGTCCTGGAGCTGGGAAAAGTCTTCCTTCATCTCCAGTTCAAGTTTTGCTCTTGTTACTCAAGCATTTACTATATTCTAGTTCATCATTTCAAATATTACTTTATTCTACTTATCAGTATTGAGTGGTATACTTGATTGATTGCTTGAGTGCCTAGCTATCCTACAGATCAATTCACTTAGCCATAGTAGTTAATCTCTAGTGAGCTTAGTGTTTGATCTTTGCCAATAGGTTGCTTAGTTAGTTTAGTGTTTATCTTATTAAGTCAAGTATTTGCTCTGACGTCCGCAAGGGTGTCTCTATTCAAAGATAGGGTAGAGATAGTTAGAATATAGTTAAGCGTGGTGCTTAGTTATAGACTTACCTTCAGATACGGCTGGACCCCCGGATAGCTGTGGTAGCAAGCAGGTGGTGACAACCCTGTGCGCCTTGAATTCCACCACGTAGTTGGCCCAGTTTAACAGTAAGGCTCGTTGTGCTAGCGTTCAACCTAAGTAAGTGGTAAAGGCTAGTACGCCTCGATACTTGACAAGATAGGAATAAAACTTTACTTAACTTAGTTGCTTTATTGTCTTTTGCCTGCCTTGCTTCGTAACTATCTCGCTTCGTAGTTATCTTGCTTTGTAGTTATCTAGGATTAGTTATTAGTAGTTAGTAGTTTAGTCATCTTAGTTACCCTTAGTTATCCTATACCATCTATCTACTTATCCACCCTACCTTAGCCATCCACTTCATCCTTACCTATCCACCCATATATTCTTTCTAGCCTCTCATCTCCCCTTTTCCCTTTTCTCTTTTCTCTTGTCTTCGACTCTCATCCCCTCCTTGACTCAACTCATACACCACCCTAGCCTTCCCTTGGGATCAAATAAATCGACACCTGGTACTCCCAGGCGAAGTGCTACTACGATAGTTCTGTGCGCTTGCAGAATCTCCTCCTGGTAGATTGCATTCTCTCTAGCTAGCTCCTACTAGTGTCGGGATTGACAACCCCGCTTGGCATTAGTAGAAAGCTGCTTTAGCTCCACTCCTTTAGGTATAGTGACCGATCTTGCTTCAAGCATTTCTGACGCCGTTGCCAGGGATAGACTCCATAGTCTACTCCTAGTAACAACGTTAGCAAGTGCCAACAAGCATTCCTGGGCCATTACCGGGGATAGTTGCCTAGCAATATCTTTAGTGAAGCTAAGAACTACCAACAAGCATTTCTGGCGCCGTTGCTGGGGAAGGCAATCGGTGTATCGGTTGAGTCAGTGTCGAATTTATCTTCGCTTAAGCTCCCGCTTAGCGAATCCCATCTTACCCCATTCTTTCTTTCCTTAGTTCTTCTTATCTTTATCCTTCATCTTCTTCAACTTCTTTCTTTCTTATCTCGTTCTATCTTCACGATGGCCAATAAGACCATTCGTGAGTTTTCTACTCCTTCTGCTGCTAATGTAGCGATAGGACCAGACGTGATCGATGCCAACCTCAATTTTGAGTTAAAACCGGCTCTGATCATGATGGTCCAAGCTAGCCCGTTCTGTGGCAAGGCTCATGAGGATGCCAATGCTCACCTCCAACAATTCTTGGAGATTTGCGGCACTTTCACCATTAAGGGGATAACCCAAGAAGCCATCCGTCTTCGTCTCTTTCCTTTCTCTTTGCTAGGAAAAGCGAAGCAATGGTTCTATACCGATCGCAACGCTGTAGACACATGGGACAAGTGTTCCAATGCTTTTCTCGCCAAATTCTTTCCTATGGGCAAGACGAATGTTCTTCACAACAAAATCTCCAGCTTTACGCAACAAGCCGAGGAATCTATCCCTGAGGCTTGGGAGAGGTTGCAAGAGTATGTCGCTGCTTGTTCGCACCATGGTATGAAGGACTGGCTATTGATCCAGAACTTCTACCATGGCTTAACCCCTCTCTCTAGAAGCCATTTGGATGCCGCCTCTGGCGGTGCATTCTTTTCCCTTAATATTGCAGATGCTAAGGCTCTCATAGAGAAGATGGTGGCAAACCAAGGATGGAATGATAAAAGACTACAGCCCCGTAAGCGAGGTATACATTCCCTTAAGGAGGCCGACTTGATCGTGGCCAAGATGGACCTGCTAGCAAAGAAGTTGGACAGTTATGAGAAGATGAACCAACAAGAGAGTGTCCAATCTCTGGAATCCTACATGACTTGTGAAGTCTGTGGAGAAACCGGACATTCTGGGAGCCACTGCCCCGAGCTACATGAAGATTTGAACTTCATCAACAACAGTAACGGTTTTCGTCAACAGAATCAAGGATGGAATCAGCCTGCAAATTCTCAAGGTAACAATTCATTCCCTCGCTCTAATTTTCATAATTCTGATGATTTCTCGTTCTTAAAGAATTTAGTTTACTCACAAGGTAGAACTACTGAATTTTTGAATAAGAAATTAATGGCGAATGATAAAACCCTTGAGAAAATAAATGCTAAATTGGAAGATTTCTCATCTGCTCTGAAAAATCAACTTAGCTTTAATAAGATGTTAGAAACCCAATTAGCTCAACTTGCTGCTATCATACCGTCTTTTGAATCTGACAAAATTCCTGCTAAACCTGACATGGAAACTGCTAATATGGTTGAAATAAAATATTTTAACTATTATGAAGATCAAACCATGACTGTTAGAAAGGGTGATCCTGGTAGTCCCATAATTAGATGCTCAATCTTTGGTGAAGTCTTTAAAAATGCCATGTGTGATTTAGGATCGAGTGTGAACATTCTATCTAAAGATTTTTATGAAAACTCATTCTTTCCACCCATGTCATCCACATCTGCCTATGTTGTGCTAGCTGATCAATCCACTTGCTTTGTAGAAGGAATAGTTAATGATTTACCTGTTCATATTAGAGGCTCCTATGTTCCTGCTGATTTCATAATACTAGATATGGGAAATAGGAAAGATGTGCCTCTAATCTTAGGTAGACCCTTCTTGAACACTGTTAATGCTTGCATATATGTGGGAAGTGGTAAAATTCAAATGACATTTGGAGGGAGGAAGGAAATATTCTCCTTCTCCCGTGGTCCTGCATATGCCGCTAACATGCAGGAAGCAGAACCCGTTCGTACCAAGAACAGGGTGGAGCAGAAAGAGAGAACCACCTCCTGAGTTATGTGATTCACATAACAAGCGAGAGGTGCCAAAAGAAGAAGAACCAGATGGAGTACTAAGAGAAGAAGTGCCCAAGGAAGAAGATCCACCCGATAAGGATGAAACTCCATGGACCTAAGGTATGGTTTTATTTTTAATTTTCCCCTTCAATTTTCCCTTTTTTGAATAAATAACATATGTCATGCATGTAACTAAAAAAAATCAGTTATCATTAGTTTTATGCATAGGTATATGTTAACTTAGTTAGAATAATAAAATATCATAATAGGATAGTTTCCCTTTTCACAACATTAGATAGTTTCCCTTTTAATAAAATGAGAACAAGAGCTTCGACTGAGAAGAAGAAGATCGTTCACCAAGCAAGAAGCCAGCTTGGGGGAGACTCCCGCTCCGATAAGGTATGTCTCAAGCCTACACTTTACATTCAGTTCTTAAATTCTATGTCTTTTGAATGTCACATGCTTGCCTAAATAACCACTCCATGAATAAAATTGATAATATCTGCTTAAACAAGTTGAAACCTGAATAAGATTTGAAATATGTCATGCAAATGTTATTGTTATGGTTGGGATAACTGGTCTTATCTAAGTTGTAGCTTTTGTGGGTTGCACATGCTTTAACTGAAATCATGCTTAGTGAGTAAAGTTAGTAAGAAATAGAGTAATTCTTTAAACTTATTAAGGTGAAATTAGGACCTAATCTGGAGGATTTCTTTAAAAAATTATGAAAACCTTGCTAAAAGTTCCTCCTAGATTTTTATCCCATCCCACCACCAGCCAAATATTTGTTAGTCATTAGTCAAAACCACAAAGAGCTTTGTTTGTGTTGAGCTTTGTTAGACCTCATAGATCTTAGTTGAGAAGCTTATCATATCTTTTGAATCAAGATTCACGTACACCCACCATAATTTGCCTACTTTCCACTTTGGAAGTTTGCAACCACCAAATAAATTGCTTATTCTCTACACCGGAGATATGCAATACCCTGCCAAACATCCCATTGCTAGCCTTATGCTTATTCCTACACTGGGAATAAGCATTTCTCCCTCCTCCCCTTTTTCATTTCAAAAATCCTTTCCTATAGATGTCTGGGGAAATCTAGAGCTAAAAAAAAGAGAGAGAAAAAAATGAGAAAAGTAGCTCAAGAAAGGATTATGTCCTGAAAAAAAAAGTGCGCAAAGTAGCTCAAAAGAGGACTATGTCCTAAGAAGATGTGAGGACACACCTTTTGTCTACTCACTTTGTATCAAAAAAAAAGAGAGAGAGAATTATCATTAGCTCTAGACCCCAGAAATTAACTAGGAAGGATTATGAAATACCTCTCTATACACTTCCACATAACCACACATGCACATCTTGATCAATTTTTATGATTTGCTGCTCCTTATGATCTGAGTGTCTAGCTTAGCAATAAACATCAGGCAATTTGCTCATGGTTCTTAGCCTACCTACAACTCCACATATCATTCTTTAGAAATAGGAGAGGCTACATTTTGGCCTAAGTGAGTATTTAAACACCATTGAGTGATTGAGTGAATCTTGGAGGACTTAAGCAAGTTGTTATCTTTTGAAAACCTTGAAAAACCTCCAGATAGAATCCTAGTCAAACCTAAGCAAGATAAAAGTTTCCTATCTACTGCATGTTTGAAGTGAAAAGCTATAAGCCCCACAATGCTATGATTAATGATATATGCTAAGTTATTTCTCACTATACAATATGCACTTGCAGACATCTTAAGTTGCTATCCATCTCATGCTCAATGCTTAAACCGCATTGTTGCTCGAGGACGAGCAACAGGTTAGCTTGGGGGAGCTTGTTGACGGTCCTTAAACACCTGTTTTACCGTCAACATTTGACCCTAAAGTTCACCAAAAAGGCATGAAATGTAGTCAAATAGGTTTCAAACTAACCGAATTCCACATGTCCATAGAATTTTATTTGAATGCAGGATTTGAACCAAATTTGGACATTTGGACCCACCAGGAGCCAAGCCCACTCAGCAGGGCCCAAATGGGCCTAAGAGGGGTGGCGTCCGCCACCCCTAGGTGGCGCCCGCCAGCTCTAAGTGGCGCCCGCCACTTGGGTTGGCCCAAGTTGCAACCCCTGCCACGTCACCGATCCGTGTGACCTCCGCAGGGCCAAATCTTGGCCCTTGGTCACTAGGTCAGCGGCATCGGACGGCTCAGGAGAAAGTGGCGTGGATCAAGGCTGAATGTCGGTTGCTAGGACATGCAACCGACCTCCAAACCGCCTCGGACAACCACCTGGATGCCGTTGAAGCCAAGGCGGTGCATCCAACGGTGAGGGAGGTGGCGGCCGCCACCTAGGGCTGGCGCCCGCCACTAGGGTTAGCCCTAGGTCGGCTGGCTGCCCCCTATAAGAACCCCCCTCACTCCACAAGGCTATAAATACCCCCCTGAGGCACCTCTTCATTGATATCCCTAACACCATTTCATATCCCTCATATCCCACACTTCCAAGAGAAGCAAAGCAAGAGAAGCAAGTGAGAGTTAGGTTAGAAGCTTAGAGAGCTTAGGCAAGTAGATCGGTCCTGGAGCTGGGAAGAGTCTTCCTTCATCTCCAGTTCAGGTTTTGCTCTTGTTACTCAAGCATTTACTATATTCTAGTTCATCATTTCAAATATTACTTTATTCTACTTATCAGTATTGAGTGGTATACTTGATTGATTGCTTGAGTGCCTAGCTATCCTACAGATCAATTCACTTAGCCATAGTAGTTAATCTCTAGTGAGCTTAGTGTTTGATCTTTGCCAATAGGTTGCTTAGTTAGTTTAGTGTTTATCTTATTAAGTCAAGTATTTGCTCTGACGTCCGCAAGGGTGTCTCTATTCAAAGCTAGGGTAGAGATAGTTAGAATATAGTTAAGCGTGGTGCTTAGTTATAGACTTACCTTCAGATACGGCTGGACCCCCGGATAGCTGTGGTAGCAAGCAGGTGGTGACAGCCCTGTGCGCCTTGAATTCCACCACGTAGTTGGCCCAGTTTAACAGTAAGGCTCGTTGTGCTAGCGTTCAACCTAAGTAAGTGGTAAAGGCTAGTACGCCTCGATACTTGACAAGATAGGAATAAAACTTTACTTAACTTAGTTGCTTTATTGTCTTTTGCCTGCCTTGCTTCGTAACTATCTCGCTTCGTAGTTATCTTGCTTTGTAGTTATCTAGGATTAGTTATTAGTAGTTAGTAGTTTAGTCATCTTAGTTACCCTTAGTTATCCTATACCCTCTATCTACTTATCCACCCTACCTTAGCCATCCACTTCATCCTTACCTATCCACCCATATATTCTTTCTAGCCTCTCATCTCCCCTTTTCCCTTTTCTCTTTTCTCTTGTCTTCGACTCTCATCCCCTCCTTGACTCAACTCATACACCACCCTAGCCTTCCCTTGGGATCAAATAAATCAACACCTGGTACTCCCAGGCGAAGTGCTACTACGATAGTTCTGTGCGCTTGCAGAATCTCCTCCTGGTAGATTGCATTCTCTCTAGCTAGCTCCTACTAGTGTCGGGATTGACAACCCCGCTTGGCATTAGTAGAAAGCTGCTTTAGCTCCACTCCTTTAGGTATAGTGACCGATCTTGCTTCAAGCATTTCTGACGCCGTTGCCAGGGATAGACTCCATAGTCTACTCCTAGTAACAACGTTAGCAAGTGCCAACAAGCATTCCTGGGCCATTACCGGGGATAGTTGCCTAGCAATATCTTTAGTGAAGCTAAGAACTACCAACAAGCATTTCTGGCGCCGTTGCTGGGGAAGGCAATCGGTGTATCGGTTGAGTCAGTGTCGAATTTATCTTCGCTTAAGCTCCCGCTTAGCGAATCCCATCTTACTCCATTCTTTCTTTCCTTAGTTCTTCTTATCTTTATCCTTCATCTTCTTCAACTTCTTTCTTTATTATCTCGTTCTATCTTCACGATGGCCAATAAGACCATTCGTGAGTTTTCTGCTCCTTCTGCTGCTAATGTAGCGATAGGACCAGACGTGATCGATGCCAACCTTAATTTTGAGTTAAAACCGGCTCTGATCATGATGGTCCAAGCTAGCCCGTTCTGTGGCAAGGCTCATGAGGATGCCAATGCTCACCTCCAACAATTCTTGGAGATTTGCGGCACTTTCACCATTAAGGGGATAACCCAAGAAGCCATCCGTCTTCGTCTCTTTCCTTTCTCTTTGCTAGGAAAAGCGAAGCAATGGTTCTATACCGATCGCAACGCTGTAGACACATGGGACAAGTGTTCCAATGCTTTTCTCGCCAAATTCTTTCCTATGGGCAAGACGAATGCTCTTCGCAACAAAATCTCCAGCTTTACGCAACAAGCCGAGGAATCTATCCCCGAGGCTTGGGAGAGGTTGCTATGATCCTGCTCCTCATTTCCCTCCTGTAGTGGTGGCATTTGCCCATCGTTCCATCCCTCGGCTTTGGCTTCAGCTGCCGCGAGGGACTCCTCCATTCGGCGAAGCTGCTCTCTTGCTTCATCCGCCTTTTGCCTGATAAGGTGCAGCCGGTTGTGCCTTTCAAGCTGGTTCAGGCGTCTCTTATTTTCCTGTAACTCAGCTTGAAGTCTTTCTAAAGCCTCGAGGCCCAACTCCTCCTCATCTCCTTCCCCATCTCCTCCGGAGGTATGCGGGTGTGGCTGTGATACCGGCCGAGTGTGAGGGCCCGGGACCTCCGTCCTTGGAGCAACTTCTTCTGTTTCCGAGGGTGCTACATTCTCTTCCATAG
Organism: Coix lacryma-jobi var. lacryma-jobi; assembly: GCA_009763385.1. Classification (NCBI taxonomy): domain Eukaryota; kingdom Viridiplantae; phylum Streptophyta; class Magnoliopsida; order Poales; family Poaceae; genus Coix; species Coix lacryma-jobi. The sequence goes on from CM019831.1 coordinate 24,130,047, forward strand.
GCTGGATTATCGTCGTGGCCTCTCTGGTCACGCGAGGGTCTCTCGTAGTAGGCGCTCTTCTGTTTCCTGCCATTTCGAACTCCGCTCCCCACGGACGGCGCCAAACTGTTGGTAACACACTTGCCCAACCTCCGCACACGTGCAGGGGGGTGGCGAAGGTGGCCAATCGTCAGAACCAAGCGGAGATGCAACGGGAACTAAACCAGCGCGAAGGTATAAGGAAGCGAGAACAGTGTTATTGTGGCTCTATTCCCCAAAAAACGTGGCCGTTACACTGTTCACCCCCCGGTATTTATAGGGGATACCAAGGGGTGCCGACCAAATTACAATAGGGTACAAGAAAGATTCATCTGCCCTATACGCACAGAAGGGCAGAATCGTACAAACACAACTGGAGCCGAAACCCTAGCCTGCTTTCCATGCGCCCGCCGCCGCTCGGCTCGTGCTCATCCTCGCGGAAATGCGAGGGCTGACCTTCGTCTTGCGAAGATATCCGTCCAGTCGCGAAGTCCGAGTCCCTTCGCCACCAGTTGGGCCTGGGCCTCGCGGCGAAGGTGTGCGGGGTGCGCGAGGGTTGCTCCCAGCGCTCTTCATGCTCTTTGCCTGTAAGAAAATGTCAAACACTCCGAAGGTTGGGTCAGTATTCGGGGGCTTGAGCGGTGACTTGAGGGACTTAACAAGATAAAAAAGGGCAGACGGCGAAGGTGCGCGGGACGCGCGAGGACCGCTTTGTTGAGCCAGACTGCGTGGTGCCACTGCCGAGGGTCCCTTCCCCAACACCGATTTTACACCCCAATTTTATGTGTTGATCCAGGGTACAATGTACGATGCTGTACGTGCTTACTGGTTGGAGAGCAGAGTATAGATTGAAATGGTTTTCTCTTAAGTATGTTGTTTTAGAGGGGTGGAACGGATGAGATGACAGAGCGGTTATTAGCACCATCAACTTAGGGCCCACATGTCATGCATACGAGAGCTTCTTATCCTTTCTCTTTGTTCTTCTTTGTCCGTTACGGTCAGCCCACCCCCTAATCCCTCCGCCGCCACCCTTTGCATGCACCACACTCTCGGTCTGTCGTCGATGCATGTCGCGCAACCTCACCTTGTTTAGTTCCTTAGAATTTCCAAAAAAAAAAAAAAAATTGTACATTCTCCATCACATCAATATTTAGACGTATGCATGGAATATTAAATATAAATAAAAAAACTAATTGCATTTTTAGTACGTACATATCGAGACGAATCTTTTGAGCTTAATTAGTTCGTGTTTGAATAAAGTTTGTTAAATAACCACGAAAGTGTTAGAAGAATTTTTCTAAAAACTTCTTAGAACTAAACACACAGACGCAAGCTCTCACTACTGTACCGCCGGCAGGACACGCCTGTTGCAGCCCCGCGCGATGATCCCGCACTGTTTTCCACATGTGTGAGCTCGCGTGCTCCCCGCCACATGGCCCGACCTCTGGCATGATTCCACCCGTCTCTCCCACCGTGTTTTGTCTGGGGTGCACCCGTCGGCTCTATACTCTGAAATACTCTGCCCTTGCGTAATATACAAACTACTCCGTAGGGTGGAATGGCTCAATCCTAGTACTTCATTCTATGTGAACTAAAAACGTTCTTGATTGGGGAGAAGCATACAGTATATTTCTTTCATACTCCGCGTGTCATTGAATCCATGCCAAATCTTCCTAACTACTCCCTCTGTCCTTTTTTAACCGTTGTTCGGAAAGCGTGTTTGTGAGGATAACACAGATCTAAAGACAGTTATTTAGGGACGGAAGGAGCACCGGAGGTGTGCGGACTCCAGCCTCGCATCTGACACCCTGGTCCCACTCCACTGCCTAGTACTACTCCGAGTCAGCAACAGCAGGGTCCAGCACCACCAAAACCAGTGAAGTGCAGTGCAGCAGCGAGTGGTGACAACAAGGGTGGCTGGCGCGGCCCCGGGCGCCGCAGAGTTTTCTTTTCCCTGATGATCTGGCGAATCACGTACGTACTAGTACATTACTCCCTCCGTTCATAAATAATTGTCTCTAGAAAACCATATTTCCTCACAGACACGCTTTTCGGACGACAGTTAAATAGGGACGGAGAGAGTACTCGTACCGTACAGGTGTGCCATGCATGCAACAACAATAATGGTTGGATTTGGCACTGCACCAACGTTACTGTACGCAGGCAGCGCGGCCGGCCGGCCGCCCCTCGTACGACGCCCCGGCCCTTTGACCAAATCTTTGACCCTCTGAGGGCTCTGGGCCTCTCTGAGGAAAATGGGCAAAGCTTTTCCTGCTGGCGCCATGGATTTTCCCACGCGGCGCTGGCGAAAGCTGCAGCAGCTGGTGCTGGCCTGGTCGAATCGATCTCGATCGCGTCGTACCCCCGTGGGCGTGGCCGGTGGATCACGTCCGTCCGTGATCCTACGGACGCATGCATGCGCGTGCGCGTGGCCGGCTTTCGTCTGGCAGCAGACTCCAGTCCGTAGTAGTGGTGATTGGACTTGCCGAGCCAGGGAACCCCCTAGCTAGAGAACCTAGGAAGCCAGCCTACTTACTACTCGCAGCAGCAGCGATTCGATCGTCCTGGGTCTTTTTTGTCATGGCCTGAAGAAAGTTGTCATGCTTTTTTTTCTCCATTTCTCCCTTTTGATGATGATGAACGAGGACTGGTTTGGTTGGTTGGTGGCCCGAAGCAAGAAAGGTAGAGTACTGTTACGATACGATACGATACGGAAACGGTACGCGCGTTGAGGCCGGCCGTTGCCGCGCTCTGGTCTCGCCATGCCGGCCAGTGCCAACTGCAGAGAAAGAGAACACGGGCCCTGTTTGATGCCAGGGCTAGAGCTAGATTAAGTTATTTGGAGCTCAACTAGCCCTAAAGTATCCAAACATAAGAGCTAGTTTGAGCTAGTTGCATCTAACTCATCCAAAAAACTATTCCCACCAAGAGGTGATTATTTGAGCTAGTTCTAGGCGCTGTTTGGATCCAAGGACTAGAACTAGTTTGAGCTATTTGAAGCTCAACTAGCCCTAAAATATCCAAACAAGAGGGTTAGTTTGAGCTATTTGCATCTAGCCCACCCTAAAAAACTATCCCCACCAAGAGGTGATTATTTGAGCTATTTCTGGTTGGGACCACTGGAAAAGTGATTTCTCTCTCTACCACTACCCCACCAAATGATTGGAAAAGTATATTTATTGTCAATCTAAGGGTGTGTTTAGTCTCTCTACCACTGCCCCACCAAATGATTGGAAAAGTATATTTATTGTCAATCTAAGGGTGCGTTTAGTTGGAAGAATTTTGGGTGTAAGGTTCCTGTGGCACTTTCGTTGTTATTTGACAAACTTTGTCCAAATATGGACCACCTAGACTCAAAAGATTCGTCTCGACATTTACAAATAAACTGTGCAATTAGTTATTTTTTTAACTACATTTAATACTCCATGCATGCGTCTAAAGATTCGATGTGATGTAGAATCTTGTAAATATTTGGGATCTAAACATGCTCTAACTCTTCTATCCAAACAACCATTTGGCTAAAGTTAGTTTAGGGCTAATTATAAGCTACAAAATAACTCTAACCTCTAGCATAGCTAGAGGATCCAAACACGGCCCTAGTTGGGACCACTACAAAAGTAATTTCTCTCTCTACCTACTCCCTCCGTGCCTAAATAAGTGTCGTTCTCACTTCCCGAGAAAAAGCTACCGGCAATTATATATTAAAATATATTAATATTTATGATAAGTAATTAGTATCATCGGAAAGATCTTTACATCTAGTTTTTTAACAAAATTATTTGGAGATATAAATATTGTACATATTTTCTACAAATTGAGTTAAACACGTGGCACGCACACCAACGGCGACACTTATTTAGGCACGGAGCGAGTACATCCTACCAAATGATTGAAAAAATACATTTATTGTCAATCTAACTATTTCATACAAACACCACAAGAGCTAGAGTTAATTCAGAGTTAGTTTAGAGTTAGAAAATAGCTCTGGCTCTAGCTGAACTAGAGGAATCCAAACAGGGCCACGGACGTGCGGCGGCCCGGTGCGGGTGGGCGTCGCGTCATCGAGCGAGGCGACGCAGCGCTGACGCGACGGGCGACTGAGAGGTGCTGAGACGGGGCTGGGCGCCCGGATCGGATCGGTCTCGTCATCGTGCATCCATCTCCCGTCACCACTCCCCCCCGCGGGTCCGCACCGCAGATTCCTATTCCTGCGCCGAACCGGTCAATCAGTCCTCACGTGCCACTGCAGAGTGGGCCGGGCGGTGCCGGTGGGAACCTACACCTCCTCCTCGTTCGTTCCCTCCCAGTGCCCCAGGCGGCCACATCCACTGTGCGCGAGCTGAGCTGAGCACGCGTGTCCGGCAGCCATATGGCCGGTTCCAAGTTTCTAACACGGCCACTCTCTTCAGTTCATTCTTGTTAGACTTACTCCATCCGTCCCTAAATAACTGTCTCTAGAAATCTGTGTTTCCTCACAGACACACTTTCCGGACAACCGATAAAAAAAAGACAGAGGGAGTATAATCTACTCACACGGTTCCAAGTAGCTAATAAACTAAAACAATTAATTTTTTAAGAGAAAAATACTGTTTTACAACTGTTTTATACGGCTTAAAGCCGACTTATATATTGCACAGTGCCGCCACCACCGCGTCATATTGTACGTGCAGGTCACCGCTGGAGCACTATATATATCGTGCCAAAAAGATCTGATCGACGACAGCGGTACCGGCGAATGAAACCATCATGCTAATAATAAGATCGGTCGATCGAGCTGGAGCACACATACCCCTATCACACACCACCAATCGATCTAGCTACATACATTATCTCTCTCTCATGAACCACCGCTCGTCACATCGGATCAATCGACCACACCGGCCATGTGCAATTAACGAACGAGCCTTACTAATTTAGTGGACAACCGTGCTTTCGATCTCAATGATATACTATCATCACACACAGCGCCGTAATTAAACAACTGTCCTTCGCATGCACAGCATATCTATATACTCCATCTGTCCACGAAAGAATATAATTCTCACATCCCGAGGAATCAAACATCGTAAACTTTGACTAAAATTATACGATAAAATACTAACTTGTATAAGACAAAATAAACACCATTAGATTAGTTATAGAATCTATTTTTATAATAAATTTATTTTAAGATATAAATGCTAATACTAAATATATTTATTATAAATTTGGTTAAAGTTAAAATAGTTTGACCAATGCGATTCTCATAGTTGTATTCTTTTATGGACAGAGAGAGTATAACCGTCTTAACACACCAACTCACTACGATACGTTAAGGGCCTGTTTGGGACTGCTCTGCTCTAGTTTTTTCAGCTCTGCTTCACTAACTCCATCATGGAGCAGCTCTACTACAGAGTTTCAGAAGCAACTAGACCTGTTTGGCACACAGCCCAGCTCCAGCTCTAGGAACGTGAGGTTTCTCTGAGAAAGGTCTAATATGCCCCTGAACGATGGTTCGTGTATGTTTTGAAGTATGCCGAGCATGTATAATTGATTCTTTTTTTACCAATTCAATTATGATGTAAATATTATAATCACATTTAATTTATTTAAGAAAACAAATATTTTGGTAAAATAATTCCATACGTTTGTCCCCTAAAATTTCAAAGTGCTTGATAGATAATTAACAAAGTCCATAATTTGGATACAAATAATTGTTCATAAATGAAACTACTAATAAATAAATAACAAAATCCATCATTCGACATGGAAACAATTGTCCATAGATAACTAGAAAATAATAGCCAATACATAATTCTAGTTCCAAGCTAGAGAAAGAGCAGTAGCCAACTCATCACGAAATCTATCCATAGTAGGAGCATTCGGTGCATCAGTAGATCCATTTGACTTAGCCACATATTTTTGATACCTTTCTGGAATCGTTGGAACAAAATTTAGATCACGGTCGAACCGAGCGAAGTCCAAGTCTTCACTGCCATGCTCACGAATGAAGTTGTGAAGGACCATAGTAGCCACAACTATCATTTTTTGTTTGAACATCGGGTAGGACGGCATTTTATATAGAATTTGCCATTTCATTTTTAGTACTCCAAATGATCGCTCAATAACATTGCGGATGGATGAGTGAACACGATTGAACCTTTCTTTAGGAGTCTTTGGTTCCATTCCTCTATGCCACTCCGGCATATGATACCTCTCACCTTTGTAAGGACAAAGGTATCCGAGACGATTAGGATATCCCGCATCAACAACATAATATTTGCCTATAATTATTAGAAAAAATATCAGATCACATTTGTAAGCATTTGATCAAACAATAAAGTGCATGGTCATATTTTTAATACCTTTTGGAGGGTGTGGAAAAAAACTTTCATCCACTCTTATTGCATTGTACAGGACACTAGTATCATGCATAGAGCCCGGCTGTCCCGTGGACACATAAGTGAACCTCATATCAAAGTCACAAATTGCTAGAACATTTTGAGTAGGTATACCAGATTTTCCAATATACCTTACTTGATCATCAGGTGGCAACGAAACTCGAATATGAGTACCATCTAGAGCACCGATGCAATCTTTGAAATGTGGATATGCTCTACGGTCATCTCTTATCCTCCTATGGGCAGTTGGGAAGTTGGGGTTCTTTGGTCTAATAAAATCTTTAGACATCTCCATGAAAGCATTCAGTACTTCATCAAATTTCCTATGAATAGTTTCACCCGAGTGCTTGAACCGGTTTTGTGCCTTTCTATTAGATTCATTTCCAGCTAACACAAATAAGAACACTGCCAACATCTCCTGAGTGTTCATATGTAGGGATGGTTTCAGACCATACCATTCAACCAATAAATCATGAAGGTCATAGAACATCTGTGTGCTCATCCGAAGCTGTGAATGACACTCTCCCAGTGTGTTCAATGTCTCTAGCAACCAGCCCATACCGCTAAGGTTTGATGTCCTAGGTGTATTTTTGTTAAAATATAATTCAACATAAGCTGCAGCCAGTTTAGCACCACCCAATACAAGATTCCAGAATGCCATGCTCTCATTGTCAGAGTCGCTACTAGTTTCAACGTCACTCTGTACAGAGATAAAAAAATGGCCATGCAGGATGCCAATTAGAGAAATATCAGCAATACAGAGAAAAAAATGATCATGCAGGAAGCCAATTAGAGACTGAACAACAATACAGAGAAAAAAAGGACATACATGCAGGATGTCAGATAGCAATAAATAGATAAATAATGGTCCAAATAAGAATACAGGTTCACAAATAGTAGCTTACAGACTCCCAAATTATTTTTGAAAATAGCATAAAGGGTCACAAATAATAGCATACATGTTGAAAAAAGCTAGCTTCCATATTTGTCATTGTGCCTCTTCCTAAGCCAATTGAGCCTAATTTCTCTAGTAGGAATGGTCATAAACATTTCTCTATAGTCCTTCTTCACAAACAGTTGGGTGGCAATGTCATGCTCATCTGAACCATACGCCGCACCACAGTCCTTCACATGCTCCATGATTTCCCTAATGGTGATCCCTTCTTGCTTCTTTGCTGTAAAGGAACTTGAACAATCAGATATCTTTGAAATTGCTTCAACCATTAGAAGTGTTGTGCTTGACTTTGCCTTTTTCCTATCAACAGCAGCAACACGAGGTTTTTTATTTGGAACCGCACTTGGAGTGACTTCCTGCACCTCCTCATCCCCCTCATTGTTGGCATCAAATGGGTCACCTTGGGCATTATTCTCTCCATCAGCATATTCAGTGTCTATATCAAAAGGTTGCTCTTGACTAGTAGGGATAATAGGATTGTCACTCAAAGGGTTCCAATGATCTGCTTCCTCATTTGTAATATTTCTAAACATTTCCCTAAGCAAATCCTCATTTTGGAGAGGTTTTTTCCTAAACTTGCCACACTGTAACACCTCTGGTGTTTAATATATAATTAACGTGACATGTCATCATCATTAGTCATAATCATTCTTGTCATGCATTAATGTTTGTCTAGTGGTTGCTTGCCTTTACCTTTTCCTAAAAGGTATTTTGTCGTGTAGTGATCTCTTTTCAAAAACCCTAAATGCCCAAATCTTCCTATAAGGGCAAAATGGTAATTTCAACTCTGTGCCTAGTCTTGTGTATTTCTTGTTCAGTTTAGTGTCTTGAAGCTTTGTTGTGTTGTTCAAAACCCAAAATAGAAAACAGATTTCAAATCCCTTTGAAAAACCCTAAATTCCAAACCCTGGTTTTTACCCCTCTTTTAATAAGTTAAAAACTATTCAAAATTTGGACTTGATCCAAAAAGCAAAGTTGTAGATCTTGTCAAGAGGAACAACTTTGGTATTTACAGATTTTCGAGTTCCAATATAAAACCAAAAGTAATTTTGAATTTATTCACATCCCAAAAGTGTTCCCTTTTCTGTTTTCGAATATAATTCAAAAACTATTTGGAATTTGAAAATGTTCTTATTGACAAAGTTGTAGATCTCCTTTTTCTGCACAACTTTGGTATACTGAGTTTTTCCCGTGCAGTTCAAGTTTTGGGAGTAATTTGCAAAATACAGAAAGTCAAACCCTACACCCTAGCCCTGTTCATCTTCTATCTAGGGCCAGGGGGCCCGGCCATGGCCGCTCGCCGGAGCTGCGTGCGCCACGCGCCTGGCAGCCGCACGCCCGCCCCCGACTTGTTGCCTGTGACCGCGCCATCATTCTGCCCCCGCACGCGCAAGTGCTGACCTCCGCCCCCGTCCCCCACTGTTCCCCGACGTCGCCGCCGCGTGGCCGTCGCCGGCAAGCACGACGCCCGGGTCCCAAACTGATTTCCGTCCCTTCTTCATCATGAGATCGATAGCACGCGCCCCGGGCATTCTTATCCACCCCTGCGCGCTCCCTAACGGCCCATGGCCGCGGCTATAAAAGGCCCGCCGGCCGGCCGGAGCTCCGCACTCACCCCACCACCGTGGCCAGCACACTCCAGAGTCTCCGCCGATCAACCAACTAGCCCAGCAGCTCCGCCTTGAGCCCGTGCAGCTTCCCAGCTCCTCAATTCCATCGCTACCGCCTCCCACCTCCGAGTGCGAGCCCTTCTTCCTCAGCGCCGGTGAGAAGCCGACCGACTCGGGTCGACGGAATTCGTCGCCGTCGCTCCACCTCTCCTCCCTCTGACCTCTGATATTCCTTCCTTGTCTTCTTGCGCTCCTAACCGGCTACTGGTGGCCGTTCCTGGTGTACAGGGTCGCCGGATCGCCGGAGTGCCGCCGCGGTCGTCTCCTTCCTCGAGCCGCACCCTCGACCGTATCGAACCCCAAGCCTCGGGCGAATCGCACTACCCTCGAGCACACCCTCGAACCCCGCCCCTCGAAGCAGCCGAGACTAGCCTCAGCCTCGGGCGAATCGCAACTACCACCGAGCCTCAAGCCTCGAGTGAGCCGAGGCCACCCTCGAGAGGCTAGCCGCAAGAGAACCCGCCGAGGCCTCGCCGTCGAGCCCTCTTTTCCATCCGCCTCGTCGAGCCTTGCCTCTGACTCTCGGTGAGCCCAGCCTCTGTTTTCTCAGCCGAGCCTCGAGCCTCGACGTCGAGCCTGCTCCGACTCGAGCTCAGTGCTCTTTTCCTTTTCAAAAATATGAATAGTCTTGTTATTTCATCTTTTTGTATGATTTTCTGTATTGCTCTAAAAATTCTGAAAATTTTACAGTTGAGTCTTTATACTATGTAGTATTTTATAAAAATATGAAACTTGACTTTTCTGCAAGAAATTGAAAATGTAAAATCCCTCTTTTAATTAATAAATGGATGGTTCTGGATTTTTAGAAAATAATTTATAACTCCAAAAATCATGAGATAAATTTTTGTGAGCTTCCTATGCCATGTTTAGTCTCTGGTGAAATTTTGAAGTCTTTTGGAACAAGCTGATTTTTGAGCATTTATCTTTAATTGTTAAATAGTGTCGTTTGTTAATTGATGTCTGATTTTATTTGAGCACCTTAATGACCTCCAAAAATTATGAAATTTGTTTTGCCATCTATCTACACCATAATGAACTTATGTGATTAATTTGGTAATTTTTGGAGCAACTATATAAAATGATTTTTTTAAAATAATTAAGAAAAACAGAAAAGGTGATTAAGGTTCATGTTGTATGCCCTGTGTTGCATTGTTCATGCTAGCATACTCATGAGCATGCATCATTGCATTCGTATAGTCACCGAAGAAGGCGTCAAGATCGAGGCAGCCGCTGACGAACCTGTCCCTGAGGCTACCCCGAGCTCCGACAACTGCCCTGCCGCCCTCGAGCCTGCCCTCTTTGCTCTTCAAGGCAAGCCCTGGTGCATTTAACCCCTTTCCTTGGATTTATAAAATGTTTTCCTTAAATGCTTTTGAGTTAAATTATTGCATTAGGTTTATAGGAGTTGTGTGCTATCCTAATTGATGCACTATCCACCTTGACCACTGATACACCCGATACCTGCTTTTCAAAAGTATTTAAAAAATGCTTAGCAATGCTTATTGAATTAGACTTTGCAATAAAATGCCATTTTCAAAAGTGTGATCACTGAAAGAATCTTTATGGGAATTTGGCTTTACTTCCCGTTCAATGACTGCTTGCCTAGCTAGCATGTGGTCATTGTCGAGAAGAGGTTGTTCGCGCGTACGGTGCCGTCATGTTGTAGTCCGGGACTCAACAGTTGACACCGACCGGGACAGGGTTGAAAAACCGACAGGACCTGTACTCTTGGGTTAGAGTCCCGAGGTGCTTGTTGCTGACGGAAAAACTTTAGGGACCATCCGTATGGGGCCTGCTGGTCAAGACTTGTAACTATTCACATACTTCGGAAAGCTCTGGCTCTGAGGAATCCTTTATTGGACCGACAACCGCGCACTGGGAGTGGAGAGATGGCGGAAGTAGCATGTACCCACGTGGTCGTCGTACCTGGATAGGAGTGGTGTACTGTACTTCCGGGTGGCGTAGGACCGGGCCCAATCTTGGAGGAATCGTGGTAGACGAGTTGGCATATGCAAGCTTGGGTGCTACATATGCAGTGTGGATAGGGATCCTCAGCTGAGTATTATTTATCCGGATTAACGTTGCTCCTCGGTTATGGAGACTTGGTCCACTGACCGTCAACGGAGAGTGGTTCTCAACTAGGAATGTTTTGGAATGTAAAATGAATCATGAACGATGAAGAATTGAGGAATACTGAATCTTTCCAAAATAATATAAGGTTTACAAAAATGCTTTTCTGCAAAATACTTGATCTTGCTTAAACCTTACCTTGACTACCCTAAGCCTCTCATTCCTGAGTCTTCTCCCTTTTTCTTAGTCGGGTAAGTCTTGTTGAGTACCCCAGTACTCAGGGTTTGTTACCCATGCTGCAGGTGTGACAGAGACCCCGATGTGTCTTGCACCCTGCTGCGTGACCATCGTCCAGGAAGAGGCCAATGAGGCCGAAGAATAGTTGTACACCCTCGGGCTGGGTGATTATAAGTATCTTTGCTATTCTCCACTATGTTGCCTATGTCTATCTCTATTATCAGAACTTGGTTTGTAATAACTGCACCTTAATTTCTATTTGGAACCCTGTTTTGTAAAACTATTGTTATTTAAGTCTTCCACTCTTTATTCCGATGTTATTTGTAAAAGTATGCAATGTTGTAACCGAATTGTGAGATGATCCTGCGGACATTGGGCACTGATGTAGCCCGGTGGCGAACAGGTCTTAATCACATGGAACATGGGTTCGGCTGTAAGAGGTTGACAGGGACACGTGGGCCATGGGATTAGGGTCGTTCCGTCACAGAGTGGTATCGGAGCATCTCACTTTAACGTTGCAGTGTTCGTTTTTGCGAAAACTTCAAAAGATCTTTTGAGTCCAAACAAACTAAACTTGACTATTTTGAGTCCAAATTGCTTCTCTCATCTTGTCTCTCATATGGCAACACTAGCTAGTGGAATAACATGTTTTAAGCCCTATGTACCTTATTTATTTATTGCATTGCATTGTTCCGTAGGAACGATTCATGCATCATGTCATAATCACTTAAGTTAACTTCCTCTCTAAGTTCGTTGGGGTAGTATGCCCTTACCTGTTCTTGCTAGCCTTTCTCATCCATCTTATCCTATCCAGACATGGCCCGTATCAAGCTGACTGCCCGCAAGTCGACTGGACCCAATGGCATGCCGCGCCATCAGCTGGCACCACGCGTTGGAGAAGAGACTGCCGAATCTTCCAATGGTCGTCGCTTTCCCGCCGCACCCGTAAGAACCTGAAGGAGGAGATCAAGGATCTGAAGGCTGAGCTGAAGAACTTGGAGCATGACTTCTACCACTCACGCCTGGAGTTTTATGAGGCACGAGCTTCCCTGGAGCAGGCCAACCGGAACACGGTTCGCGCTATCGAGCAGCGCAATGATGCTTGGATCCGCGAGGACGTCACCAGAGCCGAGCTCCACGGACTGCAGCAGTACACGGCTCAGATTGAACAGTTCAATGATATGCTTCATGAGGAAGTGCATCAGCTGTATGATCAACTCCACCCCTTGGTACCCCCGGTTATGGAAGACCCTGAGGACGGAGTAGTGGAAGAACCCGATGTGGAACAAGAGCCAGACGTGGACGAAGAAATTGAACCTGCTGAGGACGTCCACGCTGAAGACGAGGACGAGGAGGAAGAGCCTGAGCTCATCCTCGAAGAAGACGACGACGAAGAAATGATCATCATCGATGAGGACTAGACCCGTCTTTAGGAGATGGAGATCCCGTGTGTCTGTACCACCTGCTTACCTAAAACCTTAGTCTAGGTTTGGGAGCGTTAGTCTGTCTTTTGTTAAGTCAGTCTGTATCTTTCTTTTCGTACCTTTTTCCCCTTATCAGTCCGTTGTTATCTGTCAGTCATCTTTATCAATCTATCAACCTTTGTATCAGTGAAGCTTATCAGTCAGTTGTTTCAGAACCCTATCTATGAATGCTAAAGTTCCAAGTTGCTTAACAGATGCCTGTGAACACTCGCACTGGAGCTGGAGGTTCTGATGATGCCAACCTTCCAAACCCTCCACCTGTTCCTGCTACGCTAGCAGATGCCATTGCAGCCTTGGCAGCCGCTGCTAACCTAATGGCTCAAAATCAGGGGCAGCAGAACAATGGTCACCGTGGTCGCCATAACATCAACAACGAGACCACATATGTGGATTTCACCGAGACCCGTCCACCAGTTTTCACCAAAGCAGATGAACCCCTGGAAGCTGATGATTGGCTCCGCACTATGGAGCAAAAGTTCAGTCTTCTCCGCTGTACCGACATCCAGAAGCCCCGGTTCGCTTCCCAGCAGCTTCATGGTCCAGCAAGCGCTTGGTATGCCAACCTGTTGGCTGCCCAGCCAGAAGGTCATCAGTTGACCTGGGAAGAGTTCCGCACCGCTTTCCGTGCACATCACATCCCTTCGGGATTAATGAAGATGAAGCTTGATCAGTTTCTGGCACTGCAATAGAAGGACTCCACAGTGATGCAGTATGTGGGTCAGTTCAACCATCTTAGCCAGTATGCCTCAGAGTATGTCAACACAGATGAAAAGAAGAGGGATTGTTTCCTTAGAGGTCTGCATCCTAAGATCCGCAGAAGTCTGTCCAATAACCTGACCGGTTCGTATCATGATGCCATTGATCGTGCTGTTGCATATGAAGAAAGCAACCGTCAGTATCAAGAGGAAAAGAAGAAGAAGAAAGCAGGATCCAGCAACTTCTCTAGCAATCACAAGCGCCAGAGGATCATATACCACCCCAGTCACCACCAAAATCGCCTACCTTACCCCAACCAGCAAGTGGTCGTCCGTACCGCGGCCACCACCCATAATGCCAACCAGCAGAGTGCTACACAGCCGAACGCCCCAGGTGTTCGTATCACCGCTCCACAAACAGCCTACAACCATCCCTGCTACAACTGCGGCCAGCTTGGTCACTGGTCTCGTGAGTGCCCAAAGCCCAAGAGGTATGCCCAGAATACTCAGAAGAATCCTGGAGGATCTCAGCAGCAGCAGCAGCACCGTGCCCAGCAGCAGCATGGTCAGAAAGGCAAAGTTGTCAAGAAGCACGGGCAAGTCTACTACACCACTGTCGGCGACATCCCAGAAGGAGAGCCCGTCATGATCGGTAGGTTTCCTGTTGCCAATCATCCTGCAGTTGTGTTGTTTGATTCTGGTGCATCGCATTCCTTCATCAGTCGTACTTTTGTCATCAAGCATGAGATATCAATTGAGGATTTAAAAGAAACTTTCTGCATATTTTCGCCTGGAGGGCGTATAAGTACTAAGGAAGTGGTTCGCCGTATACCAGTAATGTTGGGGGAACATGTATTTCCTACCACCATGATAGTGCTACGTGATCAGGAGATAGATGTCATTTTAGGCATGAATTGGATGTGCCAGTATAAAGCCATGATCGACATCCTAAATAGAGTTGTGAGAGTGGACATTCCTAACAGCACCTCCAAACTCCTTCTCCAACTTCCAATACCTCGAAAACCAGCAACCACTCAAATAAATACCGCCTATGTTCTGGAAACCAGAGACATCACCGTGGTCTGTGAATTCCCTGATGTTTTTTCGGAGGATTTGCCTGGTCTGCCTCCTGACCGTGATGTTGAGTTTGCCATAGAGCTAAAGCCTGAGACTGCTCCTATATCCCGCAGGGCTTATCGAATGCCTCCCAGAGAGTTGGCAGAGCTAAAAATCCAATTACAAGATTTGTTGGACAAGGGTTTCATTCGCCCAAGCTCGTCTCCTTGGGGCTGTCCTGCAATCTTTGTAAAGAAGAAAGACAAGACTCTCAGAATGTGTATTGATTATCGCTCACTCAATGAGGTCACCATCAAAAATAAATATCTCTTGCCTCGTATTGATCTTCTCTTTGACCAGTTAGCTGGAGCCAAAGTATTCTCCAAGATCGATCTCAGATCTGGCTACCACCAAATAAAGATTCGTCCTGAAGATATTCCTAAAACAGCTTTCACCACCAGATACGGCCTATATGAGTACTTGGTCATGTCCTTCGGTTTGACCAATGCCCCTGCTCATTTCATGTACCTCATGAACTCTGTGTTCATGCCAGAGCTTGATAAATTCGTGGTCATGTTCATTGACGACATCCTTGTCTACTCAAAAACCCCTGAAGATCATGCCGAACATCTTCGTATCGTTCTATCCCGTCTCAGAGAACATCAGTTGTATGCCAAGTTCAGTAAATGTGAATTCTGGTTAGATCAGATACAGTTTCTTGGTCATGTCCTATCCGCTGAAGGTGTGTCAGTTGACCCTGGTAAAGTGGCAGACATTCTGGATTGGAAGCCACCTACCACTGTTCACCAAGTCCGCAGCTTTATGGGAATGGCAGGATATTATCGTCGATTCATCCCAGATTTCTCAAGAATCGCCAAGCCTATCACTGAGTTAGTAAAGAATTCTGTGAAGTTTGTCTGGTCACCAGCTTGTGAGCAAGCCTTTCAAACGTTGAAGAAACTGTTGACTACATCACCAGTGCTAGCCCAGCCGAACATCGAGAAGCCCTTTGATGTCTACTGTGATGCATCTGGTACTGGTTTGGGCTGTGTTTTGATGCAAGAAGGTCGAGTGATCGCATATGCCTCCCGACAGCTTAAGCGACATGAAGAAAATTATCCAACCCATGATCTTGAGTTAGCAGCAGTGGTGCATGCCTTAAAGATCTGGCGTCATTATCTGTTGGGCAGTACCTGTAATGTGTACACTGATCACAAAAGCCTGAAGTATATCTTCACTCAAGAAGAGCTGAATATGAGACAGAGAAGATGGCTTGAGTTAATTAAGGACTATGATCTTGAAGTGCATTACCATCCGGGTAAGGCGAATGTGGTCGCCGATGCACTCAGTCGCAAGTCATATTGCAACTGTCTGATGATAAAACTCTATGATTCTTCTTTGTGTTATGAGCTGGAAAAGTTAAATATTGAAATGATTCCACAAGGAACTCTGAATAATATCAGAATAGAAACCCCTATCAAAGAGCAGATCATCGCTGCACAGAAAGATAACCCTGGAATCAAGCACATCATCGAAAAGGTCCAATTCGGAAAGGCTGATTGTTTCAGGATTGATGATACAGGAGTAGTAAGGTTTAAGAATCGGTTAGTAGTTCCTAAAGTGCCTGAGTTAAGAAAGTTAATCCTTGATGAAGCACATTTGACTAGATTCTCCATCCACCCCGGTAGCAACAAGATGTACCAGGACTTGAAGCAAAGGTTCTGGTGGACAAAGATGAAGATTGAGATCGCCCGGTATGTCGCTCAGTGTGATACTTGCCAGAAAGTCAAAGCCGTGCACATGAGGCCCGGAGGAGAATTGCAACCTTTACCTGTACCTGCTTGGAAATGGGACGATATCAGTATGGATTTTATCAATGGGCTACCAAAGACACCAAAAGGTTTTGATTCCATCTGGGTGATCGTGGATCGCCTCACTAAGCAAGCTCATTTCCTGCCAGTCAAAACCAGCTACACCGTCCCCACATATGCCACTTTGTACAAGAACCACATAGTGAAACTCCATGGCATACCCAAGACCATTGTCTCTGATCGTGGTACCCAGTTTGTCGCAAAATTTTGGAAAGCGTTTCATACCTCACTTGGAACCAAGCTCTTGCATAGTACAGCATATCATCCACAAACAGATGGACAAACTGAGCGAGTCAACCAAGTGTTAGAGGATATGTTGAGAGCATGTGTGCTCACCTTCGCAGATACTTGGGATAACTGTTTGCCCTTGGCAGAATTCTCATATAATAACAGTTACCAAGAGAGCATCAAAATGGCACCCTTTGAAGCACTGTACGGTCGCCGTTGTCGTACACCTCTCAGTTGGTCTGAACCTGGAGAAAGAGAATTCTTTGGAGTTGACCTAGTGAAAGATATGGAAGAAAAAGTCAAGCAAATACAAGAGAATATGAAAATTGCGCAATCTCGACAGAAGAGCTATGCCGACAAAAGACGTCGACCTCTGAAGTTTCAAATCGGAGATTTTGTGTACCTGAAAGTCTCACCCACCAAAGGAGTCACTCGTTTTGGAGTTAAAGGGAAGTTAGCACCTCGCTATATTGGTCCCTTTGAGATTCTAGAATGTTATGGCAAGGTAGCTTACAAGCTAAGGTTGCCCGATCATCTTTCAGCAGTTCATAATGTGTTTCACGTCTCCCAACTCAAGAAGTGTCTCCGAGTGCCCGAACATGTGGTAGATGTTGAAGGTGTTGAGTTAGAACCCGATCTGTCATATTCTGAATATCCAGTTCGTGTGTTGGATTACAAGGACCGTGTTACCCGGAGGACTACCACAAGATGGTACAAGGTCCAGTGGAACCAACACTCTGAAGAAGAAGCCACTTGGGAATCCGAAGACTTCTTGGCAAAGAACTATCCCGACTTTCTCGATACTCTGTAGATGTAAGGTTTTACCCTTGTTCTTCTTAAGACGCAGAATCTCGGGGCGAGATTTCTTTTAGGGGGGAAGGCTGTAACACCTCTGGTGTTTAATATGTAATTAACCTGACATGTCATCATCATTAGTCATAATCATTCTTGTCATGCATTAATATTTGTCTAGTGGTTGCTTGCCTTTACCTTTTCCTAAAAGGTATTTTGTCGTGTAGTGATCTCTTTTCAAAAACCCTAAATGCCCAAATCTTCCTATAAGGGCAAAATGGTAATTTCAACTCTGTGCCTAGTCTTGTGTATTTCTTGTTCAGTTTAGTGTCTTGAAGCTTTGTTGTGTTGTTCAAAACTCAAAATCAAAAACAGATTTCAAATCCCTTTGAAAAACCCTAAATTCCAAACCCTGGTTTTTACCCCTCTTTTAATAAGTTAAAAACTATTCAAAATTTGGACTTGGTCCAAAAAGCAAAGTTGTAGATCTTGTCAAGAGGAACAACTTTGGTATTTACAAATTTTCGAGTTCCAATATAAAACCAAAAGTAATTTTGAATTTATTCAAATCCCAAAAGTGTTTCCTTTTCTGTTTTAAAAGTATATTTCAAAAACTATTTGGAATTTGAAAATGTTCTTATTTACAGTTGTAGATCTCCTTTTCTGCACAACTTTGGGTATTCTGAGTTTTTTCCCGTGCAGTTCAAGTTTTGGAGTAATTTTGTAAAATACAGAAAGTCAAACCCTACACCCTAGCCCTGTTCATCTTCTACCTAGGGCCAGGGGGCCCGGCCATGGCCGCTCGCCGGAGCTGCGTGCGCCACGCGCCTGGCACCGCACGCCTGCCCCCGACTTGTCGCCTGTGACGCGCCATCATTCTGCCCCCGCACGCGCAAGTGCTGACCTCCGCCCCCGTCCCCCACTGTTCCCCGACGTCGCCGCCGCGTGGCCGTCGCCGGCAAGCACGACGCCCAGGTCCCAAACTGATTTCCGTCCCTTCTTCATCATGAGATCGATAGCACCGCCACGGGCATTCTTATCCACCCCCGCGCGCTCCCTAACGGCCCCTGGCCGCGGCTATAAAAGGCCCACCGGCCGCCGGAGCTCCGCACTCACCCCACCCCCGTGGCCAGCCACACTCCAGAGTCTCCGCCGATCAACCAACTAGCCAGCAGCTCCGCTTGAGCCCGTGCAGCTTCCCAGCTCCTCAATTCCATTCTCCATCGCCGCGCCTCCCACCTCCGAGTGCGAGCCCTTCTTCTCAACGCCGGTGAGAAGCCGACCGACTCGGGTCGACGGAATTCGTCGCCGTCGTCCACCTCTCCCCCTCTGACCTCTGATATTCCTTCCTTGTCCTTCTTGCGCTCTAACCGGCTACTGGTGGCCGTGCCTGGTGTACAGGGTCGCCGGATCGCCGGAGTGCCGCCGCGGTCGTCTCCTTCCTCGAGCCGCACCCTCGACCGTATCGAACCCCAAGCCTTGGCGAATCGCACTACCCTCGAGCACACCCTCGAACCCCGCCCTCGAAGCAGCCGAGACTAGCCTCAGCCTCGGGCGAATCGAAACTACCACCGAGCCTCAAGCCTCGAGTGAGCCGAGGCCACCCTCGAGAGGCTAGCCGCAAGAGAACCCGCCGAGGCCCTCGCCGTCGAGCCCTCTTTTCCATCCGCTCGTCGAGCCTTGCCTCTGACTCTCGGTGAGCCCACCCTCTGTTTTCTCAGCCGAGCCTCGAGCTCGACGTCGAGACTGCTCCGACTCGAGCTCAGTGCTCTTTTCCTTTTCAAAAATATGAATAGTCTTGTTATTTCATCTTTTTGTATGATTTTCTGTATTGCTCTAAAAATTCTGAAAATTTTACAGTTGAGTCTTTATACTACGTAGTATTTTATAAAATATGAAACTTGACTTTTCTGCAAGAAATTGAAAATGTAAAATCCCTCTTTTAATTAATAAATGGATGGTTCTGGATTTTTAGAAAATCATTTATAACTCCAAAAAATCATGAGATAAATTTTTGTGAGCTTCCTATGCCATGTTTAGTCTCTGGTGAAATTTTGAAGTCTTTTGGAACAAGCTGATTTTTTGAGCATTTATCTTTAATTGTTAAATAGTTCGTTTGTTAATGATGTCTGATTTTATTTGAGCACCTTAATGACCTCCAAAAATTATGAAATTTGTTTTGCCATCTATCTACACCATAATGAACTTATGTGATTAATTTGGTAATTTTTGAGCAACTGTATAAAATGATTTTTTTAAATAATTAAGAAAAACAGAAAGGTGATTAAGGTTCATGTTGTATGCCCTGTGTTGCATTGTTCTTGCTAGCATACTCATGAGCATGCATCATTGCATTCGTATAGTCACCGAAGAAGGCGTCAAGATCGAGGCAGCCGCTGACGAACCTGTCCCTGAGGTACCCGAGCTCCGACAACTGCCCTGCCGCCCTCGAGCCTGCCCTCTTTGCTCTTCAAGGCAAGCCCCGGTGCATTTAACCCTTTCCTTGGATTTATAAAATGTTTTCCTAAATGCTTTTGAGTTAAATTATTGCATTAGGTTTTATAGGTTGTGTGCTATCCTAATTGATGCACTATCCACCTTGACCACTGATACATCTGATACCTGCTTTTCAAAAGTATTTAAAAAATGCTTAGCAATGCTTATTGAATTAGACTTTGCAATAAAATGCCATTTTAAAAGTGTGATCACTGAAAGAATCTTTATGGGAATTGGCTTTACTTCCCGTTCGATGACTGCTTGCCTAGCTAGCATGTGGTCATTGTCGAGAAGAGGTTGTCCGCGCGTACGGTGCCGTCATGTTGTAGTCCGGGACTCACAGTTGACACCGACCGGGACAGGGTTGAAAAACCGACAGGACCTGTACTCTTGGGTTAGAGTCCCGAGGTGCTTGTTGCTAACGGAAAAACTTTAGGGACCATCCGTATGGGGGCCTGCTGGTCAAGACTTGTAACTATTCACATACTTCGGAAAGCTCTGGCTCCGAGGAATCCTTTATTGGACCGACAACCGCGCACTGGGAATGGAGAGATGGCGGAAGTAGCATGTACCCACGTGGTCGTCGTACCTGGATAGGAGTGGTGTACTGTACTTCCGGGTGGCGTAGGACCGGGCCCAATCTTGGAGGAATCGTGGTAGACGAGTTGGCATATGCAAGCTTGGGTGCTACATATGCAGTGTGGATAGGGATCCTCAGCTGAGTGTTATTTATCCGGATTAACGTTGCTCCTCGGTTATGGAGACTTGGTCCACTGACTGTCAACGGAGAGTGGTTCTCAACTAGGAATGTTTTTGGAATGTAAATGAATCATGAACGATGAAGAATTGAGGAATACGGAATCTTTCCAAAATAAAATAAGGTTTACAAAAATGCTTTTCTGCAAAATACTTGATCTTGCTTAAACCTACCCTTGACTACCCTAAGCCTCTCATTCCTGAGTCTTCTCCCTTTTTCTTAGTCGGGTAAGTCTTGTTGAGTACCCCAGTACTCAGGGTTTGTTACCCATGCTGCAGGTATGACAGAGACCCCGATGTGTCTTGCACCCTGCTGCGTGACCATGGTCCAGGAAGAGGCCAATGAGGCCGAAGAATAGTTGTACACCCTCGGACTGGGTGATTATAAGTATCTTTGCTGTTCTCCACTATGTTGCCTATGTCTATCTCTATTATCAGAACTTGGTTTGTAATAACTGCACTGCACTTAATTTCTATTTGGAACCCTGTTTTGTAAAACTATTGTTATTTAAGTCTTCCGCTCTTTATTCCGATGTTATTTGTAAAAGTATGCAATGTTGTAACCGAATTGTGAGATGATCCTGCGAACATTGGGCACTGATGTAGCCCGGTGGCGAACAGGTCTTAATCACATGGAACATGGGTTCGGCTGTCAGAGGTTGACAGGGACACGTGGGCCATGGGATTAGGGTCGTTCCGTCACACACACCCTGGAATATCCTGCACAATAAAAATACAAACATCAGTACATATATCAGTACAAAATTATTGACAAGTTGATAACACTCACATTTTTTGCTTTCTTCCACCACTCAGCCTCCATCTCAATTGTTTTGGTCGCATTGTTCCAACCAGTACCTGTTTGCCTCCTCTTCAACTTTAGCCAAATGGCCCATTCAACTTTTAATTTATCTCACTTGTTCTTAATTTGAGTCTTTGATAAAAAGATATCAGTCAATTGTAAAAACCTATCTGAGACCTCAGTATACCCTACAGAGTTCAAATGGGTATTTGGACGATTGCCTCTAGTAACTTGTTCAGCCATCAACTCACAGGCTAATGTCAAATGTGCATCGGTCCATTCCATTTGATCACCCTGACCATGATATTACCATAGTATTCAAACATTCATGATAATCTATTAAATTGTGCAAGCACTGTTGCAATGATATCTAAAATATTGAAGGCATCATCAAGCTCATATTGATGTTTTATAGGAGGAGCAATACCTGTTCATCTTTCTTCTTCGCTGAAGGTGCTCGTTTCCGTGAAGCAGGCACCAGAGGGCGCTGGTTGGTCGGAACCAACCCATGGCCGCCATGGCTGGCCTGGCAGCCTGGGCGCCCGTTGGCTGGTCGTCCGTGGCCACCATGTGTGGGGCGGTCGGCCATGTTCGGCCAGCAGCCGGCCCTGCGCGGCCAGCAGCTAGCCCTGCGCGGCCACCACTCGTCCCGTCTTGAGCGGAGGCCACCAG
The DNA here is from genome assembly GCA_009763385.1 of Coix lacryma-jobi var. lacryma-jobi. Taxonomy (NCBI): domain Eukaryota; kingdom Viridiplantae; phylum Streptophyta; class Magnoliopsida; order Poales; family Poaceae; genus Coix; species Coix lacryma-jobi. The sequence goes on from CM019831.1 coordinate 24,152,229, forward strand.
CGGCGCCGCCAGAGGAGGCCACGGGAGCCCCACCCTCGGCGTCGGCAAGCTACCTCGACTCACGCCCACAACGGCCTCAGCTTCAAACAAACTTGGAGGAGGCAAGACGGAGGGGATTTGGGGGTAAGAAAAGAGGGGATCTAGTGTAGGATCACTGGATCCATCTTCTCCGGCCATCACCTCGTCGGATTGCTTGTCGTGGCGGCCGGAAACAGTGGCGGCACAGCCAGGGTTTGGGGAGGACGAGCTGAAGTCGGGGGAGGAAAGGAGCGATGGCAGAGGTCGCGGGTGCGGGAAGGAAGGTCGGGTGGGGGAATAGAACGAAATGTTATTTGTGTAACTAGTGGCAATTGCGGGTAATTACCTCTCAACTCCACGATGACATACAAAACGCTGGTTTTTGGAGTACCCCTTGAGGAACTCTGAGAAAACGTGGAGTTGGCTCTCAACTCTAACTTTTTTCTGGAGTAGAGTTTTTGGAGTTGGACTTGTTTGGCAGGCAAGTTTATGAGCTGAGCTATAAAAGATGGAGTAGAGCAGTCCCAAACAGGGCCTAAGATCGTTGTTAGGGCACCTCCAACAATTGACTTTTAAGCTAGCTCTAAGCATTTTTTCTATATTTTAATAGTGGAGAGAGAAAAACTAGCTCTTAGTTAAGAGCTAAGCTCTTACACACACATTTCAAGATCATGTGAGATTGTTATGTGGGGTCATCCATGTTAAAAGTTATGTACTAAGAGCTAATACTATTGGAGAAGTTAACTTGGAGTTAACAACTGGCTCTAACCATTGCGGGTGCCCTTATAGTTATAGTTATATTATGTAAGCCGTCTACGGTCTACCGTTACCACCAAACAAAATTCAAACCTACTAAACCGGCCTAGCTAGCCGATGATCGTAGCCTTCGATCTCGAGTAGTAACAATAATCCTCCTCCTGGATCACCCATGATGCACGCGCACGCGCACGCGCTGCACGGCCGCCATTGTCAAATCAAACGACCCACCAAATGTGACGAGGCTTGACTACCCACCAATCTGCAGCATAGGTACTGTACTACTAGTACTCCCTACGTCTCTAAATAGCTGTCGTTTTTGTTACAAATCTAGTTTTTTAACAAAATTATTTGAAGATATATATTTGCTATAAATCAAGTTAAATTTGTCATAAAAAATCAGAAACGATATTTAAAAAGGGACGGAGGGAGTACCTCTATAGGACCGAAGCACATAATGTAATGCCAGCTTGTGGCTTGAGTGCTTATATTACCACTGAGGCCTTGTTTGGATGTGCATGTATTTACCTCAAACCATATGGGTTAAAGTGGATTGGAGTGGAATTTAGTTCAAATACACTCTAACATATGTGGATTGAGCTAAATACATGTACATCCAAACAAGCCCTGATCGATGTTGTGGGACCGGAATCCCGTACAGCTTCAGAGTCCGCGACGTCGACCCCACGTTGCCCCTCCTTCCTCCTCCCCCCACCCCCTACACACACCAAAAAAAAAAAGTTACGTACCCAGTACAGCCCCCCTTCAAGCACAAGGGATTTGCCTGCCAGTTCCTGCACATCTCAATTAGCCGTGTAAAGAGCAACTCCAGTCCAAACATGTAAATTGAGCTCCTATTTTTTAATGTGCATACTGGCCTGCAAAAAATAAGGACCCAAAGTTCCTTCCAACTCCAGCCCAAGACCATATTAACCCAAAAAAACAGATCGGACTGCGGCGTCCTTCCTGCGCTTCTCGGCCCCTCCGCCGATGATCTCTCGTTGTCGTTCCCCGGCTCCCATCTCCATCTCCAGCTGCAGCTCGCCGTACCCGATGACGGCCAAGCCACCAGCCTCAGCGACGGCTCCCCGTGCCGCGGCGAGTGCCACACAGACATTCTTCTTCGCCTCTTCCTCGTTGAACCACTCCTCGCCCCCGCCGCGCTGCCGCTTCGCGGCCGCGTTCACGGCCCTGTTCGCCGACTCCACGTCCACGGAATCCACCGCGCGCTCCCACTCCACGATCAGGCGCGGCACGACCTCGCCGTCCTTGGCGCAGCTCCGCGCCCAGCCCCAGAGCGCGGCTGCGTACGCCAGGGGCGAATCTACAGTAACTTATCGGGGTCCGCCGACCCCGATAAAATTTATAAAATCCTTAGTAAATTACTGTTCACACTTAAGAAAATTTATATCATGTAATGAAGTTGACCCCGATGACCTCAGTGACACTTTCGGCGAGATTCGCCACTGGCGTACGCGCGCTGCGACTCGGCCCAGGCCTCCAGCGCCGCGCGCCAGCCGTAGAGCTCCGACCCGAGCGCTCGCAGCGTGGGGCGGCCGTCGCTCACCGGAGGGTAGGGAAACGCTCGTCGGAGGGGAGAACCATAGGGAAAAGCGCGGCGGCCCGAGCGAGCGTCGGGCAAAGGGCGAGCGGGGATAGAAGGCCTTGGTTCCTGGGGGCCTCAAACTAGATTTTGAGAGTCCTCCAAAAATAGGAGCCCAAGCAGAGAGTCCATTGGAATTAGATTTTTGGGTTTGAGCCCTTAAAATTGGAATAGAGGCTTGTTTAGGGATTTCATTGGACTTACTCTAATATTTTTACTTTTCCGTATTTGCTTGTACAGTATATAATACTCGGAGTAAGTAGTATTATGTTTTATAGATAACGGGATATATAATGCGATAAACAATTTTGGATAAATAAATTCGGATTCTGAACCATTAAACCATACTCTCTCCGTCCCAAAATATCTATCTCTAGAAATCTGTGTTTCTCTCACAGACACGTTTTTCGGACGACCAACATTTTGGGACGGAGAGTGTATACAGTACTCCCGTACCAGTACATTTTTCGCTCGTACAGTACGTACAGTACGTACAGTATACGCTGGACCCCCCGGCCGTCCTGCCTCTCTGTACCTCGCTCTACGTAAGCGCCGCGTCATCACAAAGATCCGGTGGGGTGGGGTGGGGTGGGGCACGGCTGGGCGAGTCGAGTCAGGTCAGACGAGAGGCAGAGCAGCAGCGGGTGCATGCATGTCATGGCAGGTAGCTGGCGCAGTGGGGAACACATGCGTGCGTGCGTCAGCGGATTGTTGCCCAGATTGGCACAGGTCACGCCGCCGCGTGGGCCACATTGGCACGAGGCCCTGCCTGACCGACGATTGACCATTCCTTCACCCCGGAGCCTCGTTCTGGGTAGTCAGACCAATACATATAGGGCCTGTTTGGTTCCGTGCATCCAGCTGAACCAGGCTGGTGGAATGCAAGGACCGACTGTTTGGTTGCCTGATCATCAGCTTGAGTCAGGCTCCGCGCGTGCACGAGGCACCCCAGGGCCAGGCTCTGCGGGAACCAGCAAATCGGCCGTTCCTGCCGGGCCTGGCTCGCTGGATGCACTGTTTTCTTACCTAATGACACTTTTAATATATAATTAGTGAATATCAAGTGATATTAATATATTTTAATAATGTTTAAGATATAGTTAAATAAAATAAGTACTTTAGGAGTGTATTTACATAAAATAAAATTCATAATCATAATTTTGTAATATTTTTATCGTATGCAACATATCTTCGTACAGGTAACCAAACAGCATATTTTCTCAGCCAGGCTAAGTTGATGCAGTGAACCAAACACGATGGAGTTGCACGCTTTCAGCCTATCCCATGTGAGCCTGGCTCTCAGATACGAGCCAGGTTCTACTAGTACACGAACATAAGAATGTGGTGTTTAGTTGTCTGTATGCACGAGGCAGGTTGAGCTGAGAAGCTGTTTGGTTGCTCGTATGACAACGAGTTGCATGAGATAAAAATATATAAACAATCATCATCATGACATTTATTACGGACAACTATTATTGTATAACACTTAGTTTACCTTATTTCTCCTTAATATACTTCAAAATATATTAATATCATTTAATATATGTTAATAATATATTAATAACGTCATTAGATGACTAATTACCTGCACCACGCGAGCCTGGCTCGGCAGAAACGGCCGATTTCTGGGCCTGTTTGGTTCTCGGACGAGATCAGCCTGGCTCGCATGGAGAGAGCCTGGTTCTGGATAGCCAGGCCCAATGCATGCAAGAACGTAGTGTTTGGTTGTCTGTATGCACGAGACAGGCTGTGATGAGAACCTGTTTGGTTGCTCGTATGAGAACGAGTTGCATGAGATAAAAATATATAAATAATCATCATCATGACATTTATACGGGCAACTATTGTCTTATAACACTTAGTTTACCTTATTTCTCCTTAATGTAATTTAAAATATATTAATATCATTTAATATATGCTAATAATATATTAATAACGTCATTAGATGGCTAATTACTTGCACCGCGCGAGCCTGGCCCGGCAGAAACGACCGATTTCTGCGTTCCTCTAGAGCCAGGCTGCGGGAAGAATCTTGCACGAGCAGAGCCTGGCCAGACAGATACGCGAACCAAACAAACGCCTGTTCTCGCATTTGTGGAGCCTGGCTGATGGATGGTGCAGCCAACCAAACGCAACTAGCAGAGCCCGGACCACCGGCGCCACCGTGGCCTGGCAGTAGTAGTACATTTACTACTCTGTTCCTCATCACTTGAGCTATTCTCATCCTGGTGCTGCAAGGGTCGTGCCGTATGCCCGTATGGGCCGTCTGGCCCGAGTCCGGTTGGCCTCAGATCGAGGCGACGTGGACGACATCACGACAACAGGATAAGCTGCGACGTCGAAAACAACAGACCGTACGTGGACGACAACACACCGGTACACGGTAGTAGTACCCTCTAGCCAAACTGTTTTTGCTGATCCACACCTAGTACATGCGAAACGTGGCACACGCAATGCGGCCAGCTCCTCCTCGTGGTTGGATAACGCACAGCACAGGCTGCCCGTCGCCGGGGCATTGTCCGTCGTGCATGCATGTGGGATCTGGCCGCGCGCCCCGGCGCCGAGGCGAACGACGAAAAGCGACGCGGGAAAGCCACGCGAACGCACCGGATGGCCGCCGGCGCCATACAAAATTACATTGGCGCGAAACGCTTGCCTACCGCTACCGGTACCGGTCAGCACCGCTCCTGGCCTGACCTCCTGTATCATTAGTACGAGCAGTATTATTTGCAGGTGCTGTACCTGCACGCATACCGTCGTCTCGAGTGGGAGCACTCATCATCAGCACTACAGTACGTATGTACAGTATCCGTCACGAAATGTATGAGCAAGTTGGAGTACTTTAGTGCATCTAAACACGGATTAGCACGCCGCGGGCCGCCGGTGGTGGTGGCGCTAGCTAGCACCGCAGTACGTGCCCGTAACCGTTGTTTATGACCTAATAACATACGGGGTACGTACGGAGTACAGTAAATATAGAACAAACCGGCTAATAGCCTGTTACCGGATGCGTCATGGGCTCATGGCCCTGCCCTACTTCTCTACAGCGCATACCATACCACAGTGGCACCGGCACAGTTGCCATTTACGCGTCCCTGCACCGCGGCCACCGCGGCCGGCCCGCACGCAGCTCTGCTCTGCTCTGCATGCAATGCAAGTGCCGCTTCGGGCCACTGTTCACCGTTTTACGCGCGACCAGCCGGCCGGTCGGCGTGCATGCAAAGCAGGCTGATGCAGCCTGTAGCCACGCACACAGGGTCACAGACACACACGGGAGCGGCATCTGCCTGCGGCCGCGCTTGGCAGGGCGACGCAAACGGCCATGCGCCCCGCTAGATTTCCCCGCCCCCGCCGTGGGCGGTGGGCGCGCCCGTGCCCCGTGCCCGTGCCGGCCCGCCCTCGGCAAGGGAACAGAGCCGCGCAGGCACAGACCGCAGACGAAGTCACGCCGCCGCCGTCGCCGGCCGGCCCTGCATCACCGGTCACGGGTCAGGCCGTCGTCAGTTCCTGCCGCGCGCGCCAACTCTCTCTCTCTCTCTTGCCAACAGCCCCTCTTTAGTTTACCGCGGTTAATATAAAAAGGGAAATTGGACGGACGGTCGGAAACGGAACGCCTCCCTGGCTGGCTCCTGTGACCGAGCGCGGCGCACGCAGCGCCCACATAAAAGGACCTCGCGCGCGGTCGGGGTGGGTGGTGTGGGTGGGTGGGTGCGGCCGCGTGGGCTGGCGAGGTGCCCCAACCCCAACCGCAACCAGCGCGCGCGCGGCGCGCGAGGCGGGTGGGTTTCGTCGTCGCGAACGCATCACCGCGGCCTCGCGCTTTTTGGGGTCAAAACCCCGGCGTCCGCGCGCGGTCTCGCGGCCGCTCGCTCGGCTCCAAGGACCAAGGCACGCGCGCCGGCACGCGGTTGGGCAGGGCGGTCAGGCTCGCGCAGGGCAGAGGGCCGGGGGCACTGCACTGCACTTGGGCACGGACACGCCTCCGAGTCCGCGCCGGCATCGCCTGGGGTTGGCTGGTGGTTGGACAGGTTGGTCGTCGCCGCCGTCCCGAGGCGCCATGTGTGGCCGTGTGGGACTGTGATACTGTAGTACCCATTGTGCGGGCCGGGGGATCTTTTCTTTCGTTCGTTTTTTTGACGGTGGTGATCTGGGGCGCAGCGCGGGGCAGGATAGGGATAGACCGTTGGGAGTTGGCGGTTGGGGGAGGTCGTCGGTCGTCGGCCACGAACCAGAGAGGCTGCTACCAGTAGTCCAGTGGAGTACTGGTAGTGGTACAGTATAGCACGACAGTCGACTGGTACTAGAGTACTAGTACTACCAATTGTTCACGCCCATTGGTCTGTATTCCGTTCCGGGACTGGTAGAACGGGCTCGTACACGTACACGTACACGTACGGAGTACGTACTAGTACGTGTAGGCAACGTGCATACGACCGAGTTCACGACTGAAACCTCAGACTCGGACTGCTGGCAGTGGTGCGCGAGGACAGACGCGCCGGACCGTTTTAAATACAAAGATAAAGAGTACAGTAGTACTGTACTTTCCTTTAAATACAAAGATAAAGAGTGTAACAATTGGTATATATTCATTTTACTCGTAAATATAATCATTTTATTAGGTTCGTCTAATTTCGGCCACCATTATCTAAAAAAATTGTATATATTTAGACCACAAGGTTAGCAATAGTACATACATAGTACACAAAAAAATCTTGCATTTAATATAATTTACTTCTATATATACTGTACTTATTTTCAATACACACAAAGCAACGAAAGAGTACTGAAGGTCATGTCCACATCTTAATGGATTTATACAACATTATACATCCTTTGGTCTTGAAAAAGCATGTCACTGTCAACGACAAAATATACAACATATACTGTCGTTGGTCATCCTTCCGAGTCAAAGTGAGTATTTACTAAACAAAGAAGGCCATGTATTAGTGTAGCAATTTTGAGTTGAAGAGAGTATTTTTATCTACATCATTTAGAAATTTTGCAAGAACAACTCGATTCTACCATCACCATGATAACCGTTGGATCAATGCACAATGTGCTTTAGATGGACTCGAGATAACGAAGGTGCAAGCAGATGATGATGTCTGACAGAGGTGGACCCACCCGTAAGGTCGAGGTCGGGGGTCGTCTTGCCTCCCCTCCATACCCAAACAGAATCCCTAACCGAGTGCAGTCACGAGTTTGATCGGTCGATGGACTCAAGGTTGAAGACAGTGAGAGCAATAGGCTGACAGCGTCCATGGGTTGACGAGCAGAGACGTGGAGTGGGCCTTTTCTAGTATCTAGCCAATTGGGTTGTTACACTAGATGGGCCTAGTTTAGGCATAGGGGCAAGCTAACTTGCCCCCTCACCCTTTGCCTATAGCGAGGACTCGATCGCAAAAAAAAAGCAAGCATGGTAGCATCTTCGGCAATCCTGCTCCTGTAGTCTAGTCCTGCCTCCTAGTGGCCCGACACCGACCATCTGACGTTCGTCCTCCCCAGTGTCTCCAGCCCCCAAGTATATACGAGGGATAGAGGCTCCTGTAGAAGAGGAGGACATATGTTCGATTTGACTCCGGGGATGAACCCCAACACATTCTAGATCAGAACTAGCTTGACACTCTCCTACCATCTACCTCTCTCTCGTTGTAAAGAACTCATTTTGAATATTCTAACACGAACAACTCATTGCTGGACGTAGAGCTTCGAGGCCTAAACCAGGATAGATTCCTTTTTTGTGTCTTGAGTGGTAAACCACCAAAGTCCCACACGTCGACCCATCAAACAATCTACTGGCCACTATCATGGTTGCGAACCCATGACAAATGAAATACTATACAGATGAAATACTATGTGAGGCCTTGATGTGTCAATTCTTAGTGTTTTAGGATTGGTATATTCGGATGTCCTCTTTACATTCTTCAAGCCTTTTATTAGGGATGAAAATGACACATATATTCCTCGATATTTGTCCATCTCGAAAGGATCAAAGCCCTACATATCTGAACATTATCTCTACTATATGCAAATCCACAATACTCAAAAACAGATTTATGTAGATATCAATATCCAACATGATCCGTATCTAGCTCTATAAGGGCAGTCCCAATGGATGATTTCTAGTTGCACATTCCAAGAGTAATTAAAGTGTATAGGAACTACTCTTCCCAATCCATAGTTTCTATAGCAATATTTATTCAAAGGATAAATTAAATGACTCATTGAAATGAGATGGATCAAGTGTGGCAACTGATCTCTACAACACACGCTGCCATATTTTTATATGTTCCAAACAGAGCAGACGTAGCAATTCAGAATAGGTACCACATAGTTCATAACACAAGAATTCATAGATAAAGATAACAGAAGGCACCATCCATCGTCTCAGGTACTAGATAGCAACAAAATAACACTCATGGACGCTGATTGGCTTCTTCTCTAGGCCTCGCCACATATCTCCTTGGACCACTATTGCGTCGTCTTCCTTCTTCTAGTGTGTCAAGATCATTCTTCAATTCTTCAAACATGGCATCTTGCAGGTCTTCTAATACTTCTTGCTCGGCTTCAAATTCTTCACATAAGTACGGATCTTCTGGTTCTATGCTACCATCCTCGTCATGAGGTTCAGCATCATGCGGTGGTTGCTGGGACATTATGGGAAGCTAGAGGGGAGAACTATAGGTAGAAGAAAACTACAGGTAGAAGGAAGTATTGGTCGTGCATATATAAAGACCATAGACGCAGTACACATGCAGATTTCAAGAGACATGCAGTTTTCACACCAAATAAATATTGCAGTTGCTAGGAGACATACAGTTTTCATACCAAATAAATACTGCAGTTGCTAGGAGACATGCAGTTTTCAGTTTCTAGTTCACATGTTCTAGGCAAATAAAGTTGGAAATAAGTTTTCACACCAAATAAATACTGCAGTTGCTAGGAGACATGCAGTTTTCAGTTTCTAGTTCACATGTTCTAGACATACTACAGTCGGTTGTGTTCACACCACATAAATTGTGTTCACAGGAAATAAATTTCACATCATGTATGTATATAAGTTTCCAGTTCATACCTTAATTATCTATAGCAAATAAGGCCAACCTCATACTCTCTAGTGCTTTGTCCCTCTCGGCCAAAGCTTGAGCATTCATATTAGTTGTTGGTGCTAACAACAACTCCCTATAAGTGTCCAGCATTTTACACTTGAGTTGCTTTTCTGCTGCCTTATCATTCAACCTAGCAGCTTCAACCTTGCTATGTGCCATAAGGCGCTGCGTCTCCGTCATCTTGTCACGGTCCTTCCTAGCCAACGTGGTTACTTCAATGAACTTGTCTACCTTGTCACTAATAGCAGAATAAGCTTGCAGTATCTTCTTTTTTCCATGGAGCTCATCCTTTGCCTTCCTATGACCCGGCGGACGAATATTGGGATTATCTTCCAAATTCACCACTTCAGCAGGCGACGAGGATGCACCCTTGTTAGATGCTCCCTTGTTCTCCTTTTCCTTTTCCCTTTTAACATATGCAGACCACTTCCTTTCATTTCGAACAACCTTCCAAAAGTGCTTCAGCGTAAAATCTTTATCACTGTGATTTTTAGCATCATCTCTTTTCAGCCATGTCCATCAACTGGTCATCACTAAAACCACTTCTGTAGACTCTGGTGGTACTCACCCAGCAACATGGAACTCCATTACTGGTTTCTTAATACGATCCCAGCGGATCTTCAGTTGGTTCCGATTTCTTCTGCGGCAAACTTCTGTGCCTTTGTTATATTCTTTAGTTACAGTCGTCCAATATTGATCTGCATGCCTATCGGTTCCTTCAACTGGGTCCTTTGAGTGCCGCAGCCAAGCAGAAGCCTACATTCGCACAACAACAGCTCAAAGTTTATAAACCAAACAGATTTATACATGCAGTCCACGCTCAAAGTTCACAAAACTAAGAAAAGTTGCTTACCAATCTAATGTCCTCTTCTTTCGTATAGTTCAATCGCCTCTTAGTCCTCTCATCTTCATTGGTTTCATCTGCATCAACAACAATTGTTTCTTTGTCATGTGCAGTGCTCTCAACTGGTCGGGTTCTTTTTAAACTTGGAGCATTTGGCGAAATTGTAGTACTGCCTCTTGTATTGCCAACTAAATGGAAATTTTCTGGAGTAGCATTTGAGTTCAACAAATTGGTAAACCATCCTTGTGGGTATATCCTAAAAAATAAAAAGAGATGTTCAATACCTTGAATATTTATTGTTGGGTACATCATATCATATAGAAAAAAACTATGTAGTAATCTAAAAAACAAGGTCACCATAAAAGCAAAATGATTGTCATTCAGAACGGCAGCAACAGTAGGACCAATGGCTGTTCTCCACTAATTCAATCCATTTTGCAGCCTCAACAAACAAATTATGGCCGAGAGATAGAACCCAGTTTCAAAGAAAAATGCAAAAAACAAGAGCAGTGAGTATTCATGAATTTCTGAGAGCACGCTAGCATTACTGAACCACTAGGATTATGTCATATTAACATCTAGAAGATGGCAGCATGTCATATTAACATCTAGAAGATGACAGCAGCCGCATCGGAATTGATTTCAACAACCATCGCAGGAACACTAGAACTGAGAGGTAAGAGGTAAACGTACCCTTTACTAGAGCCCATCGGAGACGAATTTATCCACCATGCAGGAATACCAGCACCTTGCAGACTTGGAAACGGTGGTGGAGATGCAGAAGCAGCAGCCACGGAGGTGAGATTACCAGCGGCCGTAGTGGATCCATGTAACACCTCTGGTGTTTAATATGTAATTAACCTGACATGTCATCATCTTTAGTCATTAATCATTCTTGCCATGCATTTATGTTTGCCTAATGCTTGTTCTGCATTTATCTTTTTCTGAGATGACTTGTGTATTGAATCTTTTTTCAAAAACCCTAAAGGCCCAAACCTTCCTATAAGGGCAAAATGGTAATTTTACCTCTGTGTCTAGCTTTGTGTGAATCTTGTTCTGTTAAGTGTCTAGATGCCTTGTTGTGTTGATCAAAGTTCAAAATCAAAAATAGAATTTAATTTCCTTTTGAAAACCCCAAATTTCCAAACCCTAGTTTTACCCCTCTTTTTCTAATTCAAAAACTATTCAAAATTTGAAGTTGGCCCTATAAGAAAAGTTGTAGATCTTGTCAAGAGGAACAACTTTGGTGTTTACAAATTTTCAAGTTTCAATATAAAATCAGAAGTAATTTCAGGTTCTTTCAAACTTCAATTTCGTTCCCTTTTCGGTTTTCAAAAATTATCTCAAAAACTATTGAGTTTCAGAAAAAGTTTTGTTGACAAAGTTGTAGATTTCCTTTTTCTGCACAACTTTGGTGTTTTGAGTTTTTGTTGCTCAGTTCAAATTTTGGGAGTATTTTTGCAAAAGACAGAAATCAATTCTAAGTCAAACCCTAGACCTAGCCCTGTTCATCTTCAACCTAGAACTAGGGGGGCCCCGGCCGTGGCCGAGCCCCCGGCGCTGCGCGCGCCACGCGACTTGCCGCTCCTCGCCTGCCACCAGTCTGCCGCCACTGACCCCGTGCTCTTTCCGCACCCGCACGCGAGCGCTGACCTCCTCTCCCGTCCCCCACAGTGCCCAGCAAGCCGCCGCCGCGTGTTCAACGCCGGCGAGCTTACGCCCGGTCCCCTGCGCGCACGCCCGTCCTTCTGCCAGCGTGCAATCGATTGCGCACGCTTCGACCAAGTTTATCCGCCTGCACGCGACGCTTATCCGTCCCGCGCACGGCTATAGAAGGAACCGCCGGCTGGCCAGAGGTCCTCATCCCCTCCGCCACCGTCGCCAGGCCAGTCCAGAGCCTCCGCCGCTCAACCACCTAGCTCAGAAGCTCCGCCGTGTCCTCGCGAAGCTTTTCCCCTCCTCAATTTCACCCCTCCGCCCCTCCTCTCGCCGGCGCAGGTGCTCCGTCCCCAACTCCGGCGAACGACCCCGCCTCGGTCAAGAGAGAAATTAGTCGCCACCTGCCGGCACGCCGCTCGCCGCCGAGCGAGCTCCGCCGAAGCACCGCCAACGTCGAGCTCACTCCTTCGACCCTTGTTCCGCCCCGCCGAGCCCTGCCTCCGACCCGTGGTAAGCACTCAAAGCCCTCCCCGGTCTCTGCTTTCACGGCGCAAGCTCCAGCCAGGCCTCGAGCAAGCACTCACACACTGTCTAGCTCGAGCCAGGTCTCGAGTAGACACACACCCTCGCCACTTCGCCGAGCCTAGCCTTGAGCGGACTCATGCACCCTCCGCTTCGCCCGAGCCAAGCCTCGGACGAAGCGATCGTTTTCCGTCTCGCCCGAGCCTCCCAGCCAGGCCTCGGACGGACGATTGTTTCCGTCTCGCCCGAGCCTCCCAGCCAGGCCTCGGACGGACGATTGTTTCCGTCTCGCCCGAGCCTCCCAGGCAGGCCTCGGACGGACGATTGTTTCCGTCTCGCCCGAGCCTCCCAGCCAGGCCTCGGACGGATGATTTTTTCCGTCTCGCCCGAGCCTCCCAGCCAGGCCTCGGACGGACGACTGTTTCCGCCTCGCCGCGATTCGCCCGAGCCCTGCGGTCCGCCGTGCGATTCGCCCGAGCCCTGCGGGGAAGGAGCACAGTGCTCTTTTTCCTTTTTGGAATAATGTGAATAGTGTTCTATTTTTCTCTTTTTTGTGAGAATTAATCTGTTATTCCATAAATCTTGAGAAAAATATGGTATGCTCCTTGCACCGTGCAAAATTTTAGAAAAATAAGAAACTCTACCTTTCTGCAAAAAATAGAAAATGAAAAATACTTCTTTTAATTAAGAAATGGATGGTTTTAGATTTTAAAAAAATCCTGTGTAGCTCCAAAATTCTTGAGATAAATTTTTATGTGCTAGTTATGTCATGTTTAGTCTCTGGTAGTTTTTTGAGGCCTTTTGGAGCAAGTTGATGTTTGGGTATTTAATTTAATTGTTTGATTTTTGTTAAGCACCTTAATGATCTCCAAAATTATGAAATTTGTTTTGACATCTATTTATACCATAATGAACTTATGAGATTAATTGGGTAATTTTGGAGCAACTACATAAAATGACCTTTTTAATAATTAGGAAAATAGAAAATCAAGTAGGATTCATGTTGTATGTCTTGTGACGTGACCTTTTGGATTGTTTGCTGTTCATAGACCCCCACCCATTTGGTCTATGATGTTTTTGATGCCATGCAATGACTTGTGTTTAGGTCAGGTAAATGATGCTTATAGGTTGATTAATTTTGCTTAGGGATAAAGATAAATAACTTTAAGTCCACACTAAGAAGTTACTTTCGCGTTAGAAAGTGTGCTCTAGAATCAGTAGGTTTTGTCCTGCGTTTTAGCAAGCCTTTTGTTCATGTCAGCATTCTCATAAGCATACATCATTGCATCCGTATAGTGACCGAAGGAGTAGGCGTCAAAGTCGAAGCAGCCGCTGACGGACCTACCGCCGAGGCGACCCCGAGCTCCGACACCTGCACTGCCGACCCCGAGCTTGTCCTTTTTGCTCTTCAAGGCAAGCCCCGTGCATTTTAACCCTACCTTGCTTTTGCGAAAATTTTCTTAAAATGCTTTTGAGTTAAACTAACCACCGCATTAGGTTATAGGAGTTGTGTGATGACCTATTACCTGCATTGTTTACCTCCACCAGAATATCCACCTGACCTGTTTAAAAACTATTTGCAAAATGCTTAGTGATGCTATACAATAGATTTGCAATAGAAATGCCATTTTCAAAAGTGTGATCACTTAAAGAATTTTTATGGGAATTTGGCTTTACTCCCCGACTGTTGGCTAAGTATCTGATCTGTACCTAGTCAACAGCGAGGAAAGGTTGTCCGAGCGTACGGTGCCGTCATGTTGTAGTCCGGGACTCAACAGTTGACACCGACCGGGACAGGGTTGAAAAACTGACAGGACTATTACACTTGGGTGAGATATAACCAAGGTATAGTTCTGGCAGAAAAATTTAGGGACCATCCGTATGGGGGCCTGCTGGCCAAGACTTGCAACTATTCACATACTTCGGAAAGCTCTGGCTCCGAGGAATCCTTTATTGGACCGACAACCGCGCACTGGGAGTGGAGAGATGGCGGAAGTAGCATGTACCCACGTGGTCGTCGTACCTGGATAGGAGTGGTGTACTGTACTTCCGGGTGGCGTAGGACCGGGCCAATCTTGGAGGAATCGTGGTAGACGAGTTGGCATATGCAAGCTTAGGTGCTACATATGCAGTGTGGATAGAGATCCTCAGCTGAGTATTATTTATCCGGATTAACGTTGCTCCTCGGTTATGGAGACTTGGTCACTGACTGTCAACGGAAAGTGGTTCTCAACTAGGTATGTTTCTTGCCTTTCACTTCATCTTCTTTCTTCTTGTCATCCTTGGGCGGCTGATTTTCACCGCTTCCGGATGCTTCGGCTTTGCTTTCCAAAGCTCGTCTCAAACTCTCCATCTCATCTTTCATTCTCTTCATCTCATCTTCATGCTTCTTTGCTTGATCTTGAATTATCTGAGCAGTATTAGCTTTCTTACGATCTCATCTCAAACTGTTCTTGACTTTTATGTAGACATGATTCTTCCCTTATCGTAGGTGAGAACTTCGACGATCTCTCAAGCTGTGACTTAAGGTACACGTGAATCGCTAATCAAGGGTTACCCGATACCAATTGAAAGACCGAATCAGCCTAGAGGGGGGGGGGTGAATAGGTGATTTTTGACTATCTGAAACTTCACAAACTATAAGATGTAGTTAGATGGCAACCGGAGATGCCGGTTTGTTTGGGTGGGTACTACTGGGTGTGAAACACCGGTACTACCAACACAAACAAACGGCACAACCGGGATCCTAAAAGAAACTACAAAACCGATGAATGTAAGCTATGAATAATACAAGTTTTTGACCCACTTTCCTGAGAAAGATATATGGTAAATCTACTCTTACCAAACCTTGGTTGCTACCCTTGATGTAGATCGAGCCTTCCCAACCTAAGAACGAGATAGGGATAGGAAGAACACGAAGAACACAATAACAAGTGAAGTAGAGACAATAGGAACAACAGCAACAAGCACACGGGACACGCGATTTATCCCGAGGTTCGGCCAAACCACTAAGGCGTGCCTACTTCCTCGTTGTTGAGGTGACCACAAAGGTCGGAGTCTATTTCACCTCCTCGCCTCACTCAAGCAACCACAAAGGCTACGAGAGTATCTCTACTAGAAATCTCAGGGTAATACAAACGCTTCGGGGAGCCCACAAGTAAATCAATACGGGCTACCACGAAGAACACCTAACCGGCTAGAGCTCAAAGAGCTCAAGAGTAAAAGACACAAAGCAAGCCGGCAAGATGGAAACCAAGTGCTCAAGTCGAAGATTGATGTTTCCCACTCTCGAATCTCACTTCCCTAGCTCAAATCTCGCAAGGGAATGAATCTAGGAGCAAAGGGGGAGAGAGAGGGGTGAGTCAATGCTTGGAGAGTGTTTGTCTCGAGTTAGGTCAGCAATGAATGTATGGAGTGAGTGGATCTCTATGAAACGTGAAGAGGGGAGGCATTTATACTCCCTCAGTCCCGAGGCTGGTCGGTACCACCGACCAACCCTGGCCGGTCGGTACCACGACCAGTTCACAACGGTCAACAGAAACCAGATCTGACCAAACTAGCAACCACCGACCTCACGTCGGTACCACCGCGGGCGGTAGTACCGAGGTAATGGCGGTACTACCGCCAGGCCAAATTTGCCGCGAACAGAGAGCATCTCACAAAGGGACTTGATCCCTCGGAAACCCCGCCCAAAAGTCGTACCTCACCTCGTGGTCGGTGGTACCGAGGTAATGGCGGTACCACCGCCAAGTCAAAAACAACCAGACCAGAGAGCCCTGAAAAACTTGGTTACCACCGGCCTTGCGTCGGTAGCACCGAGGGCGGTACTACCGAGGTAATGGCGGTACTACCGCCAGGCCAAAATCAGCGCGGACAGAGAGCCTTGCAAACTTGGAAACTACCGGCCATGGGTCGGTAGCACCGAGGGCGGTACTACCGAGGTAATGGCGGTACTACCGCTAGGTCAAAAACAACTCTTTCCAGAGAGGGGTGCAAAACCAGGTTACTACCGACCTTGCGTCGGTACCACACCGCGGGCGGTAGTACCGAGGTAATGGCGGTACTACCGCTAGGTCAAAAACAACTCTTTCCAGAGAGGGGTGCAAAACCAGGTTACTACCGACCTTGCGTCGGTACCACCGCGGGCGGTAGTACCGAGGTAATGGCGGTACTACCGCCAGGTCAATTTTTGACCAACACAGAGAGGGGGTTTGAGCGCTGCGCAGAGAAGGCTGTGGTCGGTACCACCGACCACCCATGGTCGGTACCACCGACCAATGAATTTACCCTCTACGTGTTCGTGATTGTGCGGTGTCTCTCAAACGAACTAAGGTTAGTCGATTTGAGCACTTTTCTCCACATCTAGCCAACTTACTTTGTGACCCTCTTCATAGTCCGGCTTACCTATAACTCAAGTTTAAAATGAAATTTTAAACTACCACTTGAGCTAGGCATCTTATGTCCAAAATATCCTACGTGCTTTGTTCACGAGATTTCAACGTTTCAAATCTTTCAAAGGACTAACACCTGCATACATGCTTTATAAACTGGTTAGTCCCTAATTTGATTGTCATTAATTAGCCAAAACCACATTGGGGGCGAATGCACTTTCAAACTCCCCTTTTTGGTAATTGATGACAACCAACTTAGGCTTACAATTAGGGATAGAAAGAATTGAAGCTTTTGAATTCCAAAATTTAGTTGAAGCTCCCCCTTAGTGTATGCTTTGGATATTAATTTCAAACCTTGATTAGAAAGCAAGGTTGCATACACAAGAACAAGAGCTCCCCCTAAATTTTGCAATCCGTGGGGTGCCTAAGTGTGTGACAATATCAAATATATCAATTTGTGATGCATAAACGGTATGACATGGTGATACACATAACAATGTAATAAGAAAAGCGAATGGCTATTGAAGAAAGAAAAGAACTCAAATCACATAGCCATATCGAAAACAACAATCACTAAGACAAGAGCATCAATAACGAGGATGAACCAAGCATGAATATAACAATAAGCATAAAAGGTTTACATCCTCAGCATATCACAAATAAAATGTAGCATACCATACTTAGTCTCAAAGATTACCCTTTCTTACAGCTATTACAACAAGATAAGCCTAACACTCCCCCTTTGGCATCAAGTACCAAAGCAGGTAGGCCAAGATAAGCAAAGAATCAATAATAACTGCTAGAAGATCCATCATGATAAGAGCCCCCGAAGAGAGAGGAATAGGCACTCTCTCCAACGTCACCACCAGGGAAGGATGAAGGAGCCGAAGAATCAGGTGGTGGTGTAGAGTCGCGAGGGCCACCACTCCCAGCTGGATCGGCTTCGGGGCCAGCAAAGCCCATGTACGAGCCACCACCTCCTCCTTGATATGACGTGGACCCGCCAGCAAAGGACGTGCCCATACCATAGTCAGGGAAGAAGGAATGAGGCTGGTACTGAGGTGGTGGCGGAGGATAGAACTGATGAGGCGGATACAGCATGGAGCTGTAAAAACTCGCCTCACCACCACGGGGAAACTGGGGCTGCTGCTGGGGCTGCTGCTGAGGCTGCTGCTGGGGCTGCTGCTGGGGCTGCTGCTGGGGGAGATCATCATCATCATCATCATCATCATCATCATCATCGCCATCGCGCCGAGCCTGAGCATCGTACTCAGCAAACGGAGCTGGATGGGGTCGGACCGGAGAGCGCGGAGGAAGACCAAGATGCTGACGCACCTCCTGCTGATGTCGCTCGTCTCGATCGGCCCGATAGCACATCCACTCAAAGATCTGCCAAGGGCGGAGCGAAGACCGCCACTCCTACGCCTCTCACGACGCGGAGGAGGAGCGGTATCATGGGGAACATCTCCACCACTCGGCTGGGCCTCGCCAGGCGCTGCTGCATCTGCTGGGACCTCACCACCTTCATCAACTTTTTCTTTGTCCTTGGAAGGAGCCGAGGTGAACTTGCGAACACTGTACTCCTTCATGGTGCGATCATACTCGAAGGTGGCGCCAACCACATGCTCAATGATATGCATAAGATATGGAGCATATGGCAGGGCCTTGTGAGGATCATTGTAAACATCGGAGATTTTCTGCCACAGACAAAAGTGAGAGATGCTAAACCGTCCATCTGGCAGAGCAAAGCGGACGAGGACCTTGGCAGCATCATCTCTCAAGTTGTCCTGGTCACCAACTTTAGGATCCAGAGTTAGGCGCATCAGGTTGTTGAGCACATAGAAGGCAGGCTTCAGGCCTTGGACCTTGAAGGTTGCCTCAGCACCATCCATGTAGACACCTGAGTTCTGCAGCTGCTCGGTGTACATGCCCCCACCATACATCTCTGACAAGCGAGGGGCATCCCTGTCGACATGGTCGAAACCCAACAACCGGGCGAAAGTGACAAAATTGCACCGGTAGTGGACCCCTTGGGTCATCCAATGCAGCACACGAGCTTCCTTATCAATGAACAAAGTGGCCCAAAACTGACAGAGAATCTCCTGGTTGTAGCTGCGCTCACCAGAGATCAACCCCAAGATCCTCCACTCCTCAAGCCTCTGCACCAAAGACTGAATCTCATCTGAGTCCTTGTCTGTCAAGGAGCGGATAACTAACCGCTTGTGCTCAAAAGAGGGGGGATAGCCCTTAGCACAGAAGCCCTTCCAGAGGACTGTCACATAGTAGTCCTGCTGGAATCTTGACCAAGACCTCCGATCAACTGAAGCATCTCTGATAAACAGATAGGGGTTCTCCTCACGCTGCCTTCTCATCAAGCTACCCCGCTTTCTATTGGAGTAATCCATGGGATTTCCAAGAAGAGAGCGGGAGGGACGGCGAACATTGACCGCTTCGGCTTCAGGGTGCATGTCAAAAGCCCGGTTGATTAGCATCAACCTTGAAGTCCGAGGGGATGCCGGTCCAACTTGAGGATCAAAGGAACGACCCTCACGATCGAGACCCGCTGAAGGCACTCCTCCCACAATGACGCTGTGCAGGCGACCGCCGGGCAGCGACAGGGGGCGGAGAAGGCTGAGGAGGAGGAGGAGGAGAAGCATGCCCACTGCCACGGGCATGACCGCTCCCGCTCGCCCTTGCGCTATCCACGCTGCGACGACCCGTAAGGCCCGCGGACGAGCGTCCACGGACCTGACGAGAGGAGTCATCCATACTCCCAGACCGACCACGGCGTCCGGGATTGCGACGCGGCGGCTCCCCTTGCGCATGACCACCTTGCTCCAAGGCGGCATAATCCTCATCATCATCACTAGGGGAGCGAGCACGAGAGGGCCTCCGGCTCATCTAGACAAAGATAGCATAGACCAACATGAGACAAAGATGATGGAACGATTACTTCAACGGATGTAGCAAATAAGACGATCGAAATCGGGAAGGAGAACGGCTCGCTGCGCGCGGGCGGTACTACCGACCCCTGGGGGCGGTACTACCGACCGCACACGGCAGCGTGCGGTTTCCTTCAATCCAATCTACCAAATCGCTATGAACTTGCGAACCCATACATCCTAGAAGCATCTTCATACTAGATAGAACAATCCTACCAAAGGAATCGACCTAGAACAAAGTACATTGAGAGATCGGGCATGAACACCCTAGTACCTTGCTACTCGAAAAGAGGTCGAAATCCAATGAAGGAGGAAACTTCGGGTCTTCAAGAACACCACCAAGACGATCTCCACGCTCCAAAGCAACTTTCCACCGGAGGGATTTGGATTTGGATGGAGGAAAAAGATCGGGAGAGGAGAGGGCGATGGCGGCGCACGGGGAGAAGGCACGAGCAGGCGGCGGCTGCAAGGAGGCAAGGGGCGGCGGTCAAAAGAAGTTTGACTAGGGTTGAAACGGATTCACCCGCCCCTTATATACCAGGTCAAACCTGGTCGGTGGAACTGCCCAAAGGGGCCGGTACTACCGCCGTCGGTAGTACCGACACAATGGCGGTACCACCGACAGGCCGAAAAACAGAGGACCAGAGAGGGTTTTCAGGAGGACTTTGTGTGGTATACTACACACACTTCAAATATGTCCAGATTTCATAGAATCAATACATAGCTATGGACACAGTGAAGCATGCAAAATAGATTTTGAAATCACATACAATATTTGTTAAAAGCATTTGTTTAGATTTCTAGGTGAAAACAATATGTGCAAGACATCAAGCCACGTTACGAGAATCAATGATATTTAGTTCACTCCTCAAAGCACAAAATCTTGACTCATCTAAAGGCTTTGTGAAGATATCGGCTAGTTGTTTTTCGGTGCTCACATGGCGTATTGCGATATCTCCTTTGGCTTCATGGTCTCTCAAGAAATGGTGTCGGATGTCTATGTGTTTGTGCGAGAGTGGTTTACGGGATTGTTTGCTAGTTTGATAGCACTCTCATTGTCACACAAAAGTGGAATTTTGGTTTGCTCACATCCGAAGTCCTTTAGTGTTTGCTTCATCCAAAGTAGTTGAGCACAGCAAGCGCCGGCCGCCACATACTCGGCTTCGGCAGTGGATAGGGCAACACTATTTTGTTTTTAGAACTCCATGACACCAAAGACCTCCCAATAAATTGGCAAGTCCCGGTAGTGCTCTTTCGGTCTACCTTGCAACCGGCATAGTCCGAATCGGAATAGCCAAGTAGATCGAAAGTGGAGCCCTTGGGATACCACAAGCCAAGATTCGGAGTGTGCACTAAGTATCGAAAAATTCTCTTAACGGCCATAATATGACATTCTTTCGGATTAGCTTGAAACCTTGCACACATGCACACACTAAGCATAATATCGGGCCTAGATGCACAAAGGTAAAGTAATGAACCGATCATGGAGCGATATACCTTTTGGTCCACTGACTTACCATCCACATTTAGATCAAGATGTCCATTGGTAGGCATAGGGGTCTTGATGGGTTTGGCCTTGTCCATCTCAAACTTCTTTAGCATGTCTCTTGTATACTTGGTTTGACTGATGAACGTGCCATCCTTGAGTTGCTTGATTTGGAATCCAAGAAAGTACTTCAACTCACCCATCATGGACATCTCGAACCTTTTGGTCATGATCCTACTAAATTCCTCACAAAAGACAACATTAGTACTACCAAATATTATGTCATCGACATATATTTGGCACACAAAGATATCATTATCAACTTTGCGAGTAAATAAAGTAGCATCGGCCCTTCCTATCTCAAACCCTTTTTGAGTAGGAAGTCCTTAAGACAGTCATACCAAGCTCTAGGAGCTTGTTTAAGCCCATAGAGCGCCATTGTCGAGCTTGTAGACGTGGTTGGGAACTTTGGGTCCTCGAAGCCCGGTGGTTGCTCCACATAGACCAATTCGGAGAGGGGGCCGTTGAGGAATGCACTTTTCACACGTCCATTTGATATAGCTTGAAATCATGGTGAGTAGCAAAGGCAAGTAATATACGAATTGACTCGAGCCTAGCTACAGGTGCATAGGTTTCCCCAAAATCCAAACCTTCGATTTGAGTGAAACCTTGAGCCACCAACCGTGCTTTGTTCCTTGTCACCACGCCATGCTCGTCTTGCTTGTTGCGGAAGACCCATTTGGTTCCTATCACATTTTGCTTGGGCCTTTCCACCAAGGACCAGACTTCATTCCTGGTGAAGTTGTTCAGCTCTTCTTGCATAGCCATCACCCAGTCTGGATCGTCAAGTGCTTCTTCCACCTAAGAGGTTCCAAAGAGGAGACAAACAAGTAATGTTCACAAAATTTTGCTAAACGAGAACGTGTCGTTACCCCACGCCGTATGCTCCCCAATATGTTGTCAACGGGATGATCCCGTTGAAGTGTATGATGAACTCTTGGATGTGGCACAAGTGATCTTCGTTGGATGGGTCCATCTTCATCATCTTCATCATATGCATAGATGTCCCCTCCCATCATCTTGTCGGACATCATGTTGAGCTTGTGTTTGATCATCAACTTGATGTATCACTTGAACATCACCCACACTACCACCATTCGGAGTTGCGGAAGCTTCATCATGCGCATTCGGATGCACATGATGGATATGAGAATCTTGTGGAGTGTGTGATGGTTCATCTTCATCATCTTGTATTTCAACGGGCCTCACATCACCGTCGCAGCTCTTGATAGCTCCGGATGGAGGCTCGTCATACCTACAAGCTCATCATTGACTTGCTCCTTTGAGAGCCGTCGTATTCATCAAAAGTCACGTCTACCGTTAGCTCAATAGTGCCGTGGCATTATTGACTACACGGTTAGCCATGTTCGTTAGTACCTAACCAAGTAGAAAGCCTTCGTGTACTTAGGTGCAAACTTTGAGCTTTTGGCCCTCTTGTTAAGTATGAAAACACTTGCAGCCAAAAACTCGAAAAGTAATGCACCTTTGGTTGTTTGTTACCGGTTAGAAGCTCATATGGCGTCTTCCCCTCTTAGCTTGTGGGTAGAGGCGGTTGATTGCATGACACGCCGTGTTCATTGCCTCCGCCCAAAAGCCATGGGAAGTCTTGTACTCATCCAACATAGATCTTGCGGCTTCAACAAGAGTTCTATTCTTCCTTTCCACAACCCCATTTTGTTGTGGGGTATATGGAACGGAGAACTCATGCTTGATCCCTTCTTCATCAAGATACTCTTCTATGTTGGTGTTCCTAAACTCGGTCCCGTTGTCGCTTCTCACTTTCTTGATCTTGATGTCGAACTCATTTTGTGCTCTTCTAGCAAACTTCTTGAAGATGCCTTGCGTTTCGCTTTATCTGCTAAAAAGAACACCCAAGTGAAACGAGAATAGTCATCAACAATAACGAAACCGTATTTGTTACCGCCGATGCTTTGATAAGCAACGGGTCCGATGAGGTCCATATGCAATAGCTCCAATGGTCTTGTGGTCGACACAATGTTCTTGATTGGATGCTTTGCTCCAACTTGCTTTCCGGCTTGGCACGCACTGCAAATCCTATCTTTCTCAAAAGAAACATTGGTTAGTCCAAGGATGTGCCCTTCTCTTTGAAGTTGGGCCAAGTTCCTCATCCCAACATGAGCTAGTCGGCGATGCCAAAGCCAACCCATGCTAGATTTTGCCATTAGACATGTTGTAGGTTCTACCTTACTAGTTGAGAAGTCAACTAAGTAAAGTTTTCCCTTCAACACGCCTTTAAATGCAATAGAGGAATCCCTTCTTCTAGAGACGGTCACACCCTTATCCGTAAAGAGACAATCGTAACCCATTTCACAAAGTTGAGAAACGGATAACAAATTGTAACTCAACGAATGCACAAGTAATACATTAGATATGGAATTGTCAGTTGAGATAGCAATTTTACCCAAACCAAGCACTTCTCCTTTACCATTGTCACCAAACACAATGTTGTTGCATGAGTCGTTGCTTGGTTGAAAGGAGGAGAACATATCTTTTGCCCCGGTCATATGATTGGTGCATCCACTATCCAACACCCAACTTGACCCACCGAGGCATATTCCTACAAAACAAGTTTATGTTCTAGATTTAGGTACCCAAACGAGATTGGGTCCTTGGGGGTTAGTCACATAAGCTTTTGGCACCCAAACATTTCTCATAATTTCCCTCTTCTTGAGGGCACCAACATACTTGACTACTATTTTACCATCCTTCCCCCAACAACACAATAATCACATGTATAGCTTCTTGATATGGGCTTTTGTTGCTTGGGGGCCTCCACTTGCTTCTCCTTGTTGATCTTACCATTAGCAAGTGGAGCCTTTGGATTGGCAACCTTGTTGGCCTTGTTCATTAGGTCAAAGAGAGGAACCCTTTGTTAAAGTTAACAAAAGGTACCCATTGACCATCTTTCTACCATTGGCCTTACCACCATACCTATTGTACCCAATTCCATCCTTGATAGATGGGTGTCTTGCGGTCTTGAGGATATCTTTTGGTTGTTGCACCCTACACTTGCAACCATTCCTCAAGATCATGTTCAACCTATTAATCTCCTTGTCTTTCTTCTCTATCTCAACAAGGTTAGTTGCACAAGCATTTATATCAGTTTATAGCATCTTTTGCAACCATTACTAGTTGAGGCATTAGAGCCATCGGAATCCTTAGAAGAAGTTGAAGAGGTGCTATTCCAAAGAGTGTTGTAGCTTAGTTCAAGAGTTTGATATTTATTTTGAGAGCTTGTGAGGCTCTCTTGAACCATGCTAACCTCATTCTTTAGGCTTGCAATTGAGTCATTGCTCATGGAACACTCCTTAGCCAACTTCTTGTTAAGAGTCATTGGCTAAAGATAGTTCCACGGTCAATTTCTCAACCTTCAACTTCTCCTCGGCAAGAGAGGCTTCCAATGCACGGTTCTTTTCTCTCTCTTGAGAGATCAAGTCCCCTTGCATTGCAAGACTCTCATTCCGACTCTCTAATTTAGTGAGCAATTTTATGATTTTAGCTCCACCTTTCTTTCCAAACTTTCTAATTAAGCTAAGCTCAAATTCATCCATATCATCATCACTACATTCATCACTAGAACAAGTAGGAGAGTTGGATGATACCTTCTCATTCTTAGCCATGAAGCAAGAATGAGTGAAGTCATCCTCGTCGTCGGAGAGGTTCTCGAACAAGCGTGACGAAGTTGTAGATGTAGCCATGTTGGAGAAAAGGCTTGGAGAAGAGGTCTTGTGTATGGCGATGTTGGCCGCTCCCTTTTCCTTCTCCTTGCTCTTGCTCTTCTCTTCATCACTTGAGTCATCTTCCGAGAACCACTCCTCACCAAGATGAGCTTCACCACCTCTTCTTCTTCTTTGCTTCTTGTCATCACTCTTGCTATACTTGTTCTTGTTCTTCTTTTGTGGACAATCGGCAATGAAATGATCATCCGCTCCACACTCATAGCAGTTCTCTTCTTTGACTTCTTGAAGTAACCACCTTTGCCCTTCTTGTGCATTTCTTTCTCATGAATCTTCTAAAGTTCTTCACAATAAGGGCCAACTCATCATCGGAGTCTTCACTTCCTTCGCTTGAAGAGTCATCTCGGGCCTTGCTTCCTTCTACTTGATTGGCCTTGAGTGCTACCACCTTCTTGTGCTTGCCTCTCTCTCTTCTATATCTTCATCATCCAAGACTTCATGATGCTTTATCTTGGCAAGCATCTCATGAGGTCCCATGCTCTCATAGTTAGGTCTCTCCATGATGATTGATGCAAGGTTCTTATTCCTCTTTCTATATGCTCTCAATAGCTTTCTTCCAGCTGAGTAGTCATCCCACTTTTGTCTCCAAGAGCTCTAATTGTTGACCAAGGTCATGAATCTATCAAACATTTGTTGAGTGGTCTCACTTTTCTTGATTGCGAAGTTCTCAATCTTTCCATGAAGAAGCTCTATGTTGCACTTCCTCACACTCGCATCACCCTCATATGATATCCTGAGAGTATCCCAAATCTGTTTGGCATTCTCCATTCCATGAACTTTGTTGCTTTCTTCGGGCTTGAGGCATGATAAGATCAATGATGCGGCTTGAACATTTTGTTGAAACTCGATTACATCATTGTCGGTGTAACTCTTGACCTTCAACATGACTTTGTCCATTTTCAACAATCTCCCAAACTCTTGCGGCAAGAAGGTGTAGCTTCATCTTGTGTGCCCAATCATTGTAGTTGATTCCATCAAAGGCAGGTGGTTTGCCTAGATTGACGCTAGGCATTGAATGACTTGCCCATATTGCTATAGTCAAAAGGCACTCAGTGAACTTGGTATCTTTCTTGCCTTTCACTTCATCTTCTTCTTCTTGTCATCCTTGGGCGGCTGATTTCACCGCTTCCGGATGCTTCGGCTTTGCTTTCCAAAGCTCGCCTCAAACTCTCCATCTCATCTTTCATTCTCTTCATCTCATCTTCATGCTTCTTTGCTTGATCTTGAATTATCTGAGCAGTAACCTTCTTGACAATCTCATCAAGCTGTTCTTGACTTATGGTAGACATGATTCTCCCTTACGCGGTGAAGCGCTAACACAAGGGTTAGGCTCCGATACCAATTGAAAGGACCGAATCAGCCTAGAGGGGGGGGTGAATAGGTGATTTTTGACTATCTGAAACTTCACAAACTATAAGATGTAGTTAGATGGCAACCGGAGATGCCGGTTTGTTTGGGTGGGTACTACCGGGTGTGTGAAACACCGGTACTACCAACACAAACAAACGGCACAACCGGGATCCTAAAAGAAACTACAAAACCGATGAATGTAAGCTATGAAGATAATACAAGTTTTTGACCCACTTTCTGAGAAAGATATATGGTAAATCTACTCTCACCAAACCTTGGTTGCTACCCTTGATGTAGATCGAGCCTTCCCAACCTAAGAACGAGATAGGGATAGGAAGAACACGAAGAACACAATAACAAGTGAAGTAGAGACAATAGGAACAACAACAACAAGCACACGGGACACGCGATTTATCCCGAGGTTCGGCCAAACACTAAGGAGTGCCTACTTCCTCGTTGTTGAGGTGACCACAAAGGTCGGAGTCTATTTCACCTCCTCGCCTCACTCAAGCAACCACAAAGGCTACGAGAGTATCTCTACTAGAAATCTCAGGGTAATACAAACGCTTCGGGGAGCCCTCACAAGTAAATCAATACGGGCTACCACGAAGAACACCTAACCGGCTAGAGCTCAAAGAGCTCAAGAGTAAAAGACACAAAGCAAGCCGGCAAGATGGAAACCAAGTGCTCAAGTCGAAGATTGATGTTCCCACTCTCGAATCTCACTTCCCTAGCTCAAATCTCGCAAGGGAATGAATCTAGGAGCAAAGGGGGAGAGAGAGGGTGAGTCAATGCTTGGAGAGTGTTTGTCTCGAGTTAGGTCAGCAATAAGTGTATGGAGTGAGTGGATCCGTGAAACGTGAAGAGGGGAGGCATTTATACTCCCTCAGTCCCGAGGCTGGTCGGTACCACCGACCAACCCTGGCCGGTACCACCGACCAGTTCACAACGGTCAACAGAAACCAGATCTGACCAAACTAGCACCACCGACCTCACGTCGGTACCACCGCGGCGGTAGTACCGAGGTAATGGCGGTACTACCGCCAGGCCAAATTTGCCGCGAACAGAGAGCATCTCACAAGGGACTTGATCCCTCGGAAACTACCGCCCAAAGGTCGGTACCTCCGAGGTCGGTGGTACCGAGGTAATGGCGGTACCACCGCCAAGTCAAAAACAACCAGACCAGAGAGCCCTGAAAAACTTGGTTACCACCGGCCTTGCGTCGGTAGCACCGAGGGCGGTACTACCGAGGTAATGGCGGTACTACCGCCAGGCCAAAATCAGCGCGGACAGAGAGCCTTGCAAACTTGGAAACTACCGGCCATGGGTCGGTAGCACCGAGGGCGGTACTACCGAGGTAATGGCGGTACTACCGCTAGGCAAAAACAAAAACACTCTTTCCAGAGAGGGGTGCAAAACCAGGTTACTACCGACCTGGCGTCGGTACCACCGCGGGCGGTAGTACCGAGGTAATGGCGGTACACCGCTAGGTCAAAAACAACTCTTTCCAGAGAGGGGTGCAAAACCAGGTTACTACCGACCTTGCGTCGGTACCACCGCGGGCGGTAGTACCGAGGTAATGGCGGTACTACCGCCAGGTCAATTTTGACCAACACAGAGAGGGGGTTTGAGCGCTGCGCAGAGAAGGCTGTGGTCGGTACCACCGACCACCCATGGTCGGTACCACCGACCAAATGAATTTACCCTCTACGTGTTCGTGATTGTGCGGTGTCTCTCAAGCGAACTAAGGTTAGTCGATTTGAGCACTTTTCTCCACATCTAGCCAACTTACTTTGTGACCCTCTTCATAGTCCAGCTTACCTATAACTCAAGTTTAAAAATGAAATTTTAAACTACCACTTGAGCTAGGCATCTTTATGTCCAAAAATATCCTACGTGCTTTGTTCACGAGATTTCAACGTTTCAAATCTTTCAAAGGACTAACACCTGCATACATGCTTTTATAAACTGGTTAGTCCCTAATTTGATTGTCATTAATTAGCCAAAACCCACATTGGGGGCGAATGCACTTTCACCATGTCATATATACACAACTACTCAGCCCAACAACTAATTTGTCCTATATAAGACCAACTTGAGAAAACAAACAAAGAAGGAACAGATCCCCCGATCTATTCGGGATGAGCAGTGCTCGACCCAAGAAGGGCAAAGGGGGAGAAAACCCTAGATCGAAGCAGGCGAACCAGAAAAATGAACAAGGGAAGGAAGAAGAAGTTACCTCAAGATCATCCAAGGCCAGCACAAAATGATTTCCATGCATCCTTCATTAAGATCAACTGATTCCTTGATTTCAATCAACCCCTGTTACTTGTTTCCTCAATTACACATTTCTTTATCAGAAACGATCAGTTCATCAGAGAGAATAACAAAACTGCAAACAAACTAAATTTCAGCAGTCATGTTTGCATGTTCTGAAATCTACAATTGCAGTTCAAATTTTATGCAATTTATAACATAATGGATTACAATTCATTGTCTAATTTTTAATTTATCAAGGAACTCAGCAGTATGCCTAGTAGACACCTGTTACTGACAGATTAAGCCAATTTACCTGTAGGTTATTCAAGCCATCAAGGTAACTTGAACCACTTCACTATAAAACTGATGATTCCAGAACTGCAATGATAAAAAGTTAACAATCACTGCAGGACCAATAATTTGTAGACACAATTACTACTGCACAGCAATTAGGGAAAACTATATATTGCCCTGAAATAAAATTGCATATCAAGAGATCTAAAATTGCAGTGCCAAGTAAATGCAATTCATAGTATTATCTATTGCAATTTTTTTAACTCATAGTTGCATCAAGTATAGCTGCTTGCTGGGTTATTACATTACCTGGGTGAATACATTCTATATTGACAGATGGCAGATTTACAAGTGACAAAACCTTCAAAGACTAATCCATGTATATCTTATGCATTTATTATGTTTTCAGGTACCAATTCGAAATATGGATGACCAATCAACACCAAATTATGATTTCAGCACACCAGAAGGGATGCATAAATGGCAGCAAGATTTACTAAACATGTTCCAATCAGACCAGAACAATCATTTTGGTAACCCTATGATGGTATTGAATCAGCCTACATACTTGGTAACCCTGGTTTCTATGAAGCAAATCCAAGCAGTACCAACACTACTTTTTCTACATCACTACTGACCGGATCAATAGCTGGCCCTTCAAACACATTGACAATCAAGAGGGTGAGCAAATCAGAACCTCAAGTCTCATTTCAATATTGATCATTAAAAAGCCTACATAGATTGAATAAATATCAAGATAAAATGTTTGAGATCTGAGCTATTTTCAAAT
Source organism: Coix lacryma-jobi var. lacryma-jobi (assembly GCA_009763385.1). Taxonomy (NCBI): domain Eukaryota; kingdom Viridiplantae; phylum Streptophyta; class Magnoliopsida; order Poales; family Poaceae; genus Coix; species Coix lacryma-jobi. The sequence continues at coordinate 24,182,070 of CM019831.1, forward strand.
TCATTGCAGGGAGGATACACTGACCTCATTTATGAACAAATCCTGAGTTCACAAGAAGAAAATGATGGGGCACAAAGACTTCCAACGCAGGTAAACAATTACCTCCTCAACTGTTGTAAATTACAAAATAAAGTACCTGTAGTTAGAATTTAATACAAGTATAATAAAGGCTGATAATAAATGATGTAATTACAGACTATGCAGGTACAACAAGGTATAACATGACCCTTGACACAGATGCTACTATCAAATGACACAAATGCTCTTGATGAAACATTTGGAACAGAAAATTATTGCACACAAACGGACTCAACACTAGCATACCAGGTACAAAGACAGCTCAATAATTTGACTCCTCACAGTACTGCTCTCTTGAAACCAAAATATAAACTTACCTTTGCACAACACAGGATTATGGTGACGACAACGATAGACAACTGCCAAGCGTCAATGAGGACGACATTTCTGACGAAGAATACACAGACTGGCAAAAACATTTGTTCAACAACATCAGCTATGACGAGGTAATACATCAATGTCAAAGTAAAAAATGTCACAATCTATTGTATTCAGAGGCATCAATATTTATGATATTGTAATCTATTTATGTCAGAAAAACAATGGCTCACACGAACTAGTAATCTATTTACAGGCACAAAACTCAATATCAGAAAATGGCTTGAGCACAATGAATGCACAAGCATCAGCAAGCACAGAGGTTGCATCAGGTCTTACGGACGAAACTGGAAATGGCAATGGCAATCAAGCACCAAATGACGATACAAATGAAGTACTAACAGAGAAAGAAATTGATGAATTCCTCTTGATAGAGGAGGTTGTTGCGTCAGAAGGAAACAATGCTTCAGTTGATAGCTTATACACCCCTCAGCTCCATCAGAAATTTAACAGCAAGGAGGATGCACAGTATGTATTCAGCTTTTACGCATTCCTTGCTGGTTTCAGGGTAGCAATCACACACCACACGAACAACTAGCAGGAAGAGAAACCAGGAAAATTGTCAAGGTTGAAATGAAGTGCACAAGAGCAGGAAAACCAAAGAAATCTAAATCCATTGAGCAAGAAGAGGCTGATGTAGAAAAGCAAATTGGAAAAAGCCTGTACAAAAAGAAATACTAATGTGCACAACAAACAGATTGTCCTTGTGTAATGTTGGCCAAAGAAGAGTATGAAGGAGGAAAGTGGGTGGTTGTAAAACTAGATCTTGACCACAACCACGAATTGAGGCCAGGAGACAGAGATATGCTCTTCTCAGGTCGTAAATACATGACAGATATGGAGAAGATGCTAATTAGGACACTAAATGCAAACAACATACCAACCAGGCAGATGGTCAGTATCCTATCATTCCTAAGAGGAGGTGTCGCAGCACTGCCGATGAAGAAAAAGGACATTGCCAATTATAGAACAAAGATCAACTCAGAGTTAAAGAAATCAGACATGGCAAATGTTATGGACTATTTCAGAAGAAGGCAGAAAGAGGATGGGACATTCTTCTACAAGTTCCAGTTTGATGACGACAAAAGGGTTACCAACCTATTTTGGGCAGATGCTTGCTCAATCAAGTATTATCAGGAATTTGGTGAATGTGTCAGCTTCGACACAACCTTCATGACAAACCGGTACAACTTGCTGTTTGCTCCATTTGTTGGAATTACAGGTCACGCACAGAGCTGTCTATTTGCCTGCGCATTCCTACATGATCAAACTATTGAGACATTCCAGTGGGTATTTGAGACTTTCCTAGAGGCAATGGGTGGGAAACACCACAAACCATAATCACAGACCAGGACAAAGCTATGAGAACTGCAATTGAGGTGGTTTTTCGGGCACAAGGCACAGGAACTGCCTCTTTCACATCAAGACAAAGTGTTACAACAAGAATGCTAAAATTTTTGCAGCCAAGGTAAACAAGGGCCTATATGAAGATTTTGAGGACATCATTAACAACAGCCTCACAATAGAAGATTTTGAAAGAGATTGGGTTCAGTTGATCAGAGACAGACAGCTTGACAGGAACAACTACATAACAAAGATGTGGGAGATGAGGCATAGATTCATTCCAGTGTATTACAAGAATGACTTCTTCCCATTCATTCATACAACTTCAAGAAGCGAGTCGCTAAACTCGAGGATGAAAAACAACGTTGGCCCTACATACAATTTTATGAAGTTCATAACAGAGTACGACCGCTTGATAGAGACTATCAACAGAAATGAACAGCAAGAGGACTGCTACAGCAATGAGAAAACACCAAAGGAATACATTTTTGGATACACAATAGAGATGCAAGCAGCAGAGTTATACAATAGAGCTATATTCAGGAAGTTCCAGATTCAGCTAAAGGCAACAGCTAGACTAAGCTACCAGGAGACAGAACAAGGAAAAAGATTTGAGGTGTGGGCAAAGAGCAACCAGATTCAGAAAGTGCACAGAGTCAGGAGGTACACAGTAACCACTGACCTAACAGAAGACAAAGAAAAGTTTTCCTGCATTTGCGCAAAGTTCAGCAAAGATGGCATCCTTTGCTCCCACATCCTAAAGATAATCATTGAGAAGGAGATAAGCAGAATTCCAGACAAGTACATTATACAAATGAGGAGAAAGAAGAGTGGAAACACAATTGTTAGAAATGATCATCAAGAAAGCCTCACAACTAGTTCTTTGGTACAATGTGCTATCTAGAAAATCAGCAATCATCAATGATAAAGGATCCAAAAGTAAAAATGCTATGCAGTACCTAATGACCCATTTAGACAAGCTTGACAAGAATCTAGATATAATACTAGCCAATGAGCAATCAACACAAGAGGGCAATCACAATCAAGCTACTGAGGATGGACAGAGCTCTGCACCACCAGGAGATGCAGAAAGGCATAGTATGCCTGCAGCACAGACAGAACAAGAAACAGATACAGACATAGAGGCACCAGAAGTGGTTAAGAGATAGAGAAGGCCAGCTAAACCTAAGAGATTCAAAACATTCTTGGAGGACTTGAGAAAAAAAGAGGAAGACAAAGAGAAGAAGAGAATAGCAGCACAAGAAAAGAGAAAGAGGAAAGCTACTGAAGAGAGGAAGAAAGCTACTGAAGAGAGGAAGAAAGTTGCTGAAGAGAGAAAGAAAGCAGCTGCAGAACGAAACAAAAATAAGAAGGCTAATGACACTGAAAGTGCAGGTAATACTACATGTACAATAATTTATTTTGAAGAATACATAATATATGACTATAATTTAACTACAAAAGTATATATTAAAACAACAAATTATATCTTTTTTATAGGAGGATCTCCTATTAAACCTCAAAGAAGAAAAAGGAAGGAAACTACAAAAGCTACAAGCCAAACACAAAATACAGCAGGGACATCTACATGAAGACAATAGGCAGAAGCAATAGTGCTGCAGTACAATCAAAATATTTATGGATATTATGTAATGACAATTATAGTAGGATCAGTATTTTAAATTATGAAACTACATATAATTGCAATTTATGAAAACTAAAATTGTAGTATCAATGGGTGGCAATTTATATTACCAAATTTTGCAATTAATGAACTGAATGCATATGTGTTAGATGTCTGGACATTTATCAACTATAAATCAATAATTTCATCAGTTGCAGTACCTTATAAAACGTACAGTAGTGTGGTTAAGCCTAAAACAGATCTCAATAGCTCATTTGTAAACACAACATACCTCTATTAGTCAAACAACTAAATATATATAATTATATCAGAGGAGAGAAAATGGTTGAAAGATCCTCTCTGGATCAGTGCCGTGGCTACCGAATCGAAGCGGGCGCAAGAGGCTGGGTTGTGCTGGACAAGTAATGTCATCAGCTGATTAGTGAAAATAACTATAGAGAGTTCATAGAGACAACCAATTCTGACAAATGAAAGTAGTAGCAACCATTCTAGATCGCTGCTTGCTCGGCTCAGCTCTTGCTAACAAAGTAATAATCTGGTGAGAGTGATCTGGTGACAATGCAAGTAGTAGCCTAGTAGAGTGATCTGGTGAGAAGAGATGAGGCCGGAGGAGACTGGATGGAATGGAAGAGTTCCGATTCCGGATTTGGGTGGCATGGACACATGAGCTCCGGCGGGGCGGCACACGTGCACCTCCCTGCGTGTCTTGCAGGCGAGCACGTATGTATGTCTAACGGAGTAGCTACATGGCAATGGCGTGGCACTATGACAGCCCGGCAGAGACAGTTGCAGGCACACGAAATAAAAAAAATGCTGGTTTGATGCCATAGTGAAATTAATTAACAGAAATTACAAGGATTAAAACTTTAGCTATCCTGAATCCTAAAAAACCTGGCAAAATTACAAGTGATTTATGGTGAACACAATATAACACAATGTGATAAAATCATGCACAAAATAGAAAAAATAAGAGATGAACAAATCAAATATAAGAAAGATGCGGTGTTTGCTCACAGAAACCACAACAAAGAATATTCTTCTATGAAAGGACAAGGAAAAAAATTAATTGTGTCTTGCCACGAAACAAAAATAACAGAGATGTGGTGTGTGCTATCACAAATCACAATAAACAATAATGACATTTTTTGTATGAAAGAACAAGGACAAAAAAATTAGTTTGACCTAACACAAATCACACAAATCAGGACAGAAAAACAAAAAATTTGAACCCTCCTCCTTTACCAGGGCTTTGGACCTGCTATGATGGGACAAACATAGGTCACACACCATAGGCGGAGTTAAAATTTTTTTACTAACTTAGATTATACGAAATGATTGTTTCATGTCTTTCATGGACAGAGGGTATCAAAGACAAAATGTTAAAATATGTTGGCACACAACATAACAAGTAACAATTTTTTAGTGTAACACAAACTCACAAGTGACAATTTTTTTGTATGAGGGGACAAGGACAAAATCAAAGTTACCTTAGCTCCATTTAGCCCATCCTCAAATGTCAACTTATCTTCTAGTAGATTTCATGTATATGCTCCCACCTATCAGCT